>OZ024740.1:39637670-39655170 GCA_964016885.1 Eledone cirrhosa | reverse complement strand
TTGTTAGATTGGCATTAACATTTAACAATTTTAATAATAAAACTATATTTGCTATGTTAAACTGTTCAATATATAAATCCTGTTTTATTTTATAATTGTTTCCATTTTATACATGACAGAAAGGAGTTTGCTGTATTATTCATGACAGCAATTCATTTTTTAAACATGTTTCTCCCAAAGAAAAACAAAACAAATTAACACATATTAAATACCTACATTATATACACACACACACACACATATATATATATATACATATACACACACACACACACACACACGGGGGGTGGGGACAGAATTAAATTCCCTACCCACTCGAAGTCGTTCCTCTCACTATTGGCATATAAGTGTGCACTCTGCTTTCCTTTTTGGTTGGTATCCTAGTCATGATGGCTTATTTAAAGCATTGAGTGACAGCACAGTTGGAGATACATCCAGTGACTTCATTTCAATATTATTATTATTATTATTTGGCAGTATCGGTAGAGGGTCGGACGCCATGCTTTGACGCATAGTTACGGCCCTTGCCATTCCGAGTTCAAATCCCGCCGAGGTTAACTTTGCCTTTCATCCTTACGGGGTTGATAAAATAAAGTACCAGTAATGCACTGGGTAATTGCTGGCCTTGTGCCAAAAGTAGAAACAATTATATATATATATACACTCACACAAATATATATATATATATATATACACACACACACATATATATATAGTAGTAATAATAAATGTGACGACAAAAATCCAAAGAGGGTTCGATAAGGATAAATATATATCAAATATATAAGAACCCTAGAGCTTCAGAAGTTCCCGTTAAGGGTGAACGCAACGATTCTTTGCTTAAACTTTAATCCGTTATTTTAATAAATTAATATATATATATAGGTACATTAACAATTCAAAAATGGTTCTTTATATAACTATAAGAAACTACAAAAAGTTTCTCATGTTTTTTGTAATAGTGTACATACTGTAGATATTTCTACTTTTTAAAATATTCTTGGGATTAATCCCCACCACGCTTGATACATTATCACGGTGTTGGTTGTGTGCAAATGTATCTGTTGTTATGACCATGATGGTTGTGTGTTAATGTGTGTTGTGACCACAATGTTGGTTGTGTTTCAGTGTATATTCTGTTGTGACCACAATGTTGGTTGGGTGTCTGTTTGTGTTATGAGTGTTGTGTGCCAGTATATGTGGTGTTATGAAAATGTTAGTTTAGTTGTGCATCAGTATGTGTGTTGTGACCACAACATTGGTTCTGTATCTGCTGTTGTTACCATAATGTTTGTGTGTTATGATAATGTTGGTTGTGTGTCTCTGTATATGTGTTATGACCACAATACTGGTTGTGTGCCTGTGTGTTGTGTGCCTGTATGTGTTGTTGTTATGACAATGATGGTTGTGTGTTGTGTTGCTTTCATTAGAAATCAGTTTTGAACACCTGCAATTTTCTCTTATTTTTGTTGCTCTTAATAGGAATTTTGTTTGTAATATAATTGGGACTTCTCCAGTTCAATGGTGGAATTTAAATAGATAATGGAGTTGGGTGGATGGATGCTACTTTTTAACCATGTTTATATTACTGTAAGATGTATAGAAAAGCACCTGTATGTTGAACACATTATTTTTTTGCACAAATATATTTGATGTGATGTAAATCAAAGAAGAAAATCTGATCATATCCCTTAACCTGTGTGATATATTTTGTGATTTTGACTCCAAATTCATGCTTGTTATTGTCTAGTGTGTGCACTAGCCTGTCTCCTGTCTAAATTGTCTAGTGTGTGCACTAGCCTGTCTCCTGTCTAAATTGTCTAGTGTGTGCACTAGCCTGTCTCCTGTCTAAATTGTCTAGTGTGTGCACTAGCCTGTCTCCTGTCTAAATTGTCTAGTGTGTGCACTAGCCTGTCTCCTGTCTAGTGTGTGCACTAGCCTGTCTCCTGTCTAGTGTGTGCACTAGCCTGTCTCCTGTCTAAATTGTCTAGTGTGTGCACTCGCCTGTCTCCTGTCTAGTGTGTGCACTAGCCTGTCTCCTGTCTAAATTCTCACCTATAAGCGTTCACTAACAAAGGCTATCTTCCAGAAATACCAGAGAATTCCATGACAAAGCTGCTAAAAAAACAATATCAACCTGAATACTTTCTATCTACAATACTTGGCATATTTAGTTAAATGTAAAAATAAATTTCATTATAACCATTTCATAAAAAATATATTAACATGATGACATCAATTCAGGGTTAAGGACAATATTTATAGAACTTTATTTGTTTATTTTGAATATTTTCTCAATAATTGTGTAAAAATTGTCTACTTTGAATGAACATTGTTTTAATAATCTACGGATTATTGTTTTGAGTTTTTGTAGTTTGTAATAAAAATATTAGTGGTTCAGAAGTTTTGGGTGTGTTAAAGGATTGATTGTCTTGAATACTTAGCTTCAGGCAACACAAATGTTTGAGTGGAGAGTGGAGACAAGACGGAAGCAGTGAATTTTGAAGCGTCACTATAGTGATGATAAAAGAAGCAAATATAGGACTCAACTCATAAATATTTGAAAAGTGAATTAAATTTTACTAGAATCTTCAAGGTAATTGTGATTTAAAAGACTTAACTTTTAACATGGGTTGTGAGTGAAATATTTTCATGCTTAAAATTTGTGTTGAAAACAATTCCATATATTTTTTCCTTTTCTTTGGTTATCCTCATCAATCTGGAAGCTGACAATCAGAAAACTCCAACGAAAAAAATACTACATTGTCTCTACTATGAAGATATATTGCTATTAAGTAGTTAGAGATGGTTTATAACTTTATAGGTGGTAACCATTCATGTTTGTTGTTTAGTTCCTTGGCTAAATAAATTCATTTTATTCTATATGTATTGAACATCATGAAGCCTTTCACTTACATGTCAAGAATTTCAGAGATTAGTTATATCCAATTTAACTCTGTGTTTCAAATAATGGTAGTTAAGACTGGATTAAATCAACATAATTGTTTATTGCATTATATATATTTGTTACATGGTTATTCATGTGACTTCGTCAGATGCTTATGCAATCATTGATGCAGTTATGCAATCATTGTGATATGCCAGTAGCCATGAATAACCATGAAATATATATATATAATGCATCAGTTGATAAATGAATACTCCGTTACTCATTATCACCTACCTGGGATAAACTAATGATGTGTAGTAGTTTTGATCGCTAGGTCCTGCTTATCATTAGTTGCGCATCAACTAAAATAAACATAACTCTTCTGCAACTAATATATATATATATATATATATATATATATATATATATTTATTTATATATCATCAAATCGGACCGAGGAAACAATGTTTTCGTCGGTCTTTCCAGTTGCTAGTACTATCTATCGATCGCAACTCCAGGTAGAAAGAGCAACGTGGAATAAAGTGTCTCGCTCAAGGACATAACGCATCGCCTGGTCCAGGAATCGAATCACATCCAAGAATCGAATCACATGTGAATCCACTTCTCTAACCACTCAGCCATTCGCCTTCACAGAACCTCAGATTGTTTATATATAGAGAGGGGGAAACAAAAAAAAACAAAAAACGAGTCTAAGTGAAATTGTGTATTATGCTTGTATGAATGGTGTAACGGGAATGCTGTGGTACTCTAAGATGCATGGAAGTACTCTTTGTTGGAATCAAATGGCTCGCTGGTCGAAAATACCGAAGTGAGTATTTATTGGCAGCTACCACGTTCTCGTCTCTGTCGTAAACTTAACGGGACTGAGTGTTGGACAGCCGAGAACAGACTAGAATTTAGTTGTTGACAATAGTTGAAATCTAGCTGCATAGATTTGCTATATATTCACTACAATGCGTGGGGAAGACGATAAAGATGGTTATACATACATCCTAATAATTGACTGATATTTTATCGTTCTAAAAAAAAACGAATTCATAGTCGACTCCAGTAAAATCTTAATTCAAAATGTAACGAATGTACTTTCAGTATTTGTAAGTCTAAGTGAGACAATATTGGTTCAAAGTGAGATTAAGGATTTCAGAATGAGATTAACTCAAAGTTTTTACTGAAATTATATGAGATGAACAGAGCATGAAATAACATTTGTCATGTCAACAATATGAACTTGCCTGGTTAATTATAAGTTATGAAGCAAAAAAACAAAAACAAAAGTAATGGAGCAAAACAAAAAAAACATGGCCGCAATATTTTCCACCTTGTCACCCTTCTCGAAATGAAAACATTGAAATAAATCACTGCTTTTAAAGACAGATACTCCCAGATCTTGAATAACCCCTGCCCCCGCTTATTAATTGTCCAGCCCCCCCCCCCCCCCCCCGCTTATTTAATTTTGCTAATCTATTTCCGGTAAAATTTTATTGTGATTCATATTGATACAGCAGCTGGAGAATCTAATGGTAATTTTATTTTACATAAAAAAAAACATGATAATAAAAGAACATTACAAGAAATCCCATATTTCCATCGCCTCCCGCTTATCCCCCCCCCCCCCCATTATTTGTGACCCGAGAGTAGACAAACCTAGCTTAATGTGCTGACATGACACATTAGTAGCGAGCTTTTTAACATGGCCAAAGTAGCGTCTCGCATTTCATTTTCTAATAATTCACTGGAGACTTTGGCGACCAACAGCAATGTTTACTTGTCGATTATGTAATTATGTATAAAACAAATGTTTCCGTGCAAGTCTATTATATATTTTAATAAATTGCAATATTGAGTGATTTATGTCTATTTCCATGAGATGTGGAGTACAAGGTTCACAAAACACTCTCCTCATCCATTGACAGACGCTAAAGTATATATTTTTCTACATAATACCATAAAAGTAGGTAAATATTATATAGGAATATGCACTGCCGGATTTAGGACAAATAAGGCCCTAAGCTAGTTAAGGCTCCTTTGAACGTTTGACATTAGAAAAACAAAAAAAAATTCATCGTAAAACATTTTTTGGCAGGAAGATGGGACCCTGTGCTTAAGCACACCTAAGCACAATGATAAATCCAGCACTAGGAATTAGCTAATTGAAGTAGTTCGACTTCTACATTATTTCAGTTCCCAAACCACAGAGTGTTCTTTATTTTCGCGAGAAAATTATTTCTGACAGACTAACATCTTTTTAAGAGAAAGATTTGTTTTTATTTGTTGAACGTTAACACAGATAAAATCCCACCCCGAAGCGACCCTGTGTGTGTGAGGGTGTCGACAAGCAACTGAAAGGAAATATAGTAGTTATAGAAAATATATGTTGCTGCGAGGAAAAGAAATACAAATGTTTTGGACTCAAGTCTTTTATCAAAGAAGAGATAAATGTACAGGATGAAAGATGTAACTGCATCATGGCTATTTCGATGAAATGAAAAAAGACATGCCTCCCTCTGTTTTTTTTGTAATATAATAGAGTGATGAAAAACCATTGATTGTTATTTTTAGTTCCTAATACAATCACAGAATAACAAAATATTGGATAAAAACATCTGAAAATATAGGAGAAAGATGAATAAGGAAATATCAATTGAAACTAAGTAGACAGATTATTGTGGGGAAAATTAATTCAAATTTGAACTTAAGATTTCAAATGTTCAAGTTAGGACTGCAAAGGTTTGATGAAATAGCTGAGATAATAGAATACCAAGTCTTCTATTATCTATTTTACTATTCTATTGTATTCCACTATTCCAACTTTAAATCCTGCTGAGTTCGGCAATTTCTGTTCACTCCAAGGCAGATGCTTTACTGTTCTATTCCGAGATGGATTGGCTCTTCCAGCGCATTCTCTATTCTGTCTACCGGGGCCGTGGGGCGGTCAGCGCGTGGGACTGCATTTGCTCATAATAGTGAGAGATGGAGACGATGACAGTGGGAGTTCGGACCTGGTGTATGTGTATGCTTACTGTCTTATCACACAAATGAAACTAATACAAATATAGGAATAGTTTATATTTTTTATTTTCTATTCCGGTATTCCACTATTCCAACTTTAAATCCTGCTGAGTTCTTTAATTTATGTTCACCCCAAGGCAGATGCCTTACTGTTCTATTCCGGTATTCCACTATTCCAACTTTAAATCCTACTGAGTTCTTTAATCCATGTTCACTTTGATAGAGAAAATATATTCTCATAAAAATTGAGTCTAACGATTATACATTAACCGTAACCCTAACCCTAACTATAATAACGAAATATATTAACCTGGAATCCAGTCCTAAATGAAATTAATGACTTGAAATTAAAATATTGATTGATTGATTCTGTCCCAAACAAACTGCACATCGATACATTTATAAATATACTTCGACAGTTTAACTTCTTGTCCATCCATTATATCAAACCGTCTATTAATACCAGATAAACACATATTACATCAACCATGTAGCGGTCAAACTGTTCATTAATACCAGAAACATATATTACATCAACCATGTAGCGGTCAAACTGTTCATTAATACCAGAAACATATATTACATCAACCATGTAGCGATCAAACTGTTCATTAATACCAGAAACATATATTACATCAACCATGTAGCGGTCAAACTATCCATATCTATATATATAAAATAGACTGTGTGTGTGTGTGTCTGTTTCCGCGTAACTTCTACAACTTGCAACCGATTTTCTTCAAATTTGGCACAAACATGTATTATGCTCCTGACCTTCGTACGAACTCATTACTTTTTCAAATTTGTGTCTACTGCGCCCTCTATAAGAGAAAAACCGACTAAAAAAAAAAAAATCATTTTTGAGACACACAGAGGGAGAGCCAGAAAGAGAGAGATAGGCCGTTATACAGAGAGAGACAATTAAAGTGTTAGATATTCAGAGAGAGAGAAAAAGAGAGGGGGAGAGAGAGAGAGAGTGAGAGAGTGACGTCCCACACCGGCTTAAACTATAGATCAAAGTATATCAGTTGAAGGTTTAACAATAAGTCGTTTTGCAGTCTTTGATTTTACAGAACAAAGAAAAATTAATACTATTTGAAATTATTGTTGCCAGCATGTGAATTGTGTAATCCTTCATATTTGTGGTTCAAGTAGAGAGATGATCTTTCTGGGGATTTTAAACGTCTGGAACTACTGCAGTACTCTGACATGAGGTCTACAACAGAGCACTGATTGACATTGAAGACAGGATTGTTTCACTTGGTGTAAATGATTTGCCCACATATGGCCTGCCCCAAACATTCCGAACAGGGTCAAACGTACTTCCCACAGTCATCCTACGAAAAACATCCTACGAGATTGATGCTCTTTCCCAATATGTTATCGACACTGAACCATAACTGCTTCCGGACCAACAACGGGCTTACAGCACTATTGTCGACCATGTGCGCCACCGAAAAGGAGGTATCTTTTTCCTGGATGCACCTGGAGAGACAGGAAACACTTTTGTAACGAAACTCTTCCTTGCAAAAGTTAGGCAGCATAGGGATATCACGGTAGCTGTTGCCTCCACTGGGATTGCTGCTACTTTGCTGCCCTTTGGCAGGACAGCGCACTCGACTTTTAAACTCCCTCCGAATCTAGCAATATCTGAAACGCCTACCTGCAACATCAGTAAAAGCTCAGACCAGGGTAAGGTCCTCAAACGGTGTTATCTCTTTGTGTGGGATGAGTGCACCATGGCCCACAAAGGAGCCCTGGAAGCAGTAGATAGAACACTTAAAGATAGAGATTGTCATGCTCCAGTGGGAGGTGTAACGCTTCTGTTGTCTGGTGATTTCAGAGAGACTTTTCCCGTCATTCCCAAAGGCACCAGAGCAGATGAAGTCCAGACGTGCCTTAAATCCTCTCCATTGTGGCGACACGTTACGACCCTGACTCTTACCATTAACACGAGAACTCAACTACACGGGTACCACATGTCCGCCAGGTTTGCACAGGACATTTTGACACTTAGCGATAGCAAGGTGCCTCTCGACGCTGCCGGAGAAATGGACGTCTGGCCATTTTGTACCATTGTTAATTCTGTGGAGGAGCTGAAAGACCAAGTGTTTCCGAACTTGACAGAAAATTACCAAAATCACAATTGGCTGTGCGAAAGAGCAATAATGGCTCCAAAAAACATCGCTGTTAATAAACTCAACGAACAGTTAATAATGTCTCTTCTAGGAAATCTTCACACTTACAAGTCTGTCGACACAATCCAGGATCACAATGAAGTGGTGAACTATCCTCCAGACTTTCTCAATTCATTGGAGCCCCCCGGACCACCTCCCCACATATTAAGACTTAAAGTTGGAAACTCCTGTAATGCTGCTTAGTAATCTAGATCCGCCAAGACTGTGCAATGGTCACGACTGGTGGTAAAGAAAATGATGTCACATACTATCGAGGCAACACTTCTTTCTGGATGTGGAAAAGGTGATGACGTCTTCATTCCAAGAATCCCTCGCATTTAATCAGGAGCAGAAATTCCCTTTTCATTCAGACGTCTGCAATTTCCAATTCGTGTCAACTTTGCAATGTCCATTAACAAATCCCAAGGTCAGACCCTCTCTATGGGCGGACTTCTCTTGGAAGAGACATGTTTCTCACACGGACAATTGTACGTTGGGTGTTCCCGAGTGGGAAGCAGGGGAATCCTTTTCGCATTTGCACGACGCGGAAAAACAAAGAACATTGTTTACAACGAGGTGTTATAATAAAAAATATGAGGAGGAACACACACATACATATAGCGTTTGTAAGTTGCATACACATTATCTTCACACACAGACAATTAAACACACACAAACATCTACACATACATATACATATGTGGTGACTGACAAGTAATAGGTTTGCGTGAATGTATGTCTGTGTGTGTCTGTCTTAGTATATGTATGTGAGAGTGTATATGTGTATGAGTGTATGCGTGAGTGTATGTGTGTGTGTGTGTGTGTGTGATAATCTTTATTTTCATTTGCATTAGAACAATATTCATTGCATGAAAACAATAGAAAACGACATACCTTAGGTTCGTGATTAAATACACTCACACATCTACACATATGTAGCAACTGACCAAAAATGAGGTGAAAGGCTATGCGTGTGTCTGCGTAAATGAATGTCTATGTGTGTCTGTCTTAATATATGTATGTGAGAGTGTATGTGTGTGTGAGTGTGTAGCAACACTTTATTCATTTGGACAGCAACAAAAAATTACACAATGAATATTGTTTACCCTGAGGTGCTTCAAAATTGAAAGATTTTCATTTCTAAATTCTATTATAATTACAATTTTGATATTTAAAAAATAAAATATAGATATTTTGAAATAATTATAAGAAAAAAAACATATCTCCATATTTATTGTTTACTAATCTGAATAAGAACAGAAGTAACCCAAGCAGCGCCATGTAATTCAGCTATATATATATATATATATATATATACCTCTCCAAGACAATGTCACTGGACCAAGACCTTTGGCGGTACTCAGTAACAGAGAAGACCCGCCTTACCTAAATATATAGTAAAACCTACTCCAGCCAGTAGGCATCTCTAACAAATACACCCCGTCCCACCACCCCCACCCCCACCCCATCCACACCACCCCGTTCTATGTAAAGTTATGTTGGTGCCGCGCCATCCAGGCCGAAACAAATGAGATCGTGTAGGTGTCACGACAAAAAAACACACAGTCCACGCTGTAATGTGGCCGTGTAGGCAACACGGTAAAAACCTCCCAGACCCACACTGTAAATGTGGTTGGTGTTAGGAAGGGCATCCAACTGTAGAAAACCTGCCAGACAGTCCTATGCGAGCAAGACAATCACTCTTGCCTCAAGTGGGACTACCCCCATCCAAACCCATGCAAGCGTGGAACACGGACGTTAAACGTTGATGATGATGATGATGATGATATATATATAGGAACCAGTAAAACCCCGACAGCTGAGCTCAAGCCGTTTCGACGGCTAATTCTGGACTAAATGAAAATTTATCCTGGTATTTAAATAGCCGATCTTCTCAAGGGGTAATTCCATATATGGTCAAAGTGATTGTCAAAAATCAGTAGTAATTCTGTGGTTGCAAATTAGTAGGGGAGATGGTGGCTAAACCTGCCAGTAGGAGAAAGAGGGGAGGGGGTGGAGTAGACCCAATCAAGCGTTGGTAGTGCCAGCTACAGCTGGGCATGAGGTCAAAGAAGATACAGGGGAGGGGGAGGGGGAGGAAGTCGGAACGGTAGGTAGAACAATGGGGGGGGGGGTAGAAATATATAGGAAAGAAAAAATACTGAGAGTGAAGAAAAGCAAATAAGTGTAAAGAAAAAAGTAAAGTAAATTAAATTCTACGACCTAGGTCTCAGGCTATTGTTAGGCTAGAATAAAATAAAGAAAGAAAGAAAGAAGTAAATAAATAAAGAAATAACGAAATAAGTAAAAGAACTAGGTGGGACGGAATAGGCAAGGACCCTTTTAAGAGGTATAAGTACGTAAATGATACGGTGACGGGTCAACAAAAGGGGCCAAAATACTAAAGAGACTACCACGAAATAAACAATAAAGGTTTCCATCCCGGGCCAGCAACGACCCGGTGCAGCAAAGTGAACTTGTACGAGATAATAATTCTGAGTCCCGAGAAAAATATATACTAATGCTAACTCTAAATATATATATATATATATATATATAATAAAGTTAAATAAAAGTCAAATGATTAAAATTTAGCTTCGTTTATTACTGCTATATGTATTTCAGTGACAGTCATCTTTGGCTGTGACCTCTTCAGGCAGTTTGAATTAGTATGGTATAGACAAGTACATATGTTGTTTAGGTGTATAATATTGTCAATACTCTGATATGCCCAGTTCCTTGTTGGGTTGTTATTTCACTGAGGAACTGGAGTCATATGAATTCAAACAAACGAATTTCAGTGTCAAAGGTCCTTTTCTCCTCTCATTGGTCAGTTATTAGAACATTCCTCATTCTAAGTGTTGTTATTGTTGGAGTTAGCTTAAAAATTGATAAAATGGTAGAAGCGACAAGGTGTTAAAGGAACAAAATAACAAAAAGGTGTCAAACTTCCCATTGGTCAGTTCTGAGAGCATTCCTCAGTCAGAAGTCTATAGAATTCTTTCTGGGGTGAGGCTCCCTGTAGTGTTTTTGCCTGCTATTGTTCAGTACATTTGACCTCTACCATTATTTTGGTAGTGTTGTTGGTGTTGTGGTCAGCTTATATCTCGCTGCTGCTAACAATTTAGAAGTATCCAGTGTGTGTTTTTTCTGACCAATGAGAGGAGAAGAGGACCTTTGACACTGAAATTCGTTTGTTTGAATTTATATGACTTCAGTTCCTCAGTGAAATAACAACCCAACAAGGAACTGGGCATATCAGAGTATTGACAATATTATACACCTAAACAACATATGTACTTGTTTATACCATACTAATTCAAACTGCCTGAAGAGGTCACAGCCAAAGATGGCTGTCACTGAAATATATATAGCAGCAATAAACGAAGCTAAATTTTAATCATTTGACTTTTATTTAACTTGATTTTACACTACTCCGGAGTAACCAAACCAACCTGCGCACTTCGTCGAGTGCTCCAGCCTGCATACTGAGGTGTTGGTATACAATCAACATAAACTCAAAATCTCTCTCTGATTTATGATATATATATATATATATATATATATATATATATATATATATATGGTTAAGGATTTCGAAGTTGATGTCATCCTCAATGCCCGTAAGTCGGTGATTAATTTCGATGACTCTATTTGGATTAAAAAATCTAATAGTACCCCATTCGACGTGAGGGCACCAACGATTCTGCGGAGGTTACTGATCTTATCGGCCTTTTCCTTCTTTTCTCTATCAAGGACGAATTCCCCAACGTGGGCGGTGGTTTGTACCGTGATGATGGTCTTTTAACCATGACTAAGTGCGGCCCACGTGCTTGCGACAGGTTCAGAAAAGAACTCACAGCCTTCTTTAAAGGCTTCAACCTCTCTATACAGGTTGAGGCCAACCTCTCTATACAGGTTGAGGCCAACCTCTCAGTCGTTAATTACCTCGACGTTACCCTCAATTTATCGAATGGCTTGTATTACCCATATAGAAAGCCGAATGATACGCTTAATTACATAAGTAAGCATTCCAACCATCCTGCCAGCATAACCAAGAACCTGGTAAGAAACGTTTCTTTGAGGCTTTCCCGTCTATCTACTAGCGAGCATATTTTCAACGACCATTCCACATATTACAATGAGGCTCTTGCTCGGAGTGGATTTGTCTATAAGGTAGCATATACAGAGTACGAGAATAGACCTAGAAGAAATAGATCCCGATACATTATATGGTATAACCCACCATATAATATGGAGGTGGCCACACCATTAGCTAAGATCTTTCTCTCCCTTATTACGAAACATTTTCCTCCTACACATAAATATAGTAACATTTTTAATAGAAAATCTATTAAAATTTCTTACTCTACGACTCCTAACCTTGCACACAACACCACAGCTTCAAATTTAGCTAAACTAACTAGCCGTAGGAACACGTGCAACCCTGTAGTTAGTACTAACTGTAATTGTAGGAATCGGGTTGATTGCCCCCTATCTGGGAAATGCCTCTCTAGTAACATTGTCTACAAATGTAAGGTTGAAACACCCACGTCCCGTAGGGCCTACATAGGGTTAACCGCCAATAGATTCAAGCAGCGTCTTTACATGCATACCCATTCTTTTCTTATTACTAAGAAGGAATATGACGTCACTTTCAGCTTATATCTGGAGTCTAAAAGACAACCACACCCAATATAAGTTACACTGGGAGATCCTAGCTAGGGCTAGATCGTATAACGGAAATAAAAGACCATGTGACTTCTGCGCCGCTGAGGCCCTGGAAATACTCTACGCCACAGACCACATCTTAAACAAAAAATCTGAGGCAATTTCGGCTTGTAAACATAAATTGCACAAAACTTTCCTGTATAACAGCCCCACATTATACCCTAACGGATAGTACGATCTATACGCGGATATTTTACGTCTTGATGTGGTAGCTAAGTATATGTTATGTTTATACCATTACTTATTTGGTACGTATACTTTCTCGTACGTATATTTGATTGTATATGTTATGGCGTATATTTTATATATTCTGGTACATATTCTTTTGGTTATGTGTATACGTGAGTTTTGCGTCTGTGTTATTATGCGGGTTCGTACGTATGTAGGGTGTGTGTGTATGTGTACTTCGTGTTTTGGTTGACGTATGTCTCCGAACATATGTGTATTTACATGTAGGTATGTGTGTGCGCTTGTTATAAACGTATTTATTTATTTATATACGTTTATTTAATTATTTCTATACACGCGCACACACACACACATATTTATATGTGCGTGTATTTGTATACCTATGGCGAGTTTTTCGCGTATGCTTGTGTATGTACGTATATGGATACGTGCATGTATTTATTTAATTTCAATTACCTCTGTATTTTATTTACTTTATTCTTAACTCTGAAGCAGAGAATCATTCGTCTTTCCTAGTTAGAATTTTAGTCTACGACTTCAGTTATACCATTTACGTGGTTTTGTCTTTGCGTGTCTCCACGCTCCACATATGACGTATTATCTTCGTTTTTTTCCGTTCATTGCCAGAGAACGTCTCCATGAACCACCTAATAGAATATTAGTCTACGACTTCTTTTATGCCATAAACGTGGTTTTGTCTTTGCGTGTAATTGTTTTTCACCACTCCAAATAATTGTTTCTACTTTTGGTACAAGGCCAGCAATTACCCAGTGCATTACTGGTACTTTATTTTATCGACCCCGGAAGGATGAAAGGCAAAGTTAACCTCTCCAAATAATGACGTATTATATTCGTTTTTTCCCGTTCTTTGCCAGGGAACGTTTCCACGAACCAAAGTATCGTCTTCCTGTCTTCCTCCGGTTGCAAAGTTTTTTGAAATATTCACTTCTGCGTTTACAGATTGACTTTGTTAGTTTCAGAAGATCCCGTTAAGGGTGAAAGCAGCGATTCTTTGCTTAAAATTTAATCTGTTATTTTAATAAATAAATAAATAAATAAATAAATAAATAAATAAATAAATATATATATATATATATATATATATATATATATATATATATATATATATATATATATTGGACAGTGTGCGAAATCCTTGGTACAGTTAGGTATATTAAAAAAAGGAAAACAATGACTTCACTTGTAGTTCTAAACAATTTAATTTGATTTTATAATATTATAATTTTACAGTTTGGTTTGGTAGATCTAGTAAGTTCTTTCTTAACTTCGGTGGGGAGATTTTTTTGAAGATTCTTGGTTAACTTTCCTTGAGAACTTTCTCGTATTCGTCGGTAGCGATTGTCAAACTGATCTCAGGTTGTTAACCAAGTTAACAAGGAATCTTTAAAAAAATCTCCCCACCGAAGTTAACAAAGAACTCACTAGATCTACAAAACCAAATTGTAAAATTATAATATAAAATTAAATTAAATTGTTTAGAACTACAAGTGAAGTCATTCTTTTCCTTTAAATATATATATATATATATATATATATATATATATATATATATATATATATATATATTTATTTAATTTCAATTACCTCAGTATTTTCTTTTCTTTATTCTTAACTCTGAAGCAGAGAATCATTCGGTTTCCTAGTTTGAATTTTAGTCTACGACTTCAGTTATACCATTTACGTGGTTTTGTCTTTGCGTGCAATTGTTCTCCACGCTCCACATATGACGTATTATCTTCGTTTTTTTCCGTTCATTGCCAGAGAACGTCTCCATGAACCACCTAGGAGAATATTAGTCTACGACTTCTTTTATACCATAAACGTGGTTCTGTCTTTGCGTGTAATTGTTTTTCACTGCTCCAATTAATGACTATTATATGCGTTTTTTCCCGTTCTTTACGCTATGACATGAGTGTGTGCAATTTTGAGTTGCGTGCCTGAGTGAGTCCAGGCGTGCAGTACCCGTGAGTTGTTTCTCATGTGTTTAATAGCTGTTGCCGAACCTCGACCAGTTGAAAAGTGATCTCGCAGAAACCCAACCGAATCCAGAACATACCATAAACAAAAACATGTTGGTGTGTGACAAAGAAAATGATGTGTATTTGATGCAAAATGTATGTTCATACAGGCATATAATACAGTAAAAAAAAAAAAAAAAAAAAATGAACGTTCATATATAGCCTGTAAAAAAAAAAAAAAAAATTTTATATAATTGTTCTTTACAAAAAGTTCAGTTTTCTCTCCTTTATGTGATCGTTTTCTTGTTAGGAAGCTATTAGTATTGTCTGTTGTTGTTGTTGTTGTTGGAGATTACGAAGCACGTGGTGAAGTGTTTGCTAATGAATCGAAACATTAAAGCGAAGTCACTGTAAATATTCCGTAGAATGGAAGTTTGGTGAATAATTTGAAAAAGTAAAGTTTTATCATATCGTACCATATAGATGAGAAGCTTGGTAATTATAGATTGCTGAGAAAGTTGTTGATGTTGTCAATGGAAGCCATGATCAGAAAAAATTGCGTGTTTTCTTTTTTTAAAATACTACTTCGTATTATTAATTTTTTTATTATATCACGTCGGGGTCACCAAATGTAACGAAGGGTATTTGTAGTTGTAACGAAGGTATTAGTAGTGGTTGTTAGATGTGAATAACAAGAATAGCTGATTTACTTTATATATAAAAAGGTTTACTTCACCTCAGTCAAAAAGAACAGTAAACAAGTTACCACGAGTTGCGAAGGTTGACAATGTTATTTTGTTGTTGGTTCATGAGGCTGGTGTAGTCTGCGACCAGGACAGAGAGAGAGAGAGAGAGAGTAATGGTCTGTAGACCTCTGCAGCCTGTAGTAGGCGGTGAATCTTTACATAGCTTGAAATAGCGTACTGCTCCGATCGCTCTGTGTGTAAAAGACGTGGGATAGTACAGGCTTTATATACCTGTCGCTTTCTGTCCCCCACCTTGAGGGATCGCCCACGCATGAACCTGTCCACACCGAAAAGGATGGTGACCTAGAATTTGACTTTTAGGTGTCACCCAAGGTTCAAGGCATGGACAGATTTCGCTACACCCTCACGGGTATCACAGTAAGACGAGCCGCCAACGATGACAAGAACTTCACTGTCTCGAACGCCCACAGGCTGGAAAAAGTAATTGTTTGATAATTCCCGGTACTTTCAGATTTTATTCTGTTCGGCAACGGATGCAGTGGCCCTCACATTTACCGCGGTATCGATGATGTGGGAGGGAGCAAAAGGGTCACTGAATGTGGAGTCCCAGATGAGACATCTGCTTCTTACCTAGGAAAAGAAAGGGCAAAACCACCTGGTCTCTTCCTATCAATTCTGGATAATCCAGCTCGCTCTAGAACTGAGAAGATATATATACTCGAGCTAGGGCCCGCTTAATGGTCAAGTTTAGCTCGGTGTGGCGGGTGAAGTGACCAGCGTTCAGACGGCAGGACAATACATGGAAAAGAAAATAATCAACGGATTAACCAATGAAAAATAAAGACAATTTAGAGATGATGGGTACAATATCCGAAAAAAAAAGATCGCCTCATTACAATAATGTTTAGTAACACCAAGCAAAAGCTAACACAAAATCAATATAACCATCAAATTAACAACAGTTTAGTAAAACCGTATATAATAATGAAATCGACTGATACAGAGAACACAACAATCGGCAAATCAGCCCATGGAGGGTGACAACACAATAAAACATAACACGAATTAACCATTAAAAACAAATGACAATCTAGAAAAACCGGACATAATAACAAAATCGGTCAATAGAAACAAACCAGCTGCGCAATTGATCAACGAAAATCAATCAATAATAAGTCAATAATCAAAACGTCACAAACCTAATAAGATATTATTTAGAAACCGACTCATGAAAATGGTAGCCACAGACAGACGAACTAGTTAAAAATAAGAAAAATATAAACATCCGTTTGAAAGATCGCAGTAGCGTGAAACTCGAGTCACAAGGAAAAGAATTCATTTACAAACTAACACTGGAACACACACACACACACACACACACACACACACACACACACACATATACACACACACACACACATATAAGTAGTAACACAACAGTTAGTTCACCATACCGAGAACAATTGTTTCACCTTAGCGGATCTTCAGCTCGGACTGGTCATGAACCATGACCAGTCCGAGTTGAAGATCCGCTAAAGTGAAATAATTGTTCTCGGTATGGTGAACTAACGTTACTACTTCTACCAAACTCGTCCCATAGACTGAGTGCTCTACCACTACAGATATTACCTTCCAGTGTTCTACCCATATATATATATATATATATATATATATATATATATATATATATATATATATATATATATATATATATATAAACATGTCTATAGAATCACCAGATAAAATATATACTGTTTCCTCTCCCAATTAGCATAATTAACCATATAAAAAAATCAA
>OZ024740.1:38917670-38975170 GCA_964016885.1 Eledone cirrhosa | reverse complement strand
ATGTATGTATGTATGTAAGTATGTGTGTATGTGTGTATGTATGTATGTATGTATGTATGTATGTATGAATGTATGTATGTATGTACGGAAGAACTCATAAGAGTCAATGTCCATCCGAAAGTGTGTAAATATGTATATACACATGTACCGCGCGGTTAAACCACTGGGAGTGAAGGACCCCTAGCCTTTGTCAGGGCATTATTCTAGGAGAAGGCAACTCAGGAAACTGGGATAACTCCGATATAAAACCTGTGGCTCAGTAGTTACCGATGATGTATGTATGTCCGGGAGAGATGACCCTTAGCCTTTGTCAAGGTAGAATTCTAGGAGAAGGAAAACTCTGATATAACACGTACAACCCTGATGGTATCCAGTGATGTTGACTTGTTCTTCTTTTTGGTAAATATCATCTTGGTTAAGAGAGTGGGACTGGCTTTGTGCAGTGCCTTTGCTCACGATAAAAGCTTCACGGCACAGGCATTGCTTTATATCTGGAGATCTCACTTGTCGTCACATGGTACCATGGGCCCAGCACTATGTGTCAATAATTGTCACAAGTGTAGTGTTTGTACCAGAGTTTTCAAGTCGCTGGCTGGACTAAAATGTCACACTCGTTCAGCGCATCGGTAGGGGTTCTCCTAAATGGATATAAAGTAGTGGCCGTACTCGAAAACGAGTTGGCAGCCACCATGTATGTATGTATGTATGTATGTATGTATGTATGTATGTATGTATGTATGTATGTATGTATGTATGTATGTTTGTGTGTGTGTATGTATATTTTCATGTGTGTATGTATATATGTAAGCATGTATATGTGTGTATATAATTATTCGTGTATATAGATATGTAGATATGTGTGTGCGTTAGAGAGAGAGAGAGGGAGAGAGAGAGAGAGAGAGTGTGTGTGTGTGTTTGTGTGTGTGTTTGTGTGTGTTTGCGTGTGCGTGTGTGTGTGTATTGTGTGAAGAGAAATGAAAAGAAGACAAAATGAATGAAGCAGACGATACGATATGATGGATGGTGTTTTGTTTTCAAAGTTGGCACAAAAATAGAATTGATAACAGCGCTGTGTTAGTCACTAGACACCAATACTAGATTATTTATTAAGTTGCTTGTTTATTGTTTAGATATAAATTCTGTTCGATCTAAAATAATTGCAGTCGTATGTATGGCTGCTGCTACAGCAACCGTCCGAACAGGATTTCATAAGCAGTAAAACAATATATTTTGCTCATATAAGTGCCAATTCTGTATGTGTTTAGTTTTACATTTGATCATCAAACCATTGGATGTAATTTATTTTGTAATTCTCAACATAAAAGTAGTGTTTATTTATTAGAAATTGGTTTAACCGTTTTGTTTCAGAAGTTATTTAAATTTATCGATGAAATAATTCAACTCTCTCTCTATAGAAATATATTTGATTAAGTGAATATATTGACAAGCAATATAATGTCGATTAAGGAATGATAACCTGATTTTTGGTGATTTAGTTTTACCGTTTATGATAAAAATATTGGACATTTTAGATTTGTTTCTATGAAAAAGAGAGCCATATACAATAAATATAAAACTACACAACATTCCCACCCTTTAAATAATTGTTTCTAATTTTGGCACAAGGCCAGCAATTACCCAGTGTATTACTGGTACTTTATTTTATCGACCCCGTAAGGATGAAAGGCAAAGTTAACCTCGGCGGGATTTGAACTCAGAATGGCAAGGGCCGTAACTCTATGCGTGAAAACATGGCGTCCGACCCTCTACCGATACTGCCAATCCACCGCTAAACACACCCTTTAAATAATAAATAATAAATATATGTTATTTAGTTACAAGAGTGAATATGGTATCGGACAAAAACACAGGGCTAATATCACTTCGAGTTATTAATGTCGACACAAAACACATTTATCAGGTTGATAAATAGGAATTCTGTATTTAGTGAAGCTACATTTATGATAGTGACCTTCAACAGCCTAAAATTCTTTGGAAAAAGTTTCTTGTCATCCACTCGTGCCTGCAGTAGCTGCCCACGTGGAAATATTGATGTATTTCTCTTTCTATGTAGGCGTTAAATACGTTTACGTCTTTCCATTAAATGTATGTTTTATTTTTGAATGTATTATATGTAGATATGTGTTATTAAGGAATATAGTTTAAAATACATCACATCCCCCAACATTGAAACAGACAAACAGACACAACAGAGAAAACGACAGACAAACAACAGACAAAACAGACTAAATCACTAATGTTGAAAGTCAACAGTCTGTTTGTGTCTGTGTGTTCTTCTATTTGACATTGAAAATCCTCGATATCGATAATTACATAGATACGTACATACATACATACATACGTACATACATACATACATACATACATACATACGTACATACGTAAATACGTACATACATATATACGTACGTACATACATACGTACATACATGGTGGCTGCCAACTCGTTTTCGAGTACGGCCACTACTTTATATCCATGTAGGAGCACCCCCGCCGATGCGCTGAACGAGTGTGACTTTTTAGTCCAGCCAGCGACTTGAAAACTCTGGTACAAACACTACACTTGTGACCATTATTGACATATAGTGCTGGGCCCATGGTACATGTGACGACAAGTGCAGAGAGATCTCCAGATATAAAGCAATGCCTGTGCCGTGAAGCTTTTATAGTGAACAAAGGCACTGCACAAAGCCAGTCCCACTCTCTTAACCAAGATGATATTTACCAAAAAGAAGAACAAGTCAACATCATTGGATACCATCAGGGTTGCAGGTGTTATATCAGAGTTTTCCTTTTCCTAGAATTCTGCCTTGACAAAGGCTAAGGGGTCATCTCTCCCGGTGAATTTGGATGGCCATTGACTCTTAAGAGCTCCTTTGTCCTTTGACAGGTTTTGTTTTTAGTCCTGCAGGATGTCCAAAGTCACCCTCCTCACCAAGAAACCTTGGTGGGGTTGCCAGTTTAGTCGCCAACGACCCGACCATGAGACAGGTTGCACTGGGATACATGTTACCAGTAGCACCAACTGGTGACCTGACCATACATACATACATACATACATACATACATACATACATACATACATACATACATACATACGTGCATACATACGCACATACATACGTACATACATACGTACATACATACGTACATGCATACGTACATACATACGTACATACATACATACATACATACATACATACATACATACATACATACATACATACATGGTGGCTGCCAACTGGTTTTCGAGTACGGCCACTACTTTATATCCATGTAGGAGAACTCCTACCGATGGGCTGAACGAGTGTGACTTTTTACTCCAGCCAGCGACTTGAAAACTCTGGTACAAACACTACACTTGTGACAATTATTGACATATAGTGCTGGGCACATGGTACCATGTGACGACAAGTGCAGAGAGATCTCTAGATATAAAGCAATGCTTGTGCTGTGAAGCTTTTATAGTGAGCAAAGGCACTGCACAAAGCCAGTCCCACTCTCTTAACCAAGATGATATTTACCAAAAAGAAGAACAAGTCAACATCATTGGATACCATCAGGGTTGCAGGTGTTATATCAGAGTTTTCCTTTTCCTAGAATTCTGCCTTGACAAAGGCTAAGGGGTCATCTCTCCCGGTGAATTTGGATGGCCATTGACTCTTAAGAGCTCCTTTGTCCTTTGACAGGTTTTGTTTTTAGTCCTGCAGGATGTCCAAAGTCACCCTCCTCACCAAGAAACCTTGGTGGGGTTGCCAGTTTAGTCGCCAACGACCCGATCATGAGACAGGTTGCACTGGGATACATGTTACCAGTAGCACCAACTGGTGACCTGACCATACATACATACATACGTACATACATACATACATACATACATACATACATACATACATACATACGTGCATACATACGCACATACATACGTACATACATACGTACATACATACGTACATGCATACGTACATACATACGTACATACATACATACATACATACATACATACATACATACATACATACATACATACATACATGGTGGCTGCCAACTGGTTTTCGAGTACGGCCACTACTTTATATCCATGTAGGAGAACTCCTACCGATGGGCTGAACGAGTGTGACTTTTTACTCCAGCCAGCGACTTGAAAACTCTGGTACAAACACTACACTTGTGACAATTATTGACATATAGTGCTGGGCACATGGTACCATGTGACGACAAGTGCAGAGAGATCTCTAGATATAAAGCAATGCTTGTGCTGTGAAGCTTTTATAGTGAGCAAAGGCACTGCACAAAGCCAGTCCCACTCTCTTAACCAAGATGATATTTACCAAAAAGAAGAACAAGTCAACATCATTGGATACCATCAGGGTTGCAGGTGTTATATCAGAGTTTTCCTTTTCCTAGAATTCTGCCTTGACAAAGGCTAAGGGGTCATCTCTCTCGGTGATTTTAAGAGCTTCTTTGCCCTTTGACAGGTTTTGTTTTTAGTCCTGCAGGATGTCCAAAGTCATCCTCCTCACCAAGAAACCTTGGTGGGGTTGCCAGTTTAGTCGCCAACGACCCGACCATGAGACAGGTTTCACTTGGATACATGTTACCAGTAGCACCAACTGGTGACCTGACACACATACATACATACATACATACATACATACATACATATATACGTATATACATACATACGTATATATATACGTACATACATACATACATACATACATACATACATACATACATACATACATACATACATAGTTAGGAAATTACAAGTACAATCCATTAATGGAACAGTAAACATATGTAAAACACTCCAAAAATGTTGCATCTAATAACTGCATATACGCATGCAACTCAAAACATACACATTCACACATACAATATGCACATACAATAATATCCATATCTACACATGCATGCATACATACATACATATCTACCAAGTTGATGTGTAAATTCCAATGAGAGAGTCTTGTGTCTATGTTAGAAACCGACTCTCTCTCTATTGGTAAAACTTTGTGAAATTATAAAACCACACACACACACACACAAACACACACACAGACACACACACATATATATATGTATAATACCGTTTTCGCATTCGTTTTGCAAGGTTTTTGATTTGAATACAGAGCAAACCTCCAAATTTATACATACAGGTATTAAATTAAAAATAAATCTAACCATTCTCATTTTACATCCACTTTTCACACTGGCATGTGTTGGAAAGGTTGTCACAGTGCGAGACCAGACTATCAGAGCGACTTTATTTTGCTCATAAATTACATATTCGGCATGGTTTCTATGACTGGATGCCTTTCCTAACATAACCACTTTAGAGTATTTACTGGGTACATTGTTTCTGCGATACTAGCGCAACCACTTTACACAGTTGACTTGGTATCTTCTATCAAGTCACCACCATTAATCATTTACAAGATGTACTGAGTGTATTTTATCGTGGTATTAGTACTAAAGAGGTCGTCACATGCTCGGCCGGCCACACTAAATTGTTTCCTTAACCCTTTAGTATTTAAACCGGCCATATCCGGCCAGAATTCTCTCACCTCTTTCTGTTCAAACTGGCTATAACTGTCTGCTCATACTTATGTTAAGGTATTGTTCTTAAAATAAATAATATCAAAATCTCATAGATTCGATATCATGTGGAAAAATTAGGTGAAATAAAGGGCTTACCGTGATAATACAATAGTAAATATAGAGTAATGTAAATGCTAAAGGGTTAAACTATATTGTCTCCATTCGATTGCCAAACACTGTAGCCTCCAATCTCTCACCACACTTTTATTATCTCACTACTTGTACTGGTGGACATGTCTTTTATATTATGTCATCTTCTTTGTCGGGTTCAGTTTCTTGATGTCATTCTTTACAACTTGGTCCCATTTCAAACGTTCATCAATTTTTTTAATACCCGTTCTTTAGCAAAAGGCACAAATAAATTGCTACGGCCGTCGTTCGTGCCCTTCCATCCCCGCCGTGGGGCCTCCAGAGCAATTGCTCCCATTAAATCCGGCCCTGGCCACAGTTTAGTTTCATTTCAGCTTTATTATTAGTTAGAAAGTGAACAACACAAAATATACTACACCTGAGTAGTACCCCTTCCATACACATGCGCACATGTGTATATCACATGACTCATGCACTGTTCATTTTCCTGACGTTTGTACATTACCCTATGTACTATACATACACTTTTAATGAGTTGTAGTGCACCTGAGCACTGTACACAATATTTCCATTATTATTATCATTATTATAACTACTCCATTACCAATAATAATTGTTTCTACTTTTGGCACAAGGCCATCAATCCTCCAGTGCATTACTGGTACTTTATTTTATCGACCCCGTAAGGATGAAAGGCAAAGTTAACCTCGGCGGGATTTGAACTCAGACCCCAAAGAGACGTAACTATGCTGGAAAGCATGGCGTCCGACCCTCTACCGATACTGCTAATCCACCACAATAATAATATACGTCTGGATCGGTCGTCAGACAGAGATGTTCTGGATAACAGATAGGAAATGAGATTTAAAATCTGTTAAAAATTGGAAGTGAGGCTGGAAATATAACGGGAAATATACATAAGAAAAGAAGGGTAAGAAAAATAATATATAAAAATATATAGCAATATAGAAAAAGACACGGGTGTGCATACATATACACACATTCAGATAGATAAAAGTAAAATATATATATATACATATGTATATATATATACATACATGTATATATATATATATATATATATATATATATATATATATATATATATATATATATATACATACATGTATATATATACACATATATATATATATATACAAACATACATGTACACGGACATACACATATACACACACATACACACACATACACACACACATACACACACACACATAAATACATATACATACATACAGACAGACATATACATATACACACATATACCATATATATATACTATAAATTATGTCCTTTGATAAGATATATACTCCATTTCCTCTCCCAATTAGCATAATCAACCACACAAAAAACCAATTAAACCAGGCTATAAGATTAAAAGACACCTGTGAAGAAATAATAGATGAATAAACGACAGCCATTTATTCGCGATCAACAGCCATAGAATATTTATCCAGCATTTCAATAGCACGTGGAAATCGATTAAATATATCGTTAACCATACACAATTAGGTATAAAATTAAAGTTATATATGCATATATACATTTATATATACATATATATATACTGGCATAGACACAAGTGTATAAACACACTAGTTTGCAAATACATACATACGCAAACACACACACACACACACATATTTATATATATATAACGAAGGAATTGTGGTAAGGAACCAAATGGACAATAACGCACCAGAGTACTCAAAAACGTCGAAACAGCTTGAGCTCTGCCGTCGGGGTCATACCTTTTCCTATATATATATATACATATACATATATATATATATACATAAATGAAAAAATGGCGTGCTGCGTTGTTGCGAGTATATATATATATATATATATATATATATATATATATATATATATATATATATATATATATATATATATATATATATATATATATGTATATATATACATGGTGGCTGCCAACTCGTTTTCGAGTACGGCCACTACTTTATATCCATGTAGGAGAACTCCTACCAATGCGCTGAACGAGTGTGACTTTTTAGTCCAGCCAGCGACTTGAAAACTCTGGTACAAACACTACACTTGTGACAATTATTGACACATAGTGCTGGGCCCATGGTACCATGTGAGGACAAGTGCAGAGAGATCTCCAGATATAAAGCAATGCCTGTGCCGTGAAGCTTTTATAGTGAGCAAAGGCACTGCACAAAGCCAGTCCCACTCTCTTAACCAAGATGATATTTACCAAAAAGAAGAACAAGTCAACATCATTGGATACCATCAGGGCTGCAGGTGTTATATCAGAGTTTTCCTTCTCCTAGAATTCTGCCTTGACAAAGGCTAAGGGGTCATCTCTCCCGGTGATTTTGGATGGCCATTGACTCTTAAGAGCTCCTTAGCCCTTTGACAGGTTTTGTTTTTAGTCCTGCAGGATGTCCAAAATCACCCTCCTCACCAAGAAACCTTGGTGGGGTTGCCAGTTTAGTCGCCAACGACCCGACCATGAGACATACATATATATATACATACACATATATATATAGGCATTCACACACACACACACATATACACACACACATACATACATACATACATACATACATACATGGTGGCTGCCAACTCGTTTTCGAGTACGGCCACTACTTTATATCCATATAGGAGAACCCCTACCGATGCGCCGAACGGGTGTGACTTTTTAGTCCAGCCAACGACTTGAAAACTCTGGAACAAACACTACACTTGTGACAATTATTGACACATAGTGCTGGGCCCATGGTACCATGTGACGACAAGTGCAGAGAGATCTCCAGATATAAAGCAATGCCTGTGCCGTGAAGCTTTTATAGTGAGCAAAGGCACTGCACAAAGCCAGTCCCACTCTCTTAACCAAGATGATATTTACCAAAAAGAAGAACAAGTCAACATCATTGGATACCATCAGAGTCGCAGGTGTTATATCAGAGTTTTCCTTCTCCTAGAATTCTGCCTTGACAAAGGCTAAGGGGTCATCTCTCCCGGTGATTTTGGATGACCATTGACTCTTAAGAGCTCCTTTGCCCTTTGACAGGTTTTGTTTTTAGTCCTGCAGGATGTCCAAAGTCACCCTCCTCACCAAGAAACCTTGGTGGGGTTGCCAGTTTAGTCGCCAACGACCCGACCATGAGACAGGTTGTACTGGAATACATGTTACCAGTAGCACCAACTGGTGACCTGACATACATACATACATACATACATATAACTAATCCATTTTTCAGTTAGTTTAGTAACCGGGTGGTTATTTAATTGTCAAACTTCTTTCGTCACACATTCTATGACCTTCCTCAATGACTATACTTTCTCCTCTGTGTCTCTTCTTAGTTTTGATTTTGTTTTATTTACTCCATCTTTATGTGGTGTGCTTCTTAGTTAACTAACAGAGGACTAGTTACATAACTAATAATTGTTTCTAATTTTGGCACAAGGCCAGCAATTATCCCAGTACATTACTGGTATTTTATTTTATCGACCCCGTAAGGATGAAAGGCAAAGTTAACCTCGGCGGGATTTGAACTCAGATCATAAGGGGCGTAACTCTATGCTGCAAAGCATGGCGTCCGACCCTCTACCGATACTGCCAATCCACTACCATAACTAATAATAAAACCGAAGCGAAACTCACTGGTACGTGTGTTTTATATATTGCCAGCATGGCCCTCCCAAAGTACAACAATATATATATATATAGGAAAAGAAAAGAGTCAGGACCCCGACGGCTGAGCTCCGACCGTTTCGACAGCTAGATCCACACACACACACACACATATATATATATACACACACACACACACACACACACACACACACACACACACACACACACACACACACACATATATATATCATATATCTACATACATTCATACAAATATACATATGTACATATGTAGGCACAAACACACTCATATATATATATATATATATAAATTCTTATGATGTATGCTTATTTATATACGTATATATATATATATATATACTTCGTTTTCGTATTTGTTTTTGCAAGATTTTTTTTTATCTGAAAACGTGTGTTGAAATAGATATTGTTAGACCTTGGGAGACCAATAAAAGAAAACAAACAAAAAACACACGCACCTGTTGGTTTTTACTTCAATTAATTATTATAATTTCCCAGTCGGTTAGTTTAATAACTGGATGGTTGTTTAGTGCACTGATAGAAAATGTATAGTTTACAGATTAACTGTAAAACTTAGGAACGTAATATATAGCATAAAGTGCACAGAGGGACAGTGTACAGAAACAGAAATTGGAATTCGCCAGTTGAAATATCAAGACAGTGTTTGACACAGCAAATAATGCTCACTTAGAACGACTCTCTGTTTCTGATGGCACAGGAACTTTCAAGACTGGATGTCGACATTTCTGCTCTTAGTGAAATCCGTCCTGAAGAGGAGGAAACAGTGCCTGCTGCATCTGGTCTGGGTACCTGCTATATCTTCTACTAGTCTGGGTGTCTGTTATATTTTCTACTGGTCTGGGTACCTGCTATATCTTCTACTATCCTGGGTGCCTGTTAAATTTTCTGCCACAAAACTGAAAGACGCAATTCTGTCGTTGGCTTTATAATCAGAAATTCCATCGTCTTGAGATTTGAAAACCTGCCAATGTGCCACATCATTTTCCTGTGTCACCCAATTCGCGCCAAAATACATTTTTCAACATGTACTGATCTTCTAACAACATGCGGCGCTATCTATTAAAAATTTGCATGGAGCAACAATTCACCATAGTCACCAGTAATGCACTGGGTAATTGCTGGCCTTGTGCCTAAAGTAGAAACAATTATTGTTTTCCAACAAAAAGAAAGGCTGAAGACAACCTGAAGGCATCATCGGTTCAGGTACTGGTACCTCATATACAAAGTAATACCCTGTACGGAGTGCCACACAGACCATCGTCTTGTTTGTAGCCTTCCGCATTGTCTGTGGGAAACTCCAGCGCAGGCCCCCGAAAAATCCAAAACGGTTAGTGGATAATTCTTGCAAAAAGAACTCAAATTTGCGCAGACATCAATGAGTACAGAGGGTCCTATGCGACACTGAAAATAATGTATGGCCTTCCATACCAAGTCCAGAGCAGCTTGTGAAGTGAATGTTTATTCGTATCAAGCCAATATCCCCACTAAAAGTAGTGTATGGCCTTCCATACCAAGTTCAGAGCCTCTTGTGTCGTGTATGGCCTTCCATACCATGTCCAGAGTCCCTTGTGACGCGTATGGTCTTCCCTATTAAATCCAGAGCACTTTGTGCAATGTATGCCCATCTATATGAATCTGAGAGTGACTTGTACAGTGTTTGGCTTTTTGTGCCGATTTCAGAGCTCATTGTGCCGTGTATGGCCTTCAATATAATATTCAGAGCTTCATATGCAGTGTATCGCCCTCTATGCCAAGTCCAGAATCTTTTGTGCAGTGTATGACTTTCCATATGATATATAGAGTCTCTTTTGCAGTGTATTACCCTCCATACCAATTTCAGAGCCCTTTGTGCAGTGAAGATGGATAGGATCTACTGAGAGTCAGAGCATCCATCCTGAATTGATGGTCAGAACACTTCAAAACTCTCCTAACACCCGCATGAGTCATCACTCTGTCATCTATCAAATCAACAATCAGAGAAAACAGAACTGAACGAGACTAAAATCATAGAAGAGACAGTAAAAGTCATAAATCAGGTGACAAGTGGAAGGGCATCAAGAGTTGATGGGATCCTACCCGAGAGTTAGAAAATGGAGCACCAACACTTGAGGTTATTGTCTGGGAATAAGGTAAAATACCTCAGAATCGTCGTGATGCAGTCATTACTCCCCCTGTTAAAAAAACAGGAATTAAATCTCACTGATTCAACTACTGGAGAATAGCTTTCTTCTCTGGAAACCCCAAGAGAAAGGTAGGAGGATAAAACAGGGTCGTGTGTGTGCAGGCAATCCCAAGAGAGGAACAAAACAAGGCAGCCTGAAGAGAAATGTAAGGGACAGAAGAAGGGTGCGTGAAGGATCCATCTAAGAGAGGAACAGGAGGGATGGGTAGGCAACCCCAAAAGAAATATAGGAAATAGAACGGCGGATGGGTGCAGGAAACACCAATAGAGGAATAGACCAGGGGTGGGGTATTTGTGATTTTATAGACCTTACCAAAGTATTTGACACTGTGGGCACGAGAGCTCTATAGAGGACCACAGAACTCCCCCGATGTCCCCCCCACCCTTAATTTCTGGATATGGTCATCCACACACTTTAACACCATTCCCTAAGCAACTAACACATCTTCCTTCTTCCCTTACATAACTTTATATTACTGAGAATATTACTGAACTAGTCACTCTAATCAACATGACGTGAACAATTGTAAGATTGTGTTTCTTTCTCTCATTCGATTCTCTCTACTTTGTACTTGGTCGCTTCGTCTTTTGACCACCGACTAAAAATATGACCGAGATTTATTTAGACGAAAAGCTAGCCGATTGGTAAATAACCATTATAAGATAAGCTTTCTGATTGGCTGACACACATTATTTATTACTCTCTGATTGGTTAACAAACATTGTTTACCAAATTTCCAAACTATCTAATCGATATATTTATTTCTCAATTCTATTCTATTGATTACTATTTCTTCCACATCCTGTTTTACAACTGTGACTCACCCTGCTTCTAGCGGCAAGAATTATAAAACAAAATGGTCAAAGCATAGTTTATCCCTCTGCATCCCCCCTTCTAGGTTGATACTTATAAATATGTACGTTTAGACACAGACTTACTTCTAGCGATACTTATGCCCTTACATACGGTCTTACTTCTACAGACTTACTTCCAGCGATACTTAAACACTTACATACACACAGTCTTACTTCTAGCGATACTTAAACACTTACATACATACAGTCTTACTTCTAACGATACTTAAACACTTACATACATACAGACATACTTCTAGCGATACTTACACACTTACATACATACAGTCTTACTTCTAACGATACTTAAACACTTACATACACACAGTCTTACTTCTAACGATACTTAAACACTTACATACAGACTTACTTCTAACGATACTTAAACACTTACATACATACAGACTTACTTCTAAAGATGCTTAAACACTTACATACACACAGTCTTACTTCTAGCGATACTTAAACACTTACATACACACAGTCTTACTTCTAACGATACTTAAACACTTACATACAGACTTACTTCTAGCGATACTTAAACACTTACATACATACAGACTTACTTCTAGCGATACTTAAACAATTACATACATACAGTCTTACTTCTAACGATACTTAAACATTTAGATACATGCAAACTTACTTCTAGCGATACTTAAACAGTTACATACATGCAGTCTTATTTCTAACAATACTTAAAAACTTACATACATACAGACTAACTTCTAGCGATACTTACACACTTACTTACATACAGTCTTACTTCTAGCGATACTTAAACACTTACATACACACAGTCTTACTTCTAACGATACTTAAACACTTACATACATACAGTCTTACTTCTAACGATACTTAAACACTTACATACATACAGACATACTTCTAGCGATACTTACACACTTACATACATACAGTCTTACTTCTAACGATACTTAAACACTTACATACACACAGTCTTACTTCTAACGATACTTAAACACTTACATACAGACTTACTTCTAACGATACTTAAACACTTACATACATACAGACTTACTTCTAAAGATGCTTAAACACTTACATACACACAGTCTTACTTCTAGCGATACTTAAACACTTACATACACACAGTCTTACTTCTAACGATACTTAAACACTTACATACAGACTTACTTCTAGCGATACTTAAACACTTACATACATACAGACTTACTTTTAACGATGCTTAAACACTTACATACACACAGTCTTACTTCTAGCGATACTTAAACACTTACATACATACAGACTTACTTCTAGTGATACTTAAACACTTACATACACACAGCCTTACTTCTAACGATACTTAAACACTTACATACAGACTTACTTCTAACGATACTTAAACACTTACATACATACAGACTTACTTCTAGCGATACTTAAACAATTACATACATACAGTCTTACTTCTAACGATACTTAAACATTTAGATACATGCAAACTTACTTCTAGCGATACTTAAACAGTTACATACATGCAGTCTTATTTCTAACAATACTTAAAAACTTACATACATACAGACTAACTTCTAGCGATACTTACACACTTACTTACATACAGTCTTACTTCTAGCGATACTTAAACACTTACATACACACAGTCTTACTTCTAACGATACTTAAACACTTACATATATACAGACCTACTTCTAGCGATACTTAAATACTTACATACATACAGTCTTACTTCTAGCGATACCTAAACACTTACATACAGTCTTATTTCTAACGATACTTAAACACTTACATACATACAGACTTACTTCTAGCGATACTTAAAGACTTACATACATACAGACTTACTTCTAGCGATACTTAAACACTTACATACACAAAGTCTTACTTCTAGCGATACTTAAACATTTACATACATACAGACTTACTTCTAGCGATACTTAAACACTTAAATACATACAGTCTTACTTCTAGCGATACTTAAACACTTACATACACACAGTCTTACTTCTAGCGATACTTAAACACTTACATACATACAGACTTACTTCTAGCGATACTTAAACACTTACATACAGACTTACTTCTAGCGATACTTACACACTTACTTACATACGTCTTACTTCTAGCGATACTTAAACACTTACATAGATACAGACTTACTTCTAACGATACTTAAACACTTACATACACACAGACTTACTTCTAGCGATACTTAAACACTTACATACATACAGACTTACTTCTAGCGATACTTACACACTTACTTACATACAGTCTTATTTCTAACGATACTTAAACACCTACATACATACAGACTTACTTCTAGCGATACTTAAACACTTACATAGATACAGACTTACTTCTAACGATACTTAAACACTTACATACACAAAGTCTTACTTCTAGCGATACTTAAACACTTACATACATACAGACTTACTTCTAGCGATACTTAAACACTTACATACATACAGACTTACTTCTAGCGATACTTACACACTTACTTACATACAGTCTTACTTCTAGCGATACTTAAACACTTATATACACACAGTCTTACTTCTAGCGATACTTAAAGAATTACATAGATACAGACTTACATCTAGCGACACTTAAACACTTATATACACACAGTCTTACTTCTAGCGATACTTAAACACTTACATACACACAGACTTACTTCTAGTGATACTTAAACACTTACATACATACAGACTTACTTCTAGCGATACTTAAACACTTACATACACACAGTCTTACTTCTAGCGATACTTAAACACTTACCTATATACAGACTTACTTCTAGCGATAGTTAACCACTTACATACACACAGTCTTACTTCTAGCGATACTTAAACACTTACATATATACAGACTTACTTCTAGCGATAATTAAACACTTACATACACACAGTCTTACTTCTAGCGATACTTAAACACTTACATAGATACAGACTTACTTCTAACGATACTTAAACACTTACATACACACAGACTTACTTCTAGCGATACTTAAACACTTACATACATACAGACTTACTTTTAGCGATACTTACACACTTACTTACATACAGTCTTATTTCTAACGATACTTAAACACTTACATACATACAGACTGACTTCTAGCGATACTTAAACACTTATATACAAACAGTCTTACTTCTAGCGATACTTAAACACTTACATAGATACAGACTTACTTCTAGCGACACTTAAACACTTATATACACACAGTCTTACTTCTAGCGATACTTAAACACTTACATACACACAGACTTACTTCTAGTGATACTTAAACACTTACATACATACAGACTTACTTCTAGCGATACTTAAACACTTACATACACACAGTCTTACTTCTAGCGATACTTAAACACTTACCTATATACAGACTTACTTCTAGCGATAGTTAACCACTTACATACACACAGTCTTACTTCTAGCGATACTTGAAGACTTACATATATACAGACTTACTTCTAGCGATACTTAAACACTTACATACACACAGACTTACTTCTAGCGATACTTAAACACTTACATACACACAGTCTTACTTCTAGCGATACTTAAACACTTACATATATACAGACTTACTTCTAGCGATACTTAAACACTTACATACACACAGACTTACTTCTAGCGATACTTAAACACTTACATACACACAGTCTTACTTCTAGCGATACTTAAACACTTACATATATACAGACTTACTTCTAGCGATACTTAAACACTTACATACACACAGTCTTACTTCTAGCGATACTTAAACACTTACATACATACAGACTTACTTCTAGCGATACTTAAACACTTACATACACACAGTCTTACTTCTAGCGATACTTAAACACTTACATATATACAGACTTACTTCTAGCGATACTTAAACACTTACATACACACAGTCTTACTTCTAGCGATACTTAAACACTTACATACATACAGACTTACTTCTAGCGATACTTAAACACTTACATACACACAGTCTTACTTCTAGCGATACTTAAACACTTACATACATACAGACTTACTTCTAGCGATACTTAAACACTTACATACACACAGTCTTACTTCTAGCGATACTTAAACACTTACATACATACAGACTTACTTCTAGCGATACTTAAACACTTACATACACACAGTCTTACTTCTAGCGATACTTAAACACTTACATACATACAGACTTACTTCTAGCGATACTTAAACACTTACATACACACAGTCTTACTTCTAGCGATACTTAAACACTTACATACACACAGTCTTACTTCTAGCGATACTTAAACACTTACATATATACATGGTATATATAAAGGGTTCCCTTTGCCTGTCATCATTTCGAGGTTGATAAATAAGTTTCTGTCCAGTACTGGAGTCGATTTTTTTCTCTAGAACAAATCGCTTGTTCTGACCTGGAGAGGGGTGTGTCCTGCCAGGTTTAAAATGTCCACTACACAATGTGTGTCAAGAAGGCACCCATACGACTCCATCGAGAGTTAAGGCCCCTTTATTTTACTAACTCAACAAACCTCCTTCCTTTGCATTTTTATAATATTATATAAAATTTACATAATAAAAATATTATTATTGAATAAAATTTTACATTATAAGGATATCTTTATTGAATAAAAGGTAAAATTAGCTCAGGCATTTGGATCAAACACTAAATTCTCTGAAATATAACACTTATAACCAAATTATTGGTAGAGAAATAGTCGTTAACTCAACGTGCATAATTGGTGTTATGTGACGATGTAAAATGTAAAACAGTCTCTTCTTCTTACATAATATATATATATATATTATGTAAGAAGAAGAGACTGTTTTACATTTTACACCTATTATGCACATTTCGAAGGCATTAAATTGTCACTAGGTTGAGAAATTAAAATTCGCAAGCTTTTGATGTAAATCAACCAATTTTTCCTTGTTATCCAATGAGATATAAATGTTACCAATTGTGGTAATACTGGTAGTAACAGTATTAACACTATTTCTAACTGATATTGGCCAGAATATCTAAGGAGATAGACCACGAGTAAGATGGTTGAATAACATCCATGAGTTCGGCTGGTACCGCTCAAGGAACCAACCGGACCAAGTGGAAACGGTTGCTTACGATAGGACCCTCTGTTAACAGTGTGAATACATCCTATAATGATATAACAGAAAATATCTAAAAAGGTTTGTTAATTGAAATGTTTATAGTATCTTTAGTACAGAACAGATTGTTGTGCAAATTTGCAGTATCAGTTTTCAATATGATGCAATCATAGTGCTGCTTAGTATTTTTTAGAATGTGTTGCTAATGCAGTTTTATGTGGTACAGGAGATTAAGTGTTAAACTATTACAGACTGTATTCTCGTCTATATCAAAACATTTGGTAATTTTCACTAATCAGTAGAAGGACGATGTAAAAGCCATCATTTATGAGATTTTCTATATAGTTTGCAGTACACGATATGAGCTTTTGTTCTGGCCAAATTCCAGTCCTATGTATAGATATATAATTTTTCCCTGAGATTTATTTAACTTCCTCTTCCCATACTTCAAACCGGCCACTAACAAAGTTATAATGTTTCTTGGTCTGTTTCAGTTCTAGGGACTTGCGAATATATAGCTACTAGTGCAAGTAAGCATATGTGTGAGTGTGTGTGCATATATATGAGTGTGTGTGCATATATATGAGTGTGTGTGAATATATGTGAGTGTGTGGGCATATATATATGAGTGTGTGTGTGCATATATATGAGTGTGTGTGCATATATATGAGTGTGTGTGCATATATATGAGTGTGTGTGCATATATGTGAGTGTGTGTGCATATATATGAGTGTGTGTACATATATGTGAGTGTGTGTGCATATATGTGAGTGTGTGTGTGTGCATATGTGTGAGTGTGTGTGCGGCTGTGTTGTGGGTTTGTGTGTCTGTGCCTATGCAGGGAATTGTGAATATGTAAGTACTAGTTCATGCAGACATATGTGTGTGTGTGTGTGTGTGTGAATGTTTTGTGGCTATTTGTTGGTGTGCCAATGGATTTGCACTCATGTAATGAGTGTCCATATATGTTTAATATACGAATGCTTGCTTGATGTTTTATGTGTTGCTTCTAGTAAAATGGAGAATTTTTGGAATGTCTTCCTAATTTTCACGGCGTATGTATGTATGTATGTATGTATGTATGTATGTATGTATGTATGTATGTATGTATGTATGTGGGAGAGATGACCCCTTAGCCTTTGTCAAGGCAGAATTCTAGGAGAAGGAAAACTCTGATATAACACCTGCAACCCTGATGGTATCCAATGATGTTGACTTGTTCTTTTTGGTAAATATCATCTTGGTTAAGAGAGTGGGACTGGCTTTGTGCAGTGCCTTTGCTCACTCTAAAAGCTTCACAGCACAGGCATTGCTTTATATCTGGAGATCTCTCTGCACTTGTCGTCACATGGTACCATGGGCCCAGCACTATGTGTCAATAATTGACAAGTGTAGCGTTTGTACCAGAGTTTTCAAGTCGCTGGCTGGACTAAAAAGTCACACTCGTTCAGCGCATCGGTAGGGGTTCTCCTACATGGATATAAAGTAGTGGCCATACTCGAAAACGAGTTGGCAGCCACCACGTATGTATGTATGTATGTATATCAGGTCAGGTCTCTACCTGTTACTGGTACCATTTAGCCCAGTACAATCTGTTTCATGGTCGGGTGGTCGGCGACTTAATCGGCTCACCTACAGGACCTTGGTCTGATGAGGAGGATAAGTGGAAACCCAGCTGCACAAAGCAATGGCCGTCATTGGACACATAACTGCAGGGATGGAGTGGGTGCTATGTGTGCAGTACAATCACATAGCATTGCTATCTTTATGTGCAGATATTTCTTCACAAGTCCTACAGCAGTGAAGTAGTGGCAATGTGTGCTGACTCAACCGGTTAGAAAGACACAGCCACAAACCTACATGTGGGCGGCTTGAGTCTTATCCTAACATCGTTGCACTGTTAACCTGAATAGCAATATGCTTCGGCAAAGTCTTGATCGTCTGAGCAGCCCTTTTTGGGGACACACTGCTCACCTATACCATATGAGAAGTGTCTACAAAAGATGACCTAAACAAAGCCTGTTCTGTCATCAAACTGGCCAGCAGTCTGCAGTTATCAGTGGTTTATGAATGATAGCAGGGAATTCGTTGAAGAGATGGCCGTCTTCTGTAAAGAAGTGGCAGTTATCATGTATGTATGTATGTATGTATGTATGTATGTATGTATGTATGTATGTATGTATGTATGTATGTTCTTCTGGTTTTATAATTTCACAAAGTTTTACCAATAGAGAGAGAGTCGGTTTCTAACATAGACACAAGACTCTCTCATTGGAATTTACACAACATCAACTAGGTAGATATGTTTAATATACGAATGCTTGCTTGATGTTTTATGTGTTGCTTCTAGTAAAATGGAGAATTTTTGGAATGTCTTCCTAATTTTCACAGCGTATGTATGTATGTATGTATGTATGTATGTATGTATGTATGTATGTATGTATGTATGTATGTATGTATGTATGTATGTATGTATGTATGTATGTATGTTCTTCTGGTTTTACCAATAGAGAGAGAGTCGGTTTCTAACATAGGCACAAGACTCTCTCATTGGAATTTACACAACATCAACTAGGTAGATATGTATGCATGTGTAGATAGGGATGTTATTGTATGTGTGGATGTGTATGTTTTGAGTTGTATGCGTGCATATGTATATGCTTTGCATCTGTACATGTGTATATGCAGTTATTAGATGCAAAATGTTTGGAATGTTTTACATATTTTTACTGTTCCATTAATGGATTGTACTTGTAATTTCCTAACTAGGTATGTTCTTTCTGTTCCTGTGAACCCTAGCTTCTCAAGATTTGTATTGAGGCAGTTACTAACATACCCCAGTGACCCAATAATCACAGGCATAAATCTGAAGGTATAATCAGGGTGGAGTATCTGCAGATGTATGTATGTATGTATGTATGTATGTATGTATGTATGTATGTATGTATGTATGTATGTATGTATGTATGTATGCATGTATGTATGTATGAATACATGTATGTATGTATGTATGTATGTATGTATGTATTTCTTCACTTTAAAATAATCTTTGCGCACAGGCATTGCACGATGGAATGAATTAATAATTACTAATAATGAAAATACGATCATTATCCAGCTATTAGTTTATATTTTAACTTTGGCCTTTAATAGAAACAAGTCCTACAGCAATGGTCATACTCGATAACGAGGGGGCAGCCATCATGTATGTATGTATGTATGTATGTATGTATGTATGTATGTATGTATGTATGTATGTATGTATGTATGTATTGTATGTGTCTGTATGCGTGTATCTATATGTATGTGAAAGTGTTTTAGTTCTAAATATTTATATAAATATAGAAATTATAACATATTTCTACAAACAAATAATTGTAATTTATAGATTTAGTGAAAATATATTAATATAAACTCTACAGATCTATTGATAACCTACACAGGTCAATACTTATTGGTTTGTCCATGTTTTAAAGGAATATATTCTTTTTGGCAAATACAGGTGTTTAAAAGTTCAATTGACGAAAATTCGTTAATCTTGTTCTTAATCTCATGAAAAATTGATTAAGAAGCCTACATCTGTTTATTTGTAGGTTGATTTATTAAACTATACTCATCTGTAAATAACAAAATCTGTTTATATTAAAGGCCAAAGTTAAAATATAAACTAATAGCTGGATAATGATCGTATTTTCAATATGCATGTATGTCTGTATGTACTATTTACGTAGTTGACTTAGTAGTATTTGTTTATAGAAATATCTCATGATTCCTATATTTATATATATATTTCAAACTAAAACACACATACATATACAGACACATACATACATACATACATACATACATACATACATACATACATACATACATACATACAGAAATAGGGATACAGACAAAACACCTAGATGTGACAACAAATGCAGACTCTGCAGAATTAACATCGACGATGTTACCCATGTCATAAGCTGCTGTCCAAAGATGTCATCACGGTATTTATCTACCTATGAGGCATGATGTAGTGGCGAAAACACTGTACAATGCAATCCATAGAAAAGATAGCCCCGACAATAAACACATTAAAAGTTACAGCAGTATGGAGGACATATACATACATAATATGAAAGAATACTGGTAGAATGTTCCAGTCAAAACCCCAATAAAATGCAGGCATAACAGACCAGATATAATATGGGACAGGGAAAAGAAGGCATGCACAGTAGTGGAAGTTAGCTGCCCAGCAGATGCCAATATAATATTAAAGATCAGTGAAAAGGAGAATATTTATGCAGAACTAATGAGAAATCTGCAGATACTCCACCTTCAGATTTATACCAGTGATTATTGGGGCACTGGGAGATGTTAGTAACTGCCTCAGTACAAATTTTGAGAAGCTGGACTTCACAGAAACAGAAAGAAAACGACTAGTTAGGAAATTACAAGTATAATCCATTAATGGAACAGTAAAAATATGTAAAACATTCCAAAAATTCTGCATCTAATAGCACATGTACATATACACATGTACAGATACAAAGTATATTCACATGCACACATATAACTCAAAATATACACATCCACACATACATTAACATCCACACATGCATGCGTGCAGACATATCTACCTAGTTGATGTTTAAATTCCAATGAGAGAGTTTTGTATCTATGCTAGAAACCGACTCTCTCACTATTGGTAAATATGTATAAAATTATAAAACCAGAAGAACATACATACATACATGATGACGGCTGCCCCCTCGTTATCGAGTATGGCCATTGCATAATATACCATTATTAATAATTATTAATTAATTCTATCGTGCAATGCCTGTGCATGAAGATATTTTTTAAAGTGAGGAAATACTGTGCACTGAACCAATCCCACTCTCTGAGCGACAGTAGCTGTAATCCGAAAAGAAGAAAAGATCAACATCATCGGTAACTACTGAGCCGCTGGTTTTATATCGGAGTTATCCCAGTTTCCTGAATTGCCTTCTCCTAGAATAATGCCCTGACAAAGGCTACATACATACATACATACATGGTGGCTGCCAACTCGTTTTCGAGTACGGCCACTACTTTATATCCATGTAGGAGAACCACTACCGATGCGCTGAACGAGTGTGACTTTTTAGTCCAGCCAGCGACTTGAAAACTCTGGTACAAACACTACACTTGTGACAATTATTGACACATAGTGCTGGGCCCATGGTACCATGTAACGACAAGTGCAGAGAGATCTCCAGATATAAAGCAATGCCTGTGCCGTGAAGTTTTTATAGTGAGCAAAGGTACTGCACAAAGCCAGTCCCACTCTCTTAACCAAGATGATATTTACCAAAAAGAAGAACAAGTCAACATCATTGGATACCATCAGGGTTGCAGGTGTTATATAAGAGTTTTCCTTCTCCTAGAATTCTGCCTTGACAAAGGCTAAGGGGTCATCTCTCCCGGTGATTTTGGATGGCCATTGACTCTTAAGAGCTCCTTTGCCCTTTGACAGGTTTTGTTTTTAGTCCTGCAGGATGTCCAAAGTCACCCTCCTCACCAAGAAACCTTGGTGGGGTTGCCAGTTTAGTCACCAACGACCCGACCATGAGACAGGTTGTACTGAGTTACATGTTACCAGTAGCGCCAACTGGTGACCTGACATACATACATACATACATACATACATACATACATACATACATACATACATACATACATACATACATACACATTTTAATTTTACAAGCAACCACACGGAATTGAGAACTGGCTGTCCTGAGAATCTACAGCAAGCTGACAAGTCAACATATTCTACACAGTCCTGCGGCCAGCTAGAAATAACCAAATCACATGATACTGTCTTCAAAAGACAGGAGATATTGGATAACGTTGAAAAAGAATGTAAAGAGCCAGAGCAAATAGTACAATGGCATTTTGTAGTAACAACAACAACAATGATAATAATTGTTTCTACTTTTGGCACAAGGCCAGCAATTACCCAGTGTATTACTGGTACTTTATTTTATCGACCCCGTAAGGATGAAAGGCAAAGTCAACCTCAGCGGGATTTGAACTCAGATCGTTAAGAGACGTAACTATGCTGGAAAGCATGGGATCCGACCCTCTACCGATACTGCCATCCACCGCCTTTGGTGTCCGAATAATAATGATTTCTACTAAAGGCCAGCAATTACCCAGTACATTACTGGTACTTTATTTTATCGACTCCGTAAGGATGAAAGGCAAATTTAACCACCTAGGGGCGACCCAGGTACCTCACCAATCTTGAAACACCTGACGCTTCGAGAGCATCCGGGAAGGCAGCCCTCTCCTTCTCAAATCAATCCACCTACAGGCGCATACCCAGAGGAGGCCCATTGACACGGGCTATTCTTGCAACATTCACTCACCTTTTAGCAAATGTACTGGCGTGGTGGGCAACACTTCTCTCTCCACCCTCACCTTCCTTTCCAAGTGAAACTTGAAAAAATTGATGAGGTATTGACCAAAGAGAAAAGTGTCTGTCTTCAGTCCTTTTAACCTGGTCCACCACACAACCTCTTTAGTTACCGCCACCAGACAGAGGAAAACTGCATGCCCTTAAAAATAAGCTTTAATCTAGGGACTAAACCAGCAATTTGTTGGGGGGAGGGGGAGTCGATTAAATCGACTCCAATACTTCATTGGTACTTTATTTCATTGACCCTTTGGTCATAGATATACTGATTCAGGGCGGAATGGTCAACATTGACGCGCTTTTAATCATAGATATACCGAATCAGGGCCTAATGGTCAAGATTGACATACCTTTGGTTATAACTATACTGATACAGGGCGGAAAAATAGTCATCACTGGCACTTTTAATCATAGATATACTGATTTAGAACTGAATGGTTAAGATTGACACCCGTTTAGTCATAGATATACCAATTCGGGGCCGAATGTCTACAATATTCACATTTCTATATATTCATATTCTATTTTGAACTATTCCATATTCCTATATTCGCATAAATAACAGCTTCTTATTTGGGATAAGGCCGGCAATATGGTGGGTGGAGGAGAAAGTTGATTATATCAACCTCAGTACTTTACTAGTATTTTATTTTATCGACCCCGGAAGGATGACAAAGTTGACCATGACGGGATTTGAACTCAGAAAGTAAAGAATCTAAACAAATCGAAGCATTTGTCCGATGCTCTAATGACTCTGCTAGTCCACCACATTTAATTCCATAAATAACACATGTAAAAAAATTGATTCTTTAACATTATAAATATTTCTTATAAATTTCAAGGCTGGAGTTTCGTAATTTATAGTATTACATTTTTTAACTTTGAATAGTTGCTGGCTAGATTGGGTTAATTTAGTCATAGCTTTCGCTCATTGTTTCCGAGTGAGACTTAGAATTTTAATTTTGGCCTTTAATATAAATAGATTTTGTTATTTACAGATGCGTATGGTTTAATATGTATGTATGGTCCCGTAACTCCTGGTAGAGTCGTAGGGGCACCATATTGATATACGGTGTTTCTTGGGCACTTTAAGCCTGGCGGAGCCTATCCCTCTCCAGAAGTAAATTCCTCTTAGTTCTTTCTCAGATACATAGTTCATTGTTCCTTTGCATGATCTCATGTTGTAACAATGTCCTATACATCTACAACACATCGCTGCAAATATTATTTTGTTTTATCACTTCTGTTATTTCCTCGAAGTGTGAGATTAGAAATACGGCTTTCAATGTGAAGTTATTCGTTGGCACTTCTTCGAAAATACCATTATCTTTATCAAACAGAACAAACCTATTAGAATTTTATGACAACAATTATCAAGCTGATCAAGTAATCGATCCGTCCTTCTTTTACCGAAAACTGAAATTCCACCGATCATTTATTTATAATTTAGTTATAAATTCAGGCAGTAAATTCTACTGATGTTTACGTGTTTAGAATATATTTTATTTACAAGGTTTTGGAATTTCCATAAGTACATATAATATCAGACTTGATGCTAACAAGTATGCGATTTATCTTGTTGCAGGTTAAAGTTGGTTTTCTTGTTCTTTATTTCCATATGAAGAATACTTTTATCTTATTCCAGACCCAGTTCAGGGTTTCATGGTCTTTTCAGTTGTATCCAATGTGAATATGATTAACTTTAGATGTAGGCTCTATATATTGTAAGGGACTCCATTGTTTTACTGTAAATTGATTGACTGTACATTCTGAATATTGTACATCTTCATATCTACATACATAATGAACCAATGGACTATATAACATACTCCAGAAAGCTACATATATAATGAACTAACGTATTTGCCAACCTATTGGACGCCCATTCATATAAGACGCCACATGGTTTTACAAGGACATTTTGAGAAAAAAGAATTTTAGTACATTTCTTCATAAATTTATTAAAAGTTATTTCATCGTTTTCTCAGAAACTCTTATATAAGTTTGTAGTGACCTACATTCTGATGGCTCTTGAATATATTCTCCGTACGTTGTTTGACTCAGTTCAGCCAATCGCTACCAGCGTAGGGAAATGTATTTCAACTTCCACCGAAAGGGAAAAATTCCCCGCTTCGCTTCGAAAATCTCTCTCTTGCAGCTCGACACCACCAAGGTAAACATCTCTTGATTTCGTTCCTCAAGCATAGACAATATGTAGCAACAAATATCACTACGGGTCTGGCTAACGCCTCAGCCAGTTGACCGTACCTCCTTAAACTCTTAATTTGTCTATTCACTTCATTATGGCATGCCAGCTAAACCTTTGTAATCGGTTTGTAAATAAATTATATATTATAAACGTTATAAAGTAGTATGATGATATTTTCCACAACATTCCCTTGAACTGCTTCTTCGGTTACTCTCTGTGATACAATACACAAACAAATACATACATTCTTAACACAACATATATATTCATTAACTCTCTCAATTAACAATAACACAAAAATGCACGTTCTAAATTGGTGAACATCCTACAATATTAACTTCTTCTAAAAGTTCGACATCATTTTGCTTCTATAATCTGTATTGTATTACTGTATTAGTAATACTAATAAAATACAAACTAAATTGTTTTAACCATGATTGTCCTCACCCTCCGTTTGGCCTTCCAACATCCAATACGCCATATTGGACACAGGGAAGATATTTTATATACAGTATATATAAGTTACGAAGCTACATGTATAATAAACCATATAATTGTTTCTACGTTAGGCACAAGGCCAGCAATTACCCAGTGCATTACTGGTACTTTATTTTATCGACCCCGTAAGGATGAAAGGCAAAGTTAACCTTGGCGGGATTTGAACTCAGAATGGCAAGGGCCGTAACTCTATACGTCAAAGCATGGCGTCCGACCCTCTACCGATACTGCCAATAAACCATATAATATAAGTTAGGAAGCTACATGTATAATGAATCATATAATATAAGTCAGGAAGCTACATATAAAGCCATACTTGCACAAATCCTTATAAACAATACAGAGCGTACAGTTTAGTCAAACTATATCATAGAATGTAGTACAGTTTAATCTAACTATATCATAGTATGTACTACAGTTTAATCTAACTATATCATAGTATGTACTACAGTTTAATCTAACTATACGATAAACATGTTTCACTCAGTGACACATTGAGGGTAAATCAATCTCGTGTTTCCTGTACGAAGTTTCATTTAAGTTCAAAACTTGGTAAGCTTGAACGACATGAACTAACAGATTTCAAACCTATAACAATCAACCAATGGCATTCCCTCGTATTGTCAGTAGAAAATATCATATCTATCTGAAGACGGGAGCACCTACAAAACGTGTTCCTGGTGTTGAGGGTTGTTCTATCCACCGGGTGTAAAACAACCCCGCAGTAGCGTTCCCTCCTATTGGGGATTTCAATTGTTTTACTTTATATATAGTTTATTGTTATTTATCATTGTTAAAGATTTTATGTAAAACCCCCGCCATCACATCTTGTAATGTCCCATTTTTGCGCGCCCCTGTGGCAAATAAAGAAATCTCTCTCTCTCTCTCTCTCTCTCTCTCTCTCTCTCTCTCTCTCTCTATATATATATATATATATATATATATATATATATATATATATATATATATATATTACTAAAAGTCTGTGATTGCTTGCTTGCTTGTCTGTAATGTAATACAGCCAAAAGGGCGCATAATGGGAAAATACTTTGAAAGGATATATATATATATGAAAAGGGAAGTAATGCTCTATACAAAACAGTGGTTATAGAGAGAAGGTGAAATTGGAAATAGCACGGAAAATATATTTAAGTGCCTGTTTTTCTTTTTTTTCCCTTTCTTTGATTCGTCAAAGTGGCATTATTGAAAAAAGGTGAGGGACAATTCTTTTAAAAAAAGACTTTTATAGTGTATATAAAGTATTACCGGTTTCGATGTATTAGTAAAATCCATCTTATCAAATGTTGAGTATTACAATTAAAAAGAATTAATAAGGATTAAAAACTAAAAATTAAAGATTTAAAATTAAGTGTTGAGGTAAGTTTTTTCATCTTCCTTGTTGAGAAGGAGACTGGAAAATGAACTCTTGTGTATAGAGAGAGGTGGTAGTAACAGCAGCAGCAGTGTTGTTAGGTGTGTTTAAGCAACGAATCGCTGCTCTCACCCTTAACGGGATCGATATATATATATATTTTCTTTATACTTTCACTGGTGTTCTTTTTTTTTTTAATTACAAAAACCCTCATTCTCTTATATATATATATATATATATATATATATATATATATATATATATATATATGTGTGTGTGTGTGTGTGTGTGTGTGTGTGTGTGTGTGTGTGTGTGTGTGTGTGTATATGTGTGTGTGTGTAAAAGTAATAACAAAAATAACAAAACAAACGGAACAGTAGACGGAAGAAATATATTAGTTTAACGCTTGAAATATATGTATATTCAATAATTTAGGTAACTGTCAAATAATATACATATTTACCAGACTACTAATAACGTACAATGCATGTTTAGGAACAGACACACTTAATTTATTTATGCCTACACAAAGAAGCGAATTGAAGCGTAAATGTAAGCAACATGCCAAGAGAAATAGATATGTTCTTGTATCTATTTAGCTACAGTTAGAAACTTAATAGTCGGCCCATCAATGCTGTTGGCATCAGTAGATTACTGTAGAACACATAGAGATCCACTCTTCTACTGTCTTATATTTTGGGCTTTAATTCTTATAAGGGCTCCGAAAATAGTTGCTGATGTCTGTAAGAAGGAAACATGTATTTATATCTTATTTAGCTCTCAAAACAAGATTCATCGTATGTGTAAGTGTGTTTGTGTGTGTATATGTGTAAGCGTGTGTGTATGTGTGTGTGTAAGTGTGTGTGTGGGGGGGTGTATGTGTAAGTGTATTGTGTATGTGTATGTATGTGTGTGTATGTTTGTGTGTGGGTGTGTGTATGTGTAAGTGTATGCGTGTATGTTTATGTATGTGTGTGTATGTTTGTATGTATGTGTGTGTATGTGTTTGTGTGTGTGGGTATGCGTGTGAGTATGTTTGTGTGTAGGGGAGAAAGAGAGTGATGGAGAAAAAGAGAAAGAAAGAGAGAACAAGGGGAAAAAAAGAAAGATGGAGAAAGAGGGAGAGAAATATGGAGAGAAGGAGGGAGAGAGAGTGAGAGAAAGAGGGAGTGAGAGAGAGAGAAATGGTAGTTCCTATAATATCAGTTTGAGAATACGAAAATAGTTTTCTAAATTGGAGAGCAATTGTATATTGGAACACGATAAAAATAAAATAACATTTCCTTCGTCTTTTAACAACAAAAAACTATATACTATTATATATTTTAAGACCCAATTGAAAAATCAAACAGGGGCAGCCCAGATTTGAAAAACAAGTAAGCAGAAAAGAGACGGGTTACCAAAAAAAAAAAAAAAAAAAACATAGGACGGTCAAGGAAACTGTTTTTATTGATCTTTCCATTGCTGACATCTTCCGGTGGCAACACCTGGCAGGTGGTGAGATTTGAACTCAGAACGCACAGATTCAGATCAGATACCGTAAAGTATCATGTTTGACTCTTTAACGATTCTGCGAATCCACTGCTGGTACTTTTTATACTTCTGAAGGAATAGAAGGGGCGCCATCATGATACACGGTGTGTATTGGGCATTTTAATTTTACACTTAGCGAAACCCTTCCCTCTCCAGGTTGGAATACAGTTGTTTTCTTCCAGAGAAAGAGAAAGAATCGATCACAGTGCTGGACTAGAACTTTATTTATTCATCTCGAAAGGTTAAAAAGCAAAGTTGACCTCAGTGGTATTTGAACCCAGAGTACAGCGAGTAGGAAAAAATACCGAGGCGTTTTTATCCGACACCCTAACTACTCTGCCAAATCTCCGCTTTGGTTCTTTTATTAATCGATTCTTAAAGACAGAGTTGGTCTCGACATGATTTAGACTCAGGACACAGAGAACCGCAACAAATACTGACACAAAAAAGACTGCTAATTTACCGCTTTACTAGGTTTACAATGGCGTTACAAGCTTTACAATGGCGTTTCAACGTTTACAATAGCGTTACAAGCTTTACAAAGCCATAGTTAAATGCTAAAATATTTGGAAGGTTTCTAATATTGAAGTAAGTTTTAAAGTTATCTAACCTCATTCCCTCTCCGGGTCATAAAAGTTCCATTGAAACTTCTCCAGCGACGAATAAATATTCATTAACACAGTCAGTCTATATAACATATTTTAACTCATGTTTATTGCTGGACTGACTATTATGTTTCTATGTAATTAAATACATTCACAAACATCTATTTATGTCTGAAAAAAGTCTATTTATCTTGGCACATGGCTCATGAATATATATATGTTGTTTTCTATAGATACTCTAGGTGTGTAACATGGTCGGATTAAGCTACCACGAGTCTGTATCATCTGTTATAAAAAGCCCCCCCCCCCCAAAAAAAAGAATATAATATAATATATATATATATACTAGCCGAATTACCCGCGCCTTGCTGCGTTTCACACATTTTTTTTTTTGTAAGAAAATGATTGATTTTAAATCACTGATATAATTTATGGAGAAAAACTCCATTAGGGTGTCTTAATATTATTGAAATTTGCTGAAATTTTGTGAATAGGCAACATATCTTGTCATTTACCTACGGTTTAAATTTCATATAAATCGAAGGGAAAAAGTTTTCAGCGGGGGTTTATGCCACCGGGGAACCCTTTGATTAAAATGAAATATACTTATCCAAGTACCCTGGGCAATGTAGTTTCAGAATATATATGGTTATGGGGGTCTATCTCCAAAACCATAGGAGGAGTTTGTGAACAAACAAACAAACAGACAGGAACTACAACTTTATATATATATATAACTTTGATAGGTTTCGGCCAGAAAACATTTTTTTTTTTTACTTTCAAAGAAATCAACAATTAAGATTTTATAGATAGATTTATTATGAACTAATCTGTTGATGCTGGAAATATTTATTTCGCAGAATTTCTTATCTAACGCTCATTTCTCTGAGATGGTTCTTTGTTTTACCCATGATGTTCTTTAGTTCATTTTATTCCATTTTAGTTGTAAAAATTAACGTCTCTCTCTCTCACTTGCTGGTAGTGACCACGAATGACAAACAGAGAAGCAAAGTATGTTCTATATTTGGAAAACAAGATTCCAAAGAATTAGTTATAAAACGGTAAAACTGTGATTCTATTAGGTTTTATTAGTGATCAATATAAATTTTAAACAGCTCAGCAAAGTTATAAAACGGTAAAACTGTAATTCTATAAGGTTTCTTGGTGATCAATATAAGTTTTAAACAATTCAGCTATGTTATAAAACGGTAAAATTAATTCTACAAGGTCCTGGTAGGGATCAAAATCAGTTTTAAACAGCTTAGCAAATCGCACAAAACTTTCTACAAAATCTTTCTGGAAAAATTTGCCGAGATTTGATAACCTCCTTGTAGTCTATTCAAGTGTAAACGGTTCTAACTGATGAAAGACTCAAAGCATACCATTTATCTGCTAGCCGATGTGTGTGTGGCGTTTAGATGAACCCTGGAAAACAACGGCTTAGATGTGGTACGTTATGTTAATATTTTCTCTCTCCCCTTTACGAAACCCAAGCATGACTCTCATATCTTAAAGATCTAGAAATATATGACACGTTTGAACAGTTAATCTGAGGTGGAATGATCTTTATTAACAAGCATCTAGTAATCTTCAACACTCCTAATATATCAAAATCTACAATCCCAACCAAACAAATAATTGTTTCTACTTTAGGCACAAGGCCAGCAATTACCCAGTGCATTACTGGTACTTTATTTTATCGACCCCGTAAGGATGAAAGGCAAAGTCAACCTCAGCGGGATTTGAACTCAGATCGTAAAGGGACGTAACTATGCTGGAAAGCATGGCGTCCGACCCTCTACCGATACTGCCAAACAAATAATACTTTATATTTCAATATCATTAACATTTACGTCATTATTTCAAACCCCAATCACTTGCAACGAGCTCTATATATCATGATTTCGTTTCAAACCAAACCTAAAATCACAAATTTTTCATGCAACAACAGACCTGTCAACATCTAAAAACCTAAATGGGGAATACCATGAAAAAAAGTGACCTAAAATTGGGAGAAATGCGACAAAATGGGGAGATTTTACATAATTGTTTCTACTTTAGGCACAAGGCCAGCAATTACCCAGTGCATTACTGGTACTTTATTTTATCGACCCCGTAAGGATGAAAGGCAAAGTCAACCTCGGCGGGATTTGAACCCAGATCGTAAAGGGACGTAACTATGCTGGAAAGCATGGCGTCCGACCCTCTACCGATACTGCCAACATAATGAAAGCTATACCCATTTTCACAAAAAAACGGGGAGACGGGGAGAGTTGATAGGTCTGCAACAACTACTAAGTGGTTTTTCTAACATTATAAAATTCCCGCTCTAGCAACAAACACATACAAGTTAAGTATTTTCTCCTGAAACACAGCCCCAAAATAATATCAATTTGATTTTGTATTCTAACGTCGAATTAATTTCAACTTTATTCTTTAGTTTTACTTAGATAAAAGTAAAAACACAAAATAAAACGTCCATATCTGTTTAAAATTCTTGGTTTAATGGTGATTATTATCAATACGATGTTTATAATACGATGTTTATAATAATCTGCTTGGTCTAGTCAATATTATTTATGAAAAAAAGTTGTTGATTAAGCTGAAATATTGTATGATGAGTTTAATTAATTGAAATAGAATGGCAATTTTGTTAATCGAACAAAAATATTTAAGTCTAGCACAGGCACAAGCAAACTTTTTCAAGCAGTGGGCCGCATAGGATATGACTCATCATGAGGCGGGCTGCATAGTATGAGACTTCTTATGAAGCGGGCCGCATAGGATATGGCTCATAAAGCAGGCCACACTACTAAAAATTTCAAGGCAATTTTGAAATTAGGCATGACATTCAGAAAGCGAAACAGGCCGCATGCGACTCTTTGGCCACAGTTTGACCTTGACTGGTCTACTTATTCAGTTTGATTACTATACCGATGAAGTTAACTTTGCCCTTCATCCTTATGAGGTTGATAAAATAAAGTACCAGTAATACACTGGTTAATTGCTGGCCTTGTGCCAAAAGTAGAAACAGTTATTTATTTAATTAAAAGTGTATAACAGTGGTGTGCAACAGGCGGCCCGCCAGACCAGTCAGAGTGGCCCGCAATGACCGCTTTTAATTTTTACCTTGTAGACTTATTTAGAATTTTTTTTCGTAACCGTAATACAATTTTCTGTTAGTTGACCTATACTAAAGGGCTTCACTGATAGGGTTATGTGTGTTATAATTTCCCAGTTCCATGTTATGGGAAGAAGTTGTGGTGAATCTTTGGAATAGTGCTTAATAAATATTAATGGCCCTAATAGTTGTTCCAATGTTCAAAAGTGGCCCGCCAATGGAATATGTTGCACACCCCTGCTGTATAGTATCCCGGAAGTATAGCAAGTATTTGATCAACCTTAAACATTCAGTCGTTCATAAACGTTGAAGACAGTATAGTAGAAGATATAGAGAATCACTGGATTAGAATTGATAGATGAAATTTCACGCAGGACCCTTGACGATGCAGCGACCGTTAAATAGGGAATTCTGGTGAGCAGGATCAATAATTATTCAGCTGATAAAGACTAACTAGAAAAATTGCTCAAGTATTATCGAGGGGCTTTCAAGGCTTAAAATGTGTGTATGTATGCGTATATATGTGATACTGTGTGTATGTCTGTGTGGCTGTGTGTGGCAGTGTGTGTGTGTATGTGATGCTGTGTGTGTGTGGCTGTGTATGTCTGTGTGTCTGTGTGGCTGTGTGTGGCAGTGTGTGAATGAGCATGTGTGCGCGTGTGGAAATGGCTGTATGGGGCTGTGTATGTGTGTGTGTGTGTGGCTGAGTGTGTGTATGTGCATGTGGCAATGGCTATGTGTGTGGCTGTGTATGTCTGTGTGTGTGTGTCGCTGTGTGTGTGTCTGTGGCTGTGTGTGTGCGGCTCTGTGTATGTGCATGTGTGCGTGTGTGGCAATGCCTGTGTGTGTAGCAATGGCTGTGTGTGTTTGTATATGTTGCTGTATGTGTGCGTATGGCTGTGTGTGTGGCTATGTGTGTGTGTGTGTGTATGGCTATGTGGGTGTGTGTGGTTATGTGTGTGTGGCTATGTGGGTGTGTGTGGCTATGTGAGTGTGTGTGGCTATGTGGATGTGTGTGTGTTGCTGTGTGTATGTGAATGTGTGTATGTGTGTGTGGCTGTGTGTGTGTGGCTGTGTGTGGCTGTGTGGCTGTGTGTGTGGCTGTGTATGTGTGGTTGTGTGTGTGGCTGTGTGTGTGTGGCTGTGTGTGTGGCTGTGTGTGTGGCTGTGTGTGTGGCTGTGTATGTGTGGCTGTGTGTGTGTGTGTGTGGTTGTGTGTGTGTGTGGCTGTGTGTCTGTGTGTGTGTGGTTGTGATTTCTGTGTGTGTGACTATGAGTGTGGCCGTGTGTGTGTATGTGAATGTATGGCTGTGTTTGTGTATATATGGCTGTGTGTGTCTGGTTGTGTGTGTGTATGTGAATGTGTGTGTGTGTATGGCTGTGTGTATGTGAATGTGTGTGTGTGTGTCTGTGTGTGTGAATGTGTGTGTGTCTGGCTCTGTGTGTGTGTATGTGTGTCTGGCTGTGTCTGAATATGTGTGTGTGTGTGTGTGTGTGTGTGTGAATGTGTGTGTGTGTGTGTGTGTGAATGTGTGTGTGAATGTGTGTGTGAATGTGTGTGTGTGTGTATATATGTGTGTGTGTGAATGTGTGTGTGTGTGTGTGTGTGTGTGTGTGTGTGAATGTGTGTGTGTGTGTGAATGTGTGTGTGTGTGTGTGTGAACCTGATGTTGCTTCTGCAATAATATATGAATACAGCGTTGTTTAAGAACACCCCAGAAAATTACTGTTTATTGTACTGAAGTATTGTTGAAACACAAATGTTCTTCATGCCAAATATATATATTAAGGTTAGGATGTTCGGATCATGATCGTAAGGCCGTGTGTTCGATTCCCGGTAGCGTATTGTGTCCTTGAGCAAGACACTTTATTTCACGTTACTGGAGCTGCAGCTGGGATTCAAATAACAAGTGAGAATAAGTGTGTCTATATAATAAGACAGTAAGTATGTACATACACGTACACCAGTTCCGAACATAGAGGAGCCGAACTCCCACTGTCATCTTCTCCATCTCTATCGCCATCCCCATCTCTCAGTAGGGTCGGACGCCATGCTTTACAGCATAGTTACGTCCCTTTACGGTCTGAGTTCAAATCGCGTCGAGGTTAACTTTTCCTTTCATCCTTACGGGGTCGATAAAATAAAGTACCAGTAACGTACTGGGGGTCGATTTAATCGACTTTCCCCTCCCCCCAAATTACTAGCCTTGTGCCTATACAAGAAATCATTATTATGAGCAAATGGAAGGGCGGTGGATTGGCAGTAGCAGTAAAGGGTCGGACACCATGCTTTGCAGCATAGTGTTACGGCCCTTTATGATCTGATTTCAAATCCCGCCGAAGTTAACTTTGTCTTTCATCCTTACGGGGTCGATAAAATAAAATACCAGTCACGCTCTGGGGTAATTGCTGGCCTTGTGCCAAATGTAGAAACAATTATTATGAGCAAATGGAGTCCCACGCGCTGGCCGCCCAACAGCCCCGGTTGACAGAATGGAGAAGGCGTTTCCCCAGAGGATGGTAAGAGAGATGCGCTGGAAGAGCCATTTCATAGGGTTAGCTTTGTCACACTTCGTGTCATGTTGAATCTCCCAGAGAATTTTGTTATGGGTACACGTGTTTTGGAATTGCTCAACCACTTGCACGTTAATTTCATGAGTAGGTTGTTCTGTTAATCAAACAGCTGGAGCACTCATTGCTGGAACTGAAGCATGTCCAAACACACACACACACACACACACACAAACATATATATATATATATATATATATATACACACACACACACACATACACACAAGTATATATATATGTATATATATATATATATATATATATTAGTTTTGCGAGGTTTTTGATATGAAATCGTGTGTCGAAACAAATATTGTTATACTTGGGGAGGGTCATATTTGTGTAATAATATTGCCAGAATTAATAACAGAACACACTCACTGTTTGGTTGGTTTTCGCTTCTGTGTCTTTTATATCGGTTAATTTAATTTATTCGGTCCTCAATGTTGCCATCTGTATTTTTGACCGTTGGTCAGTCAATGGCAACATTGAGGACCGAATAAATTAAATTAACCGATATAAAAGACACAGAAGCGAAAACCAACCAAACAGTGAGTGTGTTCTGTTATTAATTCTGGCAATATTATTACACAAATATGACCCTCCCCTATATATATATGTATATATATATATATATATATATATATATATATATATATATATATATATATATATATATACATATATATACACACACAAACACACAGAAAACACGCACACATACACACAAACACACAAATACGCAGACACACATAAACACACAGAAATATACACACACGCGCACACACAGACATAAACACACATACACATACACACACACACATACGCATATACGCACACAAACACCCACACACAACCGCCATTAACACACATATTTGTGCATGTACAAGAAACACGTCTATTTTCCAAAGAACTGATGTATGTGTTTGAAAAGTTACTGAGAAATAGTATTAGGATGAATGTAAAGAATATCTAAGTATGATTTGAATGGCTTCATTAATTTTATTCAGGTTGAAACAAATGAAATCCTAAAATACTGTTTAGCCTAACAGAGCTACAAACTGTTCTAATTCAAGAACTTTCTGTCTCGAAGCTTTAGTAGAAAATAGATCACTAGAGATTTCTTCAAAGAAATATTTCTCCTGTGCTATAAAAACCAACGAGTACTCGAATTGCTATATGTATTTTATCATTTTATGGCTATGTAGATATATTTTAGGTATTTGTTAACTACTTGTGTATCATGGACATTGTTGTAGTTTTAAAATACAACAATGTTTGTGTCACTCTTTCATTCCAAAAGAAAATCAATTATATTATTTAACCATTAACCAAGTACCAATTTTGCTTTTCCAGCTCCGCTTATTTATAGAAAACATTATTAGATATCTCAAACTAGGTAAAAATAACAGCTTAGAGATAAATTAGGCGAGTTTGCCGTGAATAATTCGCAAATAGTCTCTGTTAGAAATTCTAATTATATAACTGCATACACAGAAGAGTGTGCAATCTTATCGAACTGGCAGATGTAAGAATCTTTTATTGTAAAGTGAAGGAGATGTTAGTTGAATCATTCACAGTAGAACTGTAATTCTCATTTTATAACAGCGGGGATACAATAAAAAGTCAACAGATGAAATCACTTTACTTATGGACAGCAACAACAACAACAACCACAACAACCACAACATCAACCACCACCACCACCACCACCATCTAAGATCCTTTGGAACAGACCAGCCGGTTGACATTCGTTGTTATCTAGAATTTTCCTGAGAATGTCGCTGCTCTTTCATCAATTCCTAGCTCTCTTTTATTTGCCTGTTCAAGTACATGATCAATAGAGATTCATGAAAAGCGATGATTGTTAGGGGTTATCTCTTAGTGTCCTTTTGGAAGCCCTCCATGAATGACAAATGGGAGAGACTCTAAGTTTCTGGCGGTGACAGAAATTCTCCGAGCGTAGTTTTAGAGGTCTTGGCAAAAGTATAAACGAAGTGTAGTAAATCCAAGATTATTTTTAATCATCATATTATAGATTCAAGTATAGTCGATTAGATCGACCCCAGTACTAGACTAGTACTTTATATTATCGACCCCAGAAGAATGAAATGTAGAGTTGATCACGGTGGATTTGAATCCAGAATGCAAAGGACTACAACTAAATTCCACAAAATATAATTTTTCAGTCCTTTCGCCTAAAGATTTAGCAGACCCACCTCACTTTCTTTAATATTTATTTTACTATTATATATTTATCATAAATACCATTTAAATAAATAATTTTGTAATTCTACAGAATTTACATCCAAATCCCTTGTTTTTTGGTGTCCGATGAGAGTAACCAGGTACTAACTTCAGCTATCTTAACTTGTTAAGCTGTTATAAAATTGGTTATCGTTTCAACAAACCTTGACAGATATTATCTATGAACACCCTTCAAAGAATATGTGAAAATCTCTGAGATAATATTGAAAACATCGATGACGTGAGACGAAATTGCATATCTATCCTTCCCGATTCCTACTAGAAACTTCCATTAGTTGCTGCTGTGAAATAATTTAAGTAAGTTATTCGAAATTAATTATTTTCTTAGATATTTTTTGTTTGTTTCGATTATAGAATTTCAATAGTTGAATCCATAGTTCTGTCAAATATTCAATTTATTTTTTAAAATGTAATTTTGAATAAAGTAATTACTTTGCTGATAAATAGCTTTTCTGTTCAGCAAGACATAATAGAAAAGTGACAATATTACCAACCATTTATGTACTACAACTGTTCAACAGATATATAGTCTAGTTAACCTTTTAATGCTCTTTGCATCATATATGTGAACTTAATCATTGTTTTCTTTGCGAATGGCATCTTTATTTATTTTATGCTCCAATAAATGTCCCCTCTTACGTATTTACGTAGAGATTTCTCCTTCTCTCTCTCTTCATTTATTCCTGGGAGGGTAGTGGGAGCAGAGTGCTTAAGCTCACCTACCAGAGGGTCCTGTTAGAAGCAACCGTTTCCAATTGATCCGGCTGGATCTCCAAGCAAGACCAGCCGAGCTCATGGAAGTTATCTAACCATCTTTATTGGGGTCTACCCCTTGGTTTCCTGTACAGCGATTCTTTCCTGAGACATTCTAACCACATGTCCGCAATATCGGAGCTGAGATCTCTCAATTCAGAGAGGCAGTCAATTACGGTAAGGACTATGCTTTGCTGATGAGGCAGAATGAAGCCAGTAAACGTATGGAGATGTCTCTCGTGCTTGCCATAAAAAGGAAAATAATATTAGTCATTGACTGATATTATTTCGGTGGATTGGCAGTATCGGTAGAGGGTCGGACGCCATGCTTTGACGCATAGAGTTATTTCCCTTGCCATTCTGAGTTCAAATCCCGCCGAGGTTAACTTTGCCTTTCATCCTTACGGGGTCGATAAAATAAAGTACCAGTAATGTACTGGGGTAGTTGCTGGAAGGATGAAAATTAAAGTTAATCTCAGCGGGAATTCAACAATTATTTTCACAGTGATCTTGGAGAAATAGGTTCAGGCAGGCTGTATACATCTTATACATCAGGTTCTAGCATGCAATGGGTCGGTAGTTTTTTGCCAACTGAGTGTCTTTGTTCTTGTGGACCAGTAATGTTTATGCTAATGTCAACCATTCTGGTATAAGTGTATCTCCCTTAAGAACTTGTTGGTAGAGGTCAGTAAGATACCTCCGATAGAATATCAGTTTTTTGTACCAGTAGCCGACAATCATGTCTCTTCCTGGTGTTTTCTTATCTTGGAGTTTTCCTATCACAGTCTCAAGGGTACCCTCACTTATTTCGTATGTTTTTGTTGTAGTGTAGGAGTAATAGTTCTTTCGGATTTCTTTTAGTCACATTTCATCTTGGTTGACATTCTTCTTTTCACCCCATATTTTGCTCCAAAAGGAATCTATGTCTTTCTGGGATGGGGCCTCAATGACACTTATTATTTTGTTCTTCATATCTCTATAGACTGATGTTTGGTTTCGTCTGAATCTTTTATTAAGCACTTTTCTCTTATTTACCTTCTTCAGGTATCGGCGTTTTTCGCTAACATCTCTCAATTCTTGTTTGAGGGTGATCAGCTTATATTGAATAGTTCTGGTTCTACTGTTACCAAACATCGTCTCTATTTTATTTTTCACTCTTTGTTGGCGAGGAGTGAAATGTTTTTGTGTTTGTTTGCATGTAAGGAGCATTGTCACATATCCGATGGTTTTCGTAGGTCAGCAATCTTTTTTTCTATTTTAGTTATATATGATGGTATTTTTTGTGGTGTTTTGTTCTTGTTAATATCTCTGCTATCACCAAGATAATGCTTCACTGTCGTTGCTAAGGCATATAAACAGGCGTTGATTTGCCAAAATGTTGGGGTTTTTATCCGTCGTAAATATTCATCCCCTATTTCGTCAATAACACGTAATATTTCATTATTTCATTATTTTTTTTATTAAACATCGTCGTTTTAATACGTTCAGCAAGTGAGATATTTATACATAAATTAATTTCTCTCTGAAAGATTTCGTTGAGGGAAATTTTCAATTGTTTATACTTTTGATTATTATCATTATCGATAGTATTTTCCACAACAGTCGAGGTAGACTCGGATGGTATACGTGGTGTCACATTTATTCGATTATTATTATTATCGATAGTGTTTTCCCCAGCATTCGAGGTAGACTTAGATGGTACAGGTGGTGTCAAGTTTCTTACAGGCATAGTTGTTTCAAGGCACTGTTCGACCTGGCTGCTAGGAAGTCTAGTAGCATGGCGCCCTGTAGCACGTGTTGTTGATCCCATATTTGTTGTGGGGGGCTTACCATTAATAATATTTAGCTTATTTTAACGTTCAACAAACGTCGCTTGTTGGCGTAATTGTTTCGCTGTGAAATAATTTAGCTCTGGGTGCATTTCGTCCCAGTGTAGCTTCATTCTGTTCATATAGCCAATGAAGGGATTGTTTTTTGCCATTTTATAACAATTAAATAAATCATCATTAAGTTCGCAACTCCAAGAGAAATGCAATTTATAATTTCGGTTTCTTCTGTAGCAACAATTGAATAAAGTTTGTTTACCTTTCTTGTTGTTTGTCTTCTATACTTCCTTAATTTTGTTGTTGATGTTGTGTTCAGCCATGCTGTTTGTAGCAAATCCTTGTAAAATGAATTATGTATTTAGTCGGATATCTCTACGAATTCGAATAAAATGTGTCTTCAGAAGATATAGTTAGAAGAATAACCAGTTATTCAACATGACTGTAATTGTGGCATTACTGTCGGAGATAGTATTCATCTTAAATTTAATAAATAGTCTCCCACGCCAAAATATGCGACTGATCGCGTTGACTGTGTTATGTATGTATGTATGTATGTATGGGAGAGATGACCCCTTAGCCTTTGTCAAGGCAGAATTCTAGGAGAAGGAAAACTCTGATATGACACCTGCAACCCTGATGGTATCCAATGATGTTGACTTGTTCTTTTTGGTAAATATCATCTTGGTTAAGAGAGTGGGACTGGCTTTGTGCAGTGCCTTTGCTCACTATAAAAACTTCACAGCACAGGCATTGCTTTATATCTGGAGATCTCTCTGCACTTGTCATTACAGGGTACAATGGGCCCAGCACTATGTGTCAGTAATTGTCACAAGTGTAGTGTTTGTACCAGAGTTTTCAAGTCGCTGGCTGGACTAAAAAGTCACACTCGTTCAGCGCATCGGTAGAGGTTCTCCTACATGGATATAAAGTAGTGGCCGTACTCGAAAACGAGTTGGCAGCCACCATGTATGTATGTATGTATGTATGTATGTATGTATGTATGTATGTATGTATGTATGTATGTATGTATGTATGTATGTATGCATGCATGTATGTATGTATGTATGTTCTTCTGGTTTTATAATTTCACAAAGTTTTACCAATAGAGAGAGTCGGTTTCTAACATAGACACAAGACTCTCTCATTGGAATTTACACAACATCAACTAGGTAGATATGTATGTATGCATGCATGTGTAGATATGGATGTTATTGTATGTGTGGATGTGTATGTTTTGAGTTGTATGTGTGCATGTGTATATGCTTTGTATCTGTACATGTGTATATGTAGTTATTAGATGCAAACCTTTTTTTTTGGTATGTATGCATGTATGTATGAGGGTGATATTTGGACACCCTGCTGGATGAAATACTTGCTGACAAGCGATTGCAATACTCTTAGCAGAGTTTGCAGCCACCATGTATGTATGTATGTATGTATGTATGTATGTATGTATGTATGTATGTATGTATGTATGTATGTATGTATGCAGGACTAAAAACAAAACCTCTCAAAGGGCAAAGGAGCTGTTAAGAGTCAATGGCCATCCAAAATCACCGGGAGAGATGACTCCTTAGCCTTTGTCAAGGCAGAATTCTAGGAGAAGGAAAACTCTGATGTAACACCTGCAACCCTGATGGTATCCAATGATGTTGACTTGTTCTTCTTTTTGGTAAATATCATCTTGGTTAAGAGAGTGGGACTGGCTTTGTGCAGTGCCTTTGCTCACTATAAAAGCTTCACAGCACAGGCATTGCTTTGTATCTGGAGATCTCTCTGCACTTGTCGTCAGATGATACCATGGGCCCAGCACTATGTGTCAATAATTGTCACAAGTGTAGTGTCTGAACCAGAGTTTTCAAGTCGCTGGCTGGACTAAAAAGTCACATTCGTTCAGCGCATCGGTAGGGGTTCTCCTACATGGATATAAAGTAGTGGCCGTACTCGAAAACGAGTTGGCAGCCACCATGTATGTATGTATGTATGTATGTGTGTGTGTGTGTGTGTGTGTATGTGTGCGTATGTGTGTGTGTATGCATGTGTGTATGTATGTTTGTGTATGTGTGCGTGTGTGTGAAAGATGTGTAGTCATGAACTGCTGAAAATTTACTAGACTTACTCCTGCAGAAGTCTTAATGTCCTCCCTTCCACAAAAACACACATCTTAACCTTCTCCACTATCTGCCTAACATAGGTACCAGTAATACAGTGAGACACGTTCATAAATTATAACCATACTTCAATAATTGTTTCTACTTTTGGCACAAGGCCAGCAATTATCCCAGTGCATTACTGGTACTTTTTTTTATCGATTCCCGTAAGGATGAAAGGCAAAGTTAACCTCAGCGGGATTTGAACTCAGACCGTAAAGGGACGTAACTCTATGCGTCAAAGCATGGCGTCCGACCCTTTACCGATACTGCCAATCCACCGCCCTTCAATACTATGCTGAGACTTAAGTGAGAAATCAATATTTAGAGAACAGATGTTAAATTATCTGGTTGCTAGGAATGGCAGTAATTGGTGCCACTCAGAATAGGTTTTAGTATTTAACGGAACCAATCAGAGACACATTGGCTTAGTCATCACATATGGTACAATCGTGTGTGTGTGTGTGTGTGTGTGTGTGTCTGTGTGTATTCGTTTGTGTGTGCGTGTGTGTGTTTGTGTGTGTGTCTGTACTCGCGCGCGCGTGCGTCTGTGTGTGTGTGTCTATGTGTGCGTATGTGTGTGTGTGTTTGTGTGTGTGTGTGATCTACCAATATCACTAGGTTGAACCTTACACACACACATATATGTATGTGTGTGTGTGTGTGTGTAGACTACCAATATCATTAGGTCTGAAACTTATATATATATATATGAAGAGAGAGGGGAGAAAAAGAGAGGGAGAATGAGAGAGAGGGAGTGTGTGTGTGTGTGATAGAGAGAGAGAGAGAGATGGAGTGTGTGAGAGAGAGGGAAATAGAGATAGAGAGAGAGAGTGAGAGAGATAGAGAGAAAGAGAGATTGAGGGAGATAGTGAGAGAGAGAGAAAGTGAAAGTGAGAGAGAGAGAGTGAGAGAGAGAGAGAGAGAGAGAGAGAGAGAGAAAGAGAGATTGAGAAAGAGAGAGAGAAAGAGAGATTGAGAGAGAGAGAGAGTGAGAGTGAGTGAGAGAGAGTGAGAGAGAGAGAGAAAGAGAGAGTGAGAGAGAGAGAGAGAGAGTGAGTGAGAGAGAGAGAGCGAGAGAGAGAGAGAGTGAGAGTGAGTGAGAGAGAGAGAGTGTGAGAGAGTCATATAGCTTTGAGAGGAATGAGACGTAATATCAATGATGTTTGCTGGTTTTCTGTGATTGGGAGAGATCGATAGTGTTTGTATTCAACTGGGATACCTTCTGATCGATATGTGCAGAAAATACGTTGACGGGATGGATTTACAGTGATTTGATGTTAAAAAAAGTAATGTTTGGATGTGGGGGTATGTACAGTGAAACAAAATAGGGGAGACCTCTGTGTTGGATAGTATTGACATAAGACAAGGCTGGTGCTTCTATTAAGGCTAACTTGGAAGCCAACTAGGGCGCATAGCTGGTATTACCGTTAAGGTCAACTAGGCAGTCGACTAGGGCGCATGGCTGGTGCTACCATTAAGGTCAACTTGGAAGCCGACTAGGGCGCATAGCTGGCGCTACCGTTAAAGTCAACTAGGCAGTCGACAAGGGCGCATGGCTGGTGCTACCATTAAGGTCAACCTGGAAGCCGACTAGGGCGCATAGCTGGCGCTACCGTTAAAGTCAACTAGGCAGTCGACAAGGGCGCATGGCTGGTGCTACCATTAAGGTCAACTTGGAAGCCGACTAGGGCGCATAGCTGGCGCTACCGTTAAAGTCAACTAGGCAGTCGACGAGGGCGTATGACTGGTGCTACCATTAATAGAAAACTGATAAACTGACTAGGGCACAGATCTCGGGCAGGTGCATTATTGAACCTTTTGCGATCACAAATTTGTATAATTAACTTAAATAAATAATATTTTCTTGCTATCAATAAATGAATCACTAAAAATCTGTGCCGCGTAACCTTTTGTGGAAATATCCAAAGCGGTGGTGAGGGTCGTATGGTTTTATGACCAGTAACATGTTTAGTGTGGGTGAGTGTGAGCTGTGTAGTAGAAAATGGAGGCTAAGTAAATTTTCTTAGAGTAGTCAGAGCAAGAAGTATCAAAACTAGGTTTTTCAGCATGCCAAACTATAAGTTGAAATGATTATATTTGAAAGAATTGGGCGCATAACTGGGAAAATGGGGCGCACATGTTACGGTTACCTTAGGGCACTAATTAGCCTTGCGCAATCCCTTAGTAGAAGTGCAATACAACTAAATAGTTTAGAGCAAGGCGTACAACAGGCGGCCGCGGGTCACCGTCCGGCCCACCAGACCAGTCAGAGTGGCCCGCGATGACCGCTTTTAATTTTTACCTTGTAGACTTATTTAGAATTTGTTTTCGTAGCCGTAATACAATTTTCTGTTAGTTGACCTATACTAAAGGGCTTCACTGATAGGGTTATGTGTGTTATAATTTCCCAGTTCCATGTTATGGGAAGAAGTTGTGGTGAATCTTTGGAATAGTGCTTAATAAATATTAATGGCCCTAATAGTTGTTCCAATGCTCAAAAGTGACCCGCCAATGGAATATGTTGCACACCCCTGTTGTATAGGATCATAGGCTGTTCTAGTAACGATTGAATAGTAAGAGAGAGAGGGGGCGGGGAGAGAGCATGTTTGTAGTGCGGAGGTAGTAATGAATATATGAGTATTTGACATGAAATGGATGGTATTGCTTTAGATGCTCCAGGTTGTTTGTGCAGCAGTAGAGTCCATTGATTTAGCTGGGATCAATAGAAAATACAAATAAATATAAATGAGGAAAGTTCCTGTGCATGGACAAAAAAATATTTTTAAGTTCTCACGCGTAGGCGGCTATTCAACAGCAGACACACACACACACACACACACACACACACACACACACACACACACACACACACACACACACACACACACACACACACACATACACACACACACACACACACACACACACACACATACACACATAGATACACACGCACACACACACGCATATTTATACATACATACATAAATACATACATACATACACACACAGACACACACACATATATATACATATAAGCACACACACACACACACACGCACACACTCTCCCTCTCTTTCTCTCTCTCAAACACATATATACACACGCATATATACACACATATATACAAACCTACATACATATATGCATACATACACTCATAAATACAACTACACATCAAACACACACACACTCACACACACACATACACACATATACACATATATACACATATACGCATACACTCATACACACATACACACATACATACGCACTTTCCCTCTCGTTCTCTCTCACACACACATCCTAACACACACACACACACACACACACACACATACACACACACGCACACACACACACACACATACACACACACACTTTCCCTCTCTTTCTCTCTCACACACATCCAAACACACACTCACACATACACATACACACACTCTTTCTCTCTCACACACATATCCAAACACACACTCACACATACACATACATACACTCTTTCTCTCACACACACACATCCAAACACCCACCCACACACACTCTTTTTCTCTCACACACACATCCAAACACCCACCCACACATACACATACACACACTCTCTCTCTCTCACACACACATCCAAACACACACTCACACATACACATTCACACTCTTTCTCTCTCACACAGACATCCAAACACCCACCCACACATACACATACTATTTCTCTCTCACACACACATCCAAACACATACCCACACATACACATACATACTATTTCTCTCTCACACAGACATCCAAACACATACCCACACATACACATACACACACTCTCTCTCTCTCACACACACATCCAAACACATACCCACACATACACATACATACTATTTCTCTCTCACACAGACATCCAAACACCCACACATACACATACACACACTCTCTCACACACATCCAAACACCCACACATACACATACTATTTCTCTCTCACACAGACATCCAAACACCCACACAAACACATACTATTTCTCTCTCACACACACATCCAAACACATACCCACACATACATACACTCTTTCTCTCTCACACAGACATCCAAACACCCACACATACATACACATACACACACTCTTTCTCTCTCACACAGACATCCAAACACCCACCCACACATACACATACACATACACACACTCTTTCTCTCTCACACAACATCCAAACACCCACCCACACATACACATACACACACTCTTTCTCTCTCACACACACATCCAAACACCCACCCACACATACACATACACACACTCTTTCTCTCTCACACACACATCCAAACACCCACCCACACATACACACACTCTTTCTCTCTCACACAAACATCCAAACACCCACACATACACATACTATTTCTCTCTCACACAGACATCCAAACGCCCACCCACACATACACATACACACACTCTTTCTCTCTCAACACACATCCAAACACATACCCACACATGCACACACTCTTTCTCTCTCACACACACATCCAACCCCCCCCCCACATACACCCCCCCCCCCCCACACATTGGAATGTGTCTGTACAAATGTTAATATCTTCTGATTTGAGAAGAAATGTTAAAAGTAATGAAATGTAATTCAACTTTACTTGAGATAAAGATATTACTACTTTAATACTGCGTCTGTCTAAGTTTAGTCACATTTATACATACATACATATATACATATATACATATATACATATATACATACATACATACACAGGCACATATATACATATATACATACATACATACATGCACAGGCACATATATACATATATACATACATACATGCACAGGCACATATATACATACATACACAGGTACATATACATATACATACATACATACATACATACATATATATATACGTACATACACATACATACATACATACATATATATATATATATATATATATATATATATATATATATATATATACATACATACACATGCATACATACACATACATACATACATACATATATACACAGGCACATACATACATACACCCATACACAGACACATGCATACAAACACAGACACAAATACATATATACACAAATAATTCTATGCATACACAGACATATATGTTTCATATATACAGACACATATATACATACACACACAGACACATATATACATACATACACAGACATATATATATATATATGCACACACATACATTTATACATACATACACAGACACATACATACATAGACACATACATAGACACATACATAGATACATACACACAGAGACACATATGTACATAGACACATAAATACATACAAAGACACGTATATACATACACATACAGACACATATGTACATACACATACAGACACATATGTACATACATAGACACATATACATACATACACAGACATATGTACACACACACACACACACACACACACACACACACACACACACACATATATATATATATATACATGCATACATACACTCACACATGCATACAATACAAACATACATACATACATATATACATGGTGGCTGCCAACTCGTTTTCGAGTACGGCCACTACTTTATATCCATGTAGGAGAACCCCTACCGATGCGCTGAACGAGGGTGACTTTTTAGTCCAGCCAGCGATTTGAAAACTCTGGTACAAACACTACACTTGTGACAATTATTGACACATAGTGCTGGGCCCATGGTACCATGTGACGACAAGTGAGATCTCCAGATATAAAGCAATGCCTGTGCCGTGAAGCTTTTATCGTGAGCAAAGGCACTGCACAAAGCCAGTCCCACTCTCTTAACCAAGATGATATTTACCAAAAAGAAGAACAAGTCAACATCATTGGATACCATCAGGGTTGCAGGTGTTATATCAGAGTTTTCCTTCTCCTAGAATTCTGCCTTGACAAAGGCTAAGGGTTCATCTCTCCCGGTGATTTTGGATGGCCATTGACTCTTAAGAGCTCCTTTACCCTTTGACAGGTTTTGTTTTTAGTCCTGCAGGATGTCCAAAGTCACCCTCCTCACCAAGAAACCTTAGTGGGGTTGCCAGTTTAGTCGCTAACGACCCGACCACGAGACAGGTTGTACTGGGATACATGTTACCAGTAGCGCCAACTGGTGAACTGACATAAACATACATACATACATACATACATACATACATACATACATACATACATACATACATACATACATACATATATCTAGGGCGGGTAAAATTCCCGAGATCCATGGACGAGTTCTCTCCAGCGGTCTCTGTCCCTCATTATCGCTGCCATGTCCTGCGTCTCTAACAAACCAGTGTCTGTCCTTAGGGCATCAACATATGTTAACCTCGGTCTTCCTCTTCTAGTGTGTCCATGCAGGTGTTCCCACATGAGCACTGAGTGCAGTGTCAACTCTGGATGTCGGTGAGCATGTCCAGCTAACCTCAGTCTCCTCTGTGTCACTTTCGAAGTCGGACCTTCGTAAAGACCTGAAGATCCGCCTCTTCGTTGCTGTAGTGTAGTCTGTGCTGCTGTAAGGGTCTGAGACTTGGACACTGACCCAAAAACTCACTCAGATGTTGGATGGGTGCTACACGAAAATGCTGAGGATGGCTCTGAACACACACACGCACACACACACACACACACACACATATATATATATATATATATATATGCATATATATATGCATATATATATATATATATATATATATATATATATATATATATATATATATAAAGTAAGTCCATAGAATCAGTAGATAAAATATATACAATATTTCTTCTCCCAATCAGCATAAATCAACCACACAAAAAATCATTTAAACGAGGCTATAAGTTTAAAATATGCTTATGAAGAAACAGTAGATAAATGATATACCTTTTTATCCGCGACTCATAGCTACAGAAAATTTACCTAGTATTTCTAATAGCCTGTAGAAATTGACTAGACATATAGTTAACCATACATAATTAGGTACAAAATCAAAGTTAGAAGAAAAAATGTACATAAACCTACCAAAATCATCAAAATATCTCTACTCCCGGCGGTTTCATTCCATTTTTGGATATATCCGATCTTGGATAAATCAACGAGGTTGGAAATCATCAGGAGATAAACTCAATTGGACAAATATTTTTCTTACATGATCCCCGCCAGAAACGAATTCAAAATGGCTAAGAATCATCACGCGGAAAGTGGTCAAGGCAGAAAGTTTGTGATTGGTGCCTGTCGGCGAGATGATTTCCAACCTCATTGATTTATCCAAGATCGGATATATCCAAAAATGGAATGAAACCGCCGGGGGTAGAGATATTTTGATGATTTTGGTAGGTTTATGTACATTTTTTCTTCTAACTTTGATTTTGTACCTAATTATGTATGGTTAACTATATGTCTAGTCAATTTCTACAGGCTATTAGAAATACTAGGTAAATTTTCTGTAGCTATGAGTCGCGGATAAAAAGGTATATCATTTATCTACTGTTTCTTCATAAGCATATTTTAAACTTATAGCCTCGTTTAAATGATTTTTTGTGTGGTTGATTTATGCTGATTGGGAGAAGAAATATTGTATATATTTTATCTATTGATTCTATGGACTTACTTTTTATATATTGCTATGATTATTATTTATTTAATTAATTCGTCATTGAGCCACACCGTAAATGGTTACCAAAAACATATATATATATATATATCTATGGATTTGTCTAGTTTACATTTATATACCCTTTAAATTTTATATATATATATATATATATACACACAAGAAAATTAACAAAAAGAGGACATGACAACGAACGGAAACAAAATAAAATGAAAAACAATTTTTTAAAGGGAAAACCTTAAAAACTTATTAAAAAAAATACAAACGAAGGACACAGAACTCCAGTGTCAACGGTATAGCTAGTCCACCTGGGGTCACGGCGTCTGACACCAGCCAAACGCTGTCCAGTGGAGTAAGAGACGAGGGACAAAACATTAATTTATTGCAGTTAAGCTACAAGTACACTAGAATTACATTCATACATAAAGAGATTACGTTATAACTACGTGTATTAGGGCGGTGGATTGGCAGTATCGGTAGAGGGTCGGACGCCATGCTAGGGCGGTGGATTGGCAGTATCGATAGAGGGTCGGACGCCATGCTAGGGCGGTGGATTGGCAGTATCGGTAGAGGGTCGGACGCCATGCTAGGGCGGTGGATTGGCAGTATCGGTAGAGGGTCGGACGCCATGCTTTCCAGTATAGTTACGTCCCTTTACGATCTGAGTTCAAATCCCGCCGAGGTTAACTTTGCCTTTCATCCTTACGGGGTAGATAAAATAAAGTACCAGTAATGCACTGGGTAATTGCTGGCCTTGTGCCTAAAGTAGAAACAGTTATAACTACGTGTCTTTTTTAAAAATAAAACTGATAATATATTTATTTATTTGTGTTTTTAAATGTTTTCACTTTTTTACTAATCATGCTTATGGAAGTAAATCTAATCCACATCCCTCCACCATAAATGAAACTTAAGGGTTAATCTGCCTCGTGGTTCCGGCCAATAGGAGGGAGAAGACATTGCCTCGGAGGATGGCAAGGGAAACGAGCTGGAACAGCAGCTCCACCTCACGAGGTTCGCACCTGCAGGAAGCCAACTCCGCTCCGGTAGCAGTGAGCAGGGATGTGGTCTGTATCCAAGAACGCTGGAAGTCTCCACCATCACAGGCTTAACCACAAACCTATCAGAAAGCGGTCGAACTTTGACAGTTTGCCCTCTTCAGCCTGACGGCCAGCGAAGCCTCGGCTGGTAGCCGGACGCCTCAGGTTACAGCTAGAGAAGCTATTACAATATGTAGCATTCCAGATGAGGGACCTCTCCCCGCGGAGCGGGAAGATTGTCATGCCGTCAAGAATTTACCGTCACCTCGGCCCAGCCCCTCTTGCTCGAGCTGGCAAGGGAAGCCTGCACCATCCAAGCGATGCTTTATGATTTCGTTGAGAGCAGCAAGGCACGGGAGGCAGCCAGCACTATAACAGCATGGCAGTATGGGAAGATCGAAAGAAACGACATTGGAACCGCAGCGGAATTTGTGAGGCTCACATCCGGAGGCCGAACCTCAGGGAAACATCGATGTGCAAGAGTGTCAGTCGAAAGTGTTGGTACTGCGTTGTGCCAGGCACCACTGGGGTTGGTAGGACGAGTGAAAACATGTCACATTGTGCTGGTCGAGCCGGCGCACCAGCCTGTCTGAAGCCATGTTGCTCGGTCTCCGCAGAGTGGAGGCCGAGCCGGTTCCATGTTGCGTAGGCTGTTTTACGTTCCCCGACCACAGTAGGTTCAGTGGTGTTGTGGAGAACCCTGTTGACGAGGACATGGCACGAGGACATCGACAAGAGAAAAGCCGGCAGGGCAGTGAGACTGGAGACCGAGGCTGCCATATCTGACGTTTAAAGTGGCTTATTGCCATCCCGTGTCAGTGTCTATATCTAATCACATATACATACATACGTACATACATACATATATACATACACACATACATACATACATACGTACGTACATACATACATACATACATACATACATACATACATACATACATACATACATACATACATACATACATACATACATACATAGTGGCTGCCAACTCGTTTTCGAGTACGGCCACTACTTTATATCCATGTAGGAGAACCCCTACTGATGCGCTGAACGAGTGTGACTTTTTAGTCCAGCCAGCGACTTGAAAACTCTGGTACAAACACTACACTTGCGACAATTATTGACACATAGTGCTGGGCCCATGGTACCATGTGACGACAAGTGCAGAGGGATCTCCAGATATAAAGCAATGCCTGTGCCGTGAAGCTTTTATAGTGAGCAAAGGCACTGCACAAAGCCAGTCCCACTCTCTTAACCAAGATGATATTTACATACATACATACATACATACATACATACATAAATACGTACATACATACATACATACATACATACATACATACATAATGGCGACCGTTGTGGTCAGTGTCCGATAATCAGACGTGTGTAATTACGGCTTACATGAAGGCAACATACCATATATTGGAAAAAGTTGAGCTACATTACGCGGTAAGATTACATACAATAATTCTACATAAGTGTTTGAACTGTAAGTGTGTTGTAAAACACCTATTTATACGAATGATACATACACTTATGATATATGAACGATACATACACTTTAACATATAAGTGCAGCGTTGTTATATTACATTTATAAAGAAATATACAAGTAACGTTTTCGATTCAGAAACAAAAACATAAGTGTTTGAACTGTGAATAAGTTGTAGAACACCTATTTATATGAATGATACATAAACTTTAACATATAAATACAGCGTTGTTATATTATATTACATTCATAAAGAAATATACTAGGTAACGGTTCTTTTTGTTCTCGATTCAAACAATTCAAGAACGTTTAAAACACAGTTGTAGAATTAAAAACTAACTGAAAAGAAATATTACCCAAGCTGTGAATAACTTTAAATTTGATTCTGACAGAACTTTGTTGAAACTTTTAAAGAAGATCATCGACTATTTTGAAAAATAAATACGAAATATCAGTGAATAGACGAACTCATCATGGCAAAAAGTACAAGTCTCCTTCGACCAAATCGCAACTACAACCGTTGTATACAGTGGAGCTACGAGTTTAACAAAGAATTATATGAAGCATGCAAACAATCTGAACCCCAAAAGTTCGGTTTTATGCAAAGGCTAAAAACTTTATGGAACTCCAAACACCCAGAATTAGACTTTTCTCCAAAGCATCTAAATGAACAGGCAAAACGTATCATTAGATGTAAATTGATACATCTAACGGAATTGAGTGATACTACAAATACAGCGCTTGTAGACAACCACCCCACCTCCACTGACAGACAAAGAGAATGGCCAGCTAAATCTAACAGTGAACAGCTCACCAACAATTTTGCTGAAATCCATCCCACTTCCACTGAAGAACAGCGAGAATGGTCAGCTAACTCTAGTAGTAATTGTCACCACATCAACAACGAGACTGAAATTCATGACTACTGTACAAACAGAACACCAAAAACTTGTGGACACCTTACAAGTGATATGGGACGATATGTTTCAAGAGATACACAGCCTTAATGTGAGTGACAGACCATACAACACCAGAATCAGTAAAGAACCCACTAAATTGGAATTGGAAGCGGTGAACGAAATAGCTGGCAATTATCTGAAGGCTATACGATTTAAAGGTATAGAAACGACATTTGAAACGCTTAATATTTTGTTATATGTATCAGCTGTAATATTGCTATCATATAACGCACATCTAAAACCACGCAATCAAGATACAAACAAAAAGCCTGAACCAGCGTGGATGCGAAATTTAAAAACCAAAATTTTGTCCCTGAGACGAAGTATCTCACACATCGCAGTCGTTATGAAATGCAACATAGAGAGCAACTTCACACGACACCAGGAAGACCTAAAAAAAGGGTAGAGAGACGATTTAGAGATACAAAATTTAAAACTTTGAACTCCAAATTACACCAGTTGGAAAAACAACTTACAGCTACAACAGAAAGACTAAAATATAAGTCAACAGCACATAAACGACAAGTGCTAAATAGATTGTTTGCCAGAGATCCTAAATCAGTTTATCGCAGCTTCGGTGGCAAAAGCTCAATCCCTGTAAATGACACCCCTTCAAAAGAACAGGTTGAGAGCTACTGGAGACCTGTATGGGAACGGATGACGGATTCAACAGACAAACTAATTGGCTAAAAGAACTGGAACAGGACTACTGCCAACATGTCCAGACAAAACAATATGACATAGATGGGTCAATACTGGAAACAGCTCTACAGAAAATGTCGAATAGGAAATCACCAGGCCCAGACCTCATTACAGGATACTGGTTGAAGAATTTCACTTTCTATCGGCAAGATCTCATACGGCTGTTTACAGAAACCATTAAGGGCACACAAGAACTGCCCAGATGGTTATCAACTGCCACTACTCTCCTCATTCCCCAAAATAGCCAAACCAGCCTTGCTAAAAATTACCGCCCAATAGCCTGCCAAAACATCATGTATAAATTATATACTGGGTGCCTTAACCTGTTCTTACAGGATCACTGTGCTACTAACAACATCATAACACCTGAGCAAGCTGGTGGAAAGTGGGAGGTGTGGGGTTGCATAGATCACCTACTAACTAATAAAATGATTCAGGAAAAAACAACAAAGAATCGCAGAAACATGACTGTGGTGTGGCTGGACTATCAAAAAGCATTTGATAGTGTACCTCATGGGTGGATTGTTAAGGCTTTACAGTTAGCTAAAGTCCCACAACCATTGGTAGCTGCTGTTGAACGCCTGACCAAGAACTGGTACACCAATTTAATCCTTAGAGGTGAGAAGGAGCAAGTTAAGACTGATAAGATACATTACCAGAAGGGCATCTTTCAGGGTGATAGCTTGTCAGTGCTACTCTTCGTTCTCTCACTAAATCCACTATCTTACCTACTCAGGAAACAAGGTGGACAAAGAAGTGGGTCCAGAAGTATCTCCCATCTTTTCTTTGTTGATGACCTGAAGTTGTATGGGCCAAATATCAATGACATCAAGAAACAATTTGACCTCATTACACAATTTTCAACAGACATCAAAATGAAATTTGGTGAGTCCAAGTGTGCATATTTGGCAGTAAAACGTGGAAGAGCTGTGCCCTCCTCTAGAAATCTAGAGATGAACGGCCTGACAATACAACCTCTACAGTCAGGTGACAACTACAGATATCTTGGACAGGATGAGAATGTCAGATATGATGGACCCATAAATAAGGAGAGAACCAGAACTGAATACCTCAGAAGAGTAAAGAAAATATGGTCATCAGAACTGTCAACGTACAACAAATACATTGCCCACAATACTTATGCTGTGCCAATTATAACGCCAACATTTGGCTTGCTGAACTGGTCACTGCAAGAACTAAGTGAGATGGATGTTAGAACTCGCAAACTTCTCAGTGTTACTGGGAACTTTAACATCAATGGTGATGTGGATAGGCTATACTTCTCACGCAAGGAAGGTGGCCGGGTCTAAAATCCATATTAACAACATATGAGACCCGGATAGTAACACTGAAGCAACACCTTCAACAGAGGAAAAAGGTTGGCAACCATCTTGCCCAGGTTTATGAGCATGAAAAAAAAAATATCATTAGAATAGCGACTGATCTAGAGGAGAGATATGGAATAAAGCCTGATATAAATCTCTCACCCAGAGAAATCGGAAGATCCTATTCAATGTTCAAACAAGATGAAAAAATTGACCAATTTACAGAAAAAGTTGTGCATGGATACTTGAGACGTAAAACACAGACCATAGAGGGGATAAACCACTCAAAAAGCCTGGCATGGAGTTCCGACAAGTTTATGACATTACACCTTGAGGGATATCTCTATGCAATACAGGAACAAGAACTCCCTACCAAATATCTGCTGCACAAAAGGGGAGGGCCAGCAGCTGACAATAAATGTAGGCTATGTAAAACAAAGATCGAGGATGTAAGCCACATTGTTGCCAGCTGCGAAAGAATGTCATCTCGCTACTACATCCCCATGAGACACGATGGGATAGCTAGAACCATCTGGAACGCACTTCGGAAAACAAAATTAACAACAAACGAGGAAGAATATATTGAGACAGAAGACACTAAGGAATACTGGTGGAACCTGAAAATAAAAACTGCCACCAAATTAAAGCACTACCGGCCTGATATTGTTGTTTGGGACCACACATTGAAAACGTGTTCTGTTGTGGAGATCAGCTACCCACTTGATGTAAACGTTGTCAGAAAAAATACAGGAGAAGGAGGACATCTACGGACCATTGATGAGGAGTTTACAAATCCAGTATCCAAGATACACCTTTAGCTTCATACCCATCATTATTGGAGCTACGGGTTATATACCAACCCGCTTGGACCAAAGTATGACTGAACTTGGATTTGCGGACAAAAAGCGCAGCTCCCTAATTCATAGTCTACAAATGGCTGCGAGAGCTGGCACCTTCAAAATTTGCAAAACATTCTTGCGATTCTAGGGATGACAATTTCTTTTCTTTTACAACCTTGCCACCAGGAAGGTGGCCGGTCAAAAAAATTATACTCGAAATTAAGAGAAAGAGATACACATACATACATACATACATACATACATACATACATACATACATACATGCATACATACATATATACATACATACATACATACATACATACATACATACATACATACATACATACATACATACATACATACGTACGTACGTACGTACATACATACATTCATACATACATACATTCATACATACATACATTCATACATACATACATACATGCATACATACATACATATATACATACATACATACATACGTACGTACGTACATACATACATACATACATACATACATACGTACGTACGTACGTACATACATACATACATACATACATACAGGAGAAGGAGGACATCTACGGACCATTGATGAGGAGCTTACAAATCCAGTATCCAAGATACACC
>OZ024740.1:38905170-38912670 GCA_964016885.1 Eledone cirrhosa | reverse complement strand
TCTTTTAAAGTTAGTCGTGTTAACCATTCAAGGTGACATAAACCAAATCAAGCTAATAGTAGACTACCGCTATCAATCATATACAAAAACAATGTCTTTCTATAGGAGGTGTTAAGAGCCATATGTCTGTATGACCAATTGTCATGATTCTGTATTGCATTTAACAGTAAAGAAACAAATATGTTATCTTTGCTTAGACATTCATTTACAAACGATGGTTATACACATTAGTGAGTGGACCTCTACTATATAACTTCTTCTTCTTCTTCTTCTTCTTCTTCTTCTTCTTCTTCTTCTTCTTCTTCTTCTTCTTCTTCTTCTTCTTCTTCTTCTTCTTCTTCTTCTTCTTCTTTTTCTTCTTCTTCTTCTTCTTCTTCTTTGCCCACTTATTCCCGGGAGGCAGAGTCCCCAGACACGCCTTCTTGAAGGTGGTCCTATAAGAATCAACCGTCTCCAATTGATTCAGCTGGATCCCCACGAGGGACCAACCGAGCTTATGGATGTTATCCAATCATTTTACTCGTGGTCTACTGCAGGGTCTCTTGGCTTTGCCTGTAGAATCTATTTAGCGATTCTTTTCTTAGACATTCTAACGGTATATTATTGACGCAGTCTCGGTAGATGGTCTGACGCCAAGCTTTGCAACATAGAGTTACGGCTCTTTACGATCTGAGTTCAAATCCCGCCGAGGTTAACTTTGTCTTTTATTCTTACGGGGTCGGTAAAATAAACCACCAGTAACGTACTGGAGTCGATTTAATCGACTTTCTCTTGCCCCTAAAATTACTGGCTTTGTGCCTATACTAGAAATCACATTATTGACGGATATGAAAATGAGTATTCAATACCGAGTAGAGTTAAAATAGTCATTTATTATAGCTAAGTAGTCAGTCAGTCTTGTAACTCCGGAGTTTCACCTGCTCACCACTTAGCCATAATAAATAAATAAATAAATATATATTTAACATAAAGCATGATGTGGTCATTTCCAGAGGTGGTATAACATATAAAATAGTGTGAAGACCTTTAAAGACGGAAATCAAACACCATAACTCCCAGATACCGACTAGGCGCTTTAAACCAATATATATATATATATATATTTATATATATATATATGTTATGGAATACTGTTAGCTTCTCGCTACAACAATTTCTATACCTTTCATTTATATATATATATATATATATATATATATATATATATATATATATATATACACATATATGTATATGTGTGTGTGTGTATGCATATGTATATATATATATATATATATATATATATATATATATATATATATGAAAAGAGTCAGAATCCCGACGGCAGAGATCAAGCCCCTCTACTACCCAAAGTATCGAGTACTCTGGTGCGTTATGGTCCACCTGGTTCCTTACCACACCTCCTTCGTTGTATATATATATACATATATATATATATATATATATATATATATATATATATATATATATATATCGCCCCCTCTGTCAGTTACACTTTCTCTCGACTGGCCTCTTCCTCGCACTTCCACTCACTCACTCTCTGCTTCTCCCCTTCTCACTTCCTCCCGTTTGGCCTGAAATGGGGTCCTTTCTTGCTCACACCTCACTCGCGTCGGACGGTCTGCTGTCTCTCTCGCCCATGAATTCCACACAGTTTAAGCTGATTGGACTCCCATGTGCTTTTTCCCCCCCCTATCTTTGCGTTGCTATCCTTATATGTTTGTTTACTTGTCTCGCTCGCTTTACGCGGTTTACTTGTCCCAGTAGCTTTATTTAGCTATTGCTCGCACCAACTGGAGGTATATGATTTTTGGAACGATGAGGTGCCAGTGAAGGTTGGAAAATCACTGATGAAGGACTATTTTTATCATATGTAACCCATGTGCAACCAGGCAGTATTCATTCTTCTCATGTTTATATATATATATATATATATATATATATATATATATATATATATATATATATTTAGAGATTGTGATTGTTAGGCTGTAAGCGTTCTGATTAGTTATTATCTTATTATTGATGGGAAGAATAAAAGTAAATATACATGAGAACATTCTCTGCAGTTTAAAGATGTGAGAGTTGTCAATGGACAGTCCGTTTCTACACGAATGATTATATTTCCTTCGGTGGTCTACCTCCCGAAATATCAATAGAGAGCTGGATAGGTTGGCTAAAGGAATGAATTGATAGCCAGACAGAAAATATAGATAGATAGATAGATACATAGATATACAGACAGGCAGCCAGGCAGACAGACAGACAGACAGACAGACAGACAGACAGACAGACAGACAGACAGATAGACAGACAGGCAGACAGACAGACAGACAGATAGATAGATAGAGAGATACATAGATATACAGACAGGCAGCCAGACAGACAGACAGACAGACAGACAGACAGACAGACAGATAGATAGATAGGTTAGCTAAAGGAATGAATTAATAGCTAGAAATACATTTATAGAAAGATAGGTTAGATAGTTAAAGGAATGGATTGATAGGTAGAAATATCGATAGAGAGATAGATAGGTTGGCTAAAGGAACGAATTGAAAGCTGGACAGAAATATCGATAGATAGATAGGTTGGCTAAAGGAAAGAATGATAGCTGGACAGAAATATGGATAGATAGATAGGTTGGCTAAAGGAAAGAATGATAGCTGGACAGAAATATGGATAGCTAGATAGGTTGGCGAAAGGAAAGAATTAAAAGTTAGAAATATTGGATTAATAGATAGAAACATTGATAGAGAGATAGCGTGGAAGGCTGAAAGAATGGATAGATACATAGATAGATAGCGTTACTGCTTTCTTTTAAATAAAAATTTACCGGAAAGTCAGAAAACAAAAAAGGATTCACAAAATGTTTAAATATAAATAAAGAGAAGGAAACCAAAATAAACACCGGGGAAATCTGAACAGAGGAGGAAATTGAAGAAGAATCAGAAGAAAATCAATAATGATTCTATTATTTAAAAAGTTACCTTATTTCAGGAGAGAATATCTTTCTGTTAGAATAAAAGAAAATCAGAGACACTGTCGTATATTCCATCAATTAATACTTATAGAAAAACAACTGGTTCTTTTATAAATATGTATGTATGTATGAATGTATGTATGTCTCTCTCTCTCTCTCTCTCTCTCTCTCTCTCTCTCTATATATATATATATATATATATATGTATATGTATATATATATATATATATATATATCAACTAGAAATTGATTGACATATAATTAAACATATGAAACAATCACAGGGGATAATTTGTAAAAGTGTGTAGGCACACATAGCTAGGTAGGTAACTAAATAAAGTTAACTAGAACTTCAAAAATGGCCAGTCGCTGATTTGAACTTGATGCGTAAACACAGATCGCTGGACCTCTTCCTTGTTGAAAATCCAGGACCTGGCTACTGTCATTGGTGAAATATATTTCTTTAATGGAATATATACGAGGAAGATTAATCAAATTATAAGGTATCTATTTCTGAAGTTCTAGTTAAACTTTATTTAGTTACCTACCTAGCTATGTGTGCCTACACACTTTTACAAATTATCGTCTGTGATTGTTTCATATGTTTAATTATATGTCAATCAATTTCTAGTTGATATAAAATGCTCGGATCTACTCATTAGAATCTTGGAGCATATTTTACGGGTGATATGGCGCATGTCTATCTGACATGACACCCTTAATTTAATTTGATTTAATTTAATTTAATTCAATTTATCTTAATTTTGGATAATTTTGTATATATATATATATATATATATATAGTATGATGGTCATTCGAATTACTGTCGTCCTTTGTGATGTACCAAAATGATCTATTCACGCCTGTATATAGACAACTGACATTCTACATTCTACATTCTACTCATTCTACATTCGCTTGTGTTGCTAGGAACTGCGCTTGTAATTACTTGCTTCTCTAAGGACTCATAAAATATAACTTTTTCTCAATTTATTAAATATTTTTATTCCTTTTAATTTAATTTTTTCTTATTATTATATAATTTTATTATTTTATTATCATTTATTATTATTTTATTATATATTTTTTTAATATTAATTTATTGTATTTTAATTTATTTTAGTATATTTTATTTAATTACTTTTCTTTATTGGATTTTATTTTATTTTATTTTATTTTTCTTCATTTCATTTTATATTATCTTTATAATTATTTTTTATCTTTATTCTTATATTTTTTATTACTTTAATATAATTTATATTATGTTTTAATATTTGCCTGTATTTCTTTATGTATTTTTCATATATTTTAATGTATTTTTTATGTATTTTTATGCATTTTTATGTATTTATTATGTACTTTTTTATGCTTTCACACTTTTTAATTTTACATTCTACATTTTGAGTGCCATCTACTGTGTCTTCATCTTGTTGAATCCAATTGTACCTTGGTAATTTGCAGTGATGCTTAGTAACCCAAACATGAACCTCTTTGTTAGCTATCTCCAATCCCCATATTATTTTTTCTGATTGTTCAGCTGACTAAGTTATTGTGGAGCTTATACTCAACACGGTATTTGTTGAGCTCTGATGATTCCTGCCTAAAGGTGAGGATGAAACATTGTTAGTGAATAAAGACTGTTTGAGTATGTAAGCGTTCTTTGGTTTCTTTTGCATATAACGGCTCTGTCTACGTACATTGAGCTAACACAATACTGCAATAATACAGTACGGTGAGTAAGTGTTTATGCACATACCCTCCGAACTTTACGTAAATATATATATATATATATAGGTTTATCCCGGGTTCAATCGGGAGTAACCACAGTAAGTAAGGTACTCAATACAAAGCAGAGTATAAATATTTAATATAGAAAGGCTTATACAGGACTAGAACTGTTTCATTCGGTAGAAATCATCAGGCTTCCTGATGATTTCTACCGAATGAAACAGTTCTAGTCCTGTAGAAGCCTTTCTATATTAAATATATATATATATATATAGTCCATAAATAGCCATCGAAACGGCTTGAGCTCTGCCGTCGGGGTCATACATTTTCCTATTACCCACTCTACTACCCTAAGTATTGAGTACTCTGGTGCGCCATCTGGTTCCTTACCACAACTCTTTCGTTATATATATATATATATATATATATATATTTATTCGATATGTCTCATATGAAATAAACAGCCAATTCTCCACACAATACAATTAGTTAGCACCCCGAACGTTTAATTAGGAATATACTCAGTTATTTCCTAATGTTTGTTGAGTGAGTTGGGATTTGGCCGGAGTATCGCTAAAAGCTTTCTCCGATAATGTATTTATATATATATATATATATATATATATATATATATATATATATATATATATATATATATATATACAGTGAAATTCCGTTATAACGAAATTCATGGGCTATAAACAAAATTCGTTGTAACGAAAAGTTCTTTATAATGTGATCGAGCGTGTGGCAGCGGATTGAAATAAATTTCGTTATAATGGTATTTGTTATAACGGAATTTTACCTGTATATATATATATATAAATAAATAATTATATATATATATATTAGAAAGTGAGGTTTTTTTTTACAAAATGAAAAATAACCGAGGTGTCCTACACGAGTGAAAGTTTAAGGAAAAAAGATGAAATCGAAAATGCAACTGGAGTCTTATTTAAAAACATATATATATATTTATTTGGTTCCTTTACCGGTTTCGCAGAGTTGAGATGGAGGGTCTGTGGTTTTTCTCACATCTGATGTGAGAAAAACCACAGACCCTCCATCTCAACTTTACTTTTGAAAAGCAGAAGAACTGCGAAACCGGTAAAGGAACCAAATAAATATATATATTTTTTTTAAAATAAGACTCCAGTTGCATCGATTTCATCTTTTTTCCTTATATATATATATATATATATATATATATATATATATATATATATATATATAACAGAAAAAAGGGAATCAGTGTTGCGACGAAAGTGTGGACGTTAGGAAACGTTCTATACAGATTAAGTTATATAAGAAAAGTGATAAAAAGAGGGGTTTGAAAAGCGCGCCTGGTATGTATATAAAGGATCTTTATAACATGTAAAAGAATTGGTGTTATAATTGATGTTAGCAAAGCTTGCTTTCTCCGTTTTGGATTATCAAGACATTTGTTATTAGGTTAAATAGTTTTTTTTGTTGAAATTCCTTCATGCCGATTCTCGACCATATTGGTTTGGGTCGCTTCTGAAGTAATCCAACAGCGATGTAAATATATAGTAAAAATGAAGCAATGTTTCTAATAATTGTTTCTACTTTTGGCACAAGGCTAGCAATTATCCAATACATTACTGGTACTTTATTTTATCGATCCCGTAAGGATGAAAGGCAAAGTTAACCTTGGTGAGGTCAAATCCCGCCGAGGTTAACTTTGCCTTTCATCCTTACGGGGTCGATAAAATAAAGTACCAATAATATATTGGGTAATTGCTGGCCTTGTGCCAAAAGTAGAAACAATTATATTAAGAAAAACAATATATTTTTCTTAATATAATATATTAATGTTAAGCTTGAAATTTGTCAGTGTTGAACAAACGAGCAATGATGGTTGCTGGACACTACGGCTTAATACGGGATGTTTGTTTACAAACACACCGAGCATTATAATAAATGTTCGGTGAATCCATACGTGCATATATATATGCGTGCATGTATGTATATATATATACATACTACTGTACGTCTGTATACATATATGAATGTACGTCTACATACTTATATTTAAATAACAGCCGTACTAAGAGTGGGAAATGAAATTTCGTTTCATTTTTTCCGCTTATCGTTTTCAGTGCACCCGGCCGATTAACCCACTCGATATGCAAATTGGGCTACTCAGCCGTTAATATGCATAAGGTAAGTATATACGTTCAACAATCTGGCAGGAAGGTATACGTTGCTGACGATAGCTAATAAGCTTGAAACTAGTACAGCGTTCCCTTGTCAGTGTTGAACAAACGAGCAACGATGGTTGCTGGACACTACGGCTTAATACGGGATGTTTGTTTACAAACACAACGAGCATTATAATAAATGTTCGGTGAATCCATACGTGCATATATATATATATATGTGTGCATGTATGTATATATATATACATACTACTGTACGTCTGTATACATATATGTATGTACGTGTACATACTTATATTTAAGTAACAGCCGTACTAAGAGTGGGAAATGAAATTTCGTTTCATTTTTTCCTTGAAATTGTTGTTACTTCAATTAATAAGTATGTTTAAATTTATGAGCTCTGATTATGATCCTATAATGTTATTGTAGAGTCTAATATACGTGGATTAGATTTTATTAGTCAAATAAATATTGGTTAGTTATGGCACGTTATATTTTATCACTAATAATTTGTATGTCTAGTCTTCTTATAAAGTTTTAACGTCTTACTAACTGTAATTTAAACTTGTTTACATTTTCGAATTGAAGTTGTCTGACAACGAAGATAA
>OZ024740.1:38862670-38902670 GCA_964016885.1 Eledone cirrhosa | reverse complement strand
GAATTCACACGAAATCGTTTTTCTCACTATTTAACGTGTTAGTGTGTGCTCTAATTACCTTCGGCTGGTATCGTAATGATAGTGACTTAATTAAATTATTGAGTGAGTGGGAAAACGACCGAAGGTATATCGGTCCTTTTCGATAGCTTCATTTCAGTATTATATATACTAGCAGAAAAACCGCCCTTTGTCGGTTTTCTGCTAGCATATGTAGTGTGCATATTGATATTATACGCAAATATATATATGTAAATTGAAAAGTAAATTGGCAATATTTTCTTCTTCGCCCACTTATTTCTGAGAGGGTCGTGGGGGCAGAGTCCTTCTCAAACACTCCCTCCAGCGTGTCTGTCAGTAGCAAACATCTCTAACTGATCCAGCTGGATCCCAAAGCATGACCAGCCAAGCTCATGGATGTTATCCAACTATCTTGCTCAGGGTCTACCTTTGGGTCTCTTGCCGGTTGGTTTTACCTGTAAAATTTGTCCAGCGATTCTTTACTGAGACATTCTAACCATATGCTCATAATATCGGAGTTGTGATCTCTCAATTCGGAGAAGTAGCGGCTCTACCAGGAGTGACTCTCTGGTCTCTGAGTTATGCACTTTATCGAGTAACGTTACTCCAAAGACCCTTCGGAGGGATCCCATTTCTGCCGCTTTTATTTGTAATTGTATTCTTTTGGTCATTACTCAAGATTCATGATCCTCGGTAAGAGTTGGCAGGAATACCAGGAAGACAGTGAGTTTGGCTTTTATACCTACCCCCTTCATCTGATTGATGAATGCTGAGGCTGGCGCATTATTGCATCAGTTTTTGCAATTCTTGCCCTTAATTCAGCCTCCTGCATTCCATTACTCATGAACACGGCTCCAAGATACTTGAACTTCTCTAACTGCTTCAGTAGAACTCCATTCACATGTATATAAATTTGAAGGAGTTCTGTCCACCCGTCCATCACACAATGTGTTTGTGTGAATGTATGTGTGTGTAAAAGAAGGAAAAGGATACACACATATATGTCTCTAACTTAAAAAAAGTGACACACACACACACGTCTCTAATTCAAGAACACCGACAAACTCGCCTGTGCACATACACACACTGTCCTATTACCACTCAAGAGCTTTGGCCCGGGCAAACATCCCCTCAATTTTGGAACCGTCTGGGTTGTCCAAAATTGATGGGAAAAGACTTGGCGGCCTTACTCTGTGCCCCTGGTCAAGAGGCAGGTGCCTTACCTGGGACGTCACAGTTAGTGACTCTTTTGCCTCTTCCCACATCCTGGATGCAGAGGCAAGGGCGAGAGCTACAGCATCCGCAGCTGAACCAAACAAAATCCTAAAATACCGTGTTCTGTCAGCTAACTACATTATCCAGCCTGTGGCGTTTGAGACGTTTCGAGGAGTCGGGCTACTGACAGCGAGGTTCTTATCTTCACTGGCGGCTCACCAAATAGAGGTAACTGGTGATGCTCGTGAGGGCTCTTGGTTGTTCCAGCACCTCAGCCTCGCCATCACCCCAGGTAACGCCGCGAGCGTGTTGGCCTGCCACAAAAATTATTAGAGAGGTTTCCCAGTCCTTCTCGCTATATTGCTATCTTTTGCTCTGGTAGCGTTTCGTTTTTCCATTCTTTCGACTGCATATTGTTCTATGGGGTCTAAGATGTGGGTATTACGTGCTTGTGTATTTTTTCTCTTTCTTTTTTTCCTTTCCCTTTCCTTTGTATATATTATATTTGTTAGTGTTTTCGTTCTGTAATCATTATATTACATTTATATGTGAAGGAGGTGGATTGGCAGTATCGGTAGAGGGTCGGACACCATTCGTTGACGCATAGAGTTATGGTCCTTGCCATTCTGAGTTCAAATCCCGCCGAGGTTAACTTTACCTTTCATCCTTACGGGGTCGATAAAAATAAAGTACCAGTAATGCACTGGATATTTGCTAGCCTTGTGCCAAAAGTAGAAACAATTATATTACATATATATAAATGAGTTTAAAAAAAAAAGAGTAAACTGTGTTGTTAATAAATAAATAAAACGTTATACTTGTTTTACCCTCCCATTTCGTATTCACCGAACGCTATCATGACTGTATGTGTGTGAATGTTTTTGTGTGAAAGTATGTCCGTGAGATGTGTATTTTTATAAGTTTGTGTTTGCGCGGTTATAGTTATATACTCATACATATAGATGTATGTATGTGCACAATCATACGCTTCAGCGTGGAGAAAGTCATAATCACTCTCTCTCTCATCACAAACTCTCTCTTTTCATATATATGGTAGTTGAAGTGGTAGTGGTGGCGACGATATACCGGAAGTCTAGAAATTTGTAACTTTGAAAAGAAGTCAATTTTAAATTATTTATAAATACGAAATTTAGTTACGAAAATAGTACATAAATTATGTAATATTGATTCACTATTTATTCAAAGTAGTCGAACTTATTTTACAAACGATATAAAAAAATGTATTCCTGATGCAGTCCTGCACCCCTTACTTTATTATAGTTTAGATATACAATCCATAGTGGTGGATTGGCAGTATCGGTACAGGGTCTGACGCCATGCTTTGCAGCACAGAGTTACGGCCCTGGCCATTCTGAGTTCATCTCTCCGAGGTTATCTTTGCCTTTTATCCTTACGGGGTCGATAAAATAAAGTACCAGTGTTGCACTGGGATAATTGCTGGTCTTGTGCCAAAAATAGAAACAATTATATATATATATAAATGGAAAAAATGAAATTTCATTTCGAGTGAGTTAGTCGGGCGGCTGCTCAGCCCTTAATATGCATAAGGAAAGTATATACTTTCAAACGTTCAATCAACTGACAGGAAGGTATACAGTGCTGATGACAGCTAATAAGCTAGAAACTAGTTCATCGTTCCTTCAGTGTTGAAAAAATAGGGCAACGATGGTTGGCGAACACTGTACAGCTAATAATTCGGGCTGTTTGTTTACAAACAGACCGAGCATTATAATAAATGTTCGGTAAACCCATACGTACATATATATATGTGTGCATGTATGTGTATATATACATACTACTGTACGTCTGTATACATATATGTATGTACGTATACATACTTACATTTATATATATATATAATACACACACACACACACACACACACACACACACACACACACACACACACATATATATATATATATATATATATATATATATATATATATATATAAAACATCAGTAAAGCACTATGGTAATTGCTGGACTTATGCCAAAAATAGAGACAATTATATATATATATATATATATATGATATTTGTTCTAAATTAATATTTACATATTTAATACAAGGAATATAAAAAATATAGTATGGTCTATAACAGTTAAATTAGACTAACAATAGAATGGTATGGTCTATAACAGTTAAATTAGACTAACAATAGAATGGTATGGTCTATAACAGTTAAATTAGACTAACAAAAGAATGGTAAGGTCTATAACAGTTAAATTAGACTACCAATAGAATGGTAAGGTCTATAACAGTTAAATTAGACTAACAATAGAATGGTAAGGTCTATAACAGTTAAATTAGACTAACAATAGAATGGTATGGTCTATAACAGTTAAATTAGACTAACAATAGAATGGTATGGTCTATAACAGTTAAATTAGACTAACAATAGAATGGTAAGGTCTATAACAGTTAAATTAGACTAACAATAGAATGGTATGGTCTATAACAGTTAAATTAGACTAACAACGGAATGGTATGGTTTATATCAGTTAAATTAGACTAACAATAGAATGGTAAGGTGTGCAACAGTTAAATTAGACTAGTAATAGAATGGTAAGGTCTATAACAGTTAAATTAGACTAGTAATAGAATGGTAAGGTCTATAACAGTTAAATTAGACTAGTAATAGAATGGTAAGGTCTATAACAGTTAAATTAGACTAACAATAGAATAGTATGGTCTGTAACAGTTAAATTAGACTAACAATAGAATGGTATGGTCTGTAACAGTTAAATTAGACTAACAATAGAATGGTATGGTCTGTAACAGTTAAATTAGACTAGTAATAGAATGGTAAGGTCTATAACAGTTAAATTAGACTAACAATAGAATGGTATGGTCTGTAAAAGTTAAATTAGACTAGTAATAGAATGGTAAGGTCTGTAACAGTTAAATTAGACTAACAATAGAATGGTATGGTCTGTAACAGTTAAATTAGACTAGTAATAGAATGGTAAGGTCTATAACAGTTAAATTAGACTAACAATAGAATGGTATGGTCTGTAACAGTTAAATTAGACTAGTAATAGAATGGTAAGGTCTATAACAGTTAAATTAGACTAACAATAGAATGGTAATGTCTGTAACAGTTAAATTAGACTAGTAATAGAATGGTAAGGTGTGTAACAGTTAAATTAGAATTGTAATAGAATGATAAGGTCTGTAACAGTTAAATTAGACTTGTAATAGAATGATAAGGTCTGTAACAGTTAAATTAGACTAGTAATAGAATGGTAAGGTCTATAACAGTTAAATTAGACTAACAATAGAATGGTAAGGTGTGTAACAGTTAAATTAGACTAGTAATAGAATGGTAAGGTGTGTAACAGTTAAATTAGACTTGTAATAGAATGATAAGGTCTGTAACAGTTAAATTAGACTAGTAATAGAATGGTAAGGTCTATAACAGTTAAATTAGACTAATAATACAATGGTATGGTCTATAACAGTTAAATTAGACTTGTAATAGAATGATAAGGTCTGTAACAGTTAAATTAGACTAGTAATAGAATGGTAAGGTCTATAACAGTTAAATTAGACTAACAATAGAATGGTAAGGTGTGTAACAGTTAAATTAGACTAGTAATAGAATGGTAAGGTCCATAACAGTTAAATTAGACTAGTCACAGAATGATAAGGTCTGTAAAAGTTAAATTAGACTAACAATAGAATGGTAAGGTCTATATCAGTTAAATTAGACTAGTAATACAATGGTATGGTCTACAACAGTTAAATTAGACAAACAATAGAATGATTTTAGAAGTTATAACCAAATAATCTATTGTCTATTGTCTTTTTTACTAGCTTTTAAATACATACCTAATTCCACCGAAAATTTATTGTACTAATAATTTCTTGTAGTAGTCTTGTTGATGATGTTCACTTGTTTCCATAAATTAAGATTTTATTTGAAATAATGTTGTGGATTAAAAAATGTTTCCTGTAATTTAATTTAAAAAAAACTGCAAAGAAGTAATTACTGACAGTAAAGAAGTAATGTATTTCTTTGTTTCATATAATCAGTCTGGTGGTTTGTCTAATGATAATTGTTTCTATTTTTGGCACAAGGCCTGCAATTTGAAAGGAAGAGGAAAGTCGAATAAATCGACCCCAGTGTGTTACTGATACTTTATTTTATTGATCCCCGTAAGGATGAATGGATAAAGCTAACCTTGGGGGAATTTGAACTCAGGACATACAGGGCCGTAATTATATGCCGCAAAGTATGTTGTCTGACGTTGTACTGATACTTCCAATCCACCGCACTCGGTTTATCAAATGATAATAACTCCAAGGTTGTGTTGTTATCGGAGAACTTATACTGTGTTACAGGGAGAAGAGTGAATGTGATTGGCTTTTAATACGGTTTCCTATGGTTTTATGTTAAAAACAAAAGGAAAATACAGACTCAACAGGTTCATGTTAAACACATTCATAAAGCTGCATGTTGATTTATTTAAACTGTGTATAAGATTATATTACTATAAGACCTGTTAGAACTTTCAGTTTATTTACTACAGTTAAGTAAATTAAAATTTAATTAAGTACTTAGGAAATGGTTAATAGTAAATATATTCTTTAGCTGAAAGAAAATTGTCGGCTTCAACGTGTGTATTTACCCAATCAATAAATAGCTGTACATGTTTATCTAATAAAGTAAGGTCTGCGGAACTGTGTACGGTTTATTTCTTTTAATCCAGTTAGTAAAATAAGTTGGATTACTTTGAATAAATAATGAATGAATATTACATAATTTATCTACTAAATTTCGTGGCTGTTGATTAAATATATTTTATTGCTTATTTAAAGGTTCACTTCTTTAAATTTTTCAAATGTCAACACTTCCGGTTAGCGATCGCTTAAATAAACATTCATATATTTCTGTCACTAATTTTCTCCTAATGCAGTTTATATATAATATCGTTTTAATATGTATCTTTTTCTTCTTCGCCCACTTATTCCTGAGAGGGTCGTAGGGGCAGAATCCTCAAACACGGCTTCCAGCAAGTCCTGTCAGAAGCAATCGTCTCCAACTAATCCGGTTAGATCCCCAAGTGTGACCAGCCAAGCTCAAGGATGTTATCCAACTATCTTGCTCGGTGTCTACCACTTGGTCTTTAGAGTTATTAAAAAAATATATATACACATTGAAAGTGTATATATATATATATATATATATATATATATATATATATATATATATATATATAACGAAGGAATTGTGGTAAGGAACCAGATGGACCATAACGCACCAAAGTATTCAATACTTAGAGTAGTAGAGTGGGTAATAGGAACAAGTATGACCCCGACGGCACACTTGTTCCGTCGAAACGGCTTGAGCTCTGCCGTCGGGGTCATACTTGTTCCTATATATATATATATATATATATATATAAGAAAATGTTTGACCCCGACGGCAGAGCTCAAGCCGTTTCGACGGTTATTTCTGGAGTCCAGAAATAGCCGTCGAAATGGCTTGAGCTCTGCCGTCGGGATCAAACATTTTCCTATTACCCACTCTACTACCCTAAGTATTGAGTACTCTGGTGCGTTATGGTCCATCTGGTTCCTTACCACACTTCCTTCGTTATATATATATATTCCAATTCCAACCCGCCCGTCACCTCAATCTATCTTATTTCTCATTCTTTCTTCTGATGAAGGACTAGCGTCCGAAATATATATATATATATATATATATATATATATATACACTTCGTTTTTGAATTTGTTTGGCAGCACAACCCTCCCAAAGTAACAATATATATATATATATATATATATATATATATCAGAAAAAAAGAGAATAAGTGTTGCGACGAATGGAGTTTATTGGACATATTACAATCGTTTCTCTGGCGATCAGCTCTAGGCACGATCGATGTGATGATCGAATCTGACTCTGAAAATCGCAAGGTCCTCAGATACGTCTTGATTATACGCTTTAAGCATCCAACACCAATTATATATATATATATATATTCATAATTTTATAGAGCATTCGAGTCTTTTTGGCAGCTGATAAACCCGACGATATTCGGTTTTATGGTACATTGTTTGAAATCAGGCATTTTTTTTGCATCTGAAAATATAAAACAATATATATTGTAGATTAATTATAAATATGTGTCTTGTACTGGAATCGATTCCCCTATATCTTTTTCTCACCCCACTCTCTCCTTCTGTGGAAGAAATCAGCTGTTTTCAGGCATGGAGAGAAGCTGGGCTCCACCAGGCATTAAAAAATGCCCAAGAAAGGCCTATGGTCACTATGGCGACCCTATGACTCCACCAGGAGTTACAAATCCATATATACAATAAGGACATAATCCTTGATGCATGCTTTTAATATAGGGAATACTTGTTGCTGATATATGATGAGCAAAATTTCAAAGTTTGTGTAGGTTTCAGTTCTGAATCAAAAGCTTAGCCCTTGGTATGCAATTTTCAATTATTTTATAAATATGTGGTCACCATGAAATTAGATTGTGAAGCCGATTTTTTAAGCAAAGTTTATGATGGTTTCACTCGTGTGTCCGTCGCGAGACAAAGTTTTATTGCAAGATTATGTGTTGAATATGTACCGTTATTGTAGCAGTATTGGTGATATTCAATAAAAATAGATTGTAGTGTTCTAATAAAATGATTTCTTACACCAATTTTGTTGTCGTTTAGATCCAGGTCATGTGATCAAAAGCTTTCTATCCATGACCCTCCACTGTGTCTTTTCAAGAGTAATGAATCTAGGATTACATTGTCTAATGTGTCCTTCTAATAAATGGCAGAATGTGATTGGAGGGGAATACTGTTGCTATTTCTACAGGTCGAGCGACCACATAGAAGATTCCTTGTTAGAGTCTTTCATGATGACAGACGTGTGATCAAAGCCGTTTTAACTGTGACCATTTCAACTTCTTGTAATTCAGAGACACATCGTCCTGTATATTCTTCCTTATTTAACATGTTCAGGTGTAATTTGAGGGATATTTGCCTGCTATTTCTAGTAGGTCAAGTGACTACTTAGAGTCTCTCCTGTAAAATCATATACTGCTATAACCCTATTTGGATACTACCTTTGTTCTCAGTATCATATATATTTTCTCATTACTTAGATATTAGTGATACTTTGGTTTGGGAAGCAATTTCCTGGCAGTCAACTATTGAACTATGAACATTCCTAATTTAGTTAAACATGTCGTTATTAAGTCCACCTGTTTCTCAGCATTTTAAATATCTACTGTGTTGTTATTTAGATCGGTACCAATAAAATTATGGGTAACGTTGTTGACTCCTGTTATTGTAGACCAGAGCATATAACTACTGGATTTTAGTAAAAGAAATGGCAGCAAATTTACTACCAAAATAAATGGAAGCACTGACAATTGTGTCCGAGGATTATTTCTTTAGAAAGAGATGATCATTGTGATTTCGGTTACAAGGGCAAGAATAGTTGATAAGGTTAACTTTAGGAATTTTCAATAGCAACAACGACACTAGCCGAAACTTTTACCAAATGCAATAATTCCAAGAGCAACGAGTATGGTATAGCACCAGACATCTGTCTGTAATAAAACAATACAGTCCCAATATTTATACTGTGGTTTTAGTGATTCTATCGTCACTACTTCGGTAGGTACAGTGTAAGTTAGTATTTGCAGAAAAGATCAGAACAACACCATAACATGTCCAAAGTTGTCTCCCCTACCTGCCAAAAAAAAAGGTGAAAAAGGAAAATATTATTAGTCGTGAATTGGTAGTATCAGTAGAGGGTCGGACGCCATGCTTTCCAGCATAGTTACGTCCCTTTACAGACTGAGTTCAAATCCCGCCGAGGTTAACTTTGCCTTACATCCTTACGAGGTCGATAAAATAAAGTACCAGTAATGTCCTGAGTAATTGCTGGCCTTGTGCCAAAAGTAGAAACAATTATTAGTCATTATTTAATATTATTATGGATTGGTAGTCCATAATAATATCAAACAATGACTAATAATATTTTCCTTCTTTACGATCTGAGTTCAAATCCTGCCGAGGTTAACTTCGCCTTTTATCCTTTCGGGTTCGATAAAATAACGTGCCAGTAATGCACTGGAATAATTGCTGGCCTTGTGCCAAAAATAGAAACAATTAGCAGTGGTATCAAGCGTTGCACGGGATAAGGTATTTTGGAACGCGAGCCGCCAACACACCTAATCGTGGAAAAATTGCACGCTTGGGCAATATGTAAAGAAAATAAACCAACTACTCTAATGGCTGGATAATCTTTAAGATTTTCCTCGATGAAGCAGGAAAAATGCAGGTTTTCACCTAATGCGGGCCCTAGGGGATCAAGAAAATGAATTTTTTATGTGCATAATATGCCTTGAAATTTCGGGAAAATCGGCTAGACGTAACGCCTCAAAAAATCCCTAAAAAGCTGAAAAAAAAATGAAGTTTTTCACCTAATGCGGGCCCTAGACCATAAAAAAAGTTGGATTTTCTTTGCTCACGGTATGAAGAAGAGACTGACTAATACATAGTTACAATTTCAAGGAAATCGGTCAGACGTAACGCCTAAAAAAAACCCTAAAAAGCTGAAAAATCGCAGTTTTTCACCTAATGCGGGCCCTAGGGGATCAAAAAGTTGACACTCCCTGAAAGATAAGTAATACACATGTAAAGTTTGAAAAAGATCGGTTGGGTACTTCTCGAGTTTTAGGGATTCAAACTCACAGACACACACACACAGACAGACATCCTCAGTTTTATATATATAGATTATTATGGATTGGCAGTATCGGTAGAGGGTCGGACGCCATGCTTTGCCGCATAGAGTTACGGCCCTTTACGGTTTGAGTTCAAATCCCACCGAGGTTAACTTTGCTTGTCATCCTTACGGGGTCGATAAAATAAAGTACCAGTAATGCACTGAGATAATTGCTGGCCTTGTGCCAAAAGTAGAAACAATTTTCTTCTTTTTTACTTCTTTATTTATTTCTATTTAGCTGTTGGTGTTAAGGTGTGCTATAAGTGCTGGCCAGGTGTGAGCCTCGCCAGTTGGAATGGCTTTTCCAGCGGGTCTCCCTTGCCTTCCCCTGGGGAAACGCCTTCTCCATTCTGTCCGCCGGGGCTGTGGGGAGGCCATCAATATGATTGACTGACTTGTCATTTTATCAGTCAACTGTTGCTGTCGTTAACAAATTAACGTACCTGCCAGTATCAAAGATTGAATATTAACTTAACTATTTAAACTCAGAGAGTAGAAAACAGAAATAAATACCGTAAAAGAGATTTCTAACGTGGGGCGCACACCCCACATGAAGGCAATTTGAAAATGATGTTAATGAGAAAAAACTAGGTTTTACCTTATTATTTTTACCCCAAGGCAACTTTGGTACACATAACTGTCGGAAACACATGCCTCAACCCTTCTACGCGTGTTATTGTGCATCCGGCACCACTTACACGCCAATTTGTTTACACTTTGTTGTTGATCATCGCTGTTTTCATATCAAAGGATGGCATAACAATTTTTGAGATGTTGAAGTGCGACATGAAGGACAAAGGTTGGAAACCACTGCCGTAAAACATTCCACCCGACACCCCAACAACTCCATTAATTTTTTCCTCCTCATGCATCAGATATATTTAACGATGATTAGCTTATTAATCAAAAGTTACTCGGCGATTCCACATTTCTCTCTTTCTTCCTATATATTCACTAGTCATTGCCTTGTTAGATAAGACGAATTGCATTAATGTATGTTTAAACTTGATAAATGGATCTCCGTCGGTTTCTATGATTAGCATTTCAATTGTTTGTTCATTTGAATTGCTTACTCATTGAATTAACGTGTAAATTACAGAGTATTTAACAGACACGTGTACCTTTAATATATACACGTATGAGTTTGTTTTTTGCATAGATGGATTTATTATCAAGCAAAAGGCGACTATTAACCGCACAAATTAACAATGATTTCTGATTTAGGCACAAAGTCAACAATTTGGGGGAAGGGGAAGTCGACAAATCGACCCCAGTGCGTTACTGGTACTTTATTTTATCGACCCTGTAAGGATGAAAGGTAAAGTTAACCTCGGCGGGATTTGAACTCAGAACGTAAAGGGACATAACTATATGCCGCAAAACAATGTCCGACGCTCTAACGACACTGCCAATCCAATAATAATAATAATGATTTCTACTTTTGGCACAAGGCCAACAATTATCCCAGTGCATTACTGGCACAAGGCCAACAATTTGGGGGAAGGGGAAGTCAATAAAATCGACCCCAGCGCGTTACTGGTACTCTATTTTATAGATGAAAGGTAAAGTTAACCTCGGCGGGATTTGAACTCAGACCATAAAGGGCCGTAACTCTGCTGCAAAGCATGGCGTCTGACATTCAACTGATACTGCCAATCCATAATAAAAATAATATTTCTGAATTGGTATTTTATCATTGGGTATAGTATTGTCAATGGTAAAAACACTAGAAAGGAAATTGAGAAAATCAGCCGAATGCTATTTTAGTAACTGGAGCTTGGATCAAATTATTAGATTTGTTAGCCAGATGAAGGAGGTGATTATAGTCACATCCTGTGTGGTTGTTAGTTTTATAAATATATTATACTAAAACAGTAAAAGTACCGATAAACTTACTTCCAAGCTGAGAAAACCAAGCACTCAACCTTATACTTTCTATAAATTTGAAATACTAACTGTAAACTGAAATTATGTGTAAAAATATACTTATAGTATGAAACCTCAAAGAAATAGTTATATTCCAAACACAAGATGATCTTCAAAGGATTCAAAGTAAAAGACATGAAAGGGTTGATAGTGTAAAAATACACACTTATGTACACCAGGTCCGAACAAAGAAGAGCCGGACTCCCACTGTCATCGCCTCCGTCTCTCTCGCCCTCCCTACCTCTCACTATTATGAGCAAATGGGGTCCCATACACTGGCCGCCTCACGGTCCCGGTGAACAGATATAGCTGGATGACTCTTAACTCTTGATGGAGTCATAGGGGTGTCTTGTAACATACAACATGCCTCGGGTATTTTAAAACCGGCGGGATTCATACCTCTCCTGGTTTGTGCACAGCCGATTTCTTCTAGAGAAATGTAAAGAAGGGGATAAGGGGATATAGAAGCAGAATCGTCTCTAGTACTTTATTTATCAACATTGAAAGGTTGAAAGGCAAATAAATCTCAGTGGGATTTGAATTCAGAGTGCAGTGAACCGGATCAGATATTGAGGTATTTTTTATCCGATGCTGTACCGACTCTGCCAATTGGTCATCTTTGACTGACTTGCAGGCTACCTTGGCTGCAAGTTGTCAGAAGACGCTGTCCAGTGTGTGTGTGTGTGTGTGGCTTAGAGCAGGCATGTCAAACTGAGGGCCCCCCGAGGGGCACATATGTGTTGTTTGAGAGCCACACATGACAACTAATTGCGTACATTACAACTTATATTTTTTATTTTACAGCTCGCGCTGTAAAAACCTTTGTGCGGGCCGCAGGTGTGATTGTAAAGGGTCGCATGCAATCCGCGGGCTGCATGTTTGACATGCCTGGCTTAGATATGTGTGCGACGTGTGTGTGTATGTGTGTGTGAAGGTGCTTAGCTTAGTGTGTGAAGGCACAAGGCTTATGTGTGTGTGTGAAGGTGTTTGGTGTGAAGGTGTGGTGTTCTCTAGGCGCGTGGCTTCGTGTGTGTCAGGGGAAATAGCTTAGTGTGTGCGTGTGAAGACGCATAGCTTTGTGTGTGTGTGAGGACGCATGGCTTGATGCGTGTATGTGTGAGTGCGTGTGTGTGTTCATTTAATGATAATTGTATTAGTGGTCAGTGTGTTGGATTTACGATCATAACATTGCTCCAGCATTCTCAGCTGAAAATGAGTACCAGCAGTAGTCGGCGGTTTAACTCTGTGATGGACTGGCGTCCTGTCCTGGGCGGTGTGTTGTGAAACCGGGATAAGCACCGGCATGATAAGACTCCAGGTTTGGGAGAGACTTTAGACGTTTTAGACTTTACTGAGTTGTCATTTTAAAACTGGCTGATGTTTCTATAACTCGATGATGGATATAGAATAACTCGATGATGGATATAGAATAACTCGATGATGGATATAGAATAACTCGATGATGGATATAGAATAACTCGATGATGGATATAGAATAACTCGATGATGGATATAGAATAACTCGATGATGGATATAGAATAACTCGATGATGGATATAGAATAACAAATTATGGAAATTGTCCGTGAAACTCCTCAAATATTAAATATCTTGTCTTCTCATCCAGATATCATTGTTAGTGTTTCCATTGGATATAGAATAACGAATTATGGAAAAAATGTTCTTGAAACCCCTCAAATATTTCATATTTTGTCTTCCCATCCAGATATTATTACTACTCAATGACTTTCAGCGAGATTTTACAATGTTAAAAAAACAAAACAAATATAAACAAAAAACAAAAACACAAATATTAAATAATGATTTCTTTATAATTTATTATTATTTTTTTATTTATTAAAAGATGGGAAGGGCTCGTGCTTAATGTTGAAATATTTCAATTCTAATTTTTATATTAATTACATTGGATATTTAACGTTGAAGACAATTACCGTACATCGCTCTCTGTTATTATTGAAAATATCAATGAAGAATGCAACCTTTCTTGGCCTCATTCGAGGTTGACTTTGCCTTTCATCTTTACGGGGTCGATAAAATAAAGTACCAGTAATTGCTGGCCTTGTGCCTAAAGTAGAAATTATTATTAAATTACGGTGGATTGGCAGTATCGATAGAGGGTCGGACGCCATGCTTTGACGCAAAGAGTTACGGCCCTTGCCATTCTGAGTTCAAATCCCGCCGAGGTTAACTTTGCCTTTCATCCTTACGGGGTCGATAAAATAAAGTACCAGTAATACACTGGGTAATTACTGGCCTTGTGCCAAAAGTAGAAACAATTAAATTACTGTGCATTGGCAGTATCGGTAGAGAGTCTGACGCCTTGCTTTCCGGCATAGTTACGTCCCTTTACGGTCTTAGTTCGAATCCCGCCAACGTTATCTTTGCCTTTCATCCTTACGGGGTCGATAAAATAAAGTACCAGTAATACACTGGAATAATTGCTGGCCTTGTGCCAAATCTAGAAACAATTAGATTACTCAAATTACTAGCTGTTCCAAGTTGCTTTAATGATTTTTCACCAATCATATTTGGTATGGTATGGTAAGCCAGGCATGTCAAACATGCGGCCCTTTACAAGCACACCTGTGGCCAGCACAAAAGTTTTTACAGCGCGAGCATGTTTTATCCTGGTAAAATTAGTTTGTAATGTGCGCAATTAGTTGTCATGTGTGGCCCTCAGACAACACATATGTGACCCTCGGGGGACCCTCAGTTTGACATGTCTGTGGTAAGGTCCCGTAACTCCTGATGGAGTTGTAGGGGCGCCGTAGTGGCATAAAGTGTTTCTTGGGCATTTTAAGCTTGGCATCGCCCAGCTCCTCTCCAGGTTATGAATACAGCAGATTTCTTCCAGAGAAGGATAGAAAGTGGATGAAAGAAAATGAGAAAGAGATATAGCGGAAGAATCTATGCCGGTACTAGACTGGAACTGTTTTATCGAGCAAGAAAGGATGAAAGGCAAAGTTGACCTCTAAATAACTAATTCAATTAAGAAATGTTTAAGTACCCCCCCCTCCCCTAAAAAAAAAAAACCTCGGTCAAGCGAGTGTGTTCGATCGGCAAGAAATAACTCTGCCAAATCTCTTTAAAATCTCAGTCTTTATCATTTCTGCCAATCCACTTTCCTACAAAGATTTTTGGCACAAGATCAGCAATTAACCCCAGTGTATTACTGGTACTTTATTTTATCGACCCCGTAAGGATGAAAGGCAAAGTTAACCTCGGCGGGATTTAGACTCAGACCGCAAAGGGCCGTTACTCTATGCTGTAAAGCATGGCGTCTGACCCTCTACCGATACTGCCAATCCATTTCCCTACAAAGATAATAAATGTTTCTATTTTTGGCACAAGGCCAGCAATATCCCAGTACATTACTGGTACTTTATTTTATCGACCCCGTAAGGATGAAAGGCAAAGTTAACCTCGGCGGGATTTGAACTCAGAATGGAAATGGCCGTAACTCTATGCGTCAAAACATGGCGTCCGACCCTTCGATCCTTCTAAATATAATTGTTTCTACTTTTGCCACAAGGCCAGCAATTAACCAGTACATTACTGGTACTTTATTTTTTCGACCCCGTAAGGATGAAAGGCAAAGTTAACCTCGACGTGATTTGAACTCAGTCCGTAAAGGGTCGTAACGATGCTGCAAAGCATGGCGTCCAACCCTCTACCAATACTGCCAAGTCATAAGATATTGTGGAAAACAAAAAATATTTTCTACTTTTCCACCTATTTTCCTATCTTTACTCGCGTGGGAACGCAGCTTTCAGTTTTATAACACAAACTTATATCAATCTTTTACTACCAACAAACTTATAAATAATAATAATTCTGTAAATGATATATCAACCCAAATGTCGTTGTTTTAGTTGATATTATGTGGTTCCATGTTAATCCTAATCAAGTAGATTTATAATCAAAGCCATTCCAGCCGTCATTATCCATTTAAAAAACAAAATGTTAACTACGATTACGACTATAATATCTAATGTGTTTTCTTTCTAAAGACTGAAATGAGTTTTGAAGGATATTTGGCTGTTATTTCTACCAAGCCCAGCAATCACGCAGAAGCACCCATGTTGGATCATATCATAGTATTAATTATTCAAAACCATGATTCTGAGGTTGGGTGGGAGTCAGTGAAGCCCTTTCATCCTTCCGTAGCGGTATCAGTAATTACTCTCAGGTAAATCTAAGCAACTATACCTCTCCCCCTCACTAGAAAACAGATATTCGTATAGCTTATGTGGTACACTACTTAATACGTGATCTTTTCGAAGTTTCTTCACAGTTTCAAAACTATATAAATATCAATATAAGTATATTTAGTTGTTAATAACTCGAGAAATTAGGACTCCTACTGTAGAGCGAGAATTAGGTTTTTGGCAAGCCGATTATAGTTCACTTTACTTACATTGGCAATGTCTTTGAGGAAAACACAAAGGTCATACAACTTTATTCTACTCCACAATAATTCGTGGCCTTGCGCCAAAGTTAGAAATCATTATTATTATTATTATTATTATTCATTAGCGGTAAAGCGTCAGATACAAAGCTTTTCAGCATAGAGTTATGGCCCTTTACGTTCTGAGTTCCAATCCCGCCGAGGTTTACTTTGCCTTTCATCCTTACGGGGCTGATAAAATAAAGTACCAGTAATGTACTGAGATAATTACTGGCCTTGTGCCAAAAAGTAGAAAGAATTATTATATTAAAAAAAGGTGGTGGATTGGCAGAATCGGTAGAGCATCAGACAACATGCTTTGTGGCATAAAGTTATGTCTCTTTACGTTCTGAGTTCAAATCCCGACGAGGTTAACTTTGCCTTTCATCCTTACGGGGTCGATAAAATAAAGTACCAGTAATATACTGGTTCGATTTAATTGACCCCCTCCCCCCAATTACTGGCCTTGTGCCTATACTAGGAATAATAATAATAATTATTATGGTGGATTGGCAAAATCGGTAGAGTGCCGGCTAAAATGCTTTGTGGTATTTACTTATAACATTCTGAGTTCAAATCCCGCTAAGGTTAGCTTTGCCTTTCATACTTTCATACTTTGATGAAATAAAGAATCAGTAACGCACCGAAGTCAATTTAATCGCCCCCCCCCCCCAATTGTTGGTCTGGTGCCTAAATCAGAAGCCAAGGGCGGTAGATTGGAAGAATCGGTAGAGCGTCTGACAACATGCTTCGCGGCATAGAGTTATGGCTTTTGCGTTCTGATTTCAAATCCCGCCGAGGTTAACTTTGCCTTTCATCCTTAAGGGGTCGATAAAATAAAGTACCAGTAATGCACTGGGGTCAATTTAATCGACTTTCCCCTCCCCAAAATTGTTGGCCTTGTGCCTAAATCAGAAATCATTATCATTATGGTGGTTGGCAGAATCGATAGAGTGCCGGCCAAAATGTTTTGTGGTATTTAATTATGACATTCTAATGTTATGAGTTCAAATCCCACCGAAGTCAGCTTTCATCCTTACGAGGCCGACAAAATAAAGCACCAGTCATGCACTCAGGTTCGATTTTATCGATTCCCCTCAAATTGTTGACCTTGTGCCTAAATCAGAAATCATTATTATGGCAATATCGGTAGGGGGTCGGACGCCATGCTTTCCAGCATAGTTACGTCCCTTTACGATCTGAGTTCAAATCCCGCCGAGGTTGACTTTGCCTTTCATCCTTACGGGGTCGATAAAATAAAGTACCAGTAATGCACTGGGTAATTGCTGGCCTTGTGCCTAAAGTAGAAACAATTATTATGGTGGATTGGCAGAATCGTTATATCACCGGACAAAAGGCTTTACAGCATAGAGTTATGGCCTTTTACGTTCTGATTTCAAATCCTGCCGAGGCTAGCTTTGCCTCTCATCCTTACAGGGTCGATAAATAAAGCACCAGTAATGTCCCACGTAGTAAAAATTGAGTTTTGTTTTGTTTAAATATCTTGTTTAGTACTTCTCTTTCCCAAACTGAATTGTAGTTAGGTGACTTCGTCTTTCAATCTTCTTAGTATGAGACACTTGGTGGTGTTAGTGATGGTATTGTTGTTGATGTTGGTGTTATTGTTGGTGTGAATAACAATAATAATACAAAAGGGATTATGTGAACGATACAATTGATTTCAATTAGACATGGCTGCCCACTCGCTGTGATTAGCAATAAATAGATAAATAAACTTGCAACAATATCCTATGTAAGCCACATTACCACTCTTACAATTAATTTCGATCGATTTTTTCCTATCAATTACTTGGATATTTCTATGAGGCGAGAATCAAATAAGGATGTCGACTCAGACAATAACAATTAATTGAAAATTTCATTATTACGAGTAAAAACACATCATTAATCCCCAGCATATCACTTTCTGCATGAATACATTTTATTTTTATTTACAGTATGTTCTCTGTTGAGAAGAAATACTTTCTTCTTCCAACATATCTTATTCTCTGTAGACCTGACTTTGTAAATCTTAAGCAGTAAAAGCATGTAAATAATATTATTTCTGATTCCATCCCCATCAAGCACGAGTGGGGAAAATTGATTTTAGAAACCAGTATGTGGATTTTAATCTTATAGATACATTTCTAGTTCAGATATCATTTCATGTCAAAAGAGATAAAGCAACTTCTTTTGAATTATTTTATTTCGATTTACAAAATTAGGAATTGAAAACTGAGCATGTTCTAAAAACATGAATAAAATAACATTATTTATACAAATTTATATAATAAAATAATTCTTTCTAATAGAGAGCAAGGCCACACATTTGTCCAACGCTTTTGCCAATCCAATACCCTCTTTATATGGCACAAGGCCACAGAGAAGGGACAATTGATTATATTGTGAAAATATTTAAACTTATCAATTCCACAAGAGTGAAAGGCAAGTGTAGACTGGACGGGATTTGAACCCCAAAACAACTGAATATATCGACGCCATTTCATCTGTAACTGAACCAATTCTGCCAGGTACTACAACAACCCTAATCAAACTGGTTTCTACCATCGACACAATACTTCATATTAGCGGTTGTGGTAATAGTGGAGTGATATAGTCGATTATAACGATTCTAGTAGCTCACTATTTGTAGTTTATCAACATCTCTTCCTGTGTTCTACCACATCCACTGTTTCTATTTCGGTTCACTTTTCACCCATTCTTTTTAACGATATGCCTAATATTTTAAAGTTTTCATTCAAGATCAAGTTTTCAAAGACTATAGGAAAATTTTCAGAAAACTTAAAATAATATATCTTCCATCTATCTAAGATATTGAGATAGACTTAAAATAATATCTCGAAGATATTTCCGTCTATCTCAGATAAGAGGATAGATGTTCCAACTTTATGAATGTTCCTACTTACAAAATAATACAAAATATTCATCCAGTAAAACATTTTAATATTCCAATTTCCCCGGAGTCGTCCTCAAGCGACACTCGTTCACGTCAATATAATAACAACAACAACAACAATGATCTCCAAAATGTTATTTTAAAACGATAGCAAGAAAAACTCCTATATGACCAAGACCCGCAAAAGAAACCACTAAAAAATACATTATGAAGCAGACCAAAGCAAGTTACTACAGAATATGTGGAGAAGAAACAATTAACCATATTGCCTCTGGTTGCCGTCTTAGCTAAAAAAGAATATATCCACAGGCATGATAGAGTTGGGATTTGGATAAACCGGAAGTTATGATAACACTACGAAATATCAAGAGAAAAAAATGTGGTATAAACAGACAAAAAAAGGTGTCAGAGAATGACAAAGCAACCATACTCTGGGATATGTCGCTACACACAAACAGAGAGATCAAAGCCAACCAGCCAGGTATTATAGTCAATGACAAAAAAAAAAAAATTGTTTTCTAAATGTGTCAATCCCCACACACGACAGTAATCAAAGAAATAGAATAGGATTAAATTTCTTGCAACTCGAATCTAAAATACGGCCTCGATTTCAGTTCGACTTTTAAAAAAAATGGGAAAGGTACCGCTCTCAGTTTTCCTCCTAGGAAATGAGTGAGATTGGTTACTTACCTGGTCATAACTCTGATTACTAAATCTAATTCCGAATAATGAGCAAGTAAATATACTTTCCTTAAATTTTTGAGAAATTCTTTTCACGCTAAACTATTTCTTGCCAGTAATAAATAGCTTCATGTCTATCCTATTCCAATTGTACAGCATATCAAGTCATAGTTATGGCCATAGTTCTGATTTGCTGCTTTATTTTTGTCTGTACTTCTTTAACGGAGATTGTAACAATTTTGTTTTGTTGTTGCCAGGTTGATTCGTTCATTTGTAGTAGTAGTAGTAGTGATGAAAAGTGAAGTTGTTGAGTGAGTAGCTTGTTGGTTGAATAATGGCAAGAAAGTGAAGTCGGTCTCAGTGAGTCGAGAGAAGCTATATTCAAGGAAACAAGAAGTTGTACTCGCTTGTGGTGTGAAGTGATATTACCACGGGGAAGATGATTTTCCCATGTCACACGAATAAGCATAAACAAATGAGCAAGACACCGATAGCTTTAATGCTTTTATTTCGAAATCACTTACAGCAATGAACAAAGGAAAAAGATACACATATAGTTGTATGTTATGTGTGCAAACCTGTGTTGGTAATTTTTTCAGTTAGTGCCGATTCCAGCAAGGCTGGTTAACGAAAGTGTGTAACTGTATGTCGCTACATCGCAAGGCTAAAGGAACAAACTGTTTCTCTCGGAGTGGAAAAGTAGACTGATTTTTCCAAAGGGAAAATTATCTATTGTTCTCCCTGCATACAACTGGCGCCTTTAGTCCTTCAACCAAAGAACGTTATCTAAGCTACCTGGGACTCTGAGGTCGTAGATCAGTATTAAAACTATCGTGGGAAAATGTGAAGAGATTTCGCTACACTTCTATATTCCGATGGATTCTTGTTCTATCTTATTAGAACATGGTCAGCAATAATTTAATACCTTAATATCGCAAAGCACTACAGATTGTTGTGTATAAATAGTCTATGAATAGGCTATTTTGCCGGTCCCGGTAAAATAGACAAACATACTATTTAAGCCTATTTTACCCCGGTTCCCGGTAAATATAAATAGTGTTAGTGTTGGGTTAGGGTTTAAATTGTCTTAATAATTCATGGTGAAAAAAAAAAAAAAAAAAAATTGTGTCATTTTTAACATTACCTACTTTCATAATAATTGTTTCTGATTTAGGCACAAGGCCGACCATTTTGGGAGAGGGGAAAGTCAGTTAAATCGACCCCCGTGCATTACTGGTTCTTTATTTTATCGACCCCATAAGGATGAAAGGCAAAGCTAACCTCGGCGGGATTGGAATTCAGACTGTAAAGGGCCGTAATACTATGCTGCAAAGCATGGCGTCTAACGCTCTTACCGGCAAAATAGCCTCTCCCAATAGTTTAATACGTTTCTATCGCAAGGAACAGATTCTTATGTATAAATACTGCTATTAAAATGCCGTGATCTGTCGGCCAACTACATTTTCCAGCCTGTGGCGTTCGAGACGTTTAGGGAAGTCGAGCTACTGACAGCGAGATTCCTATCTTCAATGGCGGCTCGCCTAATAAAGGTAACTGGTGATGATCGTGAGGGCGTTTGGTTGTTCCAGTGCATCAGCCTGGCCATCACCCAGGATAACGCTGCGAGCGTGCTGGCTTGGCTAAAAATTCATTACAGAGGTTTCCCATTGCTCCTTGCGATACTGTTATCTTTTACTCTGGTAGCGGCTCGTATGTCCACCCCTTTCGCCTGCCTTTTGTTGTATGTGGTCCCAGATGTTTTTTTTTTGTTTTTTATTTCTTTACTTTTTCTTTTCCTTTCGTTTTTTTTCTGTTTTCCTTTTCCTTTATATTATATTTGTTAGTGCTTTCGTTCTGTAAGTATTGTATTAGGACAGTGGATTGGCAGTATCGATAGAGCGTCGGACGCCATGCTTTGCAGCATAGAGTTACGGCCCTCTACGGTCTGAGTTCAAATCCCGCCGAGGTTAACTTTACCTTTCATCTTTACGGGGTCGATAAAATAAAGTACCAGTCATGCACTGGGTCGATTTAATCGACTTTTCCCTCCCCTAAAATTGCTGGCCTTGCGCCTATATAAGAAACCATTATTATATCTCTTTTTATACAACAGTGAATAAAATATTTAAGATAAATTCTTACCCAAATAATCTACCTATAAAATAAATGAATGTTGGTAATTAGTGAAATCGGCATTAATCGAAAAATGTATACAACTGTGAATAAAATGTTTGTGTATTATGTAAGATTGGTGGATTGGCAGTATCGGTAGAGGGTCGGACGCCTTGCTTTGACGCAGAGTTACGGCCCTTTCCATTCTGAGTTCAAATCCCGCCGAGGTTAGCTTTGCCTTTCATCCTTACGGGGTCAATAAAATAAAGTACCAGTAATGTACTGGGTATTTGCTGGCTTTGTGCCAAAAGTAGAAAGGTTCCTAGCAATAATTTATGTATATATATACTTTCTATTTAATCTTATATACTTGATATATTTGTAATATTATTTATAATTCCATATGTCTAACACACGTGGGCATGCCAACAATGTCAGAAAACAGCACAGCTCCCATGACTTTCGGAAACATTTTTTCACGCTCAGAGTTGCTGAATCATGGAACAAATTACCTGCATCAGTTGTTAGCTGTCGAGACACTGCATCCTTTAAAACCTCCTTGGAACAAACTACCTGCATCCTTTAAAACCTCTATGCTTCCTGAAATTCGCCAACACTACACCTGATATCCCTCCTCCATACACACACACACACACGTATATTTCATGACTCGTACACTATTCACTTCCCTGACATTTGTACATTATTCTATGTACTATACATACACTTTGATGAGTTGTAGTGCACCTGAGCACTGTACACAATAATTTCATTATATTATTATTTTAAAATTGTAAATAAAATACTATTTCCTAGTGTTCTTGAACATTTCATGTAATGCATTTGAACGTAACGGGTCGTAACTCTATGTCGCAAAGCAAGTTGTCCGACTCTCTACCGACACTGCCAATCTACCGCCCTCACAACTAAATAATTATTTCTACTTTTGGCACAAGGCCATCAATTATCCCAGTGCATTACTGGTCCTTTATTTTATCGACCCTGTAAGGATGAAAGGCAAAGTTAACCTCGACGGGATTTGAACTCAGACCGTAAAGGGACGTAACTATGCTAGAAAGCATGGAGTTCAACCCTCTACCGATACTACCAATTCACCTCACAACTAAATAATGTACTGTTGTGGAGTTAGGCTAATATCTGGAATTTACTTCAACAGTTCGATATGTATAGATCTACTCAAGAAGAGACTTTAGTTAAGGTGTAGAATTCACGTCTGATGTCTCACTGTTTTCACTTCAACTACTTGATATGTTTATTTTTAAAATAAAATTTAGTAAGAGAAAGAAGAAAAAGAAGGGCGAGGGATGGGAAGAGGTCTGGTGTCGCAGAAGAGAGGGGAGGGTGATTGGACTTTGGGCCTACGGCAAGAGAGCAGAAGTGTTGTGCCCTGCTGACAAAGCCCTAGACGTTGGCCAGTGACACCCGCTGCAACAGCCACCCAACCTCGTGGACGGGCCGCCGACGTTCCGATCTTGTGGAGGAGTCGGCTGTACGGGTTCCAAGTACGCCTGATGCTTCGACGGCGGCCGGACAAACCCCGGTATTTGTTTATTTTATGTTCTTCTGCGAGGCGGGCTGCGATGCCGGGGTTTGTGGCCGAAGCGACTGAGGTGGAGAACCTGACGCAGCAGGTGGCGTCCCAGATGAGGGATCAACCTCCTTTGAATAGGAATAGGGTGATTTCGTCGGGGCGCTTGCCATCTCCGCGGTCTAGGCCTGCTGGTTCCAGTTGAGATGGAAAGCCAGCTGCGTCCAGGCTTCTTCTTATGTTGTTGAGAGTGGCGTGTCGGAAAAACCGGTCAACGCTCTGGCAGCAAGACAGGGGGTGCAGGCCGAACTTGTCAACAACCGTCCTGCAGCAGCATTTATGAGGCTCACACACGCGGAGGCCAAGGCGTTGGGTTACACCGATGCGAGTGCACTCATCATCAAGTAGAGTACCGGTTTAAAAGGAAGGCACCGGATTGAGCCAGGTACCGCTGTTGGGCTGAGAAGCGGGGCGGAGACAGGCGAGGCGGAATTGGTCCAAGCCAGACTCGATCCGCCTGACAGGGGACCTGAAATTGAAGTCGTCCCAGTTACGTTGGACCATGGTATACTGGGGGGGGGGGAGTAGAGAGGCATTCGCCTGTCCAGTAGGCCAGAGCCTATTCCATCTCGGGGGCCAGGTCGGGTTCAGCCGTCTGGCTGAGAACCTCGCTGACGAGAGCGCGATAGGAGGAGATAGAGGAAAGGTAGGTAGGTAAAGCTAGGTTCGAAGCTGACCGGAGGCCAAGGCCACCGAACCTCGCTGGGAGTGTCGCCTGTTGCCAGCCTGCGCTGTCGAAACTGACATTGCAGATGAGTTCCGCACAACTTAACATCACGAGGTACTTTACAGATTCTTGTGTATAAATAGTCTACCAGTGACTCTGGAATGACTGGTCAGTAATTTAATACCTTTATAACGGAATACTCCTATGTTTTACCGGCGAAGATTCGAAACCGAATCTGAGGTTTCTCGCCTCTGGTACCACCCATTATTGGAAGGTTCCCACCATTGTCCTGTCAAGACAACGATGATAAACGTACATACTACTTGACCTGTGACCTCAGCTTCCCGGGAGACGATATCCACATGGCTGATCATAAATCGACCTCATATACACATCCTTCTAACTATAGATTTATTATAAATACAAGGACTTTGGGAACCCAGAATGCAGACCCGAAGCAACAGTCCGTGAGTGATAACGATGTAGGCATCAGCAGACCTTTTACCCTTTCTCTCTCCTGGAATTACTGGTTCTCACCTTCTCGGCCACAGGCAGACATGAAGCAGCAGTCCTTGAGACGAATAACGTATTCTAAGAATAGACACAAACGCATAAATAATATATTATCCGCAACAAATGGTGACCGCCGCTGTGAAACGAACACAGCTTTCTCACTATCCACTACAATTGGTGACCGACATTATCCGCTACACCTTTATATCGCGAGGTATTTTACAGATTCTTGTGTATATGTTTTTGCGGATTACCGCCACGCCATCGACCCAGAGCCCAATCACACACCTCCCCCTCCATTCTTCTGTGACACTAGAGTCCTTGCCATTCCCTTCCTTTTTTTTCTATTTTACATTCCATTCTTTCTTCTCAATCTAATTTTTTAATCTTTTGTTTTTATTAAACTGTATTTACATAATTTTTGTTGTACTAGCGACTCTGGAAACAGACTGCAATGTCTGGTCAATATGGGTCTTCTTTGATGAATATTGATTATATTGAAATAAACAATATATATGAAATTACATAATAACAAAGTTCACATATTTTCCCAAACAAATATACTGACAATATAGATCGCTTGAAATTACAAACACAAATACCATAGCTGTCTTAAATTCATCATATACAAAGATATATATCTCTATTACTTAATTACATAAATATTTCACATGAAAATATAGAATCAAATCGAAATAAAATATTATAGGATATTTAATAAAATAGCTTATTGTTTCTTCCTCAGTAGCGTGCAGAGGTTGGCAGAGGGGCGACGCTGCGTTGGTCCCGGGCATCCTTTGGATGGGGGCATCATTTGGGGAAAAGAACTTAATACATTTGATTGATTTATATTAAAATCGAATAAAGCGTTTATTTCATGTTTTATCTGTGTATATATATTCAAAATGTTTTCCTTTCTCATAATATTTCTCAGTATATTAGGCCTTATACTTGAGTCTTTGGGGCATACAATCAAGATTTACCCCAGCCATCACCAGAGCTCTGCGCGCCGCTGTTCTTCCTATCGAAGATTCACTTATATTTCTTCCCGTGTTCGTTAATCTAAGTTCTATCATGTTTCACTATTTTCATTGTACGATATTCTCTTAATTAGTCGGTTTTCTAATCTTTAATTTTTTCTGTTACAAATTTACATGTTAATTGATTTGTGCCTAGATATTTATATCCTACCGAGTGTTCTTTTTTCTTTCACATTTTATGTGTTATTTCTATATATATATATATATATATATATATATATATATATACACACAGGGTGTCCCAAAAATATATACACACTTCAACAGCATTCTAATAAATACTGCCTGTACAGGCAATCAAAGTGTGTATACATATATTATATATACAGGGGGTTTCCCCAAAATGTATACACACTTTGATTACCTGTACAGGCAATATTTATTAGAATGCTCTTGAAGTGCGTATATATTTTTGGGACACCCTGCGTGTGTGTGTGTGTATATATATATATATATATATATATATAAGGAAAAAAGATGAAATCGAAAATGCAACTGGAGTCTTTTAAAGAATATTTATTTGGTTCCTTTACCGGTTTCACAGTTCTTAAGCTTTTCAAAAGTAGAATTGAAATGGACGGTTTGTGGTTTTTCTCGTATATATATATATATATATAGTAATAACACCCAAAATGTGAAAGAAAAAGGAACACCCGGGAGGATATAAATATCTAGACACAAATCAATTAATCGACATATGTAAATTTTTATATATATATATATATATATATATATATATATATATATATATAGAGAGAGAGAGAGAGATACAAGACCCGGCAAAGGGCGGAGGAACTCAGCAGTCAACGGCCATCCAAATATTATTTTTTTTTTATATACGGAGAGGTTAAACTCCGAGGCATAAAAAGCTGAGCTGTCGTCATTTTCGCTGGCAAACATTTTCACCGAAGATATGTGTGGCTGGTCCTACACAAGCCTTCACCATTTAAAAGAAAACTTTGTGTGGGTAGTTCAACATCAGTTCACTTTCTCATATCAGCTTTTGTTGGACACTCATACGTCGGATATCGACGGGAGAGTCCATCATATATATATATAACATATGCATATATACAGTCATACACAAACACACAGGTGTGTGTATATAACTCTGAAACTGAATATTTCTGTTTGGGGGTTACTGAAATTTAGCGAAAACAGTTCATTCTACCGAAAAAAAAAAAAAAACAATTTTGACTAATATAGTCTGAACAAGCTTATTTTCCTAAAACATCTCACAGACATTGCTTCAACTGGAAACTTCAAAACGAACGGATATTTGTTTCTTATATAAATCAATAAAGGTAATTTACAGCTATTAACGGAAGAGACGATACAAAGAAACGAGCATGTATGTGTTTTAAAAAACTTACAGACAAAGAGAAAAAATATCAGACAAAATACTTCACATACAAACACACACATCTTTTCGCGAACGTGCACAAATACATTAAAAACATACTGCGATAGACATATACTCACACACAAACAGAAATAATATGTAGACACATACACAATATGAAAGATAGACACACGTAACAACACTCTCTTACTGAACATTATTTATGAAAGGATATCAAAAATATAATCTGGATTGTAAATACTTTCATTGTGAAAATGTAGAGTTGAATTTTAAAAAGAACACCAACGAATACGTTTATTCTATCGATTGTTGAAATATATTCCAGATTGGAAATACTTTCAGGTTTCATCTGTGTCATTTTACTTTGTCACATTGTTAGAGCGCCGATGACACAATATAACTTGCTTTAAAAACGTCGTTGATTGCTAAAGTTGTTGGTATATGACGTTCCTTCAATGATATTCACCACACCCTGTATATACGGTTGTATTGAAAGGATAAAAATATTTCATAATAAAAGCATATTTGATAAGATGGCAGTCTTCCATAACGTAAGTGTTTACTATCTCGATTATATCCTTCATCTCTGTTCACCTGTCATTCCAAAGTTGACCACTGTCCACTATAAGAATATCAGTTAATTTTTTGTTCATTGAAATTCTCCAGGTTTGTGTTTCTCTTTGTCTGAGAATGTAGTTGCAGTCACCCTGATAGACTTCATCCATTATATATATACATTTCTTTTCCAATGCGGTTTACCCTTGTGGTAGTGTCCGTACCGTAGATAGAACTCAACGATATGAATAGGTAAAATAACTTGACTTTATTATTTTTTCATTGTTAAATTAATATATATATATATATATACACACACACACAATGAAAGACTTTCCAGCCATGACCATCCGGTTCTTTATTTTATCAGACCTAGTATGTGTAGAACATTTCTTTCTCTTTAAAAAAAAAAACAAAAAAAAACGGTAAGTAGTGATTTCAGAGAAATTTAACTGCTGATTCTAGCAGGTTGCACAATTATGCAGAGGCTCCTTTGTTGGTTCAGTTATTTTGGTGTTTACATGTAGTCTATTTGTAGCTTTTTTTAAAGATGTTATTCAAATATTTCCGGTGATGGCTCGTGTAATATTCTCCTTATTTCTACACCTAACCTTGGATATAGATAGACTGAAGATTTTAGTGATAGGGAAGTTGAGAATATTTCTGTTACATCATACGTGATACTTTCTTTCTTTCTTTCCTCCTTACTATTTCGTTTGTTCTTCATTGGAATTGTATACTGTGATAAATTTTTTGTTTTTGCTGTTTCAAACAAACAAAAGAACACAATGAGAAATAAATCATGGGGATAAATTCCAACTTCTCAGCCAAACAACAATGGTGACAAAAACTAATTTCTGGTTGATTTACTTTATCAACTTCAGCTTTACTTCTCATTCTACTGAGAAATAACAGCTAAAGTTACTCAGCAAATGTTCATCAACTTACAAGTAGGTCGGCTAATTTGTAGATATAGGATAGTTTCATAATTGTTTAAACTTCTCTTTAGGCAGAGTTTAGCGGAACCTGCTTCCTACTACTATATATGCTACTCTCATTATCATATAATACATACTTAGAGGCATATATATATATATATATATATATATATATATATATATATTACTTTCAAAGTAAAGGATGTCATAAATGATACGAAATCAAACATATATCATGTCTCTAAAAATAGCTCAAGATAGAATTCAGAGAATGAAATATATTCGTTCATACACACATAAGTGTGCTTTAAGATATATCAAAGCTTAAGACTAGAGACAATCTACACTGAGAGTAAGATTACATAATTCGTTGAGTATCTTATTAAATTTAATAAAAAGTTTAAAACAAAATACTTGATAACGATCAATATATATATATATTCTCCACAAAATCAGAATACATTTCACCATATATATATATATATATATATATATATATATTTGTGTGTGTGTATGTAACTTCTGGTGGAGTTATAAGGCGTGTCTGGTGGAGTTATATGGCGTGTCTTGGAAATTTAAAACCTGGCTGAGCCCATCTCCTTTCCAGGTCTAAACACAGCTGATTTCTTCCAGAGAAGGAGAGGAGGAGAGAAACAAATATCGAAGAAGAATCAACCTCAGTATTTGACTGGTACTTTTTAATCAACCTTGACAGGATGAAAGGCAAAGTTGACTGTAGTAGGATTTGAACTCGGAATGCAGAGAGCTGGAATGCAAAGTCTAATGACTTTGCCATGCATGTATGTGTGAAGGCATGTAGCTTTGTGGTTAGGGTATTCAGTTCACAATCGTAAGATAGTGAGTTCAATTCCCAGCAGTGCGTTGTGTCCTTGAGCAAGACACTTTATTTGTCCCGTATAAAGTAATAAGTTGACCTGTCGTTCAAAAGACTAGTCTTGTCACACACTGTGTCACACTGAGAACTACGTAAAGGGTAAGTGTGTCTGTGGAATGCTCAGCCACTTGCATGTTAATTTCAGAAGCAGGCTGTTCCGTTGATCGGATCAACTGGAACACTCATCGTCGTAACCGACGGAGTTCCTCCATGTATGTATGAATGCATGCATGCTTGCAGCCATGTATGTATGTATGTATGTATGTATGTATGCATGTATTGAGAGGACTACTCCGTATAGATGAATCAACAAACGAGCTGTTTCATAGTTGTCTGATTGGCTAGAAATATCAGCTAAACCTCCTCAAATCACTACCTACTATTGTAAAAAAGCAGAGACACATTGGACATTGTAAATCCTAATATGCAAAGTGAACAAACAGGATGGTCAAACCTGGAATACTTTCATCCAATGTTTGCTTGATCTAGCTTGAACTAGGGTTAAACAATGACAACACTATCACACAGTAGTACTAGATCTAGAAGTTACTTTAATTCTAATTCTAACATTAATTATATGCATCTTCTGTATTTAAATTAATTATATTAAATACCACAGCATAATTAGTTGTGTCTGCCCTCACGAAATATGTAAAATATCTGTCCTGCCTGTAGTTAATTTTGTTCCAGCTATCTGTTAACTGTTGAGTTTTAATTCAAATCTTATCTGTCAATACAAAATGGCATTCATTGCTTAGACCTTAGGAATAAAGTTAATTCTTATATATGTGTATAAAGTTACATATGGTTATTTTATATATGCACAGGTATGCATAAATGCTCAATGCATGCCTGTATACTCATACACATATGCACAAAAATATTTATACTTTATTAATTAGACATTAACCCTTTAGCATTTAAACTGGTCAGAATTCTCCACTTCTTTCTGTTCAAACCAGCTGCTCATACTGATGTTAAGGTATTGTTCTCAAAATAAATATCAAAATCTTATAAATTCAATATTATACGCGATAGTCACTGTGAAAATATAATAGTATATATAATGTAAATACTAAATGGTTAAATGATTAAGTATACACAAAATATCATCATCATCATCATCATCACCGTTTTACGTCCGTTTTTCCACGGGTTGTCCGGTTGTGGGCAGTGTCCAGTCGGCTAATCTTGTCTTGCTCATAGGGGAACTAATTCTGGCTTGATTTCTACAGCTGGATGCCCTTCCTAACACCAACCTCATTTACAGTGAGTGGTGGGTGCCTTTTTTCTGTGGCACCTACACGTCCACTTTACAGTGTGGGCTTAGTGCTTTTTGCCGTGGCGCCTCCACGACCACTTTGCAGTAGGAGGGGGTGGGTGCATATTGTCTATATGCTTCAGCTTCGGCTTGTACCCGTGAGGGGTTGGGTCTTCTGTATTACTGCGTGACACCAGAGGTCACGGTCATGTGTCATCGCCTTTGAGAAGTGCATATATAAAATGTGTGTATATATATATATATATATATATATATATATATATATACACACACACATATATACTAGCAGAAGTACCCGGTGTTGAATTTGAAAGAAGCATCTATGTTTGACTATAAAAAATAGTCTTATAAGTTAGGTATATAAACCCTGAAGATGAGAAAAATTTGTACACCACTGCCCATCTCTAGGGTTATATGTCCAACATGTGAGACTATTTTTCATAGTCAAATAGTTGATGTTTCTTTCAAATTCTATCGCTCAATGATTCTAAAAATAGATTGTATTATTAATTTCATATGTGTGTGTGACAGCTCACACCTATGCAGGTTTAGTTGGCCTCCTCCAAGGTATATCTCGTTGGAGGTGTCTTGGGTAATTTAATGATAGGGACCCCAGGCCTATCATCTCATTTCTACAGCTGAGTAAACTGGAGCAACGTGAAATAAAGTGTCTTGCTCAAGGAAACAACACATCACCCAGTCCGAGAATTGAACTCACAACCTTTCGATTGCAAGCCCAATGCTCTAACCACTAAGCCATGCGCCTTCACTAACAGAGAATGCAGAAAATGCCATAGACTACACACCATATAAGTGACCTCAGTCCACATAGGTCCAGAAAACCTTGGCAGGATTTGAACTGAGACCGTATAATTTCATATTGCATTGAGGAATCTCTAAATTCGGTACTCAGTTGTGTCAAAGACATGACAACCTCTCCTGAGCACTAGGTGGTGCCGTGACTGTACGACACACACCCCTGGTTTGCCTGGGAGATCAGTGGCTCCACTTAAATACTGACTTGATCTTTGTAGACCTTCTCAATCCTTGCTAGCAGGGAAAGCAGAAGTTAAAACGAGAATGATGATGATGATGGTATTGAGAGGAAATGCAATGATCTTGAGATTTAATGTGTAATAAAGTTGATAAAATGTGGGCAGGAAAGTGAACATTCACTTCAATGGGGCAGTTTGAAAGAAAGCTTCTGATTCAAAAGGTAAAAGATAGATAAAGGAAGTTTCTTAATCTAAACACAATGGTGTTGCTGATATCAAAGGTAACAACATATCTATCAAAGGCTAAAGACTATTTGAAGACCAAATTCTAGTTGATCTGGCTTTTTAGAAAACCAGAAGTACTAAAAGTCACTGTTCCAGTTGCATTATAGTGTAAAGGATTGATTATTTCACAGACATATCATAAAGTAATCTTCAGATAAATTCACTGACATGAGGCTCCACCTTTGAAGTACATGTACAATCCTTCTGAGGAGCTCCCAAACAATTTCCACATTCCCAATTTCCCTCACAAAATTTATGTTGAGTAAAAGCTATAGTAGAAAATTCTTGTGATCATGTGCGAGACTTCATCATCATCATCGTTTAATGTCCATCTTCCACGCTAGCATGAGTTAGACGGGAGTTGTGCCACTTGAGGCAAGGTTGGTCGGATGACCGTGTCTCGCTCGTATAGGACTATCTGGCAGGCTTTCTTCGGCTGGATGCCCTTCCTAACACCAACCACATTTACAGTGTGGAACTGGGAACTTTTTACCGTGTTACCTACACGGCCACATTACAGCGTGGACTGTGAGTAATGTTTTAAATTTTTTTTTATTTCATGATAGTAAATCTAACTTAACTCTTTGTCCACACTTGTACCTATCACATTACATAAAAACATTTTGAGAAAGTATCTCCATTAGTTTTATTCTTGCTTTAAACAGATGGAATAAAATTATCACCTATAATAGTGTGTTAGTTAATTACAGATAACCTGTAATAGTGTGTTAGTTAATTACAGATAACCTGTAATAATGTGTTAGTTAATTACAGATAACCTATAATAATGTGTTAGTTATAGTTCACATGTAATAGTGTATTAGTTACTTATAGATAACCTGTAATAATGTGTTAGTTAGTTATAGATAATCTGTGACAGTGTGTGAGTTAATTACAGATAACCTGTAATAGTGTGTTTGTTAGTTATAGATAACCTGTAATAATATATTAGTTATAGATAACCTGTAATAATATATTAGTTAGTTATAAATAACCTGTAATAATATATTAGTTAGTTATAAATAACCTGTAATAATGTGTTAGTGAGTTACAGATAACCTGTAATAATATATTAGTTAGTTATAGATAACCTGTACTAATTGTTTCTACTTTTGACACAAGGCCAGAAATTACCCAGTACATTACTGGTACTTTATTTTATCGACCTCGTAAGGATGAAAGGCAAAGTGTACCTTGGCGGGATTTGAACTCAGACCGTAAAGAGACGTAACTCTATGCTGCAAAGCATGGCGTCCGACCTTGTACTGATACTGCCAATTCCCCGATAACCTGTAATAATGTTAATTAGTTATAGATAACCTGTAATAGTGTGTTAGTTAATTACAGATAACCTGTAATAATGTGTTAGTTAATCATAGATAACCTATAATATTGTGTTAGTTAATTATAGATAACCTATAATATTGTGTTAGTTAATTATAGTGCTAAATACCTTCTTTTTCTTCTTTTTTGCCCACTTATTCCTGAGAAGGTCGTGGTGGCAGAGTCCTCAAATACTTCCAGCAAGCCCTGTGAGAAGTAACCATCTCCAACCAATCTGGCTAGATCCCCAAGTTAGACCAGCTAAGTTCATGGATGTTATCCAATCATCTTGCACTGGGTTTCGTGCCAGTTGGTTTTGCATGTAAGATCTGTTCAGCAATTCTTTCCTGAGACATTCTAACCGCATGCCTAATTCAGAGAAGTGACAGCTCTTCCTATAGCGACTCTCTGATATCTGAGCTACACACTCTATTGAGTAATGTTACTCAAAAGACCCTTTGGAGGGATCAAATTTGGGTGTTTGTATTTGCAATCATATTCTTTCGGTCATTACACAAGATAGGTAAGGGTTGGTGTGAATACCGAATTGAAGACAGCAAGTTTGGCTTTTACACCTACTGCCCTTCTTCTGATTACGAGTTCCTGGAATACTTGCACTTAATTCAGCCTCCTGCCTTCCATCACTTGTAAACACAGCCCCGTGATACTTGAACTTCTCCACCTGCTTCAGTGGAACTCCATTCACATGTAGTGTGCACTGTGCAGGCTTCCTTAAGAGAATGAGTATCTCAGTTTTTGCAGCATTGATTTTCATTCTAGATATGCAGCATCAAACCTATCAAGTGAAAGTCGGAGATCACGTTCTGTCAAGTTAAGTAACATCATGTCATCTGCAAATTCCAGCTGACTGATTCTACACTTGCCAGTCATGATACCACTTCCAACCTGGCTGCACATGTCAATCCTGTTCATGTAAATAATGAACAGGAGAGGTTTCAGTATGCACTCCTTGGCAGAGTCCAACTCCCACATTGAATGGTTTTGATTTAGCACCATTTATCCAAATACAAATACTTAGGCATTTGTATAGAAACATCAGGGCAACAAGAAGCTGACCATCGATCCAATACTCCTGCACAACCTTCCACAGAAGATCCCATGGAATACACTCATATGCCTTTTCAAAGTCTACAAAGCAAGAATACTCCTTTTGACAGTACTCCCATGATTTATCAAAGATACTGCAATGTGAATACTTGGTCAGCTGTGCTGCATCCAGGGCGAAAACCATACTTTTCATCAGCTAGCTTGGACTCGACAATCTCCCTACATCTCTTTGCCAAACACTTAGCCTATACTTTAGCAGGAAGGCTGAACAAGGAGATCTCTCTATAATTGGAGCAATCTCACTTGTCTCCCTTTTTGAAAATTGGGATTATCACTCCCGACTGCCATTGCTTAGGTGCCTTTCCAGAGATCCAGACCACCCAGCACACATGAATCAGTCACAGAATACCTCTCTATATAAGGCTTTTAATATCTTGGGCTGAATTTCATCCTCCCCAGTGTCCATGCCACATTTCAGCTCTTTAACTACTCTTGTAACCTCAGCCTTTGATAGATTAGTCCCTGCTCTCAGATGCACGTTGTGTGCATCAGAAGATACTGTTGTGATTGAGTTTAGGAAATAAGCAAAGTATTCTCTCCACCTCGCGAGGATGCACCACTCTGAAGAGAGAACCCCAAATGCATTCCTAATAGCATGTGTGGAGGAGGACTTCTTACCACAATGTCAGCAGATGGTCTGCCAGAACACTTTATTTGCTGATCTGAAGTTGGATTCCAGCTTAATTCCTCCGTGTCTTAACTTTGAATGCCTTTTCTGTCTCTGTTGCAAGTTGTTGTGCCTGTTCGTACCACAAGTACAAAAAGGAGGACTTATTTCCAAGCAAAGCTTTGTAGGCCTCCTTCTTTCCTCAGATGGCATCTTTGACCCATGGATTGAACCAAGGGGTTCTCCTGCCAGCCGGCACCACACCCAGCCTCTTTCACCTGCAGTATTTAACAGCTGAAGCAGAAACTGCTGAGCTGAACAATCTCCACTTAGTCTCAAGGTTTTCGGTTTTCTAAGGGAGTTCCCTGAATTTGGATGCAATAGTATCTGCATACCTGTCCTGACTTCCTTATCTACCAACACTTCCCACTTTATCCTGTAGATCAACCTGAACCTACCAGTTTTGTGGGCTTATTTGACTTTATGTTGTCTCAAGTTGCAGATAACTAGATGGTAATCAGTTGACAGCTCAGTCCCTCTCTTAACACAAACATCCAGCACAGAATCAAAGAGATCAAAGACAATAACAAAATCAATTATTGATCTCTGTCCATGAATACCCTTATACCATGTGTATTTATGGCTCTCTCTATGTTCATAATAAAGAGTCTTGCCACAACAAAAGTCTAATAATGCCTCTCCATTTGTATTTAGATCAGGGTCACCATTCCTTTGAATCACTCCTTTCCATGTCAGGTGGTCTGTGCCAATATGTGCATTGAAGTCTTCCATTAAGATATATGACTCAGTCTTTACATCTATCACTGCAGTGACTTCATCAAAGAAGGAGCTGTATTCAGACTCCTTGTTTGGTGCATAAACTTGCACCACCCACAGAGACCTATCTTTCAGCCTAAGCTTCAAGAGGCAAATCCTCCCCCTTATGGTATCCAGTCCATAACACATTCTGACAGCCGGAGGCTTGTGAGTACCCCCACTTCCACATGTGCAGTTATTTCTGGTATCACACCTAAATAGTGAAGTTTCTATCCTCCATCCAAATCTACAGTATTAGAGCTATGGAACTTTGTTGAGGAAACCCTGACTATATCTAACTGGTAGAATCTAGCCTCCTCCACTAATTCCTGCTCCTTACCTGTAAGGGTTGTGATGTTCCAGGTTCTAATAAAGGTTTGCTCCCTTCCAAACCCTCTTTGGAGTCTCAGGATGTGCAATATTTGTGCATCTATCCCACGGCTCACAGGACAGATTGCAGGCCCATCGCTAGTTGTTGTGGCACGAAATGAAGACTGCAATAGATTTTTCAAACAAGCCCCTCTACCTAAGTCCTGAACACATCCCTTGTTAACCCACACAAAGGATGATGCGGTATGGTTCTTTTTCTTTCCTTCCAACATATTGCAATTTTAGTGGTCTTATTTAGGCTGGTCACCAATCTGGTACTTTCTCAAACCTCTGAAGACTAGTGGTTTCTTTTTTACTCGCCTCATCATAGCTACATCACTGGGTTGTGAGAGTTTTCTTGTAAGCTACAGGTGTCACCCATTGCTCCATCTCCCATAATAGTTTACTACTCTTGGTCTGGGGTTGCTTATTTGTCTGGCAGGAGCCTGGTTATATCACCACTAACCATCATATTTTGTGGCCATATCGCTATCTGCCACCTGCGACCCGTTTTCTAGCAGAACAGCTTTGGCGAGAACACTAAATAACTTACTAAGACATCACTAAATACCAATAGTACTAAACTTACTAAGACATCACTAAATACCAATAGTACTAAATAACTTACTAAGACATCACTAAATACCAATAGTACTAAATAACTTACTAAGACATCACTAAATACCAATAGTACTAAATAACTTATTAAGACATCACTAAATACCAATAGTACTAAATAACTTACTAAGACATCACTAAATACCAATAGTACTAAATATCTTACTAAGACATCACTAAATACCAATAGTACTAAATAACTTACCAAGACATCACTAAATACCAATACTACTAAATATCTTACTAAGACATCACTAAATACCAATAGTACTAAATATCTTACTAAGACATCACTAAATACCAATAGTACTAAATAACTTACCAAGACATCACTAAATACCAATACTACTAAATATCTTACTAAGACATCACTAAATACCAATAGTACTAAATATCTTACTAAGACATCACTAAATGATATATATAATGACTAGAGGACTGTGAGACTGTCAGGGATATTTTTTTCTGAACATTATTAAAATAAGTTGGATTACTTTGAATAAATCATGAAGAAATATTTTGCAATTTATCTACTAAATTTCGTAGCTCTTGATTAAACATAAATAATCTTATATATAATTGTTTCTATTTTAGGCACAAGGCCAGCAATTACCCAGTGCATTACTGGTACTTTATTTTATCGACCCCGTAAGGATGGATTCTTATATATAATGATTGCTTATTTTAAGATTCACTTCTTTTGAAATTTTCAAATGTCAATACTTCCGGTTATGATATAACATACGCTATATTATATCGCTTATATAAACGTTCATATATTTGCATCGGTATATCATAACGTTTATATTTCCATTGCTAATTTTCTCCTTTTTCGTTTTCATTAAATTTCACCATAATGCAGTTTATATATAACTAGCTGAGGTACTTGGCTTTGCCCGGGAGAACAGTTAAGAGAAAACGTATAAAAGAGAAAACGACTGTATTGGATGTGTTGTCTGGTATGAGGTGACACCTCATAATGTGTGTGAGAGAGAGAGGGGGAGACAAAAAAAAAAAACATTCATAAAACTTCCTTATTAGGCTGGGGGAGTAAACTGCCGATTAAATGGTAGCATTGGTCTTGGATTTTAAAAGTGAAATAACCATAGTCAATGTGATCTTTTCAGCTCCAAAGGCGTCATCTGAAACATAGCAATATACTATATAACATTGCTTCTGAAGTGTTTAGCTTTGTTAGTACGGTCTGTAAGTAGTATATGGATAAAAGGTAGATTAATTTCAAATAGTATCAGTTTTTCTTTGTTCTGTAAAATCAAAGACTGTAAAACGAATTTATAAAAGCTAATGCAATGTTGTTGAGCCCTCAACTGATACTTTTGTGGGGTGTTACTCTCTCTCTCTCTGAATATCTAACAATTTAATTGTATCTCTCTCTGTATAACGACCTCTCTCTCTCTTTCTCCCTCTCCCTTTGTGTCTCTCTCACTTTAGATGTGTGTGTATATATTTTGTGTGTGTGTGTGTAGTTTTTGTGTGATTCAACCAACCAACCAACCAACCAACCAACCAATAAACATCTTTCTTTTATATTATATATACTATCGTCTATTTTAAATGTATCATGGATTACATTACTGATTACAGAAGACAGTGTAACACAGTCTCTCTTCAATTTCTGTGTATATTGTCAATTACAATTTTATTTGATGTATCATATCTACATGCATATATATTTCATATAAAATTAATATGTACACATCACATGCTAGCAGAAAACCAATTGAAGAGTGGTTTTTCTGCTAGTACCAATAGTACAAAATGTCTTAGCAAGACATCACTAAGTACAATAGTACTAAATGTCATACTAAGACATCATTAAATACCGATAGTACTAAATGAACTTATGATGTATTTACTGATAGTCAAGAGGTCGATCTGATAGGAGATTTTATCTCATTAGTAGTTTCATTACAAATATATAATATTCTCACAAGAACAAATAAATTCAATTCTCACCACTGAATGTTTTCATGCTTCACTAAACATGTACAGGCTATTTAATGCAGTCAATTGTAACCTAGTGACTGTCAATTACACATGTTAATATAAATTAATGATAGCTTTCACACAGCTTGTTACAGCAGATAGCAACAAAAGTGATATGTGTGTGTATGTATATCATCATTACCGTTCAATGTCTATTTTCCATGCTAGCGTGGGTTAGATGAGTTGCCCCATTGTGAGACAAGCCAGCTCAGGTGACCATGTCTTGCTCATACAGAACTGAGTTTGGCTTGGTTTCTATGGCTAGATGCCTTTCCTAACACCAACCACATATACAGTGTGCACTGAGCACTTTTTGTTATGACACCAACTTTATAGTGTGGGCTGGGCACTTTTTGTTGTGGTACCAAAATGATCATATATATATATCGACTTTCGTCAAATTGGACCAAGGAAACAATGTTTCCATTGGTCTTTTCAGTTGCTAATACTATCTATCAGTCGCAACTCCAGGTAGAAGGAACAACGTGAAAATAAAGTGTCTTGCTCAAGGACATAACACATTGCCCGGTCCGGGAATCGAACTCACAACCTCATGATTGAGAATCCAATTCTCTAACCACTCAGCCACATGCTTCTCTCTCTCTCTCATCATCATCATTTTACGTCCGCTTTTCTCTGCTTGCAAGGGTGGAACAGGAACTGATTCTAGCTTGATTTCTACAGCTGGATGCCCTTCCTAACACCAACCTTATTTACAGTGAGTGCTGGGTGCTTTTTTGCCGTAGCACCTCCACGACCACTTTGCAGTGGAATGATAGGGACCCCAGTCTCTATCATCTCATTTCTACAGCTGAGTAAACTGGAGCAATGTGAAATAAAGTATCTTGCTCAAGGACACAACACATCACCC
>OZ024740.1:38832670-38860170 GCA_964016885.1 Eledone cirrhosa | reverse complement strand
TGGTGGGAAGAGAAAAGTCGATTACATCAACCCCAGTGTATTACTGGTACTTTATTTTATTGACCCTGTAAGGATAAAAGGTAAAGCTAACCTTGGTGGTATTTGAACACAAACTATAAAGGGCCGTAACTCTATGCCACGAAGCATGGTGTCCGATGCTCTACCAATTCTAGTAATGTCAATTAATGTAGGTTAATTTATACCTTATCACATTCAACGAGTCTTCCAAAACCCTAAAAGACATTCACTTGACTGATAGAAGCCCCTAAATGCCATGTGACAACACTTGACAAACAGAACATTTTTAGCTTTAACAACCAACAAAATAATAAACAATTCAAATAAGAAAATACATTCTCTTAATTGATGAGGATTTTCAAAATCTGAAGATATATGAAATTATATGAACAAAGCAGTCTCTTGTAACCTCTTGCTGTACCAAAAACATAAAAGAAAGTTCTGATTAATGCATTAAGAAATGCTGTAATCCCTCATGCCATAGAAGTAATATGTTCCTGAAATCATACTGATGTTAAGGTATTGTTCTCAAAATAAATAATATCAAAGTCTCATAGATTTGATATTATCTGAGATAGTTATGTGAGGTAAATATAGAGTAATGTAAATGCTAAAGGGTTAAGGGAGTTTTTCATTTTGAGAAGGGAGCCTTTCACTTTGTGAAGGGAACTTTATACTCTGTGAAGGGAGCCTTTCACTTTGTAAAGGGAGCTTTTCAGTCTGTGAAGGGACACAGGATGATTCATATGAACTGGATTGTGGAATCTGTCTGAAATTGAACACTACGTCCATCTTTGGTCACGTATGTCAGATTAAAATTTAAACCAATCAAACACCTGAAATTGTTTGTTTTTAGGCCTCATATAAATTTAGATTAATATTTTCGATATTAAAAGCTCTGTATGCCAATAATCCTTTAGAACACTATAATTAGGATTCATTAATTATATTTAATTATTCATTTCATCTCAAAACAGAAAGATAAACAGATTGATACATTCCAATTACAATATAAACTACGATCTTATAGGAGGAGCTCTCATTGCGATAAAAATAAGCAAAATTTTCATGGAAAGTGTTTTTATTAATTAAGTCTCAAAATAATATTCTTAACTAATACATGTACAAGGCTAGCAATTTGGAGAGAAAAGAAAATCGATTAAATCAACACCAATGCTTGACTGGTGCTTTATTTTATTGATCTTGGAACAATGAAAAGCAAAGTCAACCTTTGTGGGATTTGAACTCAGAATGTTGAGGGCTGAAACAAATACTGTATGACGTTTTATCTGACACTCTACTGATTCTGTTAATCATTGTTGCAAGTTATTTAGACCTTGAGGAGTTAAGGAACTTTATATCATGAAAAGTACATAAACTGATAGGTTGGGCTGGGTACTTTTTGTTGAGCCACCAGTACAATCACTTCACAAGGACGGCTGGGTACTTTTTGTTGTGTCACTAACCCAACCACTGTACAGGATGAAACAGGTATTTTTTGTCATGTCACCAGCCCAATCACTTTACTGGGAAGGCTGGGTGCTTTTTGTCGTGTCACCAACATGACCACTTTACAGGATAGACTGGGTACTTTTTGTTGTGTCACCAACACAATCACTTTACAGGGAGGGCTGGGTGTTTTTTGTTGTGTCACCAGCATGACCACATTAGAGGATGACCTGTGTGCTTTTTGTTGTGTCAATATTTGTGACTAAAGTGGAAAATGATTTTTCAACAGTCTGAAAAATATCTGAGATCTTTGGTGTTTGCCACCCAGCAAAATTGTAATATCAGAGCTGTGATCTCTTAATTTGGAGAAGTTGTGGCTCTACCTGGAGTGACTCTCTGATCTCCTAGCTACACACTCTATTGAGTAACGTTACTCCAAAGGCCCTTCGGAAGAACCCCATTTAGCCACATATATTCACGATTGTATTCATTCAGTCATTACCCAATACTCATGACCATAGGTAAGGGGTTGACATGAAAACTGAATTGAAGATAGCGACGTTGGCTTTTACACCTACATCCTGTCTTCTGATGACAGAATGTTAATTATGAAAATTGAATACAAAATGATGATAGTGTATTTGCATAATTTTTACATAATATTTACATAAATATTACAATATTTTATTAAAAAACATCATAAGATAAGTAGTTCCCTATTTTTTTTACTAATGATTTTACTAACGAAGTAAAATGTAAACAGAAATGGCAAAATGGCAAGTACTTAGTTTCGGCTTAAATACTTACAAACACTAAACAAAGTTTAATAAGTAGAGTGATCTCATTTATTATGAAATGACAAGATGATCCAAGGCTCAATATGTTATTATGGAAGGGCGGAAGATTGGCAGTATAGGTAGAGGGTCAGACGCCATGCTTTGCAACATAGTTACGTACCTTTACGATCTGAGTTCAAATCCCACTGAGGTTAACTTTGCCTTTCATCCTTACAGGGTCGATAAAATAAAGGACCAATAATACACTGGGATAATTGCTGGCCTTGTGCCAAAAGTAGAAACAACTATAAATAATTATGTAGAGCAAAAATGTCTATGGTAAAATAGTCTAATTATCTCCTCTATAGAAAATATATACTTCTTTCGGTCTCAACTGATTTTTGTGGATGTTATACAAATTTTTCATTTTCGGCGATCTGATAACTTTTACCATTTCAATTTTGAAGATATTTTTGTTTTAAAAACAAATGTATGTATCATCATCATCATCATCATCAACGTTTAACGTCCGTGTTCCACGCTTGCATGGGTTTGGACGGGGGTAGTCCCACTTGAGGCAAGAGTGATTGTCTTGCTCGCATAGGACTGTCTGGCAGGTTTTCTACAGTTGGATGCCCTTCCTAACACCAACCACATTTACAGTGTGGGTCTGGGAGGTTTTTACCGTGTTGCCTACACGGCCACATTACAGCGTGGACTGTGTGTTTTTTTGTCGTGACACCTACACGATCTCATTTGTTTCGGCCTCGATGGCGCGGCACCAACATAACTTTACATAGAACGGGGTGGTGTGGATGGGGTGGGGGTGGTGGTGGTGGGACGGGGTGTATTTTGTTAGAGATGCCCACTGGCTGGAGTAGGTTTTACTATATATTTAGGTAAGGCGGGTCTTCTCTGTTACTGAGTACCGCCAAAGGTCTCGGTCCAGTGACAATGTCTTGGAGAGGTGTAAGTGTGTGATGTCGGAGTTTATCAGCTCGTCCCAGGTTTTTCTAGGTCTGCCTATTCCGTGACTACCGTCTATCTTTATTGCCCTGCACTTTGTTATACAGCTATCGACTTTCATGCGCATCACGTGTCCATACCAACGTAGCCTTCTCTCGAGTAAACAACATCTGATCCCTCTTATCTCTAATTGTTTCCTTAGTTCGTTTATGCTTTGCCGTTCACGTATATTACTGTTACACATCCAGCGGTGCATGCAAGCTTCGTTCCTCTCTAGTCTGCGTATATCCTCTGCACACAATGCCCAGGTCTCACTGCCATGCAGCATTGCTGTTCGTATGCAGGCATCGTACAACCTGCCTTTCATTTTTAGTGAGAACCCTTTAGCAGCTAATAGTGGTATAAGCCCTCTGAACTTTTTCCAACCAGTTCTGACTCTAGCTACAGTACTTTCAGAGCACCCTCCCCCACTGCTGATTTTATCGCCCAGGTAACGGAAGCTGTCCACTATTTCTATAGAACCCTCTGCGCAATTGAAAGAGCTAGTATTTTGTGGGCACTTGCTGCTACTTATTGCACCAGAGCACCGGCCACATGTAAAATCTATGTTCTTAGTTAGCTTACCTGTGATCCCACTACATCTTTTATGCACCCATACTTTGCATTTAGGACATAAAATGGAGTTTCTACCTACGCCTTTCCTACACACCGAGCACGACCATTTCCCAGAAGGGACCGCCGCCTTGTTTTCTTTCTTACAAACTAGTACTTTGGTCTTAGCCAGGTTAATTTTAAGTCCTTTTGACTCTAGGCCGTGCTTCCATGTTTGGAATTTCTTCTCTAGCTCGGCCATTGATTCCGCTATGAGTGTCAGGCCGTCTGCGTATAGGAGTTCCCATGGGCAGCCTGTCTTGAACTCCTCTGTTATAGCCTGAAGGGCAATAATAAATAGTAGTGGGCTGAGAACAGAGCCCTGATGGACGCCAACTTTTACGCTAAACTCTTCACTATATTCGTTGTTAATTCTGACCTTGCTGGCTGTTTCTTTATACATGGCTTGTATAGCCCTCATAAGCCATTCGTCAACGCCTAGTTTTCTAAGCGCCCACCAGATAATGGAGCGGGGGACTCTGTCGAAGGCTTTCTCCAAGTCGACAAAAGCTAAGTAGAGGGGTTTACCTTTAGCTAGGTACTTCTCCTGTAGTTGTCGTACTATGAAAAGAGCGTCTGTGGTACTTTTGCCTGACACAAACCCGAACTGCATTTCATCTAGGTCAATTCTCTCTCTGATTAGTTGCGCTATTACTTTTTCCGTGACCTTCATGACCTGGTCGATTAATTTAATGCCTCTATAGTTACTCCTATCTAGGGCGTCTCCTTTACCCTTATAACAGTTAACGATGATGCTGCTATGCCAGTCCTTCGGAACAACCCCATTCTGTACGACTTGGTTAACTATGCGGGTGACCATGGTGTGTCCCACCGTGCCAGATGCCTTCAGCATCTCAGCAACTATTTCCGAAGGCCCAGCCGCCTTACCCGTCTTCATATCCTTGATTGCCTTACTTATTATACTCCCCTCGACTAACACTGCTGGTCCCTCTATTGGGTCGATATGGGGGAGACTGTCTTTCTCCCATTTATTCTCCTCATTTAGTAGCCTTTCATAGTGACACTTCCAAGCTACCTTCTTATCAGCGTCGGTGATGGCAAGTGTGCCATCGTCGTTTAGTACACACTTCTCCCCGACAATATCACGGTTTTCCTTGACGCATTGCCTAGCAATCCTGAACACCTCACGTTTTTGGTCATCGCGTTGTAGAACATGCTTGAACTTTCTTTCCTCAGCTTCCCTTCTTGCTAAGTACACTTGTCTCCTAGCTTCCCTCCTGGCCACTTGATAGTCTTCTCTACTTCCCCCATCCCGCCATACTTTCCAAGCCTGCTTTTTGGCCTTAATTGACCCCTCCACCTTACTGTTCCACCACCATGTTACTCTCCTCCTGCCTACAGGCCTGCTCCAGCCACAGACTTCGTCTGTCGCCAACAGCAGGTTTGCTTTCAGAAATTCCCACTCTCCCTCTATATTGTCCGACTCTAAATGTTCTTCCTTACTGTCGAAAGCATCAAGTAATATGCTTTGAAATTTATTCCTGGCTGTGGGGTCCTTTAGCTTCCATATTTTTCTCCTGAGGATAGTCCTCTTCTGCTGTCGAGTACGTCTCGTCCTGACTATGAGGTCGCTAATTATCAGTCTATGTTGGGAGGTGCATTCTTCATGGGGGAGGGATTTAGTGTTTACAACAGACACTCTGTCACGTCTTCTGGTAAGGATATAATCTACCTGGCTTGTGTGTACCCCGGATCTATAGGTGATCAGGTGATTGTCACGTTTTTTGAAGTTAGTGTTACAGATAGTTAGGTTATTTGCATCACAGAATTCCAGGATTCTGGAGCCTTCCTCATTTCTAGTACCAAACCCATAGCCTCCATGGATTTCGTCGTAGCCGTCACAATGTTGTCCAACGTGACCATTTAGGTCGCCTGCGATAATTATATAGTCACTGTCGTATATTTGGGAGGTAGTTAGCATCAGTGTCTCATAGAATCTGTCTTTTATAGTGCCGGGCAGTCCGGATTGGGGTGCGTACGCAGATATTACTGTCACCGTAGTTCTATTGAGGACAAGTCGTATTTTAATTATACTGTCGTTCACTCTATTTACGTCTATTATCTTATCTGCCCACTTTTCTGCTACCATGATCCCTACTCCACCCAGCCCATCGTCGTTTCCCACCCAGAAAAGCTTATAACATCGTTTTTTACCCTCAATGAACCTAGCAGACCCACCCCTCCACCTGGTCTCTTGAATACAACAAACATCGACCTCCTTACGTTCAAGCATTTCTACAACCTCGTTAGCGCGACCCTTTTAGGTGCCTACATTTATGGTACCAACTCTGAAGTTTTGGATTGCGTTTGGGGGTTGGGGGCGGTGGGGGGCGGGGGGCGATGGAGTTATGTTAGCCGTCCGCGGTCGAAACAATGAGTGCTCGCATTCTCGTCCAAGAGGTGAATTTGTCTTTATCTTTGGCATTGTCGCTTGAGCGTCCAGATTTTTCTCTCTCTCTCCTCCACTCTCCAGGATTCCGCAGTCCATCCATCCATCATATATCGAAAGGCAACCAGGCAAGCGATGGTATAGGCCTCTGGCTTCTGATTGGTCCGCGTAATAATACTGGTGATGCGTGGGGGCTCTGTTTTATGATTGGTCCACGTAATAGCAATGGTGGTGCGTGGGGGTGGGAGGGGTGTTGGGTAGCTAGCTAGAAGGTAATGATTGAATGGGGTCCTTGCATTTAACAAGCGATTAACAAAAATACAAAATTTGTTCTGTTCAATACGACCAAAAACTTTCGTATTTAACAATTAATAGAAACAAAAAATGTAGTTTGTTTTAGCGATAGATTGGCTATTTGGACTTGATACGAAATATGGATTGTTTTGAAAATACGCTAGAATTAGAATTAAAATACGCTAGAATTAGGATTTGTGGAGGGAGAGAAATGAAATCTGTACATTACGTTACATGAATATCGTGGTTTAGAGACAGCAAGCAATGTAATTTGGCGAAGTGAATTCCTATCATATATATATATATAGAGAGAGAGAGAGGGGGGGGCGCATGATGGTTGTGTGTGTTAGGCGTTTGACCGCCCCATGCCTTCGAAGAAGGAAGAAGGAAAGGATTTTGTTTTTTTTGTTTTGAAGATACGCTAGAATTAGGGATTGAGGTTTGAAAATACGTTAGGAATTAAGCTAGAAGGTAATGATTGAATGGGGTCCTTGCATTTAACAAGCGATTAACAAAAATACAAAATTTGTTCTGTTCAATACGACCAAAAACTTTCGTATTTAACAATTAATAGAAACAAAAAATGTAGTTTGTTTTAGCGATAGATTGGCTATTTGGACTTGATACGAAATATGGATTGTTTTGAAAATACGCTAGAATTAGAATTAAAATACGCTAGAATTAGGATTTGTGGAGGGAGAGAAATGAAATCTGTACATTACGTTACATGAATATCGTGGGTTAGCGACAGCAAGCAATGTAATTTGGCGAAGTGAATTCCTATCATATATATATATATATAGAGAGAGAGAGGGGGGTGGCCGCATGATGGTTGTGTGTGTTAGGCGTTTGACCGCCCCATGCCTTCGAAGAAGAAAGAAGGAAAGGATTTTGTTTTTTTTGTTTTGAAGATACGCTAGAATTAGGGATTGAGGTTTGAAAATACGTTAGGAATTAAGCTAGAAGGTAATGATTGAATGGGGTCCTTGCATTTAACAAGCGATTAACAAAAATACAAAATTTGTTCTGTTCAATACGACCAAAAACTTTCGTATTTAACAATTAATAGAAACAAAAAATGTAGTTTGTTTTAGCGATAGATTGGCTATTTGGACTTGATATGAAATATGGATTGTTTTGAAAATACGCTAGAATTAGAATTAAAATACGCTAGAATTAGGATTTGTGGAGGGAGAGAAATGAAATCTGTACATTACGTTACATGAATATCGTGGTTTAGAGACAGCAAGCAATGTAATTTGGCGAAGTGAATTCCTATCATATATATATAGAGAGAGAGAGGGGGGTGGCCGCATGATGGTTGTGTGTGTTAGGCGTTTGACCGCCCCATGCCTTCGAAGAAGGAAGAAGGAAAGGATTTTGTTTTTTTTGTTTTGAAGATACGCTAGAATTAGGGATTGAGGTTTGAAAATACGTTAGCAATTAAGCTAGAAGGTAATGATTGAATGGGGTCCTTGCATTTAACAAGCGATTAACAAAAATACAAAATTTGTTCTGTTCAATACGACCAAAAACTTTCGTATTTAACAATTAATAGAAACAAAAAATGTAGTTTGTTTTAGCGATAGATTGGCTATTTGGACTTGATACGAAATATGGATTGTTTTGAAAATACGCTAGAATTAGAATTAAAATACGCTAGAATTAGGATTTGTGGAGGGAGAGAAATGAAATCTGTACATTACGTTACATGAATATCGTGGGTTAGAGACAGCAAGCAATGTAATTTGGCGAAGTGAATTCCTATCATATATATATATAGAGAGAGAGAGAGGGGGGGCGCATGATGGTTGTGTGTGTTAGGCGTTTGACCGCCCCATGCCTTCGAAGAAGGAAGAAGGAAAGGATTTTGTTTTTTTTGTTTTGAAGATACGCTAGAATTAGGGATTGAGGTTTGAAAATACGTTAGGAATTAAGCTAGAAGGTAATGATTGAATGGGGTCCTTGCATTTAACAAGCGATTAACAAAAATACAAAATTTGTTCTGTTCAATACGACCAAAAACTTTCCTATTTAACAATTAATAGAAACAAAAAATGTAGTTTGTTTTAGCGATAGATTGGCTATTTGGACTTGATACGAAATATGGATTGTTTTGAAAGTACGCTAGAATTAGAATTAAAATACGCTAGAATTAGGATTTGTGGAGGGAGAGAAATGAAATCTGTACATTACGTTACATGAATATCGTGGTTTAGAGACAGCAAGCAATGTAATTTGGCGAAGTGAATTCCTATCATATATATATATAGAGAGAGAGAGAGGGGGGCGCATGATGGTTGTGTGTGTTAGGCGTTTGACCGCCCCATGTCTTCGAAGAAGGAAGAAGGAAAGGATTTTGTTTTTTTTGTTTTGAAGATACGCTAGAATTAGGGATTGAGGTTTGAAAATACGTTAGGAATTAAGCTAGAAGGTAATGATTGAATGGGGTCCTTGCATTTAACAAGCGATTAACAAAAATACAAAATTTGTTCTGTTCAATACGACCAAAAACTTTCGTATTTAACAATTAATAGAAACAAAAAATGTAGTTTGTTTTAGCGATAGATTGGCTATTTGGACTTGATACGAAATATGGATTGTTTTGAAAATACGCTAGAATTAGAATTAAAATACGCTAGAATTAGGATTTGTGGAGGGAGAGAAATGAAATCTGTACATTACGTTACATGAATATCGTGGGTTAGAGACAGCAAGCAATGTAATTTGGCGAAGTGAATTCCTATCATATATATATATATAGAGAGAGAGAGGGGGGTGGCCGCATGATGGTTGTGTGTGTTAGGCGTTTGACCGCCCCATGCCTTCGAAGAAGGAAGAAGGAAAGGATTTTGTTTTTTTTGTTTTGAAGATACGCTAGAATTAGGGATTGAGGTTTGAAAATACGTTAGGAATTAAGCTAGAAGGTAATGATTGAATGGGGTCCTTGCATTTAACAAGCGATTAACAAAAATACAAAATTTGTTCTGTTCAATACGACCAAAAACTTTCGTATTTAACAATTAATAGAAACAAAAAATGTAGTTTGTTTTAGCGATAGATTGGCTATTTGGACTTGATACGAAATATGGATTGTTTTGAAAATACGCTAGAATTAGAATTAAAATACGCTAGAATTAGGATTTGTGGAGGGAGAGAAATGAAATCTGTACATTACGTTACATGAATATCGTGGGTTAGAGACAGCAAGCAATGTAATTTGGCGAAGTGAATTCCTCTCATATATATATATATAGAGAGAGAGAGGGGGGGGTGGGTGGCCGCATGATGGTTGTGTGTGTTAGGCGTTTGACCGCCCCATGCCTTCGAAGAAGGAAGAAGGAAAGGATTTTGTTTTTTTTGTTTTGAAGATACGCTAGAATTAGGGATTGAGGTTTGAAAATACGTTAGGAATTAAGCTAGAAGGTAATGATTGTATATATATATATATATATATATATATATATATATATATATATCTCAATTAATATTTTTGTTTGAAAAACAAATGTATATATATATATATATGTATATATATATATCTCAATTAATATTTTTGTTTGAAAAACAAATGTGTATATATATATACTAGCTGAGGTACCTGGCTTTGCCCAGGAGAACATTTAAGAGAAGACAGATAAAAGAGAAAACGATGGTATTGGATGTGTTGTCTGGTTCACAGTATGAGGTGAGACCATAATGTGTGTGTGAGAGAGAGACATAAAAAACAATCATAAAACTTCCTTATTAGGCTGTGAGAGCAAACTGCCAATTAAATGGTAGCATTGGCCTTGGATTTTAAATGTTGCGAAATAACCATAGATCTTTTTTAGCCTCAATCTGAAACACAGCAATATACCGCATAACATTGCTTCTGAAGTGTTTAGCTTCGTTAGAATGGTCAGTAAGCAGTATATGGATAAAAACTGGAGGGTCCTCTATCAGTGGATGTCTGACCTTTCCTCCTAAACAACACATGCCAAGTGTAATATTCATGTTACCAATCGCTACTTTAGGATCATTTCTATAATTCTTCGATGGATCATATGAAAACGCAGCTCTTAGCCAGTTTGTAATGCCTTGAAGAGTCTTTTGTGGTTGTCGACATTGCATTGCAACTGTCATTGCCTCTTGCTGATTTTCATATTGAACTTTTATTTGTTGCCTTAACCTTTCTGTTTTCTGTCTCAGGTTCTGTACACTTTCAGAAAGTTGCGATCGTTTCTTGTTGTCTTAACCTTCTGTTTCCCGTCTCATATTCTGCTGAATGTCACAATGTTTACTTGTTCCTTTATTCCCAAGTCTTTTTTTTATATTGTTTGTGAGTTTCTCTTTTGCGTGAAGATTTCAACCGTTTGGCAGACATTGTAAGACCCCCCCCTCCCCCCACGATAGATGACCAGTGTTTTGGTGACATGATGAAATTAATTTTCTTGGAAAATATTGTGAAAAAAAACCCACAATACAAAGCAATATATAAAAAAAAAGCCAGAAATAAATGCAAATAGCAGCCTTAGAGAATACGTTGACACTCTGTCATCTGAATTAGGTCAATAATTGTTTCTACTTTTGGCACAAGGCCAGCAATTACCCAGTGCATTACTGGTACTTTATTTTATCGACCGCGTAAGGATGAAAGGCAAAGTTAACCTCGGCGGTATTTGAACTCAGAATGGCAAGGGCAGTAACTCCATGCATCAAAGCATGGTGTCCGACCCTCTACTGATACTGCCAATCCACAATAATAACATGACACTATCCTCATACCCTCAAAAAACTAACTTAATACACACTGTAGATTAATTTCAAATAGTATCAATTTTTTCTTTGTTCTGTAAAATCAAAAACTTTGGGGGTATCACACACACACACACACACACACACACACACACACACACACACACACACACACACACACACACACACACACACACACACACACACACACACACACACACACACACACACTCTCTCTCTCTCTCTCTCTCTCTCTCTCTCTCTCTCTCTCTCTCTCTCTCTCTCTCTCTCTCTCACACACTTTAATTGTATATCCCTCTGTATAACGGCCTATCTTTCTGCCTCTCCCTTTAGATGTGTGTGTGTATGTATATATGTGTGTGTGTGGTTTTCATGCAACCAACCAATAAACATCTCTCTTTTATATTATATATCATCATCATCATTTCATTTTACGTCCGCTTTTCCCTGCTTGCAAGGGTGGGACGGGAACTGATTCTGGCTTGATTTCTACAGCTGGATGCCCTTGCTAACACCAACCTCATTTACAGTGAGTGCTGAGTGCTTTTTTGCCGTGGCACCTCCACGACCACTTTACAGTGGAATGATATGGACCCCAGTCCTATCATCTCATTTCTGGAGCAATGTGAAATAAAGTGTCTTGCTCAAGGAAACAACACATCACCCGGTCTGAGAATTGAACTCACAACCTTTCGATTGCAAGGTCAATGCTCTAACCACTAAGCCATGTGCCTCCATATATATATATCACAATTAATATTTTTGTTTTAAAAACAAATGTATGTATATCTGCAATTGGTGTTTTCTGTTATTAGTGAAACAAGCTTAAAATGAATAAAAAGATTAATTTCACCTATGTTGCTGGTTCATTGTTCAATACTTTTAAATATATATTTTTTTCGGAAATAGTTGACAACAAAAAATGGAGGGGGGGGGTGAAAGATAACCTGCTATTATGTAGAAGTTCCATCATTATATGAATAATTTTAGATGAAACGTTTCTTTCTCTAGAGATTTACCTTGGCACTACTATACTGTACTACTAGGTGTAGATTAAATATATTTACCTGATCTACTGATTGTTATAGTTTTATCTTGGGACTACTATACTGTACTACTAGGTGTAGATTAAATATATTTACCTGATCTACTGATTGTTATAGTTTTATCTTGGGACTACTATACTGTACTACTAGGTGTAGATTAAATATATTTACCTGATCTACTGATTGTTATAGTTTTACCTTGCCACTACTATACTGTACTACTAGGTGTAGATTAAATATATTTACCTGATCTACTGATTGTTATAGTTTTACCTTGCCACTACTATACTGTACTACTAGGTGTAGATTAAATATATTTACCTGATCTACTGATTGTTATAGTTTTACCTTGCCACTACTATACTGTACTACTAGGTGTAGATTAAATATATTTACCTGATCTACTGATTGTTATAGTTTTACCTTGCCACTACTATACTGTACTACTAGGTGTAGATTAAATATATTTACCTGATCTACTGATTGTTATAGTTTTACCTTGCCACTACTATACTGTACTACTAGGTGTAGATTAAATATATTTACCTGATCTACTGATTGTTATAGTTTTACCTTGCCACTACTATACTGTACTACTAGGTGTAGATTAAATATATTTACCTGATCTACTGATTGTTATAGTTTTACCTTGCCACTACTATACTGTACTACTAGGTGTAGATTAAATATATTTACCTGATCTACTGATTGTTATAGTTTTACCTTGCCACTACTATACTGTACTACTAGGTGTAGATTAAATATATTTACCTGATCTACTGATTGTTATAGTTTTACCTTGCCACTACTATACTGTACTACTAGGTGTAGATTAACCCTTTAGCATTTACATTACTCTATATATACTATTGTATTTTCATGGTAAACACTTTATCTCGCACAATTATCTCGCATAATATTGAATCTATGAGCTTTTGATATTATTTATTTTGAGAACAATACCTTAACATAAGTATGAACAGCTGGTTATGGCTGGTTTGAACAGAAAGGGGTGAGAGAATTCTGGCCGGGTACAGCCGGTTTAAATGCTAAAGGGTTAAATATATTTACTTGTTCTGTTGGTTGTTATAATTTTACCTTGACATTAGATTGTGAGGTAGTTACATTTGAAGTTGGTTTTGATGTTCCTGTAATGAAGTTTCCTGCCATAGAGATTTACATGAGCATGGAAGTTTGTTTACACAAATGGAATATTTACAGATTGTACATCACTTTCTCTGATAATGTTTTTGCATGACTTGTATTATGATATGGTGGTGTCTGTAGATAATTACCTTCAGATTTTACTGGTATATTAACACCACTAATTCTTATAAACTATGTGGAGATGGCTAGTTTATAAGACTCAGTAATCTGTGAAAGAGGACACAAATACTGTCATATTATTATTTCAGACTGGATGAATGTAAAATATATTTACTCTGATAATTAATTAGTATAGAAATGGCACTATCTCAACTAATTAGATAATCTTAATGACATGAGAGAGCTGCTAATATCATAATAAAAGTTGATTTTCAGATTTATGTTATTACATTTTCAATAAAAGCAGTTAAAATATGTTTTAAACCCAATCAAAATACAAAACAATGCAGAGTTCAAAATATGCCCAAATCTTTCCACTCATTCTACACAAAATCTGTAAAATATTTACAGCCATTAAAAAATAAACCAAGGACAATTCTCTGAAGAATATTTTCTCCAAAATATCCTAATTTGCTTCTCTCACCAAATACATTGTTCATTCAAGCACTGACATGCAATTCAATTAATATAGATTGATTATGAGATGTACTTGGTTCATTCAGATATTAATATGTAATTTAATACAGATTGATTGGTTGTGTTCCCTGTAAGGTGGTTGTTTTGTTGACAAAACTAAAAAGCACCTAGTCAACCTTGTAAGGTGGTTGGCATTAGAGGGGGCATGTAGTCATAGAAACCAAGTCAGATATAAATCACCCGAGTTGACTTGTCTCATAGCGTGACTACCTGTCTTACCCATACAAGCATAGGAAATAGACATTAGACAGTGATGGTAATGGTGATGATGATGATAATATGAGATGTACTTTCTGACATAAACATGCAGTTCAATGAATATAGATTGATAAGATGTACTTGGTTTACTTCCAAATGTCATTATCAGTTGCACTCTATGGAAACTATGCCATGTATTATTAGATTATTCTTGTTATGACAACAATTCATGAATACTTTGTTCATAATATATTCCTTCCAATTTCATACATTTTGTTGGATTTATTGTTCTCGACTTTTTCAATTGCCAATAAAAGGATCTGAAAAACTCTTCAGTTGTATCAAAGACATGACAACCTCCTTATTGTTGGTGATATATGTGTTAAATGCACCCAGGAAGGGCATCAGGCCATAAAAACCTCCCAGCTTCTTCTCCTTATTGTGTCCACAAGAGTGTTGGCTACAAAGCTTGGCTGAACACATTGCTGTCTTTTCTCATTAAATTCTGCCAATTGTCCAATGCTGTGCAGGGGGACATATCAGGAGGTGTTTTGTCATCTGTGGTTCGATGCCGCCGTCACACAATGTCCGCATCCTTTAAATATCCCCATTTTGTCAGATTGGCTTTTGCATGAACAGCCCCATATCTTAATCTGTTGAGGCATTTCCACACTGCACAGTTTGTATCTGCTTCGGGGGCAGTGCCTCACTTGCCTTTAGATGGGAGGTTGTTAAGTTTTTCTTCCCAGCGAGTGACTCTTTCACTATTTATGCTTGATGTTCCAAGGGGTGTGACGCTCTTTAGGAAACTTTTCTTGGATTTAAGGCAGCTTTTGGCTGTCACACGGCTGAAGAGAGGATGTTTTTGATCTGTAATCTGTTGTTGATGTTCTTTCTTGCTTGCTGCACTTCATCGTATCTCTGCCAGGATATGCAGGCGGTCTGTAGGCGTAGATTTCAGGCAGCCTTTGATGAGGCGGCAGCTAGCATTGAGGGCAGGTTCTAGCTTCTGGACATGGACCGCTCACTCCCATACTGGGCATGTATACTCGGCAGCTGAGTAGCAGAGAGCTAGTGCCATTGACTTCAGAGTCTGTGGCGTTGTGCCAGTAAGCTTGCGGATGATGTTGTTCCTCGCATTCACTTTGCACTCGGTCTTCTCAATGTCAATCTTAAAAGAGAGACACCTGTCCAGAGTTACACCTAGATAGACTGGGTACTCACAGTGTTCAAGGGGGGTTTCCTGACCCGTTAACCTTCAGTTAGTGCTTTGCTTCACGGTTCCGTAGGTGGAAAGCACACACACCTGTGTCTTAGATGGATTTGCATGCAGGGGGTTCTCTTCATAATAAGGTGTTAGACTCTCCAATGCTCTGGAAGAGCTATCTTCTTCAACTTTGAAATCAGTGTCTTGTGCACCTATGCCAAAATCATCTGCATAGATGAAGCGGCGGATGTCTGCACCTTTTTGGTTGGTCGTTGGTGTAGATGTTGAAGAGAAGTGGTGCAAGCACACTTCCTTGTGGGAGGCCATTCTTGACTCTTCACCATCTGCTTTTCTTCCCTCCTATCTCAACAAAGAAGTGTCTGTTTTCAAGTATGCTTTCAATCAACTTCGTCAGGCAGGTGTCTCTTGTGGTCTCCAGGATCTTGCTGGTGCCTTAATAAAATGCATTTAGTAGAGCACAGAAATGTAAGTAGACCAAATGTCAGCTCTGGCTCATCTGAGCTCTCAGTAGAGGACATAAACATACATAAATAAGATGCAGTCCCCTGGCTCATCTAGGAGGTCAGTTGCTCTGCTTGAGTACTGACTCTGCCTGTGACAAGCTATCCAACCCATGCTAAAAAACTGACATTAAATGATGATGATAATGGTTTCAGTAGCTACCTTGTTGTGTGAACTTTATCAGTTTGTGTTACCTGCTGATAGCTTGAAGGGTTGTGTCACTTATTTACAACTGTCTTTGGTAAATATGAAGGAGGTAGCAGAAGTATCAATACAGTAGTTTATATTTTGGCTTTACTTTCTATAGTTGAGATGAAATAAAAGATGAGAGTTAAAAGGAAAGATTATGTTATTTTGTTACAAGGACATTTGAAACATGATTCTTTGCTACATTTCATACATTTAATAAAACTAAACAGAAAGATCTCAGATCCTAAGACATCTAGAACCTCATTCTAGTTATTCTTGGACATTTTAATAAATTTGATTATTGAAATAATTTGGTTGTAAAAATCTTAAATTTTCTTAGTCTTAGACTTTTTAAATTCTTTGTATTTGTGGCGCATCTGGAGCTAGATTCACTGTGTCTTATCTAACTCATATTTTATTGGAGAAGTTCCTAGCTAAATGTTGAGAAACTCTTCAGTTGTATCAAGGACATGACAGTCTCTAATGTTGGTGACATGATAAATCACACCCTATATATTTTGTAAAGGGGTTAGAGGTAAAAGGACAACCAGTGGTAGAAAACTGGCCAAATATAAGGTTGAGAGGACTCTTCAGTTGTGTCAAAGATGTGACAAACTCCCTAGTGTTGATGCTACGATAAAATGCACTTGTTGCATTCTGTAAAGTGAAGAATGTATGTAAGCAAGATGTGGCCACCAGCCAGCATGGAAAGTGGACCTAAAATAACGATGATGATATATATTTGTGATTAAAATAAGACTGCTTACTTAAAACCTTACTCAACTATTTTTACTCTATCATTGTGGCTCAACATAGATAGAATTGTTATAACTTATACTATTTGATGCTTGCATCTTTTAAAATATTGGCTTTATTTTTTTAATTTGAAACCCACAAAGTATCCTTTCTATTATTACTCTACTTGATTCATGAATAATTCTGATCTAAATGCAGAAGTTATATTTAATAAAGCTATAACTATATTGCATTTACAATATATAAAGCTATACCTGTATTATATTTATAATAAAGCTATATCTATATTGAGTTTTCTATATATAAAGCTATACCTATATTGTATTTACAATTAATGCTCTTGCAGATATTCTTATTCTGTTGATAATTTTGGTTACGTTATGCTTTTATCCAATACAACCTAGAGCAATGTTGAAAAGAGGCCAATAAACTGTAATTATTTCATTTTTGGCAGCATTGTTTTTGGTGAGGATATAATAAGTTACTGTAACAACCTGTGGAGAATGAGTGTGGCATACATGGAATGTAAACATACTCTTTAATGACTTACTGCATGTGTACTTATAACAAAATAAAACCTGTCTTGATATATCTTGTAGGAAACAAGGTCTTTAAGATATATTAACAATTGCAGAGCTAGTTAGTGTCTGAATTGATTGACATTAGCCTTTGTCTTTCAATAAAACTAATACTATCAACATATCAAAGTAAAGAGTAAAATTTAACCCCACTTTCTCCCCCACTCTCTCTCTATATATATAAATACACACACATGAATAATTTTGATCAATACACAATAATATCAATCATATTGTCTGGCAATTACTTGATAAGAAAATAGTTTTGAAAAGAACCTGTGAGTTAATATTACTTAGACAAACGTATATATATATATATATATATATATATAAAATAAAAAATCCGAGGAAATAATAGAAAAAAATATACCTGTATTTTCTTCAAAGACCCGACTGCAGTTTTGCCAAGTCCGTTTGCAGCAATATATGCACTATAGAGGTGCGCCATCGCTGTGAGGTTGATAAGGCTTATCAAGAGACCCCCAAAACGTGTGTGTATATCATTATTATATATATATATATATATATATATATATATATATCCTGTACTTTTATAATGATTCATACACAAACAAGTGTAAATACACAAAAATATTTGTCAAAGAATAATCTTTGTCTTGTATTTGTTGACCTAGAAAAGAATTTAATCAAGATTCTAAACTTGGTAGTTTGGTAGTTAACCTGAGATAGATTAATGATCTTTTGAAGAACTTGTTCTTCAAAAGATCTATCATTATCTCTCTTACCATCTTAATCCTTAAGGTTCTGCCATGAGAAAGGCAGATGGTCCATTTTTCATTACAAAATTAATTCCAAGATTGAAAAGTTGTGAAATTGGTAAGACTAGGTTGGAGTTAAAAGGCCTTACTAAGGTCCAAACACTATTTAGTAATATGTTCACAAAGCCATGCATTGGATGAACTAAAATGAGAGCTGCTATGGATGGAAGACTAGTGATTTAGGTATCTCACAGACTATAGAAGGTAAGTTCTGGGTTATTGTTACTTGGTGGGAAATAGTCAGAGAATAATAGCTAAGGCATATATAGATTTGCAAATGTTTAGAGGATAACAACTTCTGTTAGCAACTAAGTATTTTTATCTTTGTTCTAAAGACAAACTATATGAGGTATTTGTGATCTAATTAAAACATAACAAGTGAATGTAGAAAATCTGCAGGCATTAGAAAGATATTAATTTAATTTATTGGATATACATTGATAACTTTAAGAAAGTTGAGAAAGTGATTTAGTGTGAAAGGTATTAACTGATGTATGTAAGAGAGATGATTAAGTTTGTATGATTCATAAAATATGTTGGTTTTCATGATGATGACGATGATGATGAGGGTGAAGGAGAAAAGTAAAACGATAGATTGTGTGAAGTTAATAAGATTAGTAACTTGAGAAAAGTAAACAGAATTCTGAAGTAATGTTTTCCTAGAAGTTTGTCTGAGAGCACAGAAAAGCAGCAATGTGTGGAAATAGATGAATGTAATGGCAGATAGATTAATATTGATATGAATATTTGGAATAGAATCAGTGAGGCAATATAATTATATAGAGTGTTCAATAGAATCTAATATACAGATAAATATGATAAAGATAATACTTTCAGTAGTTAGGTTAATTTGGCAAAGCTTAATCATAAAAGACATTTCTGATGAGAAAATAGTTGAGGAAGATTTAAAAAAGAAAATACATTTTCTGTAGAATTCCTTAAAATGTTCAATTTGTTAAATTTGAAGTGACTAATTTATAAATTAATATATTATAAAATTTAGTGGATTTTACAAAGTAGCTTTAATGTTTAGAACCAATTTTCAGAATAGTTATTGCAATATTTAAAAATAAAAGAACACAATTTAACCTAGAACATTATATTTGATGGTAAATTCGAATTGATAGAGATTGGCACTGATTATATCAGTGGTGTTTAGGGAGTTAGATTCACAATTGCGAGTTTGTGAGTTCGATTCACTGGCTGGGCGATAAGTTGTGTTCTTGAGCAGGACGCTGTATTTCATGTTGCTTCTTCTGCCAGGAGTTGCAACTGGTAGATAGTATCAGCAATTGGAGAGACCAATGGAAACATTGTTTCTTTGGTCTGATCTGATGAGTTCCACCTCACTTGGTAAGCGAATGATGTCTGGTACCTTGTTGATTCAGATCATATCAATAGAAGTTATCTATCATCTAACAACAATTTTTTTGTTATTGTATATCCACCATCTTCAGGTCTATTTCAAGCCTCTCTGTTGGGACAGGTGGCAGTCAATTTGTTAAATAATTCTAATAAATATCTCAACAAATAGGATTTTCCATTGAACCTAAATTCTGAATAGGAATACAGAGTATCAAATAAGATATTTGTGGATGGGACTACCCAGGGATTTAATGGGACTACCCAGGGGATCGATGGGACTACCCAGGGGATCGATGGGACTACCCAGGGCATCGATGGGACTACCCAGGGCATCGATGGGACTACCCAGGGCATCGATGGGACTACCCAGGGGATTGATGGGACTACCCAGGGGATTGATGGGACTACCCAGGGGATTGATGGGACTACCAGGGATTGATGGGACTACCCAGGTGATTGATGGGACTACCCAGGGCTTGATGGTACTACATAGGGGGTTGAAGGGACTCTCCAGGGTGTTGATGGTACTACCTAGGGCATTGATGGTATTACCCAGAGATAGCTGGTACTATTCAAGGGCTTGATGGTACTACTCAGGGAGGTTGACTGAATTTGGGGTCCAAAACCTGACATTTATATAAAAAATGAAAATACATAAGACAATACAATAAAATATAAGATATAAAGGTTTCTAATTAATATATAATTAGTCTTTATTGTTTATTTTATATTCTGTTTATTTATCTACTTATTAATTTTTGTACATGCCTGGACTCAATAAAAGTTGAAGGATTCCATGAAAGGGTTGATGGTCTAAAGAGTATTTTAGGGGAGGAGGGGGTATGCTTGAGTTCTCTGCCATCATAATTACCTCCATACAATCTATCTTGTATTGTGTGAACATTGATAATGGTGGACCTGAAATTATTGTATATAAGCCAGCAAATATGTGACAAAAAAAATTGATGGTAAAATGAGGGGATCGTCTTATATTTGGGGGTCAATATTTTGCCGATTTTCACCAACTTCAAATTTCTACTAGTTTCACTTTAAAAGTAAATATTACACCAGTTTCACTTTGGAGGTGAATATTACACCAGTTTCACTTGAAAAGTAAATATTACACCAGTTTCACTTTAAAAGTAAATATTACACCAGTTTCACTTTAAAAGGGAATATTACACCAGTTTCACTTTAAAAGTGAATATTACACCAGTTTCACTTTAAAAGGGAATATTACACCAGTTTCACTTTGGAGGTGAATATTACACCAGTTTCACTTTGGAGGTGAATATTACACCAGTTTCACTTTAAAAGTGAATATTACACCAGTTTCACTTTGGAGGTGAATATTACACCAGTTTCACTTTAAAAGTGAATATTACACCAGTTTCACTTTGGAGGTGAATATTACACCAGTTTCACTTTAAAAGTGAATATTACACCAGTTTCACTTTGGAGGTGAATATTACACCAGTTTCACTTTAAAAGTGAATATTACACCAGTTTCACTTTGGAGGTGAATATTACACCAGTTTCACTTTAAAAGTGAATATTACACCAGTTTCACTTTGGAGGTGAATATTACACCAGTTTCACTTTGGAGGTGAATATTACACCAGTTTCACTTTAAAAGTGAATATTACACCAGTTTCACTTTAAAAGTAAATATTACACCAGTTTCACTTTAAAGAGGAATATTACACCAGTTTCACTTTAAAAGGGAATATTAAACCAGTTTCACTTTAAAAGTGAATATTACACCAGTTTCACTTTGGAGGTGAATATTACACCAGTTTCACTTTAAAAGGGAATATTACACCAGTTTCACTTTGGAGGTGAATATTACACCAGTTTCACTTTAAAAGGAATATTACACCAGTTTCACTTTAAAAGTAAATATTACACCAGTTTCACTTTAAAAGGGAATATTACACCAGTTTCACTTTAAAAGTAAATATTACACCAGTTTCACTTTAAAAGTGAATATTACACCAGTTTCACTTTAAAAGTGAATATTACACCAGTTTCACTTTAAAAGTGAATATTACACCAGTTTCACTTTAAAAGTGAATATTACACCAGTTTCACTTTAAAAGTAAATATTACACCAGTTTCACTTTAAAAGTGAATATTACACCAGTTTCACTTTAAAAGTGAATATTACACCAGTTTCACTTTAAAAGTGAATATTACACCAGTTTCACTTTAAAAGGAAATATTACACCAGTTTCACTTTAAAAGTAAATATTACACCAGTTTCACTTTGGAGGTGAATATTACACCAGTTTCACTTTAAAAGGGAATATTACACCAGTTTCACTTTAAAAGTAAATATTACACCAGTTTCACTTTAAAAGTAAATATTACACCAGTTTCACTTTAAAAGTAAATATTACACCAGTTTCACTTTAAAAGTAAATATTACACCAGTTTCACTTTAAAAGTAAATATTACACCAGTTTCACTTTAAAAGTAAATATTACACCAGTTTCACTTTGGAGGTGAATATTACACCAGTTTTTCCAATTGTTTTTATGTATTTTGAATTAATATGGCATTCGTCGATCTTGAGAAAGCCTTTGACAGAGTTCCACGTGCTGTAATCTGGTGGGCTCTTAGGAAACTAGGAGTAGATGAATGGCTTGTGAAAGCTGTACAAGCCATGTATAGGGGAGCAGTCAGCAAAGTTAGGATTAGCAATGAGTATAGCGAGGAATTTAGCGTACAGGTTGGTGTCCACCAGGGCTCTGTTCTTAACCCTCTCCTGTTCATCATAGTCCTGCAGGCAATAACGGAGGAGTTTAAGACCGGATGCCCATGGGAACTCCTGTATGCTGATGACCTCGCACTTATAGCTGAATCTATGGTAAAACTAGAGAAGAAATTCCAAACTTGGAAGCAGGGACTAGAAAGAAAGGGTCTCAAAGTCAACCTGACAAAGACTAAGGCCCTTGTAAGTAGATGAGAAAACAGAACCCAGATCCTCTCAGGGAAATGGTCTTGCTCAGTATGTAGGAAAGGTGTAGGTAGGAACTCCATTCTCTGCCCCAAATGCAAACAATGGGTACACAAGAGATGTAGCAGGATCTCAGGAAGCTTAATTAAGAATGTAGGCTTCACATGCAGCAGCTGTGCTGGGGCAGCAAACGGCCACAGGAAACAAGTACCACCAATCTCTGAGAGGGCTCTGTAGAAACAGTAGACAGCTTCTGCTATCTAGGTGACCGAATTAGCAGCGGAGGTGGGTGTTCAGAAAGTACAATAACTAGGGTAAGAACGGGATGGAAGAGATTCAGGGAACTACTGCCACTGCTAGCTGCAAAAGGCTTCTCCCTCAAAATAAAAGGCAGACTGTATGATGCGTGTATCCGAACAGCAATGTTACATGGTAGTGGGACCTGGGTGCTATCTGTAGAAGACTTGCATAGATTAGAAAGAAATGAAGCCTGCATGCTCCGATGGATGTGTAATAGTAATATACGTGAACGGCAAAGCATAAATGAATTGAGAGAGAGACTGAGCATAAGAGGAATCAAATGCTGCGTGCAGGAGAGGCAGTTGCATTGGTATGGACATGTGATGCGTATGAAGGATGACAGCTGCATAAAAAGGTGCAGAGCACTAGAAGTCGATGGAAACCGCGGAGTGGGGAGACCCAAGAAGACCTGGGATGAGGTGATAAAAGCCGACCTTACCCAATTACACCTCTCAAAGGCGATGACACATGACCGTGACCTCTGGCGTCATGCAGTAATACAGAGTACCCGACCCCCCCACAGGTACAAGCTGAAGCATATAGACAATATGCCCCCACACCCTTCCACTGCAAAGTGGTCGTGGAGGTGTCACGGCAAAAAAGCACCCAGCCCACACTGTAAAGTGGACGTGTAGGCGCCATGGAAAAAGCACCCAGCACTCACTGTAAATGAGGTTGGTGTTAGGAAGGGCATCCAGCTGTAGAAATCAAGCCAAAATCAGTTTCTGTATGAGCAAGGCATGGTCAGCTGACCAGACACTGCCCACAACAGGACAACCCGTCTAACCCATGCTAGCATGGAAGAACGGACGTAAAACGGTGATGATGATGATGGCTTTCAAAATAGTGGGAAATTGTTAAAAAATCATGTAATGGAGTAGTGAAGTGGTGAAACTCTACTCTAAACACTTAAAACATTAAAAATGTCAAAATATTAAAACTTCATAAATATATCCTTTGCTCATAAGAATTTCAAAACCACACCATCTAAACATTCCAGTTGCCAGTTGTCAAGGTTTGCTCCCTTCCAGACCCTCTCTGGGGTCTCAGTATATGTAACCTTTGTGCTTCCATCCCACACCTCCCAAGTTGCAGGTCCATTGACAGTTCTTGCAGTGTTGGGTGGGAACTGCAATATATTTTTCCAACAGGTGGCATGTTTGAGGAGGACTCTGCCCCCATCACCTTCCAAGGGCAAATAAGTGGGCAAAGAAGAAGAATATCTACTTTTTATTGGGTGAAGATTGATAATGGTGGACCTGAAATAAATAACTTTTATTTGGGTGAAGATTAACCCTTTAGCATTTACATGGCTTAGTGGCTAGAGCATTGGCCTTGCAATCGAAAGGTTGTGAGTTCAATTCTCAGACCGAGTGATGTGTTTTTTCCTTGAGCAAGACACTTTATTTCACATTGCTCCAGTTTACTCAGCTGTAGAAATGAGATGATAGGGACTGGGGTCCATATCATTCCACTGCAAAGTGGTCGTGGAGGTGCCACGGCAAAAAAGCACCCAGCACTCACTGTAAAATGAGGTTGGTGTTAGGAAGGGCATCCAGCTGTAGAAATCAAGCCAGAATCAGTTCCCGTCCCACCCTTGCAAGCAGGGAAAAAGCGGATGTAAAATGAAATGATGATGATATCCAGCCAGAATTCTCTCACCTCTTTCTGTTTAAACCGGCTATAACCAACTGCTCATACTGCTGTTAAGGTATTGTTCTCAAAATAAATAATATCAGTTTCATAGATTCGATATTATGCAAGATAATTATGTGAAATAAAGCCTTTACCATGAAAATATAATAGTATATATAGAGTAATATAAACGCTAAAGGGTTAATAATGATGGCCTGAAATGAATAACTCAATCAGAAGAAAGTTGCCACATCTGGTACTAACAGGTCGGTCCTAATAGATGTTAGTTTAATTCTAACTACCATGTTCAAATTTACTTTGATTACAAACTACTACTTGAACCCCAGATTAAACCAAATTGGAGAAATCACTTAACCCTTTAGCATTTAAACCGGCCATATCCGACCAGAATTCGCTCTCCTTTTTCTGTTCAAACCAGTTGTAACTGGCCAGTTATACTGATGTTAAGGTATTGTTCTCAAACTAAATAATATCAAAATCTTGTACATTTGATATTATGTGAGATAATTATGTGAAATAAAGCTTTTACAGTTAAAATACAATAGTAAATATAGAGTAATGTGAATGTTAAAGGGTTAAAAATACATTGTGATCTATTTAATTTACTATCAGATCTTATTGTCTAATCTCTATCTTAAAGACAAACATTGACAGCTAATGATCCCGTGGATAATTACTGATACTGAAAGAATCATTGTCTCATTAAAGAAAACTATTCATCAATCAAACATGGATTGAGATCAATTTCCTGGTTAAACTGTCAGTGAGTATAGATGGAAAACAGAGCTGACAATCATCTGTTAAATAGTCGTAAAGCTTTCACTCTGCCCTTCTTACTGTTGACTTGAGGTGAGTGATTGGTAATTATGAAATATACTTCAACAGATTACAATCTACAAGTGTTACTATCTACTCTGTTTTGTCAACCACTGAAGCAATGAACAGAAATTGTGTTGGTGTAATTGATTTCCCTATTTTTATACCCCCAAGAGGTGATGGTGATGATGATGATGATAATGATGATGATGATGAGTGTTGGTGATGATGGTGGCAATGATGGTAATGATAATGATGATGATGGCAATGATGGTGATGATGATGGTGGTGGTGATAATGATGGTGATGATGATGATGGTGATATTAATTGTTTCTACTTTTGGCACAAGGCCAGCAATTACCCAGTACATTACTGGTACTTTATTTTATCGACCCCGTAAGGATGAAAGGCAAAGTTGACCTCAGCGGCATTTGAACTCAGAATGGCAAGGGCCGTAACTCTATGCATCAAAGCATGGTACCCGACCCTCTACCGATACTGCCAATCCACCGCCACAATGGTGATGATAATGATGATAATGATGGTGATGGTGGGGACGATAATGATGATGGCAATGATGGTGATGATAATGATGGCAATGATAATGTTGATGATGATGATGTTAATGTAATGCTATTGGTGATAATTGTTTCTACTTTAGGCACAAAGCCAGCAATTACCCAGTGCATTACTGGTACTTTATTTTATCGACCCCGTATTGGTGATAATGATGTTGATGAAGAAATGATAATGATGATAACGATAATTATGATGATGTAATGTTACTGGTGATAGTGATGATGATGATGAAGGTAGAATTCTGGCTAGAGTTTAATAATATTATAATTGTATGATAAATGTTACCAAAAGTGAAGAATTGAATTAGTTTCTCTGTGGATATATCGGCCATTGCCTTTACAGCTAAGTTAATAAAAATACTGATATCATGTAATTTCAATCTTGATATTTGGTTTTCAAAATGTTGGGATATTTTATAAATATTTTAAAAAATCTAATAACAATTGTTTCTACATTTGGCACAAGGCCAGCAATTTGAAGGTTAAATTGATCCCAGTTTGATACTGGTACTATCGACTCCATAAGGATGAAAGGCAAAGCTAACATCAGCAGGATTTAACTCAGAACGTAAAGGGCCGCAACTCTATCCCGTAAAGTATGTCCAATGCTCTACTAATACTGCCAATAATAATTGTTTCTACTTTTGGCACAAGGCCAGCAATTACCCAGTGTATTACTGGTACTTTCTTTTATCGACCCCGTAAGGATGAAAGGCAAAGTTAACCTCGGTGGGATTTGAACTCAGATCTATTGCCAATAATAATGAATGGTAGAAATTATTGTTAAAAATATCAACAGAAAAAATAATTAATGTAGGGAAAATATTAAAGATATTAATGGTAAAAAGTGCCACACAAGCTTTTGATGAATTCAAATTATTCTTTTAACCCTTTAGCATTTAAACCAGCCATATCCGGCCAGAATTCTCTCACCTCTTTCTGTTCAAACTGGTTGTATCTGGCTGCTCATACTGATGTTAAGATATTGTACTTAAAATAAATAACATCAAAATCTCATAGATTCGATATTATGAGAGATCAGTATGTAAGGTAAAGCTTTTACCGTGAAAATGTAATAGTAAATATAGAGTAATGTAAATGCTAAAGGGTTAATTTTATCTCCCTATTTAGATTGTTTTTATTGTTTAGTGAGAGGGGAAGGGGAATGCCAGTGTTCATAAAGGTGTTTAAGGCCTCTGAGACTGCTGAAGGGGAGGGCGAGGGAGGAGGTTTTCAAGGTCTCTGAGATTGGTGATGGGGAGAGAGGAGGTCTTTAGGGCTTCCACGACTGGTGAGGGGGAGGGGAAGGAGGAAGGTATCCTTTGAGCAAAGAACTGGTCTGAATGCTTGCAATCGAGTGGTCTGCATTAAAGGCACCAAAGGACCAGGTGGTGGTGTTAAAGTCTACCTCCCAGGTAAATCACA
>OZ024740.1:38820170-38822670 GCA_964016885.1 Eledone cirrhosa | reverse complement strand
TAGAAGTAGCTCCTATATATGAGCAAATAGAATCTTTAGTTTTAACATTACATTTATAGACTATGTTGTTAACAAGACAATTCCCTTTTAATGGGCAGTTTGCTTTGTTTCTACAGTTACAACCTTTCGTTAATTCTGTATTTGAGGAGATATTATGGTTAATTTGATGTATTGGTGGTATACTTATGGTTTTCTTACATTTATATGCATTATAGGCACTTATATTTTGTTTTATGTTATTTGTTGTTGAGTATGAGAATTTAACTGTAGACCTATTTAAGATTTGATGGTATTTGTGGTTTGGCGGGAAGTTTTTCTCTAGGATATAAAAAAATTTTTTAGCAATATTATCCTTAATTTGTAAATTAAATGGAGCATTATACCAAGTAACCCGTCTATTACGGTTTCTATGTTGTTTATTATTTTTATTATTTTTATAGGTTGTATCGTGATGTTTACTAGGAGGATTAATGTTAATGATCTCGCCACAACCATTTTTAGTTATATTTGTAGATTTAGGTGTTTTATCTTTTTTATTAGGAGTTTTATTATTAATATTTATTAGAGTTGTATGATGAGTAGTTTTTTGAGAGTTACTATATTTTATATTAGAAGATTTGGTATTTTGGGGTATAGTGTGGGTGGCATTTAGGTGTGTACTTTTCATTTGGTGTTTGTTGGTAATATTAGGTTGTATGCTTTTAGTATTTTTAGTAGAAGGTATATATTCTAATCTATTTTTGTGGCCACTTCTATCTAGAGCTTCGTTATAGAAGGTCGCATTTTTATCAAATACATCTTGGTTAGAAGAAAGGTTAGAAATTCTAAGTGATATATTATATGCAAGGTTTTTAAGGATAGATTTAGGGTGATTAGATTGTGAGTGTATGTAATGTAAGTTTTGGTTTGGTTTATGGTAAGGTTGGTAGATACCCGTAGCTAAATCTAAAGTTATATCTAGGAAATTTACTACTTTACTTGTTTTTTCAAAAGTAATATGAAGATTATAATAGTCTTTAAGGAAAGTTCTAATATGTTTTTTGTTTTTTTCTATTTCTGAAAGGCTAAGGTTGTTAGAAAGAAGAAGACAGTCATCACGATATAAACCACCTTTAAGGTGGGGAAAGGAGGCATTTATGTTGAAAAGGAGAAAGAGGCCCACAAGATCAGTAATTTGGGCGGAATCGCTTGAACCCATAGTAATATCAAATAGATTACTATATGTGTTTCTGGTCCAGTATTCATTCTGAAATTCAATAAGTGTTAGTCTAGCATGTGTAATAATATTAATGTCATCCAAAGTTAAGTTAGATCTATTTTTAGCAAATATCAATGCTTTGTTCAGGAGTATAGGTGATATAGAAGAATAGTAATTATCTATATCAAATTGTAGAAATGAAGCAGAAGATTTACATCTAATATTTTTAAACCAGTTAATTACCTGGGAGGTGTTTTCCCAGAGTGGTAAAATAACGTGTTTTCTTATTTGTGGGATGACTCTATCCAAAATTTTTTTGCTAATTATTCCAATATCTGATTTGGAGGGACATATAAGTCTTATAGAAGGATTTGAAATTTTGAATTGTTGTTATTATCAATAAATATATTTCACTATTTCTGAAGACGGCATATATGTGTGTTTGGTATGTATATTTAATCTTGATAGTTTGTATAATTTTGTATAATTTTGTACATAGATCTGTTGAATATGCATGCCAATTCTAACACATATATATCCTAGAAACGATCGTTAAATAATGAACTTTTTTTGTTTAATATAAGGAACTGTTTCATTGTTTTATTCATTATTTGTTTAATATTTTATCTTGACTCTGTATTCCGTTTATCTTTCACCGAAAGTGATTTTTCATTACATCTCTTCTTTCCATGATATCCGGAATACATTGAGTTCTTCATACGGATTGGACACTACCGTAAACTCTTGGTAGATTTATCTACATATATTTATATATATATTTATATATTTATATATATATTTATATATTTATATATATATATATATATATTTATATATATATATATATATATTTATATATTTATATATATATATTTATATATATATATATTTATATATATATATTTATATATATTTATATATATATATTTATATATATTTATATATATATATTTATATATATATATATTTATATATTTATATATATATTTATATATATATATATTTATATATTTATATATATATATATATATATTTATATATATATATTTATATATATATATATTTATATATTTATATATATATATATATATTTATATATATATATATTTATATATTTATATTTATATATATATATTTGTATATATATATTTATATATATATATTTATATATTTATATATATATATATATATTTATATATTTATATATATATTTATATATTTATATATATATATTTATATATTTATATATATATTTATATATTTATATATATATATATATATTTATATATATATATATATATT
>OZ024740.1:38744435-38746935 GCA_964016885.1 Eledone cirrhosa | reverse complement strand
GTCCTTAATTGTAAGTTGTGATGTTGCTGTTCTACTCATATTTTCTATTTTATTTTGGTTGTAATTCTTTTATGTTTATTGCCTCTGTAATTTGTCTAAACATTGCGTCTTTTCTGTGTGTAGATTCTATTTTTATTTCTATGTTCACTAATTTACCCTTGTGTTCTATTTTAGCATGTTGGTAGAGTACCGATGATTCTTTACTATCTTGAAGGTTCGCCAGTGTTCATTTATCAGTTCTCCTACACTACGAGCTGTCTCACCTATGTACACTATATTTTTGTCTCTACATTGTCCTTCAGTACATCTTATGCTATACACTACATTTTTAGTTTTACAGTTAATATGGAGGCTTATTTTACAGGTTATACATTTCTTATCTATACATGAGGGTCTTTGAAAAGGGTATGTCTTGCTAATAAGTGTTTTTACGGAGGTACCTGGTCTTTCTACTATCTTAATATTGAGTTTATGTTTATTTAGGGCCCTTCTAAATTTGTAAGCTAATTCACCTCTAGGGGTTGTATCGATGAACATTACACTCTGGTATTTATTGCTATCATACCATGAGTTTATTCTATTAGCCTTGTTCCTAGTTCTTTCTATTCTATTCCAAAATTTGCTCCTATACAAGGGGCAGGTCCCATTTATGTCATTATTTACCATTTTTTCCCATTTGGTTCTGGCTCCTCTATACACTCTGATTTTATCTCTCTGATTGTAGCCAGAGAACTGCATATGGTGGATGAAGTGTTGTATGTGTCTCTCTAGTTCTTCGGGGTTGCACATGCGGGACACGTTTCTCATCATCCGTACCAAATCCGCAATCAGTATGTTGATTTTGGTATGGTCCGAAACGGCCGAGTTTCGGTGGATCAGATGTTTGGAAGTCATGGGTTTGGCATAATGGGAATGGAGGATTTGTTTTTGTTGTTAATGGTATCTAACCAGAGCTCTGTGTCTAGTACAGGTAATCGATGGTTGGGGTGTTTACTTGAGTAGTCTATAGTAACTCTAATGCTCTGGTGGATGGAGTTTGCTATTTGCTGGATGCTTTCCATTGTGTTTTTCTCTAGTTCTTGACTGTTCTCTAGATGGGGTGTCTTAACTACGATGTTTATATCATCAACGTAGCGGGAGTACATTATCAGGTTTAAGGGGGCTTCTAATTGTTGTTTAAGTTTAAGTCTACTGTCCCACCATATGATGAATAAGTTAGCTATGTCGCCTGCAATGCTAACACCAATGGCTGCTCCTTCCTCTTGGGCATATGTTTTTCCATTAAATTTGAACATATGTTCCTTAAGGGTTAGTTTTATGCTGGCCCCTACCGCATGTGCAATCATTTTCTTCCGTTCATCGTGGTTTTCGAGTGTCCGTATGGCTCTGGTCCACCCGTTCCATCTATCTGTGTGGGTTTTATTGGCCATTGAGGTAATGGTAGGTGGTCTGCCTCTTGCTGGTCTTGTAGGGTACAGGTTGCTAAGGTCATATGTGTCTAGGTAATTATTACTATAGGTAAGTTTAAGTAGGAGTCCCAGCTCACTGGTATCAATCCCACGGAACTCAACATTGCTCTCACTGATCATTTCTACGCATTTCTCCACAGCAAAATCCACGTCAATAGATGGATACAGGAACACAACATCCATACTACCTATTATGCAGTTTGTTAGGTCCCTAGATCGGTTACCCACGCCGATTCTGCTGAGGAGGTCCTCCGTGCTGTCACATACATCTGGGGACATTTGAATGATGGGGCGTATGATCAGGGAGAGGAAGTAGGACAGTCTGTAGTTACTAGCAATGTTAGCTCCACAGACTGGCCGTGTTGGTGGTCCCGTGACAGGGTCACTGCCCGTTTTATGGTCTTTACGAAGCCCATACAACGCCGGCACGTCATTGTTCCAGGCCTGGAAGTTGTTGGCAGTCCTTTTGTTGGGCTGCATTATATTCGTCCACATCACCATATGGGCATTGAGGGCTTTTTCTCTATCCTCATGCTCCTGTGGTGTTACCTCTCTTGTGTTAGTGATGTGGGGTTGCATTGCCTGGATGTAGTTTGGCAGGCTGTCAACCGACATTCTGCCAGACTTGTCTGTTGGAAAGCATGCTATCTCTCCATTACGTGAGCGCTGCATGAGCTTACGCAAGCCATTTGCAGATTTTTCTCCCAGTTGCTAGGCCTCCATTCTATTATGCTTCTTGCTATACTGTTCTATAATATTTCTAAGTTCGGATCTAGCTATACTAAATTGTGCTTCTGTTTGTTCATCGACCTGCGACGGCAATTGCGTGCGTTTGTTAAATGGTAAAGTCGTGGCGTGGACTCGTCGCAGGTCGAACGATTTATCCGAGGGATTATAGAAAGTAGAGTTCCAGGCTGCTGCTTTATGTGTACTAGTGCTATTGTTATTGTTAGTTGTGTTGTTTCTATTTCTATTTCCACCAACAGCCTCATGGTTGTTTCTATGTCTCTCATAATTACTCCTGTCTCTTT
>OZ024740.1:38714435-38726935 GCA_964016885.1 Eledone cirrhosa | reverse complement strand
TGTTTCAATTGTATATATATATATATATATATATATATATACGTGTATATGTAAATGTATATGTGTATATATATATATGTGTATATATAAATATATGTGTATATATAAATATATATATGTATATATAAGTATATATAAGTATATATGTATATATATATGTATATATATCATCATCATCACCGTTTTACGTCCGTTCTTCCACTCTAGCATGGGCTAGACGGGTTGTCCTGTTGTGGGCAGCGTCCATTCAGTTGACCATGTCTTGCTCATACGAGAACTGATTCTGGCTTGATTTCTACAGCTGGATGCCCTTCCTAACACCAACCTCATTTACAGTGTGGGCTGGGTGATTTTTTGCAGTGGCACCTCCACGACCACTTTGCAGTGGAATGATAGGGACCCCAGTCTCTATCATCTCATTTCTACAGCTGAGTAAACTGGAACAATGTGAAATAAAGTGTCTTGCTCAAGGAAACAACACATCACCCGGTCTGAGAATTAAACTCACATATGTATTTCTATATATGTATATATACGTATATATGTATTTCTATATATGTATTTATATGTATATATGTATATATATATGTATATATATATATGTGTGTATATATATATACATATATATATATATATATACATAAATATGTGTGTATATATATATATGTGTGTATATATATGTGTGTATATATATAGATATGTGTAAAGAAAAAAAGATGAAATCGAAAATGCAACTGGAGTCTTATTTAAAAAAATATATATATATTTATTTGGTTCCTTTACCGGTTTCACAGTTCTTCTGCTTTTCAAAAGTAGGACACCTCGGTTATTTTTCATTTTGTAAAAAAAAACCTCACTTTCTAATATATATGTATGTATATATGTATATATATATATATATATATATATATATATATGTATATATATATATATATATTTATATATATAGTTTCACACTTTTGATGTTTGTTAAATATTTGTTTTGCAGCAGTTGATCTAATAACTAAATTACTAGACTAAATGTCTCTCGTTCAGTAATTTGCCAGTTTGCCACCTTCAGATCAAAATAGCAGAGTCATTAGAACAGGTGGTATTCGTTTTAGCTTTCTGCACCCGGAGTTCAAATGCTACTGAGTTCAAATTTGCCTTTCAAAATGTTGAGGTTAATAAATAAAGTCCCAGTCCTTCTTTCTTTATATTTTTTCATGTTCTCTCATTTGCATGTCCTCTTTCTCTGGAAGCAATCAGCTGTATTCAGGCCTAGAGAAGGGTGATATCCACCAGATTTGAATGCCTGAGACATGCCATATATCAATGTGGTACTCCAACAACTCTATCAGGAGTTAAAAGCCCCATACATACATGTCTAACACACGTGGGTATGCCTACAAAGTCAGAAAACAGCACAGAAACATTTTTTCATGCTCAGAGTTGCTGAAACATGGAACAAACTACCTGCATCAGTTGTTAGCTGTGGAGACACTGCATCTTTTAAAACCTCCATGCTTCCTGAGATTCGCCAACACTACACCTAATATTCCCCCCTCCATGCACACGCACACATGTATATCATGACTCATACACTGTTCATTTTCCTGACATTTGTATATTATTCTATGTACTATACATGCACCTTTGATGCATAGAGTTTCGTCCCTTTACGGTCTGAGTTCAAATCCTGCCAAGGTACACTTTGCCTTTCATCCTTACGGGGTCGATAAAATAAAGTACCAGTAATGTACTGGGTAATTGCTGGCCTTGTGTCAATAGTAGAAACAATTATTCTATATACTATACATGTACATTTGAGGAGTTGTAGTGCACCTGAGCACTGTACAGAATAATTTCATTATTATTATTATAAGTGGTAGCAGATGGAAGCCACATAAAAAAGTGACAGATGAAAATAGGCCATTCATTATTATTATTATATGATGTGTAATGCCATCGCTTGATACATCTCCGCGTACCTCATGTTGAACCTAGACGCATTGAGAATGCCACTGAATCTGCAAACCACGAAGTGATTGCCATTGGTGTACCAGAAGACATAGTTGATCTTCAGGCATTTGCTGCCAGTTCATCCAGAGACTTGGGCTGTGCTCCCACAAAGGGTGCTCTACGCCTTGGCCAACAAGGCCCGAAACCCAGGCTAATTAGAATGTCGTTTTCGAACTCAACTGAGGCACGTTCATACCTTGTAGCCTCTGATAAAGCTAGGCGTGAAAGTCGGATTGCTTTCCGAACATGCCCTGGTCTTCCACCTGATGTCTGCCCAAAGTAGCGTGCTGCAGCTTCCTTAAACTGCAGCTCGGCAGAACATGAAAGCTTCAGCCTACGTGATGATGTGCAGATATGGAAATTTGTTAAGGCTGGTGAAACATGGAAAAGAGATACCAGCTGGTCTGAAAACACTGCACCCACAACAACTGACAATAAAAAAAACTGAAATAAACTCTGGGAAACTAAATCAGAACAACCTGCCATCCCCTGCACAATAATCATATACTGGAATCAAGGTACAAATTGTTGTCCTTGAATGCACGTAGTCTATGCAATAAGATTCATCTTTTTGACTCCTACGTCAAAAGTATCAACCCTGACTTCATTAGTCACGGAAACTTGGGCACATCCTTTACTCTGTGATGAGGTTTTTAGTATAACTGGCTACAACCTGTTTCGTAAAGACCGCATTAATCGTGGTGGTGTAATGGTCTACGTTCGGTCAAATTTGTTGGCAATTCCTTGTGTTGATTTGAACTAATCACAGCAGGAAGTTTTTTCTGTGATATATGTATGACCATGTCAATACTGCTACTTGGAGTCGTTTACTGACCCCCAAATTACCATCAGGACACTCAACTTTGTGATATCCTCAGAGCTGCTGTCAGGAAAACAGCTACTTATGTTTTTATTGCAGGAGACTTCAATCACCCCGAGATTGACTGGGAAACCTTTTGTTGGCCACCAAGTGCAAATGACTTCCTTGAGCTAGTGCTGGACTCGAATTGGTCCCAAGTAGTCACCTCCCCAACAAGAGGTGACAACACTTTGGACCTACTCTTCACCACTACTCCTGAAACGGTCATTAGTGTTACTGTTGAGGAACCTTTAGGTGACTCTGATCATGCTATGATCATTGCCAATCTATCCCTCATGGGCAGTAACAAGAACCACAACCATCTCCAAACTGCTCACTTTGACTGGAATAAAGCAGAGTGGAACTGTTACTGCACCGAGTTGCAACGTCCAAACTGGCTTGAGTTCTACGACTCTGGAGATGTCAACACTACTCCAGAACATCCTGAGCTCAATATGGACAGCATGTGCAGCATCGGTGCCATGTAAGCGGAAAAAACATCCCAAAAGTGCAATTTGGGAGACTGCAGCAGTCCGTCTTGCCAGAAAAGAACGTCGCAATGCTGAACGTGAGTAGAACTGCACAAATCAGACATTAATAGGAAGAGGCGAAATAGATCGTCCAACCACCTCAAACAGGTGACAAAAAAGGCAGTGCTTCAATTTGAGCAGCGCATAGCAACCAGCCCTGACAGTAAGGTGTTCTGGAAGTATGTTCACTCAAAGTAGAGGCCTCACTCTCCAGTTGGTCCTCTTCACAATCCCCACACAAGCCAGGTTACTGATGACCCCAAGGAAGGTGCAGAGCTCATTGCTGAATGCTATGCAGGCATTTTCCCTATTGAAGACCAGAGTGTACCGTCTCCACCACCTACGACACCGGATTCTATTACAACCATAGAATTTACACCTGCAATGCTGGAACATCACCTAAAAAATAAACGCAACCATGCCTCTCCTGGTCTTGATGGTGTTACGTACCTGCTTCTTAAACATGGTGGGTACTTGCTTCTGCACCAGCTATCTCGCTTCTTCCAATTCTGTCTGAACAACGGTGCTACTCCAGAACAGTGGAAAACTGCCAATGTCATTCCTCTGTTCAAAAAGAGTGACCACACATCACCTGTGAACTATCGTCCAGTCAGTCTTACTAGTTGCATTGCCAAACTGATGGAATCCTGTGTCAGAGAAACACTTTGGAACTTATGGAACTCTCACAGTCTTATCCGACCCTCGCAATTTGGATTTATCCCCAAATCCAGCTGCTGTGATCAACTTATCGAGTTTCTTGAAGACATCACCCGGATCACTGATGGCGGCTCATGGGTGGATGTTGTTTACCTTGACTTTGCGAAAGCTTTCAATTCTGTGCCACCAAAAGGCTTATAGCAAAACTCTCTGCAATGGGTGTGAAGGATGATCTTTTTAACTGGTTGAAGTCCTTCATTCTCAGTCGAAGAGAGATGGTCACGGTTCTGGGACAGCATTCCTCACCATATGAGATGTCATCTGGTGTACCACAGGGATCTGTTCTTGGTCCCCTTTTGTTTGTAGCATATATTAATGACATAGATGCCAACTTAAAGAATGCCACAGTACTAAAGTATGCAGATGACATCAAGCTGTACCTTGAGATAAAAAGGACAGATCCTGAACACTATAGATCTTGTTTGTAGTCTGACCTGGACACAATGCAACAATGGATCTCAGACTGGCACTCAAGCTAGCTGTGGACAAGTGCACCACCATGCATTTTGGGAGTAAAAACCCAGCGTCCACATACTCCCTCCACAGCACTAATATCAAGAAGTCTTCTTGTGAACGTGACCTGGGCATTACGGTCAGCAGCGATTTGCGTTGGATGAAGCACGTCTCTAAAATTGTCAAGAGGGCCGAGGGTGTCTTAGCATCACTCAGCAAGACCTTTGTCAGCCGCTCTCCAGCTATCTATTTAAGGCTGTACATGGCTATTGTGCGGCCACACTTAGAATTTGCATCACCAGTCTGGAACCCCTATCTTGCTCAGAACATTGACCGCCTGGAAACTGTTCAGAGCAACCAAGCGAATACCCTCCATCAGGAATCTACCATACTCTGAATGCCTTGCTTCCCTGGGCATGGATACATTGAAGCTCCGATGTCTGGCAACTGACTTGGTAAACATCCACAAAATTGTTAACCATGTTGCCAACAACAACCCTGAGTACCTTTTTGATTTCCATGTGTCTAACACACGTGGGCATGCCCACAAAGTCAGAAAACAGCACAGCTCCCATGACTTTCGGAAACATTTTTTCACGCTCAGAGTTGCTGAAGCATGGAACAAACTACCTGCATCAGTTGTTAGCTGTCGAGACATTGCATCCTTTAAAACCTCCATGCTTCCCGAGATTTGCCAACACTACACCTAATGTTCCCCCTCCATATACATACACACATGTATATCATGACTCATACACTACTCACTTCCCTGATATTTGTATATTATTCTATGTACTAAGGACGGTAGATTGGCAGTATCAGTAGAGAGTCGGACGCCATGCTTTCCAGCATAGTTACGTCCCTTTACGGTCTGAGTTCAAATCCCGCCGAGGTTAACTTTGCCTTTCATCCTTACGGGGTCGATAAAATAAAGTACCAGTAATGTACTGGGTAATTGCTGGCCTTGTGCCAAAAGTAGAAACAATTATTCTATGTACTATACATGCACCTTTGATGAGTTGTAGTGCACCTGAGCACTTTACACAATAATTTCATTATTATTATTATTAAGCATGAGCATCACAGACGTAGCATTTTAGTCCTGCTAGGGACTTGCCTATAGCCAGCAATATCATGCATTACAAAAATTGTCTTATATTAAGCAGTGCCAGTACTGGAAGCTTTTTTAAGCGAGTAAAGGCTTTGCATGGGGCCAATCCAACTCTCTGAACATCGAATGCTTTTACCCAAATTGTAAAACTGGTCTACATCATTGGATGTAAACAAAGTCGCAGGTTTTATATCAGAGTGAGCTTCTCCTAGAGAAATGTCTTAATGATACATACATACATACATACATACATACATTTTGAAATCAAATAACAGCTATATCAACTTTGTCTTTTATATCTCTGAGATTGAGAAAACAAATATCAGTAAGATACTTGGGTTGATCAAAATTATAATTTTCATCTAAGAATTCGTTCTGTGTCCAGTTAAGGGAAACCAGTGTTTTTCTTATTAACTTCTACTCCACTGCTATGCTTGTTATGAATTATTTACAACAAAAACTGTTTCATAAGCATATCACTTACCACTACCTGCTCTAAGGAAACTTTAACCCTTTTGTTACCATATTTCTGATTATATACATCTGCCAATCTGTTTCATTTTATTTTTATAATAATAAAGAAAAATTGAAGGAATTTAGTAAAATAACAAAATCTTTAATTATTAAGTTGATATTTGGTGTGTTACATAAGAAAAAGTTCTTATATAAAATAATTGTTTCTACTTTTGGCACAAGGCCAGCAATTACCCAGTACATTACTGGTACTTTATTTTATCGACCCCGTAAGGATGAAAGGTAAAGTGAACCTCGGCGGGATTTGAACTCAGACCGTAAAGGGACGTAACTATGCTGGAAAGCTTGGCGTCCGACTCTCTGCCGATACTGCCAATATAAAATAATGTTGGAAGGTTTATTATGAATAAAAGGGTAAGGATTAGTTATGAATGACCATGGGTTTTGCACCTTACTAAGACTGGGTAAGGTGTTGCTGGTCCTTTTTGTGGAAAACCAGCAGTCACTCATGTATATTAGTCCCCTCTCTCCATGCTACTATTGTTGTTCAAGTGAAAGGCAAACTTTGTAACAGTGATACAGATTTTGTAGATACAGCAACTAATGAATGTGAAAATTTCAACCAGGCAGAACTAATGATTTAGTTAGCGACATAGGCCTGCAGAAAGAAACAAATGTAACTTTATATCAGAACAGGGAAAAGGCTCTTTTGGCAGACTTTAAAACTGAAAAAGATTTTGTTTATTGTTGTGACTGGTGGGACTGCTAAAAGCAATGGGTGCTCTACAGAATGATCTTCATGAATGGAGTCTCTTTATAGATAGTTCAACGAAGAGTCTAAAATGCGTATTACTCCATAATGGAAACTTGTTAGGCAACATTGATAATAATCAGGCAACATTGATAATTTTTAATGTTAGCTAATTATTATCAATATTAGTTAATTATTATCAATGTTAGCTAATTATTATTAATTGTTTCTACTTTTGGCACAAGGCCACCAATTATCCCAGTGTATTACTGGTACTTTATTTTATCGACCCAGTAAGGATGAAAGGCAAAGTTAACCTCAATGGGATTTGAACTTAGACCATAAAGAGCCGTAACTCTTTGCTGCAAAGCTTGGTGTTCAACCCTCTACCAATACTGCCAATCCACCGTTAGCTAATTATTATTAATATTAGTTAATCATTATCAATGTTGACTAATTATTATCAATGTTAGCCAATTAATATCAATGTTGACTAAATATTATCAAGCTCAAGCTATTCATTTCTAGTTTTATCCTGAAATGTCCTTAGTTATTACAAAATCTCAGTAAACAATACGTCCTACTCATTTGACTTTATGATATTATAAATAGTTATCTTCTCAGTGTTACGATTTATATTACACACGTTACTATCATTCATATTGATCAGTGTAGATAAATATTTGGTTTGTCTTTATATCTGTTTAAAGTTTATATCTCTCTCTACATTAGACCTCCATACTGTTTTTCTATTTCTTTTCTACATTGTTTTTTCTTTAAATAATGTTTTAGGCAAATAGAACCAAATTATTTCTAAAGAACGCTATTTTCTAAGTATCTACAAATATGTGTAAATATGTTTGTATACACATACACACATGCATGCACACATGCACGCACACACATATTTATATAACAGTCAACAATACTTCAAGCAAACTACAACACTGTAACAGTTTACCGGTACACTATGATAAAACACCACACAGGTATTTCTCTAAAAACATTCCACTTCCTCATAGGAACAATTATCTTAAGAGCATCTATATATAAATTTGAGCAACTTCCGTCCGTGAATGTATGTGTGTAAAAAGAAAGAAAGGGATGGTGAAAAAAACTATAGGAAAATATCAGCTGGTGTTCCATTTGCTATGCTGTGTGAATGTATGTGTGTGTTTGTGTGAATGTATGTCTGTGAGTGTGTATTTTTGTAAGTGTGTCTGTGTTTGCATGTTTATATTTATATACTCATGCATAAATGTATGCATATGCATGCACACACACACATACACGTCAGCATGTTGAAAAAATCCTAATGATCTCAAAAACTAGCAATTTTATCCATCATGTTAGATGGAAGGTGTACCACTTTGAAAAGAAAAGAACTAACCCAAACAATAACAAGAATTCCTCCCAAAATAACTTTGGATTTAAATCCTATAAAAGTCCATCACATAATCCACATCTAGAAGCATTTGACACTGATTTAATGGATTTGGTCAATAGCATTACATTTTAAAATCACCAACACTGTATTAAATTCCAGAAAAATCTGCAATCAATTATGAATAGATTTAAAAATACAGAAAGAATACTTGTCAATGCCGACAAAACTGGCAATATTTACTCCATAGGCATTAACAATTATAAAAATGTTTTACTTAAGGAACTACAGAAGAAATACAAAAAAAGTTAAAAATCCACCATTAATGATATCAACAATGAAGGTCTAATGATAGTAAATAAATTAGACCTAACTGAACTGAACAATTTGATATTAGATTTCCAACTTTGAATATAAAGGACCATAAAATAACTTTGAATTCAACCCCACTTTTAGATTCATATGCCCCTTTAAATCAGATATAGGTCATATTGTGTGTGTGTGTGTGACAGTTCACACCTATGCAGGTTTAGCTGGCCTCCCTCAAGGTATATCTCGTTGGAGGTGTCTTGGGTAATTTAATGATAGGGACCCCAGTCCTATCATCTCATTTCTACAGCTGAGTAAACTGGAGCAACGTGAAATAAAGTGTCTTGCTCAAGGAAATAACACATCACCCGGTCCGAGAATTGAACTCACAACCTTTCGATTGCAAGCCCAATGTTCTAACCACTAAGCCTTCACATTAGTAAGAATATATTAGATTAATCAGTATACACTGAGGATGAAGAACTCAGAGCTTTACGGGAGCCTCCTAAAATCAGCTCAAAAGTAGCACAGAGGAGATTGAGGTTAGCTAGACATGATCACCGACATCCAGAGTTGACACTGCACTCAGTGCTCCTGTGGGAACCCCTGCATGGACACACTAGAAGAGGGAGACTGAGGTTGACATATGTTCATGCCCTAAGGACAGACACCGGTCTCTTGGAGACGCAGGACATGGCAGCGATGATGAGGGACAGAGACCACTGGAGAGAACTCGTCCATAGATCTCGGGAATTTTACTTGCCCTCGATAGATAGATATTAGATAGAGTATTAATGCAAATAAAAAGTAGATTATGATAATAATGAAATTATTGTGTACAGTGCTCAGGTGCACTACAACTCATCGAAGGTGCATGTATAGTACGTAGAATAATGTACAAATGTTAAGAAAGTGAACAGTGTATGAGTCATGATATACATGTGTGCATGTAATGTATATGGAGGGGGATATTAGGTGTAGTGTTGGCGAATTAAACTTTGCGGCAACACAGATGAGGTTATTGACTGGTTTACTAAGATACAGGATAAAAAAGTATCTAAGTTTATACAATTTTATATTGACAACTACTATTGATCTATTTTACCCGTCATCTCAACAAGGCTCTCGCATTTGCCATGCGGTAATCTGACTTAACTAAGGATAAGTTTGACATAATAATAGCTACTAGATATTCAGTCATATTGTTCGATATTGAGTACTGAACATGTAGGGATAGAACTAACAGGTTACCAACTTAGTTGGAGTGTACCTAACACATAACCTGCTTATTTACTGACCTTCAAGGAGGAGTATATAGAGATGATGCTCTTCTATTAGTTAGGAATTTTAATTGTTTCTACATTAGGCACAAGACCAGCAAATACCCAGTGCATTACTGGTACTTTATTTTATCGACCCCGTAAGGATGAAAGGCAAAGTCAACCTCGGCGGGATTTGAACTCAGATCATAAAGGGACGTAACTATTAATGATCAAAAGTTAGAAAGACAAATGACTATAAGATCCTTCTTCAAACGTATGGGCCTGAAAATAACTTTCAAACACTATAAGCTAGCTAATTTCCTAGATGTTACCCTCAACCTCAACTTTAACCTGTTTGAACCTTACCATAAAATTATTGAAAATCTAACATACATTAGCAGATAATCCAATCACCATAATAAATTCCATCACCAAGTACATGCTGTAAAGCAATTGGTGTTAGGAAGGGCATCTAGCCATAGAAACCAAGTCAAAACAAAGTTTATCAGCAAAACCTAGTCACCTGACCAGTCTGGTCATAACATGCGACAGCCATCTGACCATGGAAAATAAACATTAACCCTTTAGCATTTAAACCGGTCATATCTGGCTAGAATTCTCTCACCTTTTCCCATTTAAATCAGCCATAACCAGCTGCTCATACTTATGTTAAGGTATTGTTCTCAAAATAAATGATATCAAAATCTCGTAGATTCAATATTATGTGAGATATTATGTAAGATAAAGTGTTTACTGTGAAAATACAATAGTTTATATAGAATAATGTAAATGCTAAAGGGTTAAACCGTGATGATGATGATTATATAAATACATACACACACATATATTAATTAAAGCTGAATCTTCAAATTTCCTAATTCCACGTTTCACATCTCTAATCTTTGGACAAAATTCAAGGAATGAAAGAGGGAATCATTAATATGAATGTTGAACATAAAGAAAACAGAAAGGTTTTGAGTGGTTGCAGGTGTAAAACTAAAATAAAAACTAAAATAAAACTAAAATAAAAACTAAAATAAAATACAGGATAAAGTAAATAAAATAGATAAATAATGATGGCTATGTAAAGTTAAAAATATAAAGTATAAAGAAGCTGAATTAAGAGAGTAAATGAATGAAAAAATATGTTCGTGTTTAAACACTCGCTACAGTTTATTTTTTAGAGTGTAAAATCTATATTATAGAGTGTAAAAGAAATAAATAGAGAGATGATATAGGGAAGAGAAGGAGAGAAATAAGAGTTTAAAAGACAGAGGAAAATATATAGAGGAAGAAGAAAGATATGTCTGAGTTAAAAACATGCTTAGAATATTATTTCTTTATAAAATATGTGAACAGATTCCAACATAATGATAGAAAGAGAAGGAAAATGAAATAACAGCAAGATGTTAAGAAAAAATATATTGAAATGAAAACCATGGAAATTAACATTGGTGAAATAAATGGAAGAAAAATATAATTATTTCTAATATAGCAATATGTGGGGAGAACAAAATCGATTATATTTACCCAGTACTTCACTGGTACTTTATTTTATTGACCTCGAAAGGATGAAAGACAGTTGACCTTAGCAGGATTTGAACTCAGAAGGCAAAGACCTGGAACGAAGTTCACAAAGCATTGTATCAGATGTTCTAACAAATCTATCAATTTGCTGCCTGAACAAATATATAATAATTGCTTCTACTTTTGGCACAAAGCCAGCAATTACCCCAGTGCATTACTGGTACTTTATTTTATCAACCCCTTAAGGATGAAAGGCAAAGTTAACCTCGGCGGGATTTGAACTCAGAATGTAAAGGGCCATAACTCTATGCTGCAAAGCATGGTGTCTGACGCTCTACCGATACTGCCTGAAAATTAGAAAGTATGTATCTGTATATGTGGAAGGGAGTATGTAACTATGTGAGAGAAAGGTTTTGTTGAAATTCCTGGTATCATAGTTGATATAAATAAGGGTAAATACAACCACAACTCTTCTCCACACATTAAACCATTTACCATATCTTCATGCTCTCTTCAGAATGGTTGATAGTCGGTGAGCCTCAAGTTCTTTTCCAACCTGATTTATTGTCAAAGTTGACTTCCTCAACCTTTCCCTCTAGACAGGTAGTGAGCATTTATGTTGGTAGTTGTCCTTCTAATCGGGTTGCCTTCAAAGGCTGTGAAGCTTAGACGACCCACTCACTTAAACTTCACGGGGACTTGCCGAGGGTGTCTTAGCATCACTCAGCCGTACTCCAGCTATCTATTTAAAGCTGTATATAGCTGTGGTGTGGCCACACTTAGAATTTGCATCACCAGTCTGGAACCTCTATCTTGCTCAGAACATTGACTGCCTGGAAACTGTTCAAAGACGTGCAACCAAGCGAATACCCTCCATCAGGAATCTACCATACTCTGAACGCCTTGCTTCCCTGGGAATGGATACATGAAGCTCCGAGGTCTGGCAACTGACTTGGTAAACACCCACAAAATTATTAACCATCTTGCCATCAACAACCCTGAGTACCTTTTGGATTTCCATGTGTCTAACACACGTGGGCATGCCCACAAAGTCAGAAAACAGCTCAGTTCCCATGACTTTCAGAAACATTTTTTCACGCTCAGAGTTGCTGAAGCATGGAA
>OZ024740.1:38154435-38709435 GCA_964016885.1 Eledone cirrhosa | reverse complement strand
GTGCTTTCTGCTTGGTTTGGTTTATGCCAAGGGTGTAGCCATACACACCACACTTGGCCAATTGCAGGTTGGTGAGGCAATGTAACCCATAGTTAGGGTTAAATTGTACAATCAGGACTATATATAATATACAATGTGGCTCTTATTTCAGTCAACATGTAGGTTTGTGGCACAATTTCTGCAGCCAGGACTATAACCAGTTCTAAAATTGTTAAACATAGTTAATGTTTGATGTTATTTTTAATATTGTAATTTCTCACATGTTTAACTTTGTTTTCTATATTTCTGTTTTAATTCCAGAGTACAGCAAATGCCGGGATACGGATTGCTTATCTAGATGAGTCTGACCTCTGTTTAAGTGATTCTGACCAATCTCATAATGACAACGTGTCTATCCCTGAAGCATATAGTGAAGTCATTCAAGAAGTGATGTCACCAGATTATTCAGAAAGCAGTGTTCCTGTTCGTTACTATGAAAGAAATCCACCAAAAGATCCTGAAGATGGATGGCAGAATCAGATAGATTATTTCTTCTCTGTGAGTTCGTTGGCTCTAAATATCAGCTCCATTTTACACTTTGCTTCCTGTGCTGCTAAAAATGGTGGAGGTGAGTGGAATATTTTCTTTTTCTTTGTTTTGCAAGATTCTTGGCATAAATGGAATAAGACCAAAAATAAGAGGAGATACAGAGAAGAACAAATAGTCATTGTGGAAGCCACAAAAATGTGTGATGAAAGGTTCGATGAACTAACTGATAACAAAGCTGAGGTGAAAATCGACAAGTGCATGTGTTTTTATTGATCGTCTTGATGCCACAATAAAAAAGCACCCAGTCCCCATTGTAATGAGGTTAGCATTAGGAAGGGCATCCAGCCATAGAAACCAACCAAAATACAGATCAATATGAGCAAGACATGATCACCTTACATGAATTGTCTCATAATATGACAACCTCTCTAACACATACAAGCAGGATATTTAGTTATGGCCCTTTATGTTCTGAATTCAAATCCTGCTGAGGTCATCTTTGCCTTTCATCCTTCCAGGGTCAATAAAATATACCAGGTACTTAAGTCAATATAATCGACCCCCCCCCCCCAAGGGGGGGGGGGGGGGTAAAAGCTACTGGCCTTCTTCTTAAATTAGAAACCATTATGAAAGAGATAAACATTTCTAATTACTTATAAAAATTATAAACTTTGAAACAATTTTTCTTGTACTTTTCTTTTCATATTTTTTTCTTTGATAAATTAAATGAATTTTTTGTTCTGTTTATTCTTCTAATTTTAGGAGCGTTTTGTGTTGCCTACCTAGTTCTAATGATGGTATGTGGCTTACCCCTGGCCTACCTGGAGACTTGTATAGGTCAATACGCTAAAGGAGGACCTGTCATAGTTTGGAGAATCATGCCAATTGCTAAAGGTTACTTCATTAACATTCTTTCATCTCACATCTTTATAATGTTGCTAACTAAAATTAAAATATTTCTTCGATAATTTTGTTTCAGAGAGTAGTTTTGGTTGTCATCATCTCTGTTTTTATGTCCATTTTTCCATACTTACTTTGGTTGGACTATAAAATAGAATACTGTTCATTTGACTAGCAAATTCATACCTAATAATTAGCCTCTATTCACAACTCTCAAAGAGTCTCATATTATATCAACTATCTGACATTTGGCCATAATTGACAAAATCTTCAGTGATTAGTAATCAATACTTGTATTGAAGAACAGAGAAAAATAGTTTTAAAGTTTTTGTTTTTTTTCTGTACTCTTGTCATCCTAACACTTTTATTACCGCATTTCTAATGAAAGACACTACTTGAAAATAATCAAGACTTTGAAAGGATTAAGTAATGTAAGTAACTTCTTCATTAAGTTGGTGTTCGGAACATAACAAAGGTTCATACCTAAAATTATAAAAGAAAGGTTTTTAGAAAATATATATATAGTATAAAATACACAGAACCAGTAGGGAGGGAGTTCATATCATTTGGTATCAAAACAGTTAATCACATCGTTACTTTCTTCTACACATATTGAATTATCTAACAAGGAAGCCTCTTGACATGCTAAAAATATCTACTGGCTGCTTCGTATTTTGTTTCTCACTGTATTCTCCCCCTTCCTTTTAACCTCCTCTCTCTCCAACTTTTATTCTTTTAGACTTTGATATTTAACTTCTTACTCCTTTTTTGAAAGTGCAAAAGCCATGACTAATATAGTTTAAAACCAGAAATTTAACATCGAAATAAAGATCCTATCCACACAGAATAGACACAACACCCAGACAAATTAAGGAGGCCACACATATAATAGAGAAGAAACTGAGCCTCAATAGAAAGCATGAATATTATATCAACAACCTCACTGTAAAGCCTAATGACTGAGGATAGAATAGGACATATAAGAAAGAGATAAACAATGGGAGGACACAAACAGAGAAATAGATATACAAACCTTCACACACTCACAAATAAAAACATAGAAGACACCACACAAAGACATACACACAGAGGCACATATGCAAATGCTTTCACAGACAAGGAAACATATCACAGAAAGACATGATGTAGTAGAGAAAATAAGACGAGAACAAAAAGAAGCAAAAATAATCATTGGAGAGGTCACAGAATATGTGACAAAAGAGATTTGACAATTACTTAAGATAAACTAATAATAATAATAAAACATAAGTGAAAATCAACTAGTGTGTGTGTTTTTATTGGCAACATAACCCTCCTCTTATATAACAATATCAGTTTCAACACATTATTTCACACCAAGGATCTTGAAAAACAAATACATAAACGTTTAAAACCAGAGTTTCAGATTTATTTTTCCCTCTATATACCCAAGACTACATTGTTCATACCGTTTATCATTTAAGACAAAGGATGTATATGTTACAGTATTGCCATTAGTTCTACTGTTAACCCTTCTTAATGACAAGAGATGGTATATATGTTATAGTATTGCCAGTAGTTCTACTGTTAACCCTTGTTAATGACAAGAGATGTGTATATGTTATAGTATTGCCAGTAGTACTACTGTTAACCCTTCTTAATGACAAGAGATGGTATATATGTTATAGTATTGACAGTAGTTCTACTGTTAACCCTTGTTAATGACAAGAGATGGGGTATATGTTATAGTATCGTCAATAGTTCTACTGTTAACCCTTCTTAATGACAAGAGATGGTGTATATGTTATAGTATTGCCAGTAGTTCTACTGTTAACCCTTGTTAATGACAAGAGATTTGTATATGTTATAGTATTGCCAGTAGTTCTACTGTTAACCCTTGTTAATGACAAGAGATGGTGTATATGTTACAGTATTGCCAGTAGTTCTACTGTTAACCCTTGTTAATAACAAGAGATGGGGTATGGGTTATAGTATTGCCAGTAGTTCTACTGTTAACCCTTATTAATGACAAGAGGTGGTGTATAGGTTATAGTATTGCCAGTAGTTCTACTCTTAACCCTTGTTAATGACAAGAGATGGTGTATATTTTATAGTATTGCCAGTAGTTCTACTGTTAACCCTTCTTAATGACAAGAGATGGTGTATATGTCATAGTATTGCCAGTAGTTCTACTGTTAACCTTTGTTAACGACAAGAGATGGTGTATATGTTATAGTATTGCCAGTAGTTCTACTGTTAACCCTTATTAATGACAAGAGATGGTGTATAGGTTATAGTATTGCCAGTAGTTCTACTGTTAACCCTTGTTAATGACAAGAGATGGTGTATATGTTATAGTATTGCCAGTAGTTCTACTGTTAACCCTTGTTAATGACAAGAGATGGTGTATATGTTATAGTATTGCCAGTAGTTCTACTGTTAACCTTTGTTAACGACAAGAGATGGTGTATATGTTATAGTATTGCCAGTAGTTCTACTGTTAACCCTTATTAATGACAAGAGGTGGTGTATAGGTTATAGTATTGCCAGTAGTTCTACTCTTAACCCTTGTTAATGACAAGAGATGGTGTATATTTTATAGTATTGCCAGTAGTTCTACTGTTAACCCTTCTTAATGACAAGAGATGGTGTATATGTCATAGTATTGCCAGTAGTTCTACTGTTAACCTTTGTTAACGAAAAGAGATGGTGTATATGATATAGTATTGCCAGTAGTTCTACTGTTAACCCTTATTAATGACAAGAGATGGTGTATATGTTATAGTATTGACAGTAGTTCTAATGTTAACGTTTCTTAATGACAAGAGAGGGTGTATATGTGATAGTATTGCCAGTAGTTCTACTGTTAACCCTTGTTAATGACAAGAGATGGTGTATATGTTATAGTATTTCCAGTAGTTATACTGTTAACACTTCTTAATGACAAGAGATGGTATATATGTTATAGTATTGCCAGTAGTTCTACTGTTAACCCTTCTTAATGACAAGAGATGGTGTATATGTTATAGTATTGCCAGTTGTTCTACTGTTAACCCTTCTTAATGACAAGAGATGGTGTATATGTTATAGTATTGCCAGTAGTTCTACTGTTAACACTTGTTAATGACAAGAGATGGTATATATGTTATAGTATTTCCAGTAGTTCTACTGTTAACCCTTGTTAATGAATAGAGATGGTGTATATTTTATAGTATTGCCAGTAGTTCTACTTATAACCCTTGTTAATGACAAGAGATGGTGTATATGTTATAGTATTGCGAATAGTTCTACTGTTAACCCATGTTAATGACAAGATATGGTGTATAAGTTATAGTATTGCCAGTAGTTCTACTGTTAACCTTTCTTAATGTCAAGAGATGGTGTATATGTTATAGTATTGCCAGTAGTTCTACTGTTAACACTTCTTAATGACAAGAGATGGTGTAGATGTTATAGTATTGCGAATAGTTCCAATGTTAACCTTGTTAATGACAAGAGATAGTGTATATGTGATAGTATTGCCTGTAGTTATACTGTTAACCCTTGTTAATGACAAGAGATGGTATATATGTATTGCCAGTCGTTTTACTGTTAACCCTTCTTAATGACAAGAGATGGTTTATATGTTGTAGTATTGCCAGCAGTTCTACTGTTAACCCTTGTTAATGACAAGAGATGGTGTATATGTTATAGTATTGCCAGTAGTTCTACTGTTAACCCTTTTAATGACAAGAGATGGTGTATATGGTATAGTGTTGCCAGTAGTTCTACTGTTAACATTTGTTAATGACAAGAGATGGTGTATATGTTACAGTATTGCCAGTAGTTCTACTGTTAACCCTTGTTAATAACAAGAGATGGGGTATAGGTTATAGTATTGCCAGTAGTTCTACTGTTAACCCTTGTTAATGACAAGAGATGGTGTATATGTTATAGTATTGCCAGTAGTTCTACTGTTAACCCTTGTTAATGACAAGAGATGGTGTATATGTTATAGTATTGCCAGTAGTTCTACTGTTAACATTTGTTAACGACAAGAGATGGTGTATATGTTATAGTATTGCCAGTAGTTCTACTGTTAACCCTTATTAATGACAAGAGATGGTGTATAGGTTATAGTATTGCCAGTAGTTCTACTGTTAACCCTTGTTAATGACAAGAGATGCTGTATATGTTATAGTATTGCCAGTAGTTCTACTGTTAACCCTTGTTAATGACAAGAGATGGTGTATATGTTATAGTATTGCCAGTAGTTCTACTGTTAACCCTTGTTAATGACAAGATATGGTGTATATGTGACAGTATTGCCTGTAGTTCTACTGTTAACCCTTCTTAATGACAAGAGATGGTGTATATGTTATAGTATTGCCAGTAGTTCTACTGTTAACCCTTCTTAATGACAAGAGATGGTGTATATGTTATAGTATTGACAGTAGTTCTACTGTTCATTCTTGTTAATGACAAGAGATGGTGTATATCTTATAGTATTGCCAGTAGCTCTACTGTTAACACTTGTTAATGAAAAGAGATGGTGTATATGTCATAGTATTGCAAGTAGTTCTACTGTTATCCATTCTTAATGACAAGAGATGGTGTATATGTTATAGTATTTCCAGCAGTTATACTGTTAACCCTTCTTAATGACAAGAGATGGTATATATGTTATCGTATTGCCAGTAGTTCTACTGTTAACCCTTGTTAATTACAAGTGATGGTGTATATCTTATAGTATTGCCAGTAGTTCTACTGTTAACACTTGTTAATGAAAAGAGATGGTGTATATGTCATAGTATTGCAAATAGTTCTACTGTTAACCATTCTTAATGACAAGAGATGGTGTATATGTTATAGTATTTCCAGTAGTTCTACTGTTAACCCTTGTAAATGAAAAGAGATGGTGTATATGTCATAGTATTGCAAGTAGTTCTACTGTTAACCATTCTTAATGACAAGAGATGGTGTATATGTTATAGTATTTCTAGCAGTTATATTGTTAACCCTTCTTAATGACAAGAGATGGTATATATGTTATAGTATTGCCAGTAGTTCTACTGTTAACCCTTGTTAATTACAAGAGGTGGTATATATGTTATAGTATAGCCAGTAGTTCTACTGTTAACCCTTCTTAATGACTAGAGATGGTGTATATTTTATAGTATTGCCAGTAGTTCTACTGTTAATCCTTGTTAATGACAAGAGATGGTGTATATGTTATAGTATTGCGAATAGTTCTACTGTTAACCCTTGTTAATGACAAGATATGGTGTATAAGTTATAGTATTGCCAGTAGTTCTACTGTTAACCCTTCTTAATGTCAAGAGATGGTGTATATGTTATAGTATTGCCAGTAGTTCTACTGTTAACCCTTCTTAATGACAAGAGATGGTGTATATGTTATAGTATTGCGAATAGTTCCACTGTTAACCCTTGTTAATGACAAGATATGGTGTATAAGTTATAGTATTGCCAGTAGTTCTACTGTTAACCCTTCTTAATGTCAAGAGATGGTGTATATGTTATAGTATTGCCAGTAGTTCTACTGTTAACCCTTCTTAATGACAAGAGATGGTGTATATTTTATAGTATTGCCAATAGTTCTAGATGGTGTATATGTTATAGTATTGCCAGTAGTTCTACTGTTAACCCTTCTTAATGACAAGAGATAGTGTATATGTTATAGTATTGCCAGTATTTCTACTGTTAACCCTTCTTAATGACAAGAGATGGTGTATATGTTATATTATTGCGAATAGTTCTACTGTTAACCCTTGTTAATGACAAGAGATTGTATATATGTATTGCCAGTCGTTCTACTGTTAACCCTTCTTAATGACAAGAGATGGTTTATATGTTATAGTATTGCCAGCAGTTCTACTGTTAACACTTGTTAATGACAAGATATTGTGTATAAATTATAGTATTGCCTGTAGTTCTACTGTTAACCCTTCTTAATGACAAGATATGGTGTATAAATTATAGTATTGCCAGTAGTTCTACTGTTAACCCTTCTTAATGTCAAGAGATGGTGTTTATGTTATAGTATTGCCAGTAGTTCTACTGTTAACCCTTCTTAATGACAAGAGATGGTGTATATGTTATAGTATTGCCAGTAGTTCTACTGTTAACACTTGTTAATGACAAGAGATGGTATATATGTTATAGTATTGCCAGTAGTTCTACTGTTAACCCTTGTTAATGACAAGAGATGGTGTATATTTTATAGTATTGCCAGTAGTTCTACTGTTAACCCTTGTTAATGACAAGAGATGGTGTATATGTTATAGTATTGCGAATAGTTCTACTGTTAACCCTTGTTAATGACAAGATATGGTGTATATGTGACAGTATTGCCTGTAGTTCTATTGTTAACCCTTCTTAATGACAAGAGATGGAGTATATGTTATAGTATTGCCAGTAGTTCTACTGTTAACCCTTCTTAATGACAAGAGATGGTGTATATGTTATAGTATTGCGAATAGTTCTACTGTTAACCCTTGTTAATGACAAGAGATGGTATATATGTATTGCCAGTCGTGCTACTGTTAACCCTTCTTAATGACAAGAGATGGTGTATATGTTATAGTGTTGCCAGTAGTTCTACTGTTAACCCTTGTTAATGACAAGAGATTGTATATATGTTATAGTATAGCCAGTAGTTCTACTGTTGACCCTTGTTAATGACAAGAGATGGTGTTTATTTTATAGTATTGCCAGTAGTTCTACTGTTAACTCTTGTTAACAAAAAGAGATGGTGTATATGTTACAGTATTGCCAGTAGTTTTACTGTTAACCATTATTAATGACAAGAGATGGTTTATATGTTATAGTATTGCCAGTAGTTCTACTGTTAACTCTTGTTAATTACAAGCGATGGTATATATGTTATAGTATTGCCAGTAGTTCTACTGTTAACCTTTATTGATGACAAGAGATGGTTTATATGTTATAGTATTGCCAGTAGTTCTACTATTAACCCTTCTTAATGACAAGCGATGGTATTTATGTTATAGTATTGCCAGTAGTTCTACTGTTAACCCTTATTAATGACAAGAGATGGTGTATATCTTATAGTATTGCCAGTAGTTCTAATGTTAACCCTTGTTAATGACAGGAGATGGTATATATGTTATAGTATTGCTAGTAGTTCTACTGTTAACCCTTATTAATGACAAGAGGTGGTGTATATGTTATAGTATTGCCAGTAGATCTACTGTTAACCCTTCTTAATGACAAGAGATGGTGTATATGTTATAGTATTGCTAGTAGTTCTACTGTTAAACTTTCTTAATGACAATAAATGGTGTATATGTTATAGTATTGCCAGTAGTTCTACTGTTAACCCTTCTTAATGACAAAAGATGGTGTATATGTTATAGTATTGCCAGTAGTTCTACTGTTAACCCTTCTTAATGACAAGAGATGGTGTATATGTTATAATATTGCCAGTAGTTCTACGGTTAACACTTCTTAATGAGAAGGGATGGTGGATATGTTATAGTATTGCCAGTAGTTCTACTGTTAACCATTCTTAATGACAAGAGATGGTGTATATGTTATAGTATTGACAGTAGTTCTACTGTTAACCCTTGTTTATGACAAGAGATGGTATATATGTATTGCCAGTCGTTCTACTGTTAACCCTTCTTAATGACAAGAGATGGTTTATATGTTATAGTATTGCCAGCAGTTCTACTGTTAACCCTTGTTAATGACAAGAGATGGTGTATATGTTATAGTATTGCCAGTAGTTCTACTGTTAACCCTTTTAATGACAAGAGATGGTGTATATGTTATAGTGTTGCCAGTAGTTCTACTGTTAACCCTTGTTAATGACAAGAGATGGTATATATGTTATAGTATTACCAGTAGTTATAATGTTAACCCTTCTTAATGACAAGAGATGGTGTATATGTTATAGTATTGCCAATAGCTCTACTGTTAACCCTTCTTAATGACAAGAGATGGTGTATATGTTATAGTATTGCCAGTAGTTCTAATGTTAACTCTTGTTAATGACAAGAGATGGTGTATATGTTATAGTATTGCCAGTAGTTCTAATGTTAACCCTTGTTAATGACAAGAGATGGTATATATGTTATAGTATTGCTAGTAGTTCTACTGTTAACCCTTATTAATGACAAGAGATGGTGTATATGTTATAGTATTGCCAGTAGTTCTACTGTTAACCCTTCTTAATGACAAGAGATGGTGTATATGTCATAGTATTGCAAATAGTTCTACTGTTAACCATTCTTAATGACAAGAGATGGTGTATATGTTATAGTATTTCCAGTAGTTCTTCTGTTAACCCTTCTTAATGACAAGAGATGGTATATATGTTATAGTATTGCCAGTAGTTCTACTGTTAACTCTTGTTAATGACAAGAGATGCTGTTTATGTTATAGTATTGCCAGTAGTTCTACTGTTAACACTTGTTAATGAAAAGAGATGGTATATATGTTATAGTATTGCCAATAGTTCTACTGTTAACCCTTCTTAATGACAAGAGATGGTGTATATGTTATAGTATTGCCAATAGTTCTACTGTTAACCCTTCTTAATGACAAAAGATGGTGTATATGTTATAGTATTGCCAGTAGTTCTACTGTTAACTCTTCTTAATGACAAGAGATGGTGTATATCTTATAGTATTGCCAGTAGTTGTACGGCTAACACTTCTTAATAACAAGGGATGGTGGATATATTATAGTATTGCCAGTAGTTCTTCTGTTAACCCTTCTTAATGACAAGAGATGGTGTATATGTTATAGTATTGACAGTAGTTCTACTGTTAATTCTTTTTAATGACAAGAGATGGTGTATATGTTATAGTATTTCCAGTAGTTATACTGTTAACCCTTCTTAATGACAAGAGATGGTGTATATGTTATAGTATTGCCAATAGTTCTACTGTTAACCCTTCTTAATGACAAGAGATGGTGTATATGTTATAGTATTGCCAGTAGTTCTACTGTTAACCCTTGTTAATGACAAGAGATGATGTATCTTTTATAGTATTGCCAGTAGTTTCTACTGTTAACTCTTGTTAATGACAAGCGGTGGTATATATGTTATAGTATTGCCAGTAGTTCTACTGTTAACCCTTCTTAATGACAAGCGATCGTATATATGTTATAGTATTGCCAGTAGTTCTACTGTTAACCCTTATTAATGACAAGAGATGGTGTATATGTTATAGTATTGCCAGTAATTCTAATGTTAACCCTTCTTAATGACAAGAGATGGTGTATATGTTATAGTATTGACAGTAGTTCTACTGTTAACTCTTGCTAAGGACAAGAGATGGTGTATATCTTATAGTATTGCCAGTAGTTCTACTGTTAACCCTTGTTAATGAAAAGAGATGGTGTATATGTCATAGTATTGCAAGTAGTTCTACTGTTAACCATTCTTAATGACAAGAGATGGTGTATATTTTATAGTATTGCCAGTAGTTCTACTGTTAACCCTTGTTAATGACAAGATATGGTGTATAAGTTATAGTATTGCCAGTAGTTCTACTGTTAACCATTCTTAATGTCAAGAGATGGTGTATATGTTATAGTATTGCCAGTAGTTCTACTGTTAACCCTTCTTAATGACAAGAGATGGTGTATATGTTATAGTATTGCTAATAGTTCCACTGTTAACCCTTGTTAATGACAAGAGATAGTGTATATGTGATAGTATTGCCTGTAGTTCTACTGTTAACCCTTCTTAATGACAAGAGATGGTGTATATGTTATAGTATTGCCAGTAGTTCTACTGTTAACCCTTGTTACTGACAAGAGATGGTATATATGTTATAGTAGTGCCAGTAGTTCTACTGTTAACCCTTCTTAATGACGAGAGATGGTGTATATTTTATAGTATTGCCAATAGTTCTAGATGGTGTATATGTTATAGTATTGCCAGTAGTTCTACTGTTAACCCTTCTTAATGACAAGAGATAGTGTATATGTTATAGTATTGCCAGTATTTCTACTATTAACCCTTCTTAATGACAAGAGATGGTGTATATGTTATAGTATTGCGAATAGTTCTACTGTTAACCCTTGTTAATGACAAGAGATGGTATATATGTATTGCCAGTCGTTCTACTGTTAAGCCTTCTTAATGACAAGAGATGGTTTATATGTTATAGTATTGCCAGCAGTTCTACTGTTAACCCTTGTTAATGACAAGAGATGGTGTATATGTTATAGTATTGCCAGTAGTTCTACTGTTAACCCTTTTAATGACAAGAGATGGTGTATATGTTATATTGTTGCAAGTAGTTCTACAGTTAACCCTTTTTAATGACAAGAGATGGTGTATATGTTATAGTATTGACAGTAGTTCTACTGTTAATTCTTGTTAATGACAAGAGATGGTGTATATCTTATAGTATTGCCAGTAGTTCTACTGTTAACCCTTCTTAATGACAAGAGATGGTGTATGTGTCATAGTATTGCAAGTAGTTCTACTGTGAACCATTCTTAATAACAAGAGATGGTGTATATGTTATAGTATTTCCAGCAGTTATACTGTTAACCCTTCTTAATGACAAGAGACGGTATATATGTTATAGTATTGCCAGTAGTTCTACTGTTAACCATTCTTAATGACAAGAGATGGTGTATATGTTATAGTATTTCCAGTAGTTATACTGTTAACCCTTCTTAATGACAAGAGATGGTATATATGTTATAGTATTTCCAGTAGTTCTACGGTTAACTCTTGTTAATGACAAGAGATGGTGTATATCTTATAGTATTGTCCGTAGTTCTACTGTTAACCCTTGTTAATTACAAGAGATGGTATATATGTTATAGTATTGCCAGTAGTTCTACTGTTAACCCTTGTTAATGACAAGAGATGGTGTATATTTTATAGTATTGCCAGTAGTTCTACTGTTAACCCTTGTTAATGACAAGAGATGGTGTATATGTTATAGTATTGCAGATAGTTCTACTGTTAACCCTTGTTAATGACAAGATATGGTGTATAAGTTATAGTATTGCCAGTAGTTCTACTGTTAACCCTTCTTAATGTCAAGAGATGGTGTATATGTTATAGTATTGCCAGTAGTTCTACTGTTAACCCTTCTTAATGACAAGAGATGGTGTATATGTTATAGTATTGCTAATAGTTCCACTGTTAACCCTTGTTAATGACAAGAGATGGTATATATGTTATAGTAGTGCCAGTAGTTCTACTGTTAACCCTTGTTACTGACAAGAGATGGTATATATGTTATAGTAGTGCCAGTAGTTCTACTGTTAACCCTTCTTAATGACGAGAGATGGTGTATACTTTATAGTATTGCCAATAGTTCTAGATGGTGTATATGTTATAGTATTGCCAGTAGTTCTACTGTTAACCCTTCTTAATGACAAGAGATAGTGTATATGTTATAGAATTGCCAGTATTTCTACTATTAACCCTTCTTAATGACAAGAGATGGTGTATATGTTATAGTATTGCCAGTAGTTCTACTGTTAACCCTTCTTAATGACAAGAGATGGTGTATATGTTATAGTATTGCTAATAGTTCCACTGTTAACCCTTGTTACTGACAAGACATGGTATATATGTTATAGTAGTGCCAGTAGTTCTACTGTTAACCCTTCTTAATGACGAGAGATGGTGTATACTTTATAGTATTGCCAATAGTTCTAGATGGTGTATATGTTATAGTATTGACAGTAGTTCTACTGTTAATTCTTGTTAATGACAAGAGATGGTATATATGTATTGCCAGTCGTTCTACTGTTAACCCTTCTTAATGACAAGAGATGGTTTATATGTTATAGTATTGCCAGCAGTTCTACTGTTAACCCTTGTTAATGACAAGAGATGGTGTATATGTTATAGTATTGCCAGTAGTTCTACTGTTAACCCTTTTAATGACAAGAGATGGTGTATATGTTATAGTATTGCTAGTAGTTCTACTGTTAACCTTTCTTAATGACAACAGATGGTGTATATGTTATAGTATTGCCAGTAGTTCTAGTGTTAACACTTCTTAATGACAAAAGATGGTGTATATGTTATAGTATTGCCAGTAGTTCTACGGTTAACACTTCTTAATGACAAGGGATGGTGCATATGTTATAGTATTGTCAGTAGTTCTACTGTTATCCCTTCTTAATGACAAGAGATGGTATATATATTATAGTATTGACAGTAGTTCTACTGTTAACTCTTGTTAATGACAAGAGATGGTGTATGTCTTATAGTATTGCCAGTAGTTCTACTGTTAACCCTTGTTAATGAAAAGAGATGGTGTATATGTCATAGTATTGGAAGTAGTTCTACTGTTAACCCTTCTTAATGACAAGAGATGGTGTATATGTTATAGTATTGCCAATAGCTCTACTGTTAACCCTTCTTAATGACAAGAGATGGTGTATATTTTATAGTATTGCCAGTAGTTCTACTGTTAACTCTTGTTAATGACAAGCGATGGTATATATGTTATAGTATTGCCAGTAGTTCTACTGTTAACCCTTATTAATGACAAGAGATGGTGTATATGTTATAGTATTGCTGGTAGTTCTACTGTTAACCCTTCTTAATGACAAGAGATGGTATATATGTTATAGTATTGCTAGTAGTTCTACTGTTAACCCTTATTAATGACAAGAGATGGTGTATATGTTATAGTATTGCCAGTAGATCTACTGTTAACCCTTCTTAATGACAACAGATGGTGTATATGTTATAGTATTGCTAGTAGTTCTACTGTTAACCTTTCTTAATGACAAGAGATGGTGTATATGTTATAGTATTGCCAGTAGTTCTACTGTTAACCCTTCTTAATGACAGAGGATGGTGTATATGTTATAGTATTGCAAGTAGTTCTACTGTTAACCCTTCTTAATGACAAGAGATGGTGTATATGTTATAGTATTGCCAGTAGTTCTACGGTTAACACTTCTTAATGACAAGAGATGGTGTATATGTTATAGTATTGACACTAATTCTACTGTTAACTCTTGTTAATGACAAGAGATGGTGTATATCTTATAGTAATGCCAGTAGTTCTACTGTTAACACTTGTTAATGAAAAGAGAAGGTGTATATGTCATAGTATTGCAAATAGTTCTACTGTTAACCATTCTTAATGACAAGAGATGGTGTATATGTTATAGTATTACCAATAGCTCTACTGTTAACCCATCTTAATGACAAGAGATGGTGTATATGTTATAGTATTGCCAGTAGTTCTACTGTTAACCCTTGTTACTGACAAGAGATGGTATATATGTTATAGTAGTGCCAGTGGTTCTACTGTTAACCCTTCTTAATGACGAGAGATGGTGTATATTTTATAGTATTGCAAATAGTTCTAGATGGTGTATATGTTATAGTATTGCCAGTAGTTCTACTGTTAACCCTTCTTAATGACAAGAGATAGTGTATATGTTATAGTATTGCCAGTATTTCTACTATTAACCCTTCTTAATGACAAGAGATGGTGTATATGTTATAGTATTGCGAATAGTTCTACTGTTAACCCTTGTTAATGACAAGAGATGGTATATATGTATTGCCAGTCGTTCTACTGTTAACCCTTCTTAATGACAAGAGATGGTTTATATGTTATAGTATTGCCAGCAGTTCTACTGTTAACCCTTGTTAATGACAAGAGATGGTGTATATGTTATAGTATTGCCAGTAGTTCTACTGTTAACCCTTTTAATGACAAGAGATGGTGTATATGTTATATTGTTGCAAGTAGTTCTACAGTTAACCCTTTTTAATGACAAGAGATGGTGTATATGTTATAGTATTGACAGTAGTTCTACTGTTAATTCTTGTTAATGACAAGAGATGGTGTATATCTTATAGTATTGCCAGTAGTTCTACTGTTAACCCTTCTTAATGACAAGAGATGGTGTATGTGTCATAGTATTGCAAGTAGTTCTACTGTGAACCATTCTTAATAACAAGAGATGGTGTATATGTTATAGTATTTCCAGCAGTTATACTGTTAACCCTTCTTAATGACAAGAGACGGTATATATGTTATAGTATTGCCAGTAGTTCTACTGTTAACCATTCTTAATGACAAGAGATGGTGTATATGTTATAGTATTTCCAGTAGTTATACTGTTAACCCTTCTTAATGACAAGAGATGGTATATATGTTATAGTATTGACAGTAGTTCTACGGTTAACTCTTGTTAATGACAAGAGATGGTGTATATCTTATAGTATTGTCCGTAGTTCTACTGTTAACCCTTGTTAATTACAAGAGATGGTATATATGTTATAGTATTGCCAGTAGTTCTACTGTTAACCCTTGTTAATGACAAGAGATGGTGTATATTTTATAGTATTGCCAGTAGTTCTACTGTTAACCCTTGTTAATGACAAGAGATGGTGTATATGTTATAGTATTGCAGATAGTTCTACTGTTAACCCTTGTTAATGACAAGATATGGTGTATAAGTTATAGTATTGCCAGTAGTTCTACTGTTAACCCTTCTTAATGTCAAGAGATGGTGTATATGTTATAGTATTGCCAGTAGTTCTACTGTTAACCATTCTTAATGACAAGAGATGGTGTATATGTTATAGTATTGCTAATAGTTCCACTGTTAACCCTTGTTAATGACAAGAGATGGTATATATGTTATAGTAGTGCCAGTAGTTCTACTGTTAACCCTTGTTACTGACAAGAGATGGTATATATGTTATAGTAGTGCCAGTAGTTCTACTGTTAACCCTTCTTAATGACGAGAGATGGTGTATACTTTATAGTATTGCCAATAGTTCTAGATGGTGTATATGTTATAGTATTGGCAGTAGTTCTACTGTTAACCCTTCTTAATGACAAGAGATAGTGTATATGTTATAGAATTGCCAGTATTTCTACTATTAACCCTTCTTAATGACAAGAGATGGTGTATATGTTATAGTATTGCCAGTAGTTCTACTGTTAACCCTTCTTAATGACAAGAGATGGTGTATATGTTATAGTATTGCTAATAGTTCCACTGTTAACCCTTGTTACTGACAAGAGATGGTATATATGTTATAGTAGTGCCAGTAGTTCTACTGTTAACCCTTCTTAATGACGAGAGATGGTGTATACTTTATAGTATTGCCAATAGTTCTAGATGGTGTATATGTTATAGTATTGACAGTAGTTCTACTGTTAATTCTTGTTAATGACAAGAGATGGTATATATGTATTGCCAGTCGTTCTACTGTTAACCCTTCTTAATGACAAGAGATGGTTTATACGTTATAGTATTGCCAGCAGTTCTACTATTAACCCTTGTTAATGACAAGAGATGGTGTATATGTTATAGTATTGCCAGTAGTTCTACTGTTAACCCTTTTAATGACAAGAGATGGTGTATATGTCATAGTATTGCCAGTAGTTCTAGTGTTAACACTTCTTAATGACAAAAGATGGTGTATATGTTATAGTATTGCCAGTAGTTCTACGGTTAACACTTCTTAATGACAAGGGATGGTGCATATGTTATAGTATTGTCAGTAGTTCTACTGTTATCCCTTCTTAATGACAAGAGATGGTATATATATTATAGTATTGACAGTAGTTCTACTGTTAACTCTTGTTAATGACAAGAGATGGTGTATGTCTTATAGTATTGCCAGTAGTTCTACTGTTAACCCTTGTTAATGAAAAGAGATGGTGTATATGTCATAGTATTGGAAGTAGTTCTACTGTTAACCCTTCTTAATGACAAGAGATGGTGTATATGTTATAGTATTGCCAATAGCTCTACTGTTAACCCTTCTTAATGACAAGAGATGGTGTATATTTTATAGTATTGCCAGTAGTTCTACTGTTAACTCTTGTTAATGACAAGCGATGGTATATATGTTATAGTATTGCCAGTAGTTCTACTGTTAACCCTTATTAATGACAAGAGATGGTGTATATGTTATAGTATTGCTGGTAGTTCTACTGTTAACCCTTCTTAATGACAAGAGATGGTATATATGTTATAGTATTGCTAGTAGTTCTACTGTTAACCCTTATTAATGACAAGAGATGGTGTATATGTTATAGTATTGCCAGTAGATCTACTGTTAACCCTTCTTAATGACAACAGATGGTGTATATGTTATAGTATTGCTAGTAGTTCTACTGTTAACCTTTCTTAATGACAAGAGATGGTGTATATGTTATAGTATTGCCAGTAGTTCTACTGTTAACCCTTCTTAATGACAGAGGATGGTGTATATGTTATAGTATTGCCAGTAGATCTACTGTTAACCCTTCTTAATGACAACAGATGGTGTATATGTTATAGTATTGCTAGTAGTTCTACTGTTAACCTTTCTTAATGACAAGAGATGGTGTATATGTTATAGTATTGCCAGTAGTTCTACGGTTAACACTTCTTAATGACAAGAGATGGTGTATATGTTATAGTATTGACACTAATTCTACTGTTAACTCTTGTTAATGACAAGAGATGGTGTATATCTTATAGTAATGCCAGTAGTTCTACTGTTAACACTTGTTAATGAAAAGAGAAGGTGTATATGTCATAGTATTGCAAATAGTTCTACTGTTAACCATTCTTAATGACAAGAGATGGTGTATATGTTATAGTATTACCAATAGCTCTACTGTTAACCCTTCTTAATGACAAGAGATGGTGTATATGTTATAGTATTGCCAGTAGTTCTACTGTTAACTCTTGTTAATGACAAGCGATGTATATATGTTATAGTATTGCCAGTAGTTCTACTGTTAACCCTTATTAATGACAAGAGATGGTGTATATGTTATAGTATTGCCGGTAGTTCTACTGTTAACCCTTCTTAATGACAAGAGATGGTATATATGTTATAGTATTGCTAGTAGTTCTACTGTTAACCCTTATTAATGACAAGAGATGGTGTATATGTTATAGTATTGCCAGTAGATCTACTGTTAACCCTTCTTAATGACAACAGATGGTGTATATGTTATAGTATTGCTAGTAGTTCTACTGTTAACCTTTCTTAATGACAAGAGATGGTGTATATGTTATAGTATTGCCAGTAGTTCTACTGTTAACCCTTCTTAATGACAAAGGATGGTGTATATGTTATATTATTTCCAGTAGTTATACTGTTAACCCTTCTTAATGACAAGAGATGGTGTATATGTTATAGTATTGCCAGTAGTTCTACTGTTAACTCTTGTTAATGACAAGAGATGGTGTTTATGTTATATTATTGCCAGTAGTTCTACTGTTAACACTTGTTAATGACAAGAGATGGTATATATGTTATAGTATTGCCAGTAGTTCTACTGTTAACCCTTGTTAATGACAAGAGATGGTGTATATTATATAGTATTCCCAGTAGTTCTACTGTTAACCCTTGTTAATGACAAGTGATGGTATATATGTTATAATATTACCAGTAGTTTTAATGTTAACCCTTCTTAATGACAAGAGATGGTGTATATGTTATAGTATTGCCAATAGTTCTACTGTTAACCCTTCTTAATGACAAGAGATGGTGTATATTTTATAGTATTCCCAGTAGTTCTACTGTTAAGCCTTGTTAATGACAAGAGATGGTATATATGTTACAGTATTACCAGTAGTTCTAATGTTAACCCTTCTTAATGACAAGAGATGGTGTATATGTTATAGTATTGCCAATAGTTCTACTGTTAACCCTTCTTAATGACAAGAGATGGTGTATATGTTATAGTATTGCCAGTAGTTCTACTGTTAACCCTTGTTAATGACAAGAGATGGTATATATGTTATAGTATAGCCAGTAGTTCTACTGTTAACCCTTGTTAATGACAAGAGATGATGTATATTTTATAGTATTGCCAGTAGTTTCTACTGTTAACTCTTGTTAATGACAAGCGATGGTATATATGCTATAGTATTGCCAGTAGTTCTAATGTTAACCCTTCTTAATGACAAGAGATGGTGTATATGTTATAGTATTGCCAGTAGATCTACTGTTAACCCTTCTTAATGACAAGAGATGGTGTATATGTTATAGTATTGCTAGTAGTTCTACTGTTAACCTTTCTTAATGACAAGAGATGGTGTATAGGTTATAGTATTGCCAGTAGTTCTACTGTTAACACTTCTTAATGACAAAAGATGGTGTATATGTTATAGTATTGCCAGTAGTTCTACTGTTAACCCTTCTTAATAACAAGAGATGGTGTATATGTTATAGTATTGCCAGTAGTTCTACGGTTAATACTTCTTAATGACAAGGGATGGTGGATATGTTATAGTATTGTCAGTAGTTCTACTGTTATCCCTTCTTAATGACAAGAGATGGTGTATATATTATAGTATTGACAGTAGTTCTACTGTTAACTCTTGATAATGACAAGAGATGGTGTATGTCTTATAGTATTGCCAGTAGTTCTACTGTTAACCCTTGTTAATGAAAAGAGATGGTGTATATGTCATAGTATTGCAAGTAGTTCTACTGTTAACCATTCTTAATGACAAGAGATGGTGTATATTTTATAGTATTGCCAGTAGTTCTACTGTTAACCCTTGTTAATGACAAGAGATGGTGTATATGTTATAGTATTGCGAATAGTTCTACTGTTAACCCTTGTTAATGACAAGATATGGTGTATAAGTTATAGTATTGCCAGTAGTTCTACTGTTAGCCCTTCTTCATGTCAAGAGAAGGTGTATATGTTATAGTATTGCCAGTAGTTCTACTGTTAACCCTTCTTAATGACAAGAGATGCTGTATATGTTATAGTATTGCGAATAGTTCCACTGTTAACCCTTGTTAATGACAAAAGATAGTGTATATGTGATAGTATTGCCTGTAGTTCTACTGTTAACCCTTCTTAATGACAAGAGATGGTGTATATGTTATAGTATTGCCAGGAGTTCTACTGTTAACCCTTGTTACGGACAAGAGATGGTATATATGTTATAGTAGTGCCAGTAGTTCTACTGTTAACCCTTCTTAATGACAAGAGATGGTGTATATTTTATAGTATTGCCAATAGTTCTAGATGGTGTATATGTTATAGTATTGCCAGTAGTTCTACTGTTAACCCTTCTTAATGACAAGAGATAGTGTATATGTTATAGTATTGCCAGTATTTCTACTATTAACCCTTCTTAATGACAAGAGATGGTGTATATGTTATAGTATTGCGAATAGTTCTACTGTTAACCCTTGTTAATGACAAGAGATGGTGTATATGTATTGCCAGTCGTTCTACTGTTAACCCTTTTAATGACAAGAGATGGTGTATATGTTATAGTGTTGCCAGTAGTTCTACTGTTAACCCTTGTTAATGACAAGAGATGGTATATATGTTATAGTATTACCAGTAGTTCTAATGTTAACCCTTCTTAATGACAAGAGATGGTGTATACGTTATAGTATTGCCAGTAGTTCTACTGTTAACCCTTGTTAATGACAAGAGATGGTATATATGTTATAGTATAGCCAGTAGTTCTACTGTTAACTCTTGTAAATGACAAGCGATGGTATATATGTTATAGTATTGCCAGTAGTTCTACTGTTAACCCTTATTAATGACAAGAGATGGTGTATATATTATAGTATTGCCAGTAGTTCTACTGTTAACCCTTGTTAATGACAAGAGATGGTATATATGTTATAGTATTGCTAGTAGTTCTACTGTTAACCCTTATTAATGACAAGAGATGGTGTATATGTTATAGTATTTCCAGTGCATCTACTGTTAACCCTTATTAATGACAAGAGATGGTGTATATTTTATAGTATTGCTAGTAGTCCTACTGTTAACCTTTCTTAATGACAAGAGATGGTATATATGTTATAGTATTGACAGTAGTTCTACTGTTAACACTTCTTAATGACAAAGGATGGTGTATATCTTATAGTATTGCCAGTAGTTCTACTGTTAACCCTCTTAATGAAAATAGATGGTGTATATGATATAGTATTGCCAGTAGTTCTACTGTTAACCCTTGTTAATTACAAGTGATGGTGTTTATGTTATAGTATTGCCAGTAGTTCTACTGTTAACACTTATAAATGACAAGAGATGGTATATATGTTATAGTATTGCCAGTAGTTCTACTGTTAACCCTTGTTAATGACAAGAGATGGTGTATATTTTATAGTATTGCCAGTAGTTCTACTGTTAACCCTTGTTAATGACAAGAGATGGTATATATGTTACAGTATTACCAGCAGTTCTAATGTTAACCCTTCTTAATGACAGGAGATGGTGTATATGTTATAGTATTGCCAATAGTTCTACTGTTAACCCTTCTTAATGACAAGAGATGGTGTATATGTTATAGTATTGCCAGTAGTTCTACTGTTAACCCTTGTTAATGACAAGAGATGGTGTATATTTTATAGTACTGCCAGTAGTTCTACTGTTAACCCTTGTTAACAGCAAGAGATGGTGTATATGTTACAGTATTGCCAGTAGTTCTACTGTTGACCCTTCTTAATGACAAGAGATGGTGTATATGTTATAGTATTGCCAGTAGTTCTACGGTTAACACTTCTTAATGACAAGGGATGGTGGATATGTTATAGTATTGTCAGTAGTTCTACTGTTATCCCTTCTTAATGACAAGAGATGGTGTATATGTTATAGTATTGACAGTAGTTCTACTGTTAACTCTTGTTAATGACAAGAGATGGTGTATGTCTTATAGTATTGCCAGTAGTTCTACTGTTAACCCTTGTTAATGAAAAGAGATGGTGTATATGTTATAGTATTGCGAATAGTTCTACTGTTAACCCTTGTTAATGACAAGATATGGTGTATAAGTTATAGTATTGCCAGTAGTTCTACTGTTAACCCTTCTTCATGTCAAGAGATGGTGTATATGTTATAGTATTGCCAGTAGTTCTACTGTTAACCCTTCTTAATGACAAGAGATGGTGTATTTATACCATCTCTTGTCATTAAGAAGGGTTAACAGTAGAACTACTGGCAATACTATAACATATACACCATCTCTTGTCATTAATAAGGGTTAACAGTAGAACTACTGGCAATACTATAACATATATACCATCGCTTGTCATTTACAAGAGTTAACAGTAGAACTACTGGCTATACTATAACATATATACCATCTCTTGTCATTAACAAGGGTTAACAGTAGAACTACTGGCAATACTATAACATCTCTTGATGGTGTATATGTTATAGTATTGCCAGTAGTTCTAATGTTAACCCTTGTTAACGACAAGAGATGGTATATATGTTATAGTATTGCTAGTAGTTCTACTGTTAACCCTTATTAATGACAAGAGATGGTGTATATGTTATAGTATTGCCAGTAGATCTACTGTTAACCCTTCTTAATGACAAGAGATGGTGTATATGTTATAGTATTGCTAGTAGTTCTACTGTTAACCTTTCTTAATGACAAGAGATGGTGTATATGTTATAGTATTGCCAGTAGTTCTACTGTTAACCCTTCTTAATGACAAAAGATGGTGTATATGTTATAGTATTGACAGTAGTTCTACTGTTAACCCTTCTTAATGACAAGAGATGGTGTATATGTTGTAGTATTGCCAGTAGTTCTAAGGTTAACACTTCTTAATGACAAGAGATGGTGGATATGTTATAGTATTGCCAGTAGTTCTACTGTTAACCCTTCTTAATGACAAGAGATGATGTATATGTTATAGTATTGACAGTAGTTCTACTGTTAACTCTTGTTAATGACAAGAGATGGTTTATATCTTATAGTATTGCCAGTAGTTCTACTGTTAACCATTCTTAATGACAAGAGATGGTGTATATGTTATTGTATTTCCAGTCGTTATACTGTTAACCCTTCTTAATGACAAGAGATGTTATATATGTTATAGTATTGACAGTAGTTCTACTGTTAACTCTTGTTAATGACAAGAGATGGTGTATATCTTATAGTATTGCTAGTAGTTCTACTGTTAACCCTTGTTAATGACAAGAGATGGTGTATATGTCATGGTATTGCAAGTAGTTCTACTGTTAACCCTTCTTAATGACAAGAGATGGTGTATATGTTATAGTTTTTCCAGTAGTTATACTGTTAACCCTTCTTAATGACAAGAGATGGTATATATGTTATAGTATTGCCAGTAGTTCTACTGTTAACCCTTGTTAATCACAAGAGATGGTATATATGTTATAGTATTGCCAGTAGTTCTATTGTCAACCCTTGTTAATGACAAGAGATGGTGTATATTTTATAGTATTGCCAGTAGTTCTACTGTTAACCCTTGTTAATGACAAGAGATGGTGTATATGTTATAGTATTGCGAATAGTTCTACTGTTAACCCTTGTTAATGACAAGATATGGTGTATAAGTTATAGTATTGCCAATAGTTCTACTGTTATCCCTTCTTAATGACAAGAGATGGTGTATATGTTATAGTATTGCGAATAGTTCCACTGTTATCCCTTGTTAATGACAAGAGATAGTGTATATGTGATAGTATTGCCTGTAGTTCTACTGTTAACGCTTCTTAATGACAAGAGATGGTGTATATGTTATAGTATTGCCAGTAGTTCTACTGTTAACCCTTCTTAATGACAAGAGATAGTGTATATGTTATAGTATTGCCAGTATTTCTACTGTTACCCCTTCTTAATGACAAGAGATGGTGTATATGTTATAGTATTGCGAATAGTTCTACTGTTAACCCTTGTTAATGACAAGAGATGGTATATATGTATTGCCAGTCGGACTACTGTTAACCCTTCTTAATGACAAGAGATGGTTTATATGTTATATTATTCCCAGCAGTTGTACTGTTAACCCTTGTTAATGACAAGAGATGGTGTATATGTAATAGTATTGCCAGTAGTTCTACTGTTGACCCTTTTAATGACAAGAGATTGTGTATATGTTATAGTGTTGCCAGCAGTTCTATTGTTAACCCTTGTTAATGACAAGAGATGGTATATATGTTATAGTATTACCAGTAATTCTAATGTTAACCCTTCTTAATGACAAGAGATGGTGTACATGTTATAGTATTGCCAATAGTTCTGCTGTTAACCCTTCTTAATGAAAAGAGATGCTGTATATGTTATAGTATTGCCAGTAGTTCTACTGTTAACATTTGTTAATGACAAGAGATGGTATATATGTTATAGTATAGCCAGTAGTTCTACTGTTAACTCTTTTTAATGACAAGCGATGGTGTATATGTTATATTATTGCCAGTAGTTCTACTGTTAACCCTTATTAATGACAAGAGATGGTGTATATGTTATAGTATTGCCAGTAGTTCTACTGTTAACCCTTCTTAATGACAAGAGATTGTATATATGTTATAGTATTGCTAGTAGTTCTACTGTTAACCCTTATTAATGACAAGAGATGGTGTATATGTTATAGTATTGCCAGTAGATCTACTGTTAACCCTTCTTAATGACGAGTCATGGTGTATATGTTATAATATTGCTAGTAGTTCTACTGTTAACACTTCTTAATGACAAAGGATGGTGTATATGTTATAGTATTGCCAGTAGTTCTACTGTTAACCCTTCTTAATGACAAGAGATGGTGTATATGTTATAGTATTGCCAGTAGTTCTACGGTTAACACTTCTTAATGACAAGGGATGGTGTATATGTTATAGTATTGCCAGTAGTTCTACTGTTAACCCTTCTTAATGACAAGAGATGGTGTATATGTTATAGTATTGCCAGTAGATCTACTGTTAACCCTTATTAATGACAAGAGATGGTGTATATTTTATAGTATTGCTAGTAGTCCTACTGTTAACCTTTCTTAATGACAAGAGATGGTATATATGTTATAGTATTGACAGTAGTTCTACTGTTAACACTTCTTAATGATAAAGGATGGTGTATATCTTATAGTATTGCCAGTAGTTCTACTGTTAACCCTCTTAATGAAAAGAGATGGTGTATATGATATAGTATTGCCAGTAGTTCTACTGTTAACCCTTGTTAATTACAAGTGATGGTGTTTATGTTATAGTATTGCCAGTAGTTCTACTGTTAACACTTGTAAATGACAAGAGATGGTGTATATGTTATAGTATTGCCAGTAGTTCTACTGTTAACCCTTGTTAATGACAAGAGATGGTGTATATTTTATAGTATTGCCAGTAGTTCTACTGTTAACCCTTGTTAATGACAAGAGATGGTATATATGTTACAGTATTACCAGCAGTTCTAATGTTAACCCTTCTTAATGACAGGAGATGGTGTATATGTTATAGTATTGCCAATAGTTCTACTGTTAACCCTTCTTAATGACAAGAGATGGTGTATATGTTATAGTATTGCCAGTAGTTCTACTGTTAACCCTTGTTAATGACAAGAGATGGTGTATATTTTATAGTATTGCCAGTAGTTCTACTGTTAACCCTTGTTAACAGCAAGAGATGGTGTATATGTTACAGTATTGCCAGTAGTTCTACTGTTGACCCTTCTTAATGTCAAGAGATGGTGTATATGTTATAGTATTGCCAGTAGTTCTACGGTTAACACTTCTTAATGACAAGGGATGGTGGATATGTTATAGTATTGTCAGTAGTTCTACTGTTATCCCTTCTTAATGACAAGAGATGGTGTATATGTTATAGTATTGACAGTAGTTCTACTGTTAACTCTTGTTAATGACAAGAGATGGTGTATGTCTTATAGTATTTCCAGTAGTTCTACTGTTAACCCTTGTTAATGAAAAGAGATGGTGTATATGTCATAGTATTGCAAGTAGTTCTACTGTTAACCCTTCTTAATGACAAGAGATGGTGTATATCTTATAGTATTTCCAGTAGTTATACTGTTAACCCTTCTTAATGACAAGAGATGGTATATATATTATAGTATTGACAGTAGTTCTACTGTAAACTCTTGTTAATGACAAGAGATGGTGTATATCTTATAGTATTGCCTGTAGTTCTACTGTTAGCCCTTGTTAATTACAAGAGATGGTATATATGTTATAGTATTGCCAGTAGTTCTACTGTTAACCCTTGTTAATGACAAGAGATGGTGTATATTTTATAGTATTGCCAGTAGTTCTACTGTTAACCCTTGTTAATGACAAGAGATGGTGTATATGTTATAGTATTGCGAATAGTTCTACTGTTAACCCTTGTTAATGACAAGATATGGTGTATAAGTTATAGTATTGCCAGTAGTTCTACTGTTAACCCTTCTTCATGTCAAGAGATGGTGTATATGTTATAGTATTGCCAGTAGTTCTACTGTTAACCCTTCTTAATGACAAGAGATGGTGTATATATACCATCTCTTGTCATTAAGAAGGGTTAACAGTAGAACTACTGGCAATACTATAACATATACACCATCTCTTGTCATTAATAAGGGTTAACAGTAGAACTACTGGCAATACTATAACATATATACCATTGCTTGTCATTTACAAGAGTTAACAGTAGAACTACTGGCTATACTATAACATATATACCATCTCTTGTCATTAACAAGGGTTAACAGTAGAACTACTGGCAATACTATAACATCTCTTGATGGTGTATATGTTATAGTATTGCCAGTAGTTCTAATGTTAACCCTTGTTAACGACAAGAGATGGTATATATGTTATAGTATTGCTAGTAGTTCTAATGTTAACCCTTATTAATGACAAGAGATGGTGTATATGTTATAGTATTGACAGTAGTTCTACTGTTAACCCTTCTTAATGACAAGAGATGGTGTATATGTTGTAGTATTGCCAGTAGTTCTAAGGTTAACACTTCTTAATGACAAGAGATGGTGGATATGTTATAGTATTGCCAGTAGTTCTACTGTTAACCCTTCTTAATGACAAGAGATGATGTATATGTTATAGTATTGACAGTAGTTCTACTGTTAACTCTTGTTAATGACAAGAGATGGTTTATATCTTATAGTATTGCCAGTAGTTCTACTGTTAACCATTCTTAATGACAAGAGATGGTGTATATGTTATTGTATTTCCAGTCGTTATACTGTTAACCCTTCTTAATGACAAGAGATGTTATATATGTTATAGTATTGACAGTAGTTCTACTGTTAACTCTTGTTAATGACAAGAGATGGTGTATATCTTATAGTATTGCCAGTAGTTCTACTGTTAACCCTTGTTAATGACAAGAGATGGTGTATATGTCATGGTATTGCAAGTAGTTCTACTTTTAACCCTTCTTAATGACAAGAGATGGTGTATATGTTATAGTTTTTCCAGTAGTTATATTGTTAACCCTTCTTAATGACAACAGATGGTGTATATGTTATAGTATTGCTAGTAGTTCTACTGTTAACCCTTGTTAATCACAAGAGATGGTATATATGTTATAGTATTGCCAGTAGTTCTATTGTCAACCCTTGTTAATGACAAGAGATGGTGTATATTTTATAGTATTGCCAGTAGTTCTACTGTTAACCCTTGTTAATGACAAGATATGGTGTATAAGTTATAGTATTGCCAATAGTTCTACTGTTATCCCTTCTTAATGACAAGAGATGGTGTATATGTTATAGTATTGCGAATAGTTCCACTGTTATCCCTTGTTAATGACAAGAGATAGTGTATATGTGATAGTATTGCCTGTAGTTCTACTGTTAACCCTTCTTAATGACAAGAGATGGTGTATATGTTATAGTATTGCCAGTAGTTCTACTGTTAACCCTTCTTAATGACAAGAGATAGTGTATATGTTATAGTATTGCCAGTATTTCTACTGTTACCCCTTCTTAATGACAAGAGATGGTGTATATGTTATAGTATTGCGAATAGTTCTACTGTTAACCCTTGTTAATGACAAGAGATGGTATATATGTATTGCCAGTCGGTCTACTGTTAACCCTTCTTAATGACAAGAGATGGTTTATATGTTATATTATTCCCAGCAGTTGTACTGTTAACCCTTGTTAATGACAAGAGATGGTGTATATGTAATAGTATTGCCAGTAGTTCTACTGTTGACCCTTTTAATGACAAGAGATTGTGTATATGTTATAGTGTTGCCAGTAGTTCTATTGTTAACCCTTGTTAATGACAAGAGATGGTATATATGTTATAGTATTACCAGTAATTCTAATGTTAACCCTTCTTAATGACAAGAGATGGTGTACATGTTATAGTATTGCCAATAGTTCTGCTGTTAACCCTTCTTAATGAAAAGAGATGGTGTATATGTTATAGTATTGCCAGTAGTTCTACTGTTAACATTTGTTAATGACAAGAGATGGTATATATGTTATAGTATAGCCAGTAGTTCTACTGTTAACTCTTGTTAATGACAAGCGATGGTGTATATGTTATAGTATTGCCAGTAGTTCTACTGTTAACCCTTATTAATGACAAGAGATGGTGTATATGTTATAGTATTGCCAGTAGTTCTACTGTTAACCCTTCTTAATGACAAGAGATTGTATATATGTTATAGTATTGCTAGTAGTTCTACTGTTAACCCTTATTAATGACAAGAGATGGTGTATATGTTATAGTATTGCCAGTAGATCTACTGTTAACCCTTCTTAATGACGAGTCATGGTGTATATGTTATAATATTGCTAGTAGTTCTACTGTTAACACTTCTTAATGACAAAGGATGGTGTATATGTTATAGTATTGCCAGTAGTTCTACTGTTAACCCTTCTTAATGACAAGAGATGGTGTATATGTTATAGTATTGCCAGTAGTTCTACGGTTAACACTTCTTAATGACAAGGGATGGTGTATATGTTATAGTATTGCCAGTAGTTCTACTGTTAACCCTTCTTAATGACAAGAGATGGTGTATATGTTATAGTATTGCCAGTAGTTCTACTGTTAACACTTGTTAATGACAAGAGATGGTGTATATGTTATAGTATTGCTAGTAGTTCTACTGTTAACCTTTCTTAATGACAAGAGATGGTGTATATGCTATATTATTGCCAGTAGTTCTACTGTTAACCCTTCTTAATGACAAAAGATGGTGTATATGTTATAGTATTGCCAGTAGTTCTACTGTTAACCCTTCTTAATGACAAGAGATGGTGTATATGTTATAGTATTGCCAGAAGTTCTACGGTTAACACTGCTTAATGACAAGGGATGGTGGATATGTTATAGTATTGCCAGTACTTCTACTGTTAACCCTTCTTAATGACAAGAGATGGTGTATATGTTATAGTATTGACATTAGTTCTACTGTTAACACTTGTTAATGACAAGAGATGGTGTATAACTTATAGTATTGCCAGTAGTTCTACTGTTAACCCTTGTTAATGAAAAGAGATGGTGTATATGTCATAGTATTGCAAGTAGTTCTACTGTTAACCATTCTTAATGACAAGAGATGTTATATATGTTATAGTATTGACAGTAGTTCTACTGTTAACTCTTGTTAATGACAAGAGATGGTGTATATCTTATAGTATTGCCAGTAGTTCTACTGTTAACCCTTGTTAATGACAAGAGATGGTGTATATGTCATAGTATTGCAAGTAGTTCTACTGTTAACCCTTCTTAATGACAAGAGATGGTGTATATGTTATAGTTTTTCCACTAGTTATACTGTTAACCCTTCTTAATGACAAGAGATGGTATATATGTTATAGTATTGCCAGTAGTTCTACTGTTAACCCTTGTTAATCACAAGAGATGGTATATATGTTATAGTATTGCCAGTAGTTCTATTGTCAACCCTTGTTAATGACAAGAGATGGTGTTAACCGCAAGAGATGGTGTATATGTTACAGTATTGCCAGTAGTTCTACTGTTAACCCTTATTAATGACAAGAGATGGTGTATATGTTATAGTATTGCCAGTAGTTCTACTGTTAACCCTTCTTAATGACAAGAGATGGTGTATATGTTATAGTATTGCTAGTAGTTCTACTGTTAACCCTTCTTAATGACAAAGGATGGTGTATATGTTATAGTATTGCCAGTAGTTCTACTGTTAACCCTTCTTAATGACAAGAGATGGTGTATATGTTATAGTATCGCCAGTAGTTCTACGGTTAACACTTCTTAATGACAAGGGATGGTGTATATGTTATAGTAATGCCAGTAGTTCTACTGTTAACTCTTCTTAATGACAAGAGATGGTATATATGTTATAGTATTGCCAGTAGTTCTACTATTAACACTTGTTAATTACAAGAGATGGTGTTTATGTTATAGTATTGCCAGTAGTTCTACTGTTAACCCTTCTTAATGACAAGAGATGTTGTATATGTTATAGTATTGCCAGTAGTTCTACTGTTAACACTTGTTAATGACAAGAGATGGTGTATATGTTATAGTATATCCAGTAGTTCTACTGTTAACTCTTGTTAATGACAAGCGATGGTATATATGTTATAGTATTGCCAGTAGTTCTACTGTTGACCCTTCTTAATGACAAGAGATGGTGTATATGTTATAGTATTGCCAGTAGTTCTACTGTTAACCCTTGTTAATGACAAGAGTGTATATATGTTATAGTATAGCCAGTAGTTCTACTGTTGACTCTTGTTAATGACAAGAGATTGTGTATATGTTATAGTATTGCCAGTAGATCTACTGTTAACCCTTCTTAATGACAAGAGATGGTGTATATGTTATAGTATTGCTAGTAGTTCTATTTTTAACCCTTCTTAATGACAAAGGATGGTGTATATGTTATAGTATTGCCAGTAGTTCTACTGTTAACCCTTATTAATGACAAGAGATGGTGTATATGTTATAGTATCGCCAGTAGTTCTACGGTTAACACTTCTTAATGACAAGGGATGGTGTATATATTATAGTATTGCCAGTAGTTCTACTGTTAACCCTTCCTAATGACAAGAGATGGTATATATGTTATAGTATTGCCAGTAGTTCTACTATTAACACTTGTTAATGACAAGAGATGGTGTATATGTTATAGTATTGCCAGTAGTTCTACTGTTAACACTTGTTAATGACAAGAGATGGTGTATATGTTATAGTATAGCCAGTAGTTCTACTGTTAACTCTTGTTAATGACAAGCGATGGTATATATGTTATAGTACTGCCAGTAGTTCTACTGTTAACCCTTATTAATGACAAGAGATAGTGTATATCTTATAGTATTGCCAGTAGTTCTACTGTTAACCCTTGTTAATGACAAGAGATGGTATATTTGTTATAGTATAGCCAGTAGTTCTACTCTTAACTCTTGTTAATGACAAGAGATGGTATATATGTTATAGTATAGCCAGTAGTTCTACTGTTAACCCTTGTTAATGACAAGAGATGGTGTATATTTTGTAGTATTGGCAGTACTTCTACTGTTAACCCTTGTTAACAGCAAGAGATGGTGTATATGTTACAGTATTGCCAGTATTTCTACTGTTAACCCTTATTAATGACAAGAGATGGTGTATATGTTATAGTATTGCCAGTAGTTCTAATGTTAACCCTTGTTAATGTCAAGAGATGGTGTATATGTTATAGTATTGCCAGTAGATCTACTGTTACCCCTTCTTAATGACAAGAGATGGTGTATATGTTATAGTATTTCTAGTAGTTCTACTGTTAACCTTTCTTAATGACAAGAGATGGTGTATATGTTATAGTATTGCCAGTAGTTCTACTGTTAACCAATCTTAATGACAAAAGATGGTGTATATGTTATAGTATTGCCAGTAGTTCTACTGTTAACCCTTCTTAATGACAAGAGATGGTGTATATGTTATAGTATTGCGAATAGTTCTACTGTTAACCCTTGTTAATGACAAGAGATGGTATATATGTTATAGTATAGCCAGTAGTTCTACTGTTAACTCTTGTTAATGACAAGCGATGGTATATATGTTATAGTATTGCCAGTAGTTCTACTGTTAACCCTTATTAATGACAAGAGATGGTGTATATGTTATAGTATTGCCAGTAGTTCTACTGTTAACCCTTCTTAATGACAAGAGATGGTATATATGTTATAGTATTGCTAGTAGTTCTACTGTTAACCCTTATTAATGACAAGAGATAGTGTATATGTTATAGTATTGCCAGTAGTTCTACTGTTAACCCTTGTTAATGACAAGAGATGGTATATATGTTATAGTATAGCCAGTAGTTCTACTGTTAACTCTTGTTAATGACAAGCGATGGTATATATGTTATAGTATTGCCAGTAGTTCTACTGTTAACCCTTATTAATGACAAGAGATGGTGTATATGTTATAGTATAGCCAGTAGTTCTACTGTTAACTCTTGTTAATGACAAGCGATGGTATATATGTTATAGTATTGCCAGTAGTTCTACTGTTAACCCTTATTAATGACAAGAGATAGTGTATATGTTATAGTATTGCCAGTAGTTCTACTGTTAACCCTTGTTAATGACAAGAGATGGTATATATGTTATAGTATAGCCAGTAGTTCTACTGTTAACTCTTGTTAATGACAAGAGATGGTATATATGTTATAGTATAGCCAGTAGTTCTACTGTTAACCCTTGTTAATGACAAGAGATGGTGTATATTTTATAGTATTGCCAGTACTTCTACTGTTAACCCTTGTTAACCGCAAGAGATGGTGTATATGTTACAGTATTGCCAGTAGTTCTACTGTTAACCCTTATTAATGACAAGAGATGGTGTATATGTTATAGTATTGCCAGTAGTTCTACTGTTAACCCTTCTTAATGACAAGAGATGGTGTATATGTTATAGTATTGCCAGTAGTTCTACTGTTAACCCTTGTTAATGACAAGAGATGGTATATATGTTATAGTATTGCCAGTAGATCTACTGTTAACCATTCTTAATGACGAGAGATGGTGTATATGTTATAGTATTGCTAGTAGTTCTACTGTTAACCCTTCTTAATGACAAAGGATGGTGTATATGTTATAGTATTGCCAGTAGTTCTACTGTTAACCCTTGTTAATGACAAGAGATGGTATATTTGTTATAGTATAGCCAGTAGTTCTACTGTTAACTCTTGTTAATGACAAGAGATGGTATATATGTTATAGTATAGCCAGTAGTTCTACTGTTAACCCTTGTTAATGACAAGAGATGGTGAATATTTTATAGTATTGGCAGTACTTCTACTGTTAACCCTTGTTAACAGCAAGAGATGGTGTATATGTTACAGTATTGCCAGTATTTTTACTGTTAACCCTTATTAATGACAAGAGATGGTGTATATGTTATAGTATTGCCAGTAGTTCTAATGTTAACCCTTGTTAATGTCAAGAGATGGTGTATATGTTATAGTATTGCCAGTAGATCTACTGTTACCCCTTCTTAATGACAAGAGATGGTGTATATGTTATAGTATTTCTAGTAGTTCTACTGTTAACCTTTCTTAATGACAAGAGATGGTGTATATGTCATAGTATTGCCAGTAGTTCTACTGTTAACCATTCTTAATGACAAAAGATGGTGTATATGTTATAGTATTGCCAGTAGTTCTACTGTTAACCCTTCTTAATGACAAGAGATGGTGTATATGTTATAGTATTGCGAATAGTTCTACTGTTAACCCTTGTTAATGACAAGAGATGGTATATATGTTATAGTATAGCCAGTAGTTCTACTGTTAACCCTTGTTAATGACAAGAGATGGTATATTTGTTATAGTATAGCCAGTAGTTCTACTCTTAACTCTTGTTAATGACAAGAGATGGTATATATGTTATAGTATAGCCAGTAGTTCTACTGTTAACCCTTGTTAATGACAAGAGATGGTGTATATTTTATAGTATTGGCAGTACTTCTACTGTTAACCCTTGTTAACAGCAAGAGATGGTGTATATGTTACAGTATTGCCAGTATTTCTACTGTTAACCCTTATTAATGACAAGAGATGGTGTATATGTTATAGTATTGCCAGTAGTTCTAATGTTAACCCTTGTTAATGTCAAGAGATGGTGTATATGTTATAGTATTGCCAGTAGATCTACTGTTACCCCTTCTTAATGACAAGAGATGGTGTATATGTTATAGTATTTCTAGTAGTTCTACTGTTAACCTTTCTTAATGACAAGAGATGGTGTATATGTTATAGTATTGCCAGTAGTTCTACTGTTAACCATTCTTAATGACAAAAGATGGTGTATATGTTATAGTATTGCCAGTAGTTCTACTGTTAACCCTTCTTAATGACAAGAGATGGTGTATATGTTATAGTATTGCGAATAGTTCTACTGTTAACCCTTGTTAATGACAAGAGATGGTATATATGTTATAGTATAGCCAGTAGTTCTACTGTTAACTCTTGTTAATGACAAGCGATGGTATATATGTTATAGTATTGCCAGTAGTTCTACTGTTAACCCTTATTAATGACAAGAGATGGTGTATATGTTATAGTATTGCCAGTAGTTCTACTGTTAACCCTTCTTAATGACAAGAGATGGTATATATGTTATAGTATTGCTAGTAGTTCTACTGTTAACCCTTATTAATGACAAGAGATAGTGTATATGTTATAGTATTGCCAGTAGTTCTACTGTTAACCCTTGTTAATGACAAGAGATGGTATATATGTTATAGTATAGCCAGTAGTTCTACTGTTAACTCTTGTTAATGACAAGCGATGGTATATATGTTATAGTATTGCCAGTAGTTCTACTGTTAACCCTTATTAATGACAAGAGATGGTGTATATGTTATAGTATAGCCAGTAGTTCTACTGTTAACTCTTGTTAATGACAAGCGATGGTATATATGTTATAGTATTGCCAGTAGTTCTACTGTTAACCCTTATTAATGACAAGAGATAGTGTATATGTTATAGTATTGCCAGTAGTTCTACTGTTAACCCTTGTTAATGACAAGAGATGGTATATATGTTATAGTATAGCCAGTAGTTCTACTGTTAACTCTTGTTAATGACAAGAGATGGTATATATGTTATAGTATAGCCAGTAGTTCTACTGTTAACCCTTGTTAATGACAAGAGATGGTGTATATTTTATAGTATTGCCAGTACTTCTACTGTTAACCCTTGTTAACCGCAAGAGATGGTGTATATGTTACAGTATTGCCAGTAGTTCTACTGTTAACCCTTATTAATGACAAGAGATGGTGTATATGTTATAGTATTGCCAGTAGTTCTACTGTTAACCCTTCTTAATGACAAGAGATGGTGTATATGTTATAGTATTGCCAGTAGTTCTACTGTTAACCCTTGTTAATGACAAGAGATGGTATATATGTTATAGTATTGCCAGTAGATCTACTGTTAACCATTCTTAATGACGAGAGATGGTGTATATGTTATAGTATTGCTAGTAGTTCTACTGTTAACCCTTCTTAATGACAAAGGATGGTGTATATGTTATAGTATTGCCAGTAGTTCTACTGTTAACCCTTGTTAATGACAAGAGATGGTATATTTGTTATAGTATAGCCAGTAGTTCTACTGTTAACTCTTGTTAATGACAAGAGATGGTATATATGTTATAGTATAGCCAGTAGTTCTACTGTTAACCCTTGTTAATGACAAGAGATGGTGAATATTTTATAGTATTGGCAGTACTTCTACTGTTAACCCTTGTTAACAGCAAGAGATGGTGTATATGTTACAGTATTGCCAGTATTTTTACTGTTAACCCTTATTAATGACAAGAGATGGTGTATATGTTATAGTATTGCCAGTAGTTCTAATGTTAACCCTTGTTAATGTCAAGAGATGGTGTATATGTTATAGTATTGCCAGTAGATCTACTGTTACCCCTTCTTAATGACAAGAGATGGTGTATATGTTATAGTATTTCTAGTAGTTCTACTGTTAACCTTTCTTAATGACAAGAGATGGTGTATATGTCATAGTATTGCCAGTAGTTCTACTGTTAACCATTCTTAATGACAAAAGATGGTGTATATGTTATAGTATTGCCAGTAGTTCTACTGTTAACCCTTCTTAATGACAAGAGATGGTGTATATGTTATAGTATTGCGAATAGTTCTACTGTTAACCCTTGTTAATGACAAGAGATGGTATATATGTTATAGTATAGCCAGTAGTTCTAGTGTTAACTCTTGTTAATGACAAGGGATGGTATATATGTTATAGTATTGCCAGTAGTTCTACTGTTAACCCTTATTAATGACAAGAGATGGTGTATATGTTATAGTATTGCCAGTAGTTCTACTGTTAACCCTTCTTAATGACAAGAGATGGTATATATGTTATAGTATTGCTAGTAGTTCTACTGTTAACCCTTATTAATGACAAGAGATTGTGTATATGTTATAGTATTGCCAGTAGATCTACTGTTAACCCTTCTTAATGACAAGAGATGGTGTATATGTTATAGTATTGCTAGTAGTTCTACTGTTAACCCTTCTTTATGAGAAAGGATGGTGTATATGTTATAGTATTGCCAGTAGTTCTACTGTTAACCCTTCTTAATGACAAGAGATGGTGTATATGTTATAGTATCGCCAGTAGTTCTACGGTTAACACTTCTTAATGACAAGGGATGGTGTATATGTTATAGTATTACCAGTAGTTCTACTGTTAACCCTTCTTAATGACAAGAGATGGTATATATGTTATATTATTGCCAGTAGTTCTACTGTTAACCCTTGTTAATTACAAGAGATGGTGTTTATGTTATAGTATTGCCAGTAGTTCTACTGTTAACCCTTCTTAATGACAAGAGATGGTGTATATGTTATAGTATTGCCAGTAGTTCTACTGTTAACTCTTGTTAATGACAAGAGATGTTGTATATGTTATAGTATTGCCAGTAGTTCTACTGTTAACACTTGTTAATGACAAGAGATGGTGTATATGTTATAGTATTTCGAGTAGTTCTACTGTTAACTCTTGTTAATGACAAGCGATGGTATATATGTTATAGTATTGCCAGTAGTTCTACTGTTGACCCTTCTTAATGACAAGAGATGGTGTTATATGTTATAGTATTGCCAGTAGTTCTACTGTTAACCCTTGTTAATGACAAGAGATGGTATATATGTTATAGTATAGCCAGTAGTTCTACTGTTAACTCTTGTAAATGTCAAGAGATTGTGTATATGTTATAGTATTGCCAGTAGAACTACTGTTAACCCTTCTTAATGACAAGAGATGGTGTATATGTTATAGTATTGCTAGTAGTTCTATTTTTAACCCTTCTTAATGACAAAGGATGGTGTATATGTTATAGTATTGCCAGTAGTTCTACTGTTAACCCTTATTAATGACAAGAGATGGTGTATATGTTATAGTATCGCCAGTAGTTCTACGGTTAACACTTCTTAATGACAAGGGATGGTGTATATATTATAGTATTGCCAGTAGTTCTACTGTTAACCCTTCTTAATGACAAGAGATGGTATATATGTTATAGTATTGCCAGTAGTTCTACTATTAACACTTGTAAATGACAAGAGATGGTGTATATGTTATAGTATTGCCAGTAGTTCTACTGTTAACACTTGTTAATGACAAGAGATGGTGTATATGTTATAGTATAGCCAGTAGTTCTACTGTTAACTCTTGTTAATGACAAGCGATGGTATATATGTTATAGTACTGCCAGTAGTTCTACTGTTAACCCTTATTAATGACAAGAGATAGTGTATATGTTATAGTATTGCCAGTAGTTCTATTGTTAACACTTGTTAATGACAAGAGATGGTATATTTGTTATAGTATAGCCAGTAGTTCTACTGTTAACTCTTGTTAATGACAAGAGATGGTATATATGTTATAGTATAGCCAGTCGTTCTACTGTTAACCCTTGTTAATGACAAGAGATGGTGTATATTTTATAGTATTGCCAGTAGTTCTACTGTTAACCCTTGTTAACAGCAAGAGATGGTGTAAATGTTACAGTATTGCCAGTAGTTCTACTGTTAACCCTTATTAATGACAAGAGATGGTGTATATGTTATAGTATTGCCAGTAGTTCTAATGTTAACCCTTGTTAATGACAAGAGATGGTGTATATGTTATAGTATTGCCAGTAGATCTACTGTGAACCCTTCTTAATGATAAGAGATGGTGTATATGTTATAGTATTGCTAGTAGTTCTACTGTTAACCTTTCTTAATGACAAGAGATGGTGTATATGTTATAGTATTGCCAGTAGTTCTACTGTTAACCCTTCTTATTGACAAAAGATGGTGTATATGTTATAGTATTGCCAGTAGTTCTACTGTTAACCCTTCTTAATGACAAGAGATGGTGTATATGTTATAGTATTGCCAGTAGTTCTACGGTTAACACTTCTTAATGACAAGCGATGGTGGATATGTTATAGTATTGCCAGTAGTTCTACTGTTAACCCTTCTTAATGACAAGAGATGGTGTATATGTTATAGTATTGACAGTAGTTCTACTGTTAACTCTTGTTAATGACAAGAGATGGTGTATATCTTATATTATTGCCAGTAGTTCTACTGTTAACCCTTGTTAATGAAAAGAGATGGTGCATATGTCATAGTATTGCAAGTAGTTCTACTGTTAACCCTTCTTAATGACAAGAGATAGTGTATATGTTATAGTATTGCCAGTATTTCTACTGTTAACCCTTCTTAATGACAAGAGATGGTGTATATTTTATAGTATTGCCATTAGTTCTAGATGGTGTATATGTTATAGTATTGCCAGTAGTTCTACTGTTAACCCTTTTAATGACAAGAGATGGTATATATGTTATAGTATAGCCAGTAGTTCTACTGTTAACACTTGTTAATGACAAGCGATGGTATATATGTTATATTATTGCCAGTAGTTCTACGGTTAACCCTTATTAATGACAAGAGATTGTGTATATGTTATAGTATTGCCAGTAGATCTACTGTTAACCCTTCTTAATGACAAGAGATGGTGTATATGTTATAGTATTGCTAGTAGTTCTACTGTTAACCCTTCTTAATGACAAAGGATGGTGTATATGTTATAGTATTGCCAGTAGTTCTACTGTTAACACTTGTTAATGACAAGAGATCGTGTATATGTTATAGTATAGCCAGTAGTCCTACTGTTAACTCTTGTTAATGACAAGCGATGCTATATATGTTATAGTATTGCCAGTAGTTCTACTGTTAACCCTTATTAATGACAAGAGATGGTGTATATGTTATAGTATTGCCAGTAGTTCTACTGTTAACCCTTGTTAATGACAAGGGATGGTATATATTTTATAGTATAGCCAGTTGTTCTACTGTTAACTCTTGTTAATGACAAGAGATGGTATATATGTTATAGTATAGCCAGTCGTTCTACTGTTAACCCTTGTTAATGACAAGAGATGGTGTATATTTTATAGTATTGCCAGTAGTTCTACTGTTAACCCTTGTTAACAGCAAGAGATGGTGTAAATGTTACAGTATTGCCAGTAGTTCTACTGTTAACCCTTATTAATGACAAGAGATGGTGTATATGTTATAGTATTGCCAGTAGTTCTAATATTAACCCTTGTTAATGACAAGAGATGGTGTATATCTTATAGTATTGCCAGTAGATCTACTGTGAACCCTTCTTAATGATAAGAGATGGTGTATATGTTATAGTATTGCTAGCAGTTCTACTGTTAACCTTTCTTAATGACAAGAGATGGTGTATATGTTATAGTATTGCCAGTAGTTCTACTGTTAACCCTTCTTATTGACAAAAGATGGTGTATATGTTATAGTATTGCCAGTAGTTCTACTGTTAACCCTTCTTAATGACAAGAGATGGTGTATATGTTATAGTATTGCTAGTAGTTCTATGGTTAACACTTCTTAATGACAAGCGATGGTGGATATGTTATAGTATTGCCAGTAGTTCTACTGTTAACCCTTCTTAATGACAAGAGATGGTGTATATGTTATAGTATTGATAGTAGTTCTACTGTTAACTCTTGTTAATGACAAGAGATGGTGTATATCTTATAGTATTGCCAGTAGTTCTACTGTTAACCATTCTTAATGACAAGATATGGTGTATATGTTATAATATTTCCAGTAGTTATACTGTTAACTCTTGTTAATGACAAGAGATGGTGTATATCTCATATTATTGCCAGTAGTTCTACTGTTAACCCTTGTTAATGAAAAGAGATGGTGCATATGTCATAGTATTGCAAGTAGTTCTACTGTTAACCCTTCTTAATGACAAGAGATGGTGTATATGTTATAGTATTTCCAGTAGTTCTACTGTTAACCCTTCTTAATGACAAGAGATAGTGTATATGTTATAGTATTGCCAGTATTTCTACTGTTAACACTTCTTAATGACAAGAGATGGTGTATATTTTATAGTATTGCCATTAGTTCTAGATGGTGTATATGTTATAGTATTGCCAGTAGTTCTACTGTTAACCCTTCTTAATGACAAGAGATAGTGTATATGTTATAGTATTGCCAGTATTTCTACTGTTACCCCTTCTTAATGACAAGAGATGGTGTATATGTTATAGTATTGCGAATAGTTCTACTGTTAACCCTTGTTAATGACAAGAGATGGTATATATGTATTGCCAGTTGTTCTACTGTTAACCCTTTTAATGACAAGAGATGGTATATATGTTATAGTATAGCCAGTAGTTCTAGTGTTAACTCTTGTTAATGACAAGCGATGGTATATATGTTATATTATTGCCAGTAGTTCTACTGTTAACCCTTATTAATGACAAGAGATTGTGTATATGTTATAGTATTGCCAGTAGATCTACTGTTAACCCTTCTTAATGACAAGAGATGGTGTATATGTTATAGTATTGCTAGTAGTTCTACTTTTAACCCTTCTTAATGACAAAGGATGGTGTATATGTTATAGTATTGCCAGTAGTTCTACTGTTTACCCTTCTTCATGACAAGAGATGGTGTATATGTTATAGTAACGCCAGTAGTTCTACGGTTGACACTTCTTAATGACAAGGGATGGTGTATATGTTATAGTATTGCCAGTAGTTCTACTGTTAACCCTTGTTAATTACAAGAGATGATGTATATGTTATAGTATTGCCAGTAGTTCTACTGTTAACACTTGTTAATGACAAGAGATGGTGTATATGTTATAGTATAGCCACTAGTTCTACTGTCAACTCTTGTTAATGACAAGCGATGGTATATATGTTATAGTATTGCCAGTAGTTCTACTGTTAACCCTTCTTAATGACAAGAGATGGTGTATATGTTATAGTATTGCTAGTAGTTCTACTGTTAACCTTTCTTAATGACAAGAGGTGGTGTATATGTTATAGTATTGCCAGTAGTTCTACTGTTAACCCTTCTTAATGACAAAAGATGGTGTATATGTTATAGTATTGCCAGTAGTTCTACTGTTAACCCTTCTTAATGACAAGAGATGGTGTATATGTTATAGTATTGACAGTAGTTCTACTGTTAACTCTTGTTAATGACAAGAGATGGTGTATATCTTATAGTATTGCCAGTAGTTCTACTGTTAACCCTTGTTAATGAAAAGAGATGGTGTATATGTCATAGTATTGCAAGTAGTTCTACCGTTAACCATTCTTAATGACAAGAGATGGTATATATGTTATAGTATTGACAGTAGTTCTACTGTTAACTCTTGTTAATGACAAGAGATGGTGTATATCTTATAGTATTGCCAGTAGTTCTACTGTTAACCCTTGTTAATGAAAAGAGATGGTGTATATGTTATAGTATCGCCAGTAGTTCTAATGTTAACCCTTGTTAATGACAAGAGATGGTATATATGTTATAGTATAGCCAGTAGTTCTAGTGCTAACTCTTGTTAATGACAAGCGATGGTATATATGTTATGTTATTGCCAGTAGTTCTACTGTTAACCCTTATTAATGACAAGAGATTGTGTATATGTTATAGTATTGCCAGTAGATCTACTGTTAACCCTTCTTAATGACAAGAGATGGTGTATATGTTATAGTATTGCTAGTAGTTCTACTGTTAACCCTTCTTAATGATAAAGGATGGTGTATATGTTATAGTATTGCCAGTAGTTCTACTGTTAACCCTTCTTAATGACAAGAGATGGTGTATATGTTATAGTAACGCCAGTAGTTCTACGGTTGACACTTCTTAATGACAAGGGATGGTGTATATGTTATAGTATTGCCAGTAGTTCTACTGTTAACCCTTGTTAATTACAAGAGATGGTGTTTATGTTATAGTATTGCCAGTAGTTCTACTGTTAACCATTCTTAATGACAAGAGATGGTATATATGTTATAGTATTGACAGTAGTTCTACTGTTAACTCTTGTTAATGACAAGAGATGGTGTATATCTTATAGTATTGCCAGTAGTTCTACTGTTAACCCTTGTTAATGAAAAGAGATGGTGTATATGTTATAGTATCGCCAGTAGTTCTAATGTTAACCCTTGTTAATGACAAGAGATGGTATATATGTTATAGTATAGCCAGTAGTTCTAGTGTTAACTCTTGTTAATGACAAGCGATGGTATATATGTTATAGTATTGCCAGTAGTTCTACTGTTAACCCTTCTTAATGACAAGAGATGGTGTATATGTTATAGTATTGCTAGTAGTTCTACTGTTAACCTTTCTTAATGACAAGAGGTGGTGTATATGTTATAGTATTGCCAGTAGTTCTACTGTTAACCCTTCTTAATGACAAAAGATGGTGTATATGTTATAGTATTGCCAGTAGTTCTACTGTTAACCCTTCTTAATGACAAGAGATGGTGTATATGTTATAGTATTGACAGTAGTTCTACTGTTAACTCTTGTTAATGACAAGAGATGGTGTATATCTTATAGTATTGCCAGTAGTTCTACTGTTAACCCTTGTTAATGAAAAGAGATGGTGTATATGTCATAGTATTGCAAGTAGTTCTACCGTTAACCATTCTTAATGACAAGAGATGGTATATATGTTATAGTATTGACAGTAGTTCTACTGTTAACCCTTGTTAACAGCAAGAGATGGTGTATATGTTACAGTATTGTCAGTAGTTCTACTGTTAACCCTTATTAATGACAAGAGATGGTGTATATGTAATAGTATTGCCAGTAGTTATACTGTTAACCCTTCTTAATGACAAGAGATGGTATATATGTTATAGTATTGACAGTAGCTCTACTGTTAACTCTTGTTAATGACAAGAGATGGTGTATATCTTATAGTATTGCCAGTAGTTCTACTGTTAACCGTTGTTAATGACAAGAGATGGTGTATATGTTATAGTATTGCGAATAGTTCTACTGTTAACCCTTGTTACTGACAAGATATGGTGTATAAGTTATAGTATTGCCAATAGTTCTACTGTTAACCCTTCTTAATGACAAGAGATGGTGTATATGTTATAGTATTGCGAATAGTTCCACTGTTAACCCTTGTTAATGACAAGAGATAGTGTATATGTGATAGTATTGCCTGTAGTTCTACTGTTAACCCTTCTTAATGACAAGAGAGGGTGTATATGTTATAGTATTGCCAGTAGTTCTACTTTTAACCCTTGTTACTGACAAGAGATGGTATATATGTTATAGTATTGCCAGTAGTTCTACTGTTAACCCTTCTTAATGACAAGAGATGGTGTATATTTTATAGTATTGCCAATAGTTCTAGATGGTGTTTATGTTATAGTATTGCCAGTAGTTCTACTGTTACCCCTTCTTAATGGCAAGAGATGGTGTATATGTTATAGTAATGCGAATAGTTCTACTGTTAACCCTTGTTAATGACAAGAGATGGTATATATGTATTGCCAGTCGTTCTACTGTTAACCCTTCTTAATGACAAGAGATGGTTTATATGTTATTGTATTGCCAGCAGTTCTACTGTTAACCCTTGTTAATGACAAGAGATGGTGTATATGTTATAGTATTGCCAGTAGTTCTAATGTTAACCCTTGTTAATGACAAGAGATGGTATATATGTTATAGTATTACCAGTAGTTCTAATGTTAACCCTTCTTAATGACAAGAGATGGTGTATATGTTATAGTATTGCCAATAGTTCTACTATTGACCCTTCTTAATGACAAGAGATGGTGTTTATGTTATAGTATTGCTAGTAGTTCTACTGCTAACCCTTCTTAATGACAAAGGATGGTGTATATGTTATAGTATTGCCAGTAGTTCTACTGTTAAACCTTCTTAATGACAAGAGATGGTGTATATGTTATAGTATTGCCAGTTGTTCTACTGTTAACTCTTGTTAATGACAAGAGATGGTGTATATCTTATAGTATTGTCAGTAGTTCTACTGTTAACCCTTATTAATGACAAGAGATGGTGTATATGTTATAGTATTGCCAGTAGTTCTAATGTTAACCCTTGTTAATGACAAGAGATTGTATATATGTTATAGTATTGCTAGTAGTTCTACTGTTAACCCTTATTAATGACAAGAGATGGTATATATGTTATATTATTGCTAGTAGTTCTACTGTTAACCCTTATTAATGACAAGAGATGGGGTATATGTTATAGTATTGCCAGTAGTTCTAATGTTAACCCTTGTGAATGACAAGAGATGGTATATATGTTATAGTATTGCTAGTAGTTCTACTGTTAACCCTTATTAATGAAAAGAGATGGTGTATATGTTATAGTATCGCCAGTAGTTCTACTGTTAACCCTTATCAATGACAAGAGATAGTGTATATGTTATAGTATTGCCAGTAGTTCTACTGTTAACCCTTATTAATGACAAGAGATGGGGTATATGTTATAGTATTGCCAGTAGTTCTAATGTTAACCCTTGTTAATGACAAGATATGGTATATATGTTATAGTATTGCCAGTAGTTCTACTGTTAACCCTTGTTAATGAAAAGAGATGGTGTATATGTTATAGTATCGCCAGTAGTTCTACTGTTAACCCTTATCAATGACAAGAGATAGTGTATATGTTATAGTATTGCCAGTAGTTCTACTGTTAACCCTTGTTAATGACAAGAGATGGTATATATGTTATAGTATAGCCAGTAGTTCTACTGTTAACTCTTGTTAATGACAAGAGATGGTGTATATTTTATAGTATTGCCAGTAGTTCTACTGTTAACCCTTGTTAACAGCAAGAGATGTTGTATATGTTATAGTATTGCCAGTAGTTCTACTGTTAACCCTTATTAATGACAAGAGATGGTGTATATGTTATAGTATTGCCAGTAGTTCTAATGTTAACCCTTGTTAATGTCAAGAGATGGTGTATATGTTATAGTATTGCCAGTAGATCTACTGTTAACCCTTCTTAATGACAAGAGATGGTGTATATGTTATAGTATTTCTAGTAGTTCTACTGTTAACCTTTCTTAATGACAAGAGATGGTGTATATGTTATAGTATTGCCAGTAGTTCTACTGTTAACCCTTCTTAATGACAAAAGATGGTGTATATGTTATAGTATTGCCAGTAGTTCTACTGTTAACCCTTCTTAATGACAAGAGATGGTGTATATGTTATAGTATTGCGAATAGTTCTACTGTTAACCCTTGTTAATGACAAGAGATGGTATATATGTTATAGTATAGCCAGTAGTTCTACTGTTAACTCTTGTTAATGACAAGCGATGGTATATATGTTATAGTATTGCCAGTAGTTCTACTGTTAACCCTTATTAATGACAAGAGATGGTGTATATGTTATAGTATTGCCATTAGTTCTACTGTTAACCCTTCTTAATGACAAGAGATGGTATATATGTTATAGTATTGCTAGTAGTTCTACTGTTAACCCTTATTAATGACAAGAGATTGTGTATATGTTATAGTATTGCCAGTAGATCTACTGTTAACCCTTCTTAATGACAAGAGATGGTGTATATGTTATAGTATTGCTAGTAGTTCTACTGTTAACCCTTCTTAATGACAAGAGATGGTGTATATGTTATAGTATCGCCAGTAGTTCTACGGTTAACACTTCTTAATGACAAGGGATGGTGTATATGTTATAGTATTGCCAGTAGTTCTACTGTTAACCCTTCTTAATGACAAGAGATGGTGTATATCTTATAGTATTGCCAGTAGTTCTACTGTTAACCGTTGTTAATGACAAGAGATGGTGTATATGTTATAGTATTGCGAATAGTTCTACTGTTAACCCTTGTTACTGACAAGATATGGTGTATAAGTTATAGTATTGCCAATAGTTCTACTGTTAACCCTTCTTAATGACAAGAGATGGTGTATATGTTATAGTATTGCGAATAGTTCCACTGTTAACCCTTGTTAATGACAAGAGATAGTGTATATGTGATAGTATTGCCTGTAGTTCTACTGTTAACCCTTCTTAATGACAAGAGAGGGTGTATATGTTATAGTATTGCCAGTAGTTCTACTTTTAACCCTTGTTACTGACAAGAGATGGTATATATGTTATAGTATTGCCAGTAGTTCTACTGTTAACCCTTCTTAATGACAAGAGATGGTGTATATTTTATAGTATTGCCAATAGTTCTAGATGGTGTTTATGTTATAGTATTGCCAGTAGTTCTACTGTTAACCCTTCTTAATGACAAGAAATAGTGTATATGTTATAGTATTGCCAGTATTTCTACTGTTACCCCTTCTTAATGGCAAGAGATGGTGTATATGTTATAGTAATGCGAATAGTTCTACTGTTAACCCTTGTTAATGACAAGAGATGGTATATATGTATTGCCAGTCGTTCTACTGTTAACCCTTCTTAATGACAAGAGATGGTTTATATGTTATTGTATTGCCAGCAGTTCTACTGTTAACCCTTGTTAATGACAAGAGATGGTGTATATGTTATAGTATTGCCAGTAGTTCTAATGTTAACCCTTGTTAATGACAAGAGATGGTATATATGTTATAGTATTACCAGTAGTTCTAATGTTAACCCTTCTTAATGACAAGAGATGGTGTATATGTTATAGTATTGCCAATAGTTCTACTATTAACCCTTCTTAATGACAAGAGATGGTGTTTATGTTATAGTATTGCTAGTAGTTCTACTGCTAACCCTTCTTAATGACAAAGGATGGTGTATATGTTATAGTATTGCCAGTAGTTCTACTGTTAAACCTTCTTAATGACAAGAGATGGTGTATATGTTATAGTATTGCCAGTTGTTCTACTGTTAACTCTTGTTAATGACAAGAGATGGTGTATATCTTATAGTATTGTCAGTAGTTCTACTGTTAACCCTTATTAATGACAAGAGATGGTGTATATGTTATAGTATTGCCAGTAGTTCTAATGTTAACTCTTGTTAATGACAAGAGATGGTATATATGTTATAGTATTGCTAGTAGTTCTACTGTTAACCCTTATTAAAGACAAGAGATGGTATATATGTTATATTATTGCTAGTAGTTCTACTGTTAACCCTTATTAATGACAAGAGATGGGGTATATGTTATAGTATTGCCAGTAGTTCTAATGTTAACCCTTGTTAATGACAAGAGATGGTATATATGTTATAGTATTGCTAGTAGTTCTACTGTTAACCCTTATTAATGAAAAGAGATGGTGTATATGTTATAGTATCGCCAGTAGTTCTACTGTTAACCCTTATCAATGACAAGAGATAGTGTATATGTTATAGTATTGCCAGTAGTTCTACTGTTAACCCTTATTAATGACAAGAGATGGGGTATATGTTATAGTATTGCCAGTAGTTCTAATGTTAACCCTTGTTAATGACAAGATATGGTATATATGTTATAGTATTGCCAGTAGTTCTACTGTTAACCCTTGTTAATGAAAAGAGATGGTGTATATGTTATAGTATCGCCAGTAGTTCTACTGTTAACCCTTATCAATGACAAGAGATAGTGTATATGTTATAGTATTGCCAGTAGTTCTACTGTTAACCCTTGTTAATGACAAGAGATGGTATATATGTTATAGTATAGCCAGTAGTTCTACTGTTAACTCTTGTTAATGACAAGAGGTGGTGTATATTTTATAGTATTGCCAGTAGTTCTACTGTTAACCCTTGTTAACAGCAAGAGATGTTGTATATGTTATAGTATTGCCAGTAGTTCTACTGTTAACCCTTATTAATGACAAGAGATGGTGTATATGTTATAGTATTGCCAGTAGTTCTAATGTTAACCCTTGTTAATGTCAAGAGATGGTGTATATGTTATAGTATTGCCAGTAGATCTACTGTTAACCCTTCTTAATGACAAGAGATGGTGTATATGTTATAGTATTTCTAGTAGTTCTACTGTTAACCTTTCTTAATGACAAGAGATGGTGTATATGTTATAGTATTGCCAGTAGTTCTACTGTTAACCCTTCTTAATGACAAAAGATGGTGTATATGTTATAGTATTGCCAGTAGTTCTACTGTTAACCCTTCTTAATGACAAGAGATGGTGTATATGTTATAGTATTGCGAATAGTTCTACTGTTAACCCTTGTTAATGACAAGAGATGGTATATATGTTATAGTATAGCCAGTAGTTCTACTGTTAACTCTTGTTAATGACAAGCGATGGTATATATGTTATAGTATTGCCAGTAGTTCTACTGTTAACCCTTATTAATGACAAGAGATGGTGTATATGTTATAGTATTGCCATTAGTTCTACTGTTAACCCTTCTTAATGACAAGAGATGGTATATATGTTATAGTATTGCTAGTAGTTCTACTGTTAACCCTTATTAATGACAAGAGATTGTGTATATGTTATAGTATTGCCAGTAGATCTACTGTTAACCCTTCTTAATGACAAGAGATGGTGTATATGTTATAGTATTGCTAGTAGTTCTACTGTTAACCCTTCTTAATGACAAGAGATGGTGTATATGTTATAGTATCGCCAGTAGTTCTACGGTTAACACTTCTTAATGACAAGGGATGGTGTATATGTTATAGTATTGCCAGTAGTTCTACTGTTAACCCTTCTTAATGACAAGAGATGTTATATATGTTATAGTATTGCCAGTAGTTCTACTGTTAACCCTTGTTAATTACAAGAGATGGTGTTTATGTTATTGTATTGCCAGTAGTTCTACTGTTAACCCTTCTTAATGACAAGAGATGGTGTATATGTTATAGTATTGCCAGTAGTTCTACTGTTAACCCTTCTTAATGACAAGAGATGGCGTTTATGTTATAGTATCGCCAGTAGTTCTACCGTTAACCCTTATTAATGACAAGAGATAGTGTATATGTTATAGTATTGCCAGTAGTTCTACTGTTAACCCTTGTTAATGACAAGAGATGGTATATATGTTATAGTATAGCCAGTAGTTCTACTGTTAACTCTTGTTAATGACAAGAGATGGTATATATGTTATAGTATAGCCAGTAGTTCTACTGTTAACCCTTGTTAATGACAAGTGATGGTGTATATTTTATAGTATTGCCAGTAGTTCTACTGTTAACCCTTGTTAACAGCAAGAGATGGTGTATATGTTACAGTATTGCCAGTAGTTCTACTGTTAACCCTTATTAATGACAAGAGATGGTGTATATGTTATAGTATTGCCAGTAGTTCTAATGTTAACCCTTGTTAATGACAAGAGATGGTGTATATGTTATAGTATTGCCAGTACATCTACTGTTAACCCTTGTTAATGACAAGAGATGGTGTATATGTTATAGTATTTCTAGTAGTTCTACTGTTAACCTTTCTTAATGACAAGAGATGGTGTATATGTTATAGTATTGCCAGTAGTTCCACTGTTAACCCTTCTTAATGACAAAAGATGGTGTATATGTTATAGTATTGCCAGTAGTTCTACTGTTAACCCTTCTTAATGACAAGAGATGGTGTATATGTTATAGTATTGCGAATAGTTCTACTGTTAACCCTTGTTAATGACAAGAGATGGTATATATGTTATAGTATAGCCAGTAGTTCTACTGTTAACTCTTGTTAATGACAAGCGATGGTATATATGTTATAGTATTGCCAGTAGTTCTACTGTTAATCCTTATTAATGACAAGAGATGGTGTATATGTTATAGTATTGCCAGTAGTTCTACTGTTAACCCTTCTTAATGACAAGAGATGGTATATATGTTATAGTATTGCTAGTAGTTCTACTGTTAACCCTTATTAATGACAAGAGATTGTGTATATGTTATAGTATTGCCAGTAGATCTACTGTTAACCCTTCTTAATGACAAGAGATGGTGTATATGTTATAGTATTGCTAGTAGTTCTACTGTTAACCCTTCTTAATGACAAAGGATGGTGTATATGTTATAGTATTGCCAGTAGTTCTACTGTTAACCCTTCTTAATGACAAGAGATGGTGTATATGTTATAGTATCGCCAGTAGTTCTACGGTTAACACTTCTTAATGACAAGGGATGGTGTATATGTTATAGTATTGCCAGTAGTTCTACTGTTAACCCTTCTTAATGACAAGAGATGGTATATATATTATAGTATTGCCAGTAGTTCTACTGTTAACTCTTGTTAATTACAAGAGATGGTGTTTATGTTATAGTATTGCCAGTAGTTCTACTGTTAACCCTTCTTAATGACAAGAGATGGTGTATATGTTAGAGTATTGCCAGTAGTTCTACTGTTAACCCTTGTTAATTACAAGAGATGGTGTTTATGTTATATTATTGCCAGTAGTTCTACTGTTAACCCTTCTTAATGACAAGAGATGTTGTATATGTTATAGTATTGCCAGTAGTTCTACTGTTAACACTTGTTAATGACAAGAGATCGTGTATATGTTATAGTATAGCCAGTAGTTCTACTGTTAACTCTTGTTAATGACAAGCGATGGTATATATGTTATATTATTGCCAGTAGTTCTACTGTTAACCCTTATTAATGACAAGAGATGGTGTATATGTTATAGTATTGCCAGTAGTTCTACTGTTAACACTTGTTAATGACAAGGGATGGTATATATTTTATAGTATAGCCAGTAGTTCTACTGTTAACTCTTGTTAATGACAAGAGATGGTATATATGTTATAGTATAGCCAGTCGTTCTACTGTTAACCCTTGTTAATGACAAGAGATGGTGTATATTTTATAGTATTGCCAGTAGTTCTACTGTTAACCCTTGTTAACAGCAAGAGATGGTGTAAATGTTACAGTATTGCCAGTAGTTCTACTGTTAACCCTTGTTAATGACAAGAGATCGTGTATATGTTATAGTATTGCCAGTAGATCTACTGTGAACCCTTCTTAATGATAAGAGATGGTGTATATGTTATAGTATTGCTAGTAGTTCTACTGTTAACCTTTCTTAATGACAAGAGATGGTGTATATGTTATAGTATTGCCAGTAGTTCTAATGTTAACCCTTGTTAATGACAAGAGATGGTGTATATGTTATAGTATTGCCAGTAGATCTACTGTGAACCCTTCTTAATGATAAGAGATGGTGTATATGTTATAGTATTGCTAGTAGTTCTACTGTTTACCTTTCTTAATGACAAGAGATGGTGTATATGTTATAGTATTGCCAGTAGTTCTACGGTTAACACTTCTTAATGACAAGCGATGGTGGATATGTTATAATATTGCCAGTAGTTCTACGGTTAACACTTCTTAATGACAAGCGATGGTGGATATGTTATAATATTGCCAGTAGTTCTACTGTTAACCCTTCTTAATGACAAGAGATGGTGTATATGTTATAGTATTGACAGTAGTTCTACTGTTAACTCTTGTTAATGACAAGAGATGGTGTATATCTTATAGTATTGCCAGTAGTTCTACTGTTAACGATTCTTAATGACAAGATATGGTGTATATGTTATAATATTTCCAGTAGTTAGACTGTTAACTCTTGTTAATGACAAGAGATGGTGTATATCTTATATTATTGCCAGTAGTTCTACTGTTAACCCTTGTTAATGAAAAGAGATGGTGCATATGTCATAGTATTGCAAGTAGTTCTACTGTTGACCCTTCTTAATGACAAGAGATGGTGTATATGTTATAGTATTTCCAGTAGTTCTAATGTTAACCCTTCTTAATGACAAGAGATAGTTTATATGTTATAGTATTGCCAGTATTTCTACTGTTAACCCTTCTTAATGACAAGAGATGGTGTATATTTTATAGTATTGCCATTAGTTCTAGATGGTGTATATGTTATTGTATTGCCAGTAGTTCTACTGTTAACCCTTCTTAATGACAAGAGATAGTGTATATGTTATAGTATTGCCAGTATTTCTACTGTTACCCCTTCTTAATGACAAGAGATGGTGTATATGTTATAGTATTGCGAATAGTTCTACTGTTAACCCTTGTTAATGACAAGAGATGGTATATAGGTATTGCCAGTTGTTCTACTGTTAACCCTTTTAATGACAAGAGATGGTATATATGTTATAGTATAGCCAGTAGTTCTACTGTTAACTCTTGTTAATGACAAGCGATGGTATATATGTTATATTATTGCCAGTAGTTCTAATGTTAACCCTTATTAATGACAAGAGATTGTGTATATGTTATAGTATTGCCAGTAGATCTTCTGTTAACCCTTCTTAATGACAAGAGATGGTGTATATGTTATAGTAGTGCTAGTAGTTCTACTGTTAACCCTTCTTAATGACAAAGGATGGTGTATATGTTATAGTATTGCCAGTAGTTCTACTGTTAACCCTTCTTAATGACAAGAGATGGTGTATATGTTATAGTAACGCCAGTAGTTCTACGGTTGACACTTCTTAATGACAAGAGATGGTGTATATGTTATAGTATTGCCAGTAGTTCTACTGTTAATTCTTGTTAATGACAAGCGATGTTATATATGTTATAGTATTGTCAGTAGTTCTACTGTTAACCCTTATTAATGACAAGAGATGGTGTATATGTTATAGTATTGCCAGTAGTTCTACTGTTAACCCTTCTTAATGACAAGAGATGGTATATATGTTATAGTATTGCCAGTAGTTCTACTGTTAACCCTTGTTAATTACAAGAGATGGTGTTTATGTTATATTATTGCCAGTAGTTCTACTGTTAACCCTTCTTAATGACAAGAGATGTTGTATATGTTATAGTATTGCCAGTAGTTCTACTGTTAACACTTGTTAATGACAAGAGATCGTGTATATGTTATAGTATAGCCAGTAGTTCTACTGTTAACTCTTGTTAATGACAAGCGATGGTATATATGTTATAGTATTGCCAGTAGTTCTACTGTTAACCCTTATTAATGACAAGAGATGGTGTATATGTTATAGTATTGCCAGTAGTTCTACTGTTAACACTTGTTAATGACAAGGGATGGTATATATTTTATAGTATAGCCAGTAGTTCTACTGTTAACTCTTGTTAATGACAAGAGATGGTATATATGTTATAGTATAGCCAGTCGTTCTACTGTTAACCCTTGTTAATGACAAGAGATGGTGTATATTTTATAGTATTGCCAGTAGTTCTACTGTTAACCCTTGTTAACAGCAAGAGATGGTGTAAATGTTACAGTATTGCCAGTAGTTCTATTGTTAACCCTTGTTAATGACAAGAGATGGTGTATATGTTATAGTATTGCCAGTAGATCTACTGTGAACCCTTCTTAATGATAAGAGATGGTGTATATGTTATAGTATTGCTAGTAGTTCTACTGTTAACCTTTCTTAATGACAAGAGATGGTGTATATGTTATAGTATTGCCAGTAGTTCTAATGTTAACCCTTGTTAATGACAAGAGATGGTGTATATGTTATAGTATTGCCAGTAGATCTACTGTGAACCCTTCTTAATGATAAGAGATGGTGTATATGTTATAGTATTGCTAGTAGTTCTACTGTTAACCTTTCTTAATGACAAGAGATGGTGTATATGTTATAGTATTGCCAGTAGTTCTACTGTTAACCCTTCTTATTGACAAAAGATGGTGTATATGTTATAGTATTGCCAGTAGTTCTACTGTTAACCCTTCTTAATGACAAGAGATGGTGTATATGTTATAGTATTGCCAGTAGTTCTACGGTTAACACTTCTTAATGACAAGCGATGGTGGATATGTTATAATATTGCCAGTAGTTCTACTGTTAACCCTTCTTAATGACAAGAGATGGTGTATATGTTATAGTATTGACAGTAGTTCTACTGTTAACTCTTGTTAATGACAAGAGATGGTGTATATCTTATAGTATTGCCAGTAGTTCTACTGTTAACCATTCTTAATGACAAGATATGGTGTATATGTTATAATATTTCCAGTAGTTAGACTGTTAACTCTTGTTAATGACAAGAGATGGTGTATATCTTATATTATTGCCAGTAGTTCTGCTGTTAACCCTTCTTATTGACAAAAGATGGTGTATATGTTATAGTATTGCCAGTAGTTCTACTGTTAACCCTTCTTAATGACAAGAGATGGTGTATATGTTATAGTATTGCCAGTAGTTCTACGGTTAACACTTCTTAATGACAAGCGATGGTGGATATGTTATAATATTGCCAGTAGTTCTACTGTTAACTCTTGTTAATGACAAGAGATGGTGTATATCTTATAGTATTGCCAGTAGTTCTACTGTTAACCATTCTTAATGACAAGATATGGTGTATATGTTATAATATTTCCAGTAGTTAGACTGTTAACTCTTGTTAATGACAAGAGATGGTGTATATCTTATATTATTGCCAGTTGTTCTACTGTTAACCCTTGTGAATGAAAAGAGATGGTGCATATGTCATAGTATTGCAAGTAGTTCTACTGTTAACCCTTCTTAATGACAAGAGATGGTGTATATGTTATAGTATTTCCAGTAGTTCTAATGTTAACCCTTCTTAATGACAAGAGATAGTTTATATGTTATAGTATTGCCAGTATTTCTACTGTTAACCCTTCTTAATGACAAGAGATGGTGTATATTTTATAGTATTGCCATTAGTTCTAGATGGTGTATATGTTATAGTATTGCCAGTAGTTCTACTGTTAACCCTTCTTAATGACAAGAGATAGTGTATATGTTATAGTATTGCCAGTATTTCTACTGTTACCCCTTCTTAATGACAAGAGATGGTGTATATGTTATAGTATTGCGAATAGTTCTACTGTTAACCCTTGGTAATGACAAGAGATGGTATATATGTATTGCCAGTTGTTCTACTGTTAACCCTTTTAATGACAAGAGATGGTATATATGTTATAGTATAGCCAGTAGTTCTACTGTTAACTCTTGTTAATGACAAGCGATGGTATATATGTTATATTATTGCCAGTAGTTCTACTGTTAACCCTTATTAATGACAAAAGATTGTGTATATGTTATAGTATTGCCAGTAGATCTTCTGTTAACCCTTCTTAATGACAAGAGATGGTGTATATGTTATAGTATTGCTAGTAGTTCTACTGTTAACCCTTCTTAATGACAAAGGATGGTGTATATGTTATAGTATTGCCAGTAGTTCTACTGTTAACCCTTCTTAATGACAAGAGATGGTGTATATGTTATAGTAATGCCAGTAGTTCTACGGTTGACACTTCTTAATGACAAGAGATGGTGTATATGTTATAGTATTGCCAGTAGTTCTACTGTTAATTCTTGTTAATGACAAGCGATGTTATATATGTTATAGTATTGCCAGTAGTTCTACTGTTAACCCTTATTAATGACAAGAGATGGTGTATATGTTATAGTATTGCCAGTAGTTCTACTGTTAACCCTTCTTAATGACAAGAGATGGTATATATGTTATAGTATTGCCAGTAGTTCTACTGTTAACCCTTGTTAATTACAAGAGATGGTGTTTATGTTATATTATTGCCAGTAGTTCTACTGTTAACCCTTCTTAATGACAAGAGATGTTGTATATGTTATAGTATTGCCAGTAGTTCTACTGTTAACACTTGTTAATGACAAGAGATCGTGTATATGTTATAGTATAGCCAGTAGTTCTACTGTTAACTCTTGTTAATGACAAGCGATGGTATATATGTTATAGTATTGCCAGTAGTTCTACTGTTAACCCTTATTAATGACAAGAGATGGTGTATATGTTATAGTATTGCCAGTAGTTCTACTGTTAACGCTTGTTAATGACAAGGGATGGTATATATTTTATAGTATAGCCAGTAGTTCTACTGTTAACTCTTGTTAATGACAAGAGATGGTATATATGTTATAGTATAGCCAGTCGTTCTACTGTTAACCCTTGTTAATGACAAGAGATGGTGTATATTTTATAGTATTGCCAGTAGTTCTACTGTTAACCCTTGTTAACAGCAAGAGATGGTGTAAATATTACAGTATTGCCAGTAGTTCTACTGTTAACCCTTGTTAATGACAAGAGATGGTGTATATGTTATAGTATTGCCAGTAGATCTACTGTGAACCCTTCTTAATGATAAGAGATGGTGTATATGTTATAGTATTGCTAGTAGTTCTACTGTTAACCTTTCTTAATGACAAGAGATGGTGTATATGTTATAGTATTGCCAGTAGTTCTAATGTTAACCCTTGTTAATGACAAGAGATGGTGTATATGTTATAGTATTGCCAGTAGATCTACTGTGAACCCTTCTTAATGATAACAGATGGTGTATATGTTATAGTATTGCTAGTAGTTCTACTGTTAACCTTTCTTAATGACAAGAGATGGTGTATATGTTATAGTATTGCCAGTAGTTCTACTGTTAACCCTTCTTATTGACAAAAGATGGTGTATATGTTATAGTATTGCCAGTAGTTCTACTGTTAACCCTTCTTAATGACAAGAGATGGTGTATATGTTATAGTATTGCCAGTAGTTCTACGGTTAACACTTCTTAATGACAAGCGATGGTGGATATGTTATAATATTGCCAGTAGTTCTACTGTTAACCCTTCTTAATGACAAGAGATGGTGTATATGTTATAGTATTGACAGTAGTTCTACTGTTAACTCTTGTTAATGACAAGAGATGGTGTATATCTTATAGTATTGCCAGTAGTTCTACTGTTAACCATTCTTAATGACAAGATATGGTGTATATGTTATAATATTTCCAGTAGTTAGACTGTTAACTCTTGTTAATGACAAGAGATGGTGTATATCTTATATTATTGCCAGTAGTTCTACTGTTAACCCTTGTTAATGAAAAGAGATGGTGCATATGTCATAGTATTGCAAGTAGTTCTACTGTTAACCCTTCTTAATGACAAGAGATGGTGTATATGTTATAGTATTTCCAGTAGTTCTAATGTTAACTCTTGTTAATGACAAGCGATGGTATATATGTTATATTATTGCCAGTAGTTCTACTGTTAACCCTTATTAATGACAAGAGATTGTGTATATGTTATAGTATTGCCAGTAGATCTTCTGTTAACCCTTCTTAATGACAAGAGATGGTGTATATGTTATAGTATTGCTAGTAGTTCTACTGTTAACCCTTCTTAATGACAAAGGATGGTGTATATGTTATAGTATTGCCAGTAGTTCTACTGTTAACCCTTCTTAATGACAAGAGATGGTGTATATGTTATAGTAACGCCAGTAGTTCTACGGTTGACACTTCTTAATGGCAAGAGATGGTGTATATGTTATAGTATTGCCAGTAGTTCTACTGTTAATTCTTGTTAATGACAAGCGATGTTATATATGTTATAGTATTGCCAGTAGTTCTACTGTTAACCCTTATTAATGACAAGAGATGGTGTATATGTTATAGTATTGCCAGTAGTTCTACTGTTAACCCTTCTTAATGACAAGAGATGGTATATATGTTATAGTATTGCCAGTAGTTCTACTGTTAACCCTTATTAATTACAAGAGATGGTGTTTATGTTATATTATTGCCAGTAGTTCTACTGTTAACCCTTCTTAATGACAAGAGATGTTGTATATGTTATAGTATTGCCAGTAGTTCTACTGTTAACACTTGTTAATGACAAGAGATCGTGTATATGTTATAGTATAGCCAGTAGTTCTACTGTTAACCCTTGTTAATTACAAGAGATGGTGTTTATGTTATATTATTGCCAGTAGTTCTACTGTTAACCCTTCTTAATGACAAGAGATGTTGTATATGTTATAGTATTGCCAGTAGTTCTACTGTTAACACTTGTTAATGACAAGAGATCGTGTATATGTTATAGTATAGCCAGTAGTTCTACTGTTAACTCTTGTTAATGACAAGCGATGGTATATATGTTATAGTATTGCCAGTAGTTCTACTGTTAACCCTTATTAATGACAAGAGATGGTGTATATGTTATAGTATTGCCAGTAGTTCTACTGTTAACACTTGTTAATGACAAGGGATGGTATATATTTTATAGTATAGCCAGTAGTTCTACTGTTAACTCTTGTTAATGACAAGAGATGGTATATATGTTATAGTATAGCCAGTCGTTCTACTGTTAACCCTTCTTAATGACAAGAGATGGTGTATATTTTATAGTATTGCCAGTAGTTCTACTGTTAACCCTTGTTAACAGCAAGAGATGGTGTAAATGTTACAGTATTGCCAGTAGTTCTACTGTTAACCCTTGTTAATGACAAGAGATCGTGTATATGTTATAGTATTGCCAGTAGATCTACTGTGAACCCTTCTTAATGATAAGAGATGGTGTATATGTTATAGTATTGCTAGTAGTTCTACTGTTAACCTTTCTTAATGACAAGAGATGGTGTATATGTTATAGTATTGCCAGTAGTTCTAATGTTAACCCTTGTTAATGACAAGAGATGGTGTATATGTTATAGTATTGCCAGTAGATCTACTGTGAACCCTTCTTAATGATAAGAGATGGTGTATATGTTATAGTATTGCTAGTAGTTCTACTGTTAACCTTTCTTAATGACAAGAGATGGTGTATATGTTATAGTATTGCCAGTAGTTCTGCTGTTAACCCTTCTTATTGACAAAAGGTGGTGTATATGTTATAGTATTGCCAGTAGTTCTACTGTTAACCCTTCTTAATGACAAGAGATGGTGTATATGTTATAGTATTGCCAGTAGTTCTACGGTTAACATTTCTTAATGACAAGCGATGGTGGATATGTTATAATATTGCCAGTAGTTCTACTGGTAACTCTTCTTAATGACAAGAGATGGTGTATATGTTATAGTATTGACAGTAGTTCTACTGTTAACTCTTGTTAATGACAAGAGATGGTGTATATCTTATAGTATTGCCAGTAGTTCTACTGTTAACCATTCTTAATGACAAGATATGGTGTATATGTTATAATATTTCCAGTAGTTAGACTGTTAACTCTTGTTAATGACAAGAGATGGTGTATATCTTATATTATTGCCAGTAGTTCTAATGTTAACCCTTTGTTAATGAAAAGAGATGGTGCATATGTCATAGTATTGCAAGTAGTTCTACTGTTAACCCTTCTTAATGACAAGAGATGGTGTATATGTTATAGTATTTCCAGTAGTTCTAATGTTAACCCTTCTTAATGACAAGAGATAGTTTATATGTTATAGTATTGCCAGTATTTCTACTGTTAACCCTTCTTAATGACAAGAGATGGTGTATATTTTATAGTATTGCCATTAGTTCTAGATGGTGTATATGTTATAGTATTGCCAGTAGTTCTACTGTTAACCCTTCTTAATGACAAGAGATAGTGTATATGTTATAGTATTGCCAGTATTTCTACTGTTACCCCTTCTTAATGACAAGAGATGGTGTATATGTTATAGTATTGCGAATAGTTCTACTGTTAACCCTTGTTAATGACAAGAGATGGTATATATGTATTGCCAGTTGTTCTACTGTTAACCCTTTTAATGACAAGAGATGGTATATATGTTATAGTATAGCCAGTAGTTCTACTGTTAACTCTTGTTAATGACAAGCGATGGTATATATGTTATATTATTGCCAGTAGTTCTACTGTTAACCCTTATTAATGACAAGAGATTGTGTATATGTTATAGTATTGCCAGTAGATCTTCTGTTAACCCTTCTTAATGACAAGAGATGGTGTATATGTTATAGTATTGCTAGTAGTTCTACTGTTAACCCTTCTTAATGACAAAGGATGGTGTATATGTTATAGTATTGCCAGTAGTTCTACTGTTAACCCTTCTTAATGACAAGAGATGGTGTATATGTTATAGTAACGCCAGTAGTTCTACGGTTGACACTTCTTAATGGCAAGAGATGGTGTATATGTTATAGTATTGCCAGTAGTTCTACTGTTAATTCTTGTTAATGACAAGCGATGTTATATATGTTATAGTATTGCCAGTAGTTCTACTGTTAACCCTTATTAATGACAAGAGATGGTGTATATGTTATAGTATTGCCAGTAGTTCTACTGTTAACCCTTCTTAATGACAAGAGATGGTATATATGTTATAATATTGCCAGTAGTTCTACTGTTAACCCTTGTTAATTACAAGAGATGGTGTTTATGTTATATTATTGCCAGTAGTTCTACTGTTAACCCTTCTTAATGACAAGAGATGTTGTATATGTTATAGTATTGCCAGTAGTTCTACTGTTAACACTTGTTAATGACAAGAGATCGTGTATATGTTATAGTATAGCCAGTAGTTCTACTGTTAACTCTTGTTAATGACAAGCGATGGTATATATGTTATAGTATTGCCAGTAGTTCTACTGTTAACCCTTATTAATGACAAGAGATGGTGTATATGTTATAGTATTGCCAGTAGTTCTACTGTTAACACTTGTTAATGACAAGGGATGGTATATATTTTATAGTATAGCCAGTAGTTCTACTGTTAACTCTTGTTAATGACAAGAGATGGTATATATGTTATAGTATAGCCAGTCGTTCTACTGTTAACCCTTGTTAATGACAAGAGATGGTGTATATTTTATAGTATTGCCAGTAGTTCTACTGTTAACCCTTGTTAACAGCAAGAGATGGTGTAAATGTTACAGTATTGCCAGTAGTTCTACTGTTAACCCTTGTTAATGACAAGAGATGGTGTATATGTTATAGTATTGCCAGTAGATCTACTGTGAACCCTGCTTAATGATAAGAGATGGTGTATATGTTATAGTATTGCTAGTAGTTCTACTGTTAACCTTTCTTAATGACAAGAGATGGTGTATATGTTATAGTATTGCCAGTAGTTCTAATGTTAACCCTTGTTAATGACAAGAGATGGTGTATATGTTATAGTATTGCCAGTAGATCTACTGTGAACCCTTCTTAATGATAAGAGATGGTGTATATGTTATAGTATTGCTAGTAGTTCTACTGTTAACCTTTCTTAATGACAAGAGATGGTGTATATGTTATAGTATTGCTAGTAGTTCTACTGTTAACCCTTCTTATTGACAAAAGATGGTGTATATGTTATAGTATTGCCAGTAGTTCTACGGTTAACACTTCTTAATGACAAGCGATGGTGGATATGTTATAATATTGCCAGTAGTTCTACTGTTAACCCTTCTTAATGACAAGAGATGGTGTATATGTTATAGTATTGACAGTAGTTCTACTGTTAACTCTTGTTAGTGACAAGAGATGGTGTATATCTTATAGTATTGCCAGTAGTTCTACTGTTAACCATTCTTAATGACAAGATATGGTGTATATGTTATAATATTTCCAGTAGTTAGCCTGTTAACTCTTGTTAATGACAAGAGATGGTGTATATCTTATATTATTGCCAGTAGTTCTACTGTTAACCCTTGTTAATGACAAGAGATAGTTTATATGTTATAGTATTGCCAGTATTTCTACTGTTAACCCTTCTTAATGACAAGAGATGGTGTATATTTTATAGTATTGCCATTAGTTCTAGATGGTGTATATGTTATAGTATTGCCAGTAGTTCTACTGTTAACCCTTCTTAATGACAAGAGATAGTGTATATGTTATAGTATTGCCAGTATTTCTAATGTTAACCCTTCTTAATGACAAGAGATGGTGTATATGTTATAGTATTGCGAATAGTTCTACTGTTAACCCTTGTTAATGACAAGAGATGGTATATATGTATTGCCAGTTGTTCTACTGTTAACCCTTTTAATGACAAGAGATGGTATATATGTTATAGTATAGCCAGTAGTTCTACTGTTAACTCTTGTTAATGACAAGCGATGGTATATATGTTATATTATTGCCAGTAGTTCTACTGTTAACCCTTATTAATGACAAGAGATTGTGTATATGTTATAGTATTGCCAGTAGATCTTCTGTTAACCCTTCTTAATGACAAGAGATGGTGTATATGTTATAGTATTGCTAGTAGTTCTACTGTTAACCCTCTCTTAATGACAAAGGATGGTGTATATGTTATAGTATTGCCAGTAGTTCTACTGTTAACCCTTCTTAATGACAAGAGATGGTGTATATGTTATAGTAACGCCAGTAGTTCTACGGTTGACACTTCTTAATGACAAGGGATGGTGTATATGTTATAGTATTGCCAGTAGTTCTACTGTTAAACCTTCTTAATGACAAGAGATGTTATATATGTTATAGTATTGCCAGTAGTTCTACTGTTAACCCTTGTTAATTACAAGAGATGGTGTTTATCTTATAGTATTGCCAGTAGTTCTACTGTTAACCCTTCTTAATGACAGGAGATGATGTATATGTTATAGTATTGCCAGTAGTTCTACTGTTAACACTTGTTAATGACAAGAGATGGTGTATATGTTATAGTATAGCCACTAGTTCTACTGTTAACTCTTGTTAATGACAAGCGATGGTATATATGTTATAGTATTGCCAGGAGTTCTACTGTTAACCCTTCTTAATGACAAGAGATGGTGTATATGTTATAGTATTGCTAGTAGTTCTACTGTTAACCCTTCTTAATGACAAGAGATGGTGTATGTGTTATAGTAACGCCAGTAGTTCTACGGTTGACACTTCTTAATGACAAGGGATGGTGTATATGTTATAGTATTGCCAGTAGTTCTACTGTTAAACCTTCTTAATGACAAGAGATGGTATATATGTTATAGTATTGCCAGTAGTTCTACTGTTAACCCTTCTTAATGACAAAAGATGGTGTATATGTTATAGTATTGCCAGTAGTTCTACTGTTAACCCTTCTTAATGACAAGAGATGGTGTATATGTTATAGTATTGACAGTAGTTCTACTGTTAACTCTTGTTAATGACAAGAGATGGTGTATATCTTATAGTATTGCCAGTAGTTCTACTGTTTACCCTTGTTAATGAAAAGAGATGGTGTATATGTCATAGTATTGCAAGTAGTTCTACCGTTAACCATTCTTAATGACAAGAGATGGTATATATTTTATAGTATAGCCAGTAGTTCTACTGTTAACTCTTGTTAATGACAAGAGATGGTATATATGTTATAGTAAAGCCAGTCGTTCTACTGTTAACCCTTGTTAATGACAAGAGATGGTGTATATTTTATAGTATTGCCAGTAGTTCTACTGTTAACCCTTGTTAACAGCAAGAGATGGTGTAAATGTTACAGTATTGCCAGTAGTTCTACTGTTAACCCTTATTAATGACAAGAGATGGTGTATATGTTATAGTATTTCCAGTAGTTCTACTGTTAACACTTGTTAATGACAAGAGATGGTGTATATGTTATAGTATTGCCAGTAGATCTACTGTGAACCCTTCTTAATGATAAGAGATGGTGTATATGTTATAGTATTGCTAGTAGTTCTACTGTTAACCTTTCTTAATGACAAGAGATGGTGTATATGTTATAGTATTGCCAGTAGTTCTACTGTTAACCCTTCTTATTAACAAAAGATGGTGTATATGTTATAGTATTGCCAGTAGTTCTACTGTTAACCCTTCTTAATGACAAGAGATGGTCTATATGTTATAGTATTGACAGTAGTTCTACTGTTAACCCTTGTTAATGAAAAGAGATGGTGCATATGTCATAGTATTGCAAGTAGTTCTACTGTTAACCCTTCTTAATGACAAGAGATGGTGTATATGTTATAGTATTTCCAGTAGTTCTACTGTTAACCCTTCTTAATGACAAGAGATAGTGTATATGTTATAGCATTGCCAGCATTTCTACTGTTAACCCTTCTTAATGACAAGAGATGGTGTATATGTTATAGTATTGCCATTAGTTCTAGATGGTGTATATGTTATAGTATTGCCAGTAGTTCTACTGTTAACCCTTCTTAATGACAAGAGATAGTGTATATGTTATAGTATTGCCAGTATTTCTACTGTTAACCCTTCTTAATGACAAGAGATGGTGTATATGTTATAGTATTGCGAATAGTTCTACTGTTTAACCCTTGTTAATGACAAGAGATGGTATATATGTATTGCCAGTTGTTCTACTGTTAACCCTTTTAATGACAAGAGATGGTATATATGTTATAGTATAGCCAGTAGTTCTACTGTTAACTCTTGTTAATGACAAGCGATGGTATATATGTTATATTATTGCCAGTAGATCTACTGTTAACCCTTCTTAATGACAAGAGATGGTGTATATGTTATAGTATTGCCAGTAGTTCTACTGTTAACCCTTCTTAATGACAAGAGATGGTGTATATGTTATAGTAACGCCAGTAGTTCTACGGTTGACACTTCTTAATGACAAGGGATGGTGTATATGTTATAGTATTGCCAATAGTTCTACTGTTAACCCTTCTTAATGACAAGAGATGGTGTTTATGTTATAGTATTGCCAGTAGTTCTACTGTTAACCCTTCTTAATGACAAGTGATGATGTATATGTTATAGTATTGCCAGTAGTTCTACCGTTAACCCTTCTTAATGACAAGAGATGGTGTATATGTTATAGTATTGACAGTAGTTCTACTGTTAACTCTTGTTAATGACAAGAGATGGTGTATATCTTATAGTATTGCCAGTAGTGCTACTGTTAACCCTTGTTAATGAAAAGAGATGGTGTATATGTCATAGTATTGCAAGTAGTTCTACCGTTAACCATTCTTAATGACAAGAGATGGTATATATGTTATAGTATTGACAGTAGTTCTACTGTTAACCCTTATTAATGACAAGAGATGGTATATATGTTATAGTATTGACAGTAGTTCTACTGTTAACTCTTGTTAATGACAAGAGATGGTGTATATCTTATAGTATTGCCAGTAGTTCTACTGTTAGCACTTGTTAATGAAAAGAGATGGTGTATATGTTATAGTGTTTCCAGTAGTTATACTGTTAACCCTTGTTAATTACAAGAGATGGTATATATGTTATTGTATTGCCAGTAGTTCTACTGTTAACCCTTGTTAATGACAAGAGATGGTGTATATTTTATAGTATTGCCGGTAGTTCTACTGTTAACCGTTGTTAATGACAAGAGATGGTGTATATGTTATAGTATTGCGAATAGTTCTACTGTTAACCCTTGTTAATGACAAGATATGGTGTATAAGTTATAGTATTGCCAATAGTTCTACTGTTAACCATTCTTAATGACAAGAGATGGTGTATATGTTATAGTATTGCGAATAGTTCCACTGTTAACCCTTGTTAATGACAAGAGATAGTGTATATGTAATAGTATTGCCTGTAGTTCTACTGTTAACCCTTCTTAATGACAAGAGAGGGTGTATATGTTATACTATTGCCAGTAGTTCTACTGTTAACCCTTGTTACTGACAAGAGATGGTATATATGTTATAGTATTTCCAGTATTTCTACTGTTAACCCTTCTTAATGACAAGAGATGGTGTATATTTTATAGTATTGCCAATAGTTCTAGATGGTGTTTATGTTATAGTATTGCCAGTAGTTCTACTGTTAACCCTTCTTAATGACAAGAGATAGTGTATATGTTATAGTATTGCCAGTATTTCTACTGTTACCCCTTCTTAATGACAAGAGATGGTGTATATGTTATAGTAATGCGAATAGTTCTACTGTTAACCCTTGTTAATGACAAGAGATGGTATATATGTATTGCCAGTCGTTCTACTGTTAACCCTTCTTAATGACAAGAGATGGTTTATATGTTATTGTATTGCCAGCAGTTCTTCTGTTAACCCTTGTTAATGACAAGAGATGGTGTATATGTTATAGTATTGCCAGTAGTTCTACTGTTAACCCTTGTTAATGACAAGAGATGGTATATATCTTATAGTATTACCAGTAGTTCTACTGTTAGCACTTGTTAATGAAAAGAGATGGTGTATATGTTATAGTGTTTCCAGTAGTTATACTGTTAACCCTTGTTAATTACAAGAGATGGTATATATGTTATTGTATTGCCAGTAGTTCTACTGTTAACCCTTGTTAATGACAAGAGATGGTGTATATTTTATAGTATTGCCGGTAGTTCTACTGTTAACCGTTGTTAATGACAAGAGATGGTGTATATGTTATAGTATTGCGAATAGTTCTACTGTTAACCCTTGTTAATGACAAGATATGGTGTATAAGTTATAGTATTGCCAATAGTTCTACTGTTAACCATTCTTAATGACAAGAGATGGTGTATATGTTATAGTATTGCGAATAGTTCCACTGTTAACCCTTGTTAATGACAAGAGATAGTGTATATGTAATAGTATTGCCTGTAGTTCTACTGTTAACCCTTCTTAATGACAAGAGAGGGTGTATATGTTATACTATTGCCAGTAGTTCTACTGTTAACCCTTGTTACTGACAAGAGATGGTATATATGTTATAGTATTTCCAGTATTTCTACTGTTAACCCTTCTTAATGACAAGAGATGGTGTATATTTTATAGTATTGCCAATAGTTCTAGATGGTGTTTATGTTATAGTATTGCCAGTAGTTCTACTGTTAACCCTTCTTAATGACAAGAGATAGTGTATATGTTATAGTATTGCCAGTATTTCTACTGTTACCCCTTCTTAATGACAAGAGATGGTGTATATGTTATAGTAATGCGAATAGTTCTACTGTTAACCCTTGTTAATGACAAGAGATGGTATATATGTATTGCCAGTCGTTCTACTGTTAACCCTTCTTAATGACAAGAGATGGTTTATATGTTATTGTATTGCCAGCAGTTCTTCTGTTAACCCTTGTTAATGACAAGAGATGGTGTATATGTTATAGTATTGCCAGTAGTTCTACTGTTAACCCTTGTTAATGACAAGAGATGGTATATATCTTATAGTATTACCAGTAGTTCTAATGTTAACCCTTCTTAATGACAAGAGATGGTGTATATGTTATAGTATTGCCAATAGCTCTACTGTTAACCCTTCTTAATGACAAGAGATGGTGTATATGTTATAGTATTGCCAGGAGTTCTACTGTTAACACTTGTTAATGACAACTGATGGTATATATGTTATAGTATAGCCAGTAGTTCTACTGTTAACTCTTGTTAATGACAAGCGATGGTATATATGTTATGGTATTGCCAGTAGTTCTACTGTTAACCCTTATTAATGACAAGAGATGGTGTATATGTTATAGTATTGCCAGTAGTTCTACTGTTAACCCTTCTTAATGACAAGAGATGGTATATATGTTATAGTATTGCAAGTAGCTCTACTGTTAACCCTTATTAATGACAAGTGATGGTGTATATGTTATAGTATTGCCAGTAGATCGACTGTTAACCCTTCTTAATGACAAGAGATGGTGTTTATGTTATAGTATTGCTAGTAGTTCTACTGTTAACCCTTCTTAATGACAAAGGATGGTGTATATGTTATAGTATTGCCAGTAGTTCTACTGTTAACCCTTCTTAATGACAGGAGATGGTGCATATGTTATAGTATTGCCAGTTGTTCTACTGTTAACTCTTGTTAATGACAAGAGATGGTGTATATCTTATAGTATTGACAGTAGTTCTACTGTTAACTCTTGTTAATGACAAGAGATGGTGTATATCTTATATTATTGCCAGTAGTTCTACTGTTAACCGTTGTTAATGAAAAGAGATGGTGTATATGTCATAGTATTGCAAGTAGTTCCACTGTTAACCCTTCTTAATGACAAGAGATGGTGTATATGTTATAGTATTTCCAGTAGTTATACTGTTAACCCTTCTTAATGACAAGAGATGGTATATATGTTATAGTATTGCCAGTAGTTCTACTGTTAACCCTTGTTAATTACAAGAGATGGTATATATGTTATAGTATTGCCAATAGTTCTACTGTTAACCCTTCTTAATGACAAGAGTTGGTGTATATTTTATAGTATTGCCAGTAGTTCTACTGTTAACCCTTGTTAATGAAAAGAGATGGTGTATATGTTATAGTATTGCGAATAGTTCTACTGTTAACCCTTGTTAATGACAAGATATGGTGTATAAGTTATAGTATTGCCAATAGTTCTACTGTTAACCCTTCTTAATGACAAGAGATGGTGTATATGTTATAGTATTGCCAGTAGTTCTACTGTTAACCCTTGTTACTGACAAGAGACGGTATATATGTTATAGTATTGCCAGTAGTTCTACTGTTAACCCTTCTTAATGACAAGAGATGGTGTATATTTTATAGTATTGCCAATAGTTCTAGATGGTGTTTATGTTATAGTATTGCCAGTAGTTCTACTGTTAACCCTTCTTAATGACAAGAGATAGTGTATATGTTATAGTATTGCCAGTATTTCTACTGATACCCCTTATTAATGACAAGAGATGGTGTATATGTTATAGTAATGCGAATAGTTCTACTGTTAACCCTTGTTAATGACCAGAGATGGTGTATATGTTATAGTATTGCCAGTAGTTCTACTGTTAACCCTTGTTAATGACAAGAGATGGTGTATATGTTATAGTATTTCCAGTAGTTCTACTGTTAACACTTGTTAATGACAAGAGATGGTATATATGTTATAGCATAGACAGTAGTTCTACTGTTAACTCTTGTTAATGACAAGCGATGGTATATATGTTATAGTATTGCCAGTAGTTCTACTGTTAACCCTTATTAATGACAAGGGATGGTGTATATGTTATAGTATTGCCAGTAGTTCTACTGTTAACCCTTCTTAATGACAAGAGATAGTATATATGTTATAGTATTGCTAGTAGTTCTACTGTTAACCCTTATTAATGACAAGTAATGGTGTATATGTTATAGTATTGCCAGTAGATCGACTGTTAACCCTTCTTAATGACAAGAGATGGTGTTTATGTTATAGTATTGCTAGTAGTTCTACTGTTAACCCTTCTTAATGACAAAGGATGGTGTATATGTTATAGTATTGCCAGTAGTTCTACTGATAACCCTTCTTAATGACAGGAGATGGTGTATATGTTATAGTATTGCCAGTTGTTCTACTGTTAACTCTTGTTAATGACAAGAGATGGTGTATATCTTATAGTATTGACAGTAGTTCTACTGTTAACTCTTGTTAATGACAAGAGATGGTGTATATCTTATAGTATTGCCAGTAGTTCTACTGTTAACCCTTGTTAATGGAAAGAGATGGTGTATATGTCATAGTATTGCAAGGAGTTCCACTGTTAACCCTTCTTAATGACAAGAGATGGTGTATATGTTATAGTATTTCCAGTAGTTATACTGTTAACCCTTCTTAATGACAAGAGATGGTATATATGTTATTGTATTGCCAGTAGTTCTACTGTTAACCCTTGTTAATTACAAGAGATGGTATATATGTTATAGTATTGCCAATAGTTCTACTGTTAACCCTTGTTAATGACAAGATATGGTGTATAAGTTATAGTATTGCCAATAGTTCTACTGTTAACCCTTCTTAATGACAAGAGATAGTGTATATGTGATAGTATTGCCTTTAGTTCTACTGTTAACCCTTCTTAATGACAAGAGATGGTGTATATGTTATAGTATTGCCAGTAGTTCTACTGTTAACCCTTGTTACTGACAAGAGATGGTATATATGTTATAGTATTGCCAGTAGTTCTACTGTTAACCCTTCTTAATGACAAGAGATGGTGTATATTTTATAGTATTGCCAATAGTTCTAGATGGTGTTTATGTTATAGTGTTGCCAGTAGTTCTACTGTTAACCCTTCTTAATGACAAGAGATAGTGTATATGTTATAGTATTGCCAGTATTTCTACTGTTACCCCTTCTTAATGACAAGAGATGGTGTATATGTTATAGTAATGCGAATAGTTCTACTGTTAACCCTTGTTAATGACAAGAGATGGTATATATGTATTGCCAGTCGTTCTACTGTTAACCCTTGTTAATGACCAGAGATGGTGTATATGTTATAGTATTGCCAGTAGTTCTACTGTTAACCCTTCTTAATGACAAGAGATAGTGTATATGTTATAGTATTGCCAGTATTTCTACTGTTACCCCTTATTAATGACAAGAGATGGTGTATATGTTATAGTAATGCGAATAGTTCTACTGTTAACCCTTGTTAATGACCAGAGATGGTGTATATGTTATAGTATTGCCAGTAGTTCTACTGTTAACCCTTGTTAATGACAAGAGATGGTGTATATGTTATAGTATTTCCAGTAGTTCTACTGTTAACACTTGTTAATGACAAGAGATGGTATATATGTTTTAGCATAGACAGTAGTTCTACTGTTAACTCTTGTTAATGACAAGCGATGGTATATATGTTATAGTATTGCCAGTAGTTCTACTGTTAACCCTTATTAATGACAAGGGATGGTGTATATGTTATAGTATTGCCAGTAGTTCTACTGTTAACCCTTCTTAATGACAAGAGATGGTATATATGTTATAGTATTGCTAGTAGTTCTACTGTTAACCCTTATTAATGACAAGTAATGGTGTATATGTTATAGTATTGCCAGTAGATCGACTGTTAACCCTTCTTAATGACAAGAGATGGTGTTTATGTTATAGTATTGCTAGTAGTTCTACTGTTAACCCTTCTTAATGACAAAGGATGGTGTATATGTTATAGTATTGCCAGTAGTTCTACTGATAACCCTTCTTAATGACAGGAGATGGTGTATATGTTATAGTATTGCCAGTTGTTCTACTGTTAACTCTTGTTAATGACAAGAGATGGTGTATATCTTATAGTATTGACAGTAGTTCTACTGTTAACTCTTGTTAATGACAAGAGATGGTGTATATCTTATAGTATTGCCAGTAGTTCTACTGTTAACCCTTGTTAATGAAAAGAGATGGTGTATATGTCATAGTATTGCAAGGAGTTCCACTGTTAACCCTTCTTAATGACAAGAGATGGTATATATGTTATAGTATTGCCAGTAGTTCTACTGTTAACCCTTGTTAATTACAAGAGATGGTATATATGTTATAGTATTGCCAATAGTTCTACTGTTAACCCTTGTTAATGACAAGGTATGGTGTATAAGTTATAGTATTGCCAATAGTTCTACTGTTAACCCTTCTTAATGACAAGAGATAGTGTATATGTGATAGTATTGCCTTTAGTTCTACTGTTAACCCTTCTTAATGACAAGAGATGGTGTATATGTTATAGTATTGCCAGTAGTTCTACTGTTAACCCTTGTTACTGACAAGAGATGGTATATATGTTATAGTATTGCCAGTAGTTCTACTGTTAACCCTTCTTAATGACAAGAGATGGTGTATATTTTATAGTATTGCCAATAGTTCTAGATGGTGTTTATGTTATAGTGTTGCCAGTAGTTCTACTGTTAACCCTTCTTAATGACAAGAGATAGTGTATATGTTATAGTATTGCCAGTATTTCTACTGTTACCCCTTCTTAATGACAAGAGATGCTGTATATGTTATAGTAATGCGAATAGTTCTACTGTTAACCCTTGTTAATGACAAGAGATGGTATATATGTATTGCCAGTCGTTCTACTGTTAACCCTTGTTAATGACCAGAGATGGTGTATATGTTATAGTATTGCCAGTAGTTCTACTGTTAACCCTTGTTAATGACAAGAGATGGTGTATATGTTATAGTATTTCCAGTAGTTCTACTGTTAACTCTTGTTAATGACAAGCGATGGTATATATGTTATAGTATTGCCAGTAGTTCTACTGTTAACCCTTATTAATGACAAGGGATGGCGTATATGTTATAGTATTGCCAGTAGTTCTACTGTTAACCCTTCTTAATGACAAGAGATGGTATATATGTTATAGTATTGCTAGTAGTTCTACTGTTAACCCTTCTTAATGACAAAGGATGGTGTATATGTTATAGTATTGCCAGTAGTTCTACTGTTAACCCTTCTTAATGACAGGAGATGGTGTATATGTTATAGTATTGCCAGTAGTTCTACTGTTAACCCTTCTTAATGACAAGAGATGGTATATATGTTATAGTATTGCTAGTAGTTCTACTGTTAACCCTTATTAATGACAAGTAATGGTGTATATGTTATAGTATTGCCAGTAGATCGACTGTTAACCCTTCTTAATGACAAGAGATGGTGTTTATGTTATAGTATTGCTAGTAGTTCTACTGTTAACCCTTCTTAATGACAAAGGATGGTGTATATGTTATAGTATTGCCAGTAGTTCTACTGATAACCCTTCTAATGACAGGAGATGGTGTATATGTTATAGTATTGCCAGTTGTTCTACTGTTAACTCTTGTTAATGACAAGAGATGGTGTATATGTTATAGTATTGCCAGTTGTTCTACTGTTAACTCTTGTTAATGACAAGAGATGGTGTATATCTTATAGTATTGACAGTAGTTCTACTGTTAACTCTTGTTAATGACAAGAGATGGTGTATATCTTATAGTATTGCCAGTAGTTCTACTGTTAACCCTTGTTAATGAAAAGAGATGGTGTATATGTCATAGTATTGCAAGTAGTTCCACTGTTAACCCTTCTTAATGACAAGAGATGGTGTATATGTTATAGTATTTCCAGTAGTTATACTGTTAACCCTTCTTAATGACAAGAGATGGTATATATGTTATAGTATTGCCAGTAGTTCTACTGTTAACCCTTGTTAATTACAAGAGATGGTATATATGTTATAGTATTGCCAATAGTTCTACTGTTAACCCTTGTTAATGACAAGATATGGTGTATAAGTTATAGTATTGCCAATAGTTCTACTGTTAACCCTTCTTAATGACAAGAGATAGTGTATATGTGATAGTATTGCCTTTAGTTCTACTGTTAACCCTTCTTAATGACAAGAGATGGTGTATATGTTATAGTATTGCCAGTAGTTCTACTGTTAACCCTTGTTACTGACAAGAGATGGTATATATGTTATAGTATTGCCAGTAGTTCTACTGTTAACCCTTCTTAATGACAAGAGATGGTGTATATTTTATAGTATTGCCAATAGTTCTAGATGGTGTTTATGTTATAGTGTTGCCAGTAGTTCTACTGTTAACCCTTCTTAATGACAAGAGATAGTGTATATGTTATAGTATTGCCAGTATTTCTACTGTTACCCCTTCTTAATGACAAGAGATGGTGTATATGTTATAGTAATGCGAATAGTTCTACTGTTAACCCTTGTTAATGACAAGAGATGGTATATATGTATTGCCAGTCGTTCTACTGTTAACCCTTGTTAATGACCAGAGATGGTGTATATGTTATAGTATTGCCAGTAGTTCTACTGTTAACCCTTGTTAATGACAAGAGATGGTGTATATGTTATAGTATTTCCAGTAGTTCTACTGTTAACTCTTGTTAATGACAAGCGATGGTATATATGTTATAGTATTGCCAGTAGTTCTACTGTTAACCCTTATTAATGACAAGGGATGGTGTATATGTTATAGTATTGCCAGTAGTTCTACTGTTAACCCTTCTTAATGACAAGAGATGGTATATATGTTATAGTATTGCTAGTAGTTCTACTGTTAACCCTTCTTAATGACAAAGGATGGTGTATATGTTATAGTATTGCCAGTAGTTCTACTGTTAACCCTTCTTAATGACAGGAGATGGTGTATATGTTATAGTATTGCCAGTTGTTCTACTGTTAACTCTTGTTAATGACAAGAGATGGTGTATATCTTATAGTATTGCCAGTAGTTCTACTGTTAACCCTTGTTAATGAAAAGAAATGGTGTATATGTCATAGTATTGCAAATAGTTCTACTGTTAACCATTCTTAAAGACAAGCGATGGTGTATATGTTATAGTATTTCCAGTATTTATACTGTTAACCCTTCTTAATGACAAGAGATGGTATATATGTTATAGTATTGCCAGTAGTTCTACTGTTAACCCTTGTTAATGACCAGAGATGGTGTTTATGTTATAGTATTGCCAGTAGTTCTACTGTTAACCCTTCTTAATGACAAGAGATGGTGTATATGTTATAGTATTGCCAGTAGTTCTACAGTTAACACTTGTTAATGACAAGAGATGGTGTATATGTTATAGTATAGCCAGTAGTTCTACTGTTAACTCTTGTTAATGACAAGCGATGGTATATATGTTATAGTATTGCCAGTAGTTCTACTGTTAACCCTTATTAATGACAAGAGATGGTGTATATGTTATAGTATTGCCAGTTGTTCTACTGTTAAACCTTGTTAATGACAAGAGATGGTATATATGTTATAGTATAGTCAGTTGTTCTACTGTTAACCCTTATTATTGACAAGAGATGGTGTATATGTTATAGTATTGCCAGTAGTTCTAATGTTAACCCTTGTTAATGACAAGAGATGGTATATATGTTATAGTATTGCTAGTAGTTCTACTGTTAACCCTTATTAATGACAAGAGATGGTGTATATGTTATAGTATTGCCAGTAGATCTACTGTTAACCCTTCTTAATGACAAGAGATGGTGTATATGTTATAGTATTGCTAGTAGTTCTACTGTTAACCTTTCTTAATGACAAGAGATGGTGTATATGTTATAGTATTGCCAGTAGTTCTACTGTTAACCCTTCTTAATGACAGGAGATGGTGCATATGTTATAGTATTGCCAGTTGTTCTACTGTTAACTCTTGTTAATGACAAGAGATGGTGTATATCTTATAGTATTGACAGTAGTTCTACTGTTAACTCTTGTTAATGACAAGAGATGGTGTATATCTTATATTATTGCCAGTAGTTCTACTGTTAACCGTTGTTAATGAAAAGAGATGGTGTATATGTCATAGTATTGCAAGTAGTTCCACTGTTAACCCTTCTTAATGACAAGAGATGGTGTATATGTTATAGTATTTCCAGTAGTTATACTGTTAACCCTTCTTAATGACAAGAGATGGTATATATGTTATAGTATTGCCAGTAGTTCTACTGTTAACCCTTGTTAATTACAAGAGATGGTATATATGTTATAGTATTGCCAATAGTTCTACTGTTAACCCTTCTTAATGACAAGAGTTGGTGTATATTTTATAGTATTGCCAGTAGTTCTACTGTTAACCCTTGTTAATGAAAAGAGATGGTGTATATGTTATAGTATTGCGAATAGTTCTACTGTTAACCCTTGTTAATGACAAGATATGGTGTATAAGTTATAGTATTGCCAATAGTTCTACTGTTAACCCTTCTTAATGACAAGAGATGGTGTATATGTTATAGTATTGCCAGTAGTTCTACTGTTAACCCTTGTTACTGACAAGAGACGGTATATATGTTATAGTATTGCCAGTAGTTCTACTGTTAACCCTTCTTAATGACAAGAGATGGTGTATATTTTATAGTATTGCCAATAGTTCTAGATGGTGTTTATGTTATAGTATTGCCAGTAGTTCTACTGTTAACCCTTCTTAATGACAAGAGATAGTGTATATGTTATAGTATTGCCAGTATTTCTACTGATACCCCTTATTAATGACAAGAGATGGTGTATATGTTATAGTAATGCGAATAGTTCTACTGTTAACCCTTGTTAATGACCAGAGATGGTGTATATGTTATAGTATTGCCAGTAGTTCTACTGTTAACCCTTGTTAATGACAAGAGATGGTGTATATGTTATAGTATTTCCAGTAGTTCTACTGTTAACACTTGTTAATGACAAGAGATGGTATATATGTTATAGCATAGACAGTAGTTCTACTGTTAACTCTTGTTAATGACAAGCGATGGTATATATGTTATAGTATTGCCAGTAGTTCTACTGTTAACCCTTATTAATGACAAGGGATGGTGTATATGTTATAGTATTGCCAGTAGTTCTACTGTTAACCCTTCTTAATGACAAGAGATAGTATATATGTTATAGTATTGCTAGTAGTTCTACTGTTAACCCTTATTAATGACAAGTAATGGTGTATATGTTATAGTATTGCCAGTAGATCGACTGTTAACCCTTCTTAATGACAAGAGATGGTGTTTATGTTATAGTATTGCTAGTAGTTCTACTGTTAACCCTTCTTAATGACAAAGGATGGTGTATATGTTATAGTATTGCCAGTAGTTCTACTGATAACCCTTCTTAATGACAGGAGATGGTGTATATGTTATAGTATTGCCAGTTGTTCTACTGTTAACTCTTGTTAATGACAAGAGATGGTGTATATCTTATAGTATTGACAGTAGTTCTACTGTTAACTCTTGTTAATGACAAGAGATGGTGTATATCTTATAGTATTGCCAGTAGTTCTACTGTTAACCCTTGTTAATGGAAAGAGATGGTGTATATGTCATAGTATTGCAAGGAGTTCCACTGTTAACCCTTCTTAATGACAAGAGATGGTGTATATGTTATAGTATTTCCAGTAGTTATACTGTTAACCCTTCTTAATGACAAGAGATGGTATATATGTTATTGTATTGCCAGTAGTTCTACTGTTAACCCTTGTTAATTACAAGAGATGGTATATATGTTATAGTATTGCCAATAGTTCTACTGTTAACCCTTGTTAATGACAAGATATGGTGTATAAGTTATAGTATTGCCAATAGTTCTACTGTTAACCCTTCTTAATGACAAGAGATAGTGTATATGTGATAGTATTGCCTTTAGTTCTACTGTTAACCCTTCTTAATGACAAGAGATGGTGTATATGTTATAGTATTGCCAGTAGTTCTACTGTTAACCCTTGTTACTGACAAGAGATGGTATATATGTTATAGTATTGCCAGTAGTTCTACTGTTAACCCTTCTTAATGACAAGAGATGGTGTATATTTAATAGTATTGCCAATAGTTCTAGATGGTGTTTATGTTATAGTGTTGCCAGTAGTTCTACTGTTAACCCTTCTTAATGACAAGAGATAGTGTATATGTTATAGTATTGCCAGTATTTCTACTGTTACCCCTTCTTAATGACAAGAGATGGTGTATATGTTATAGTAATGCGAATAGTTCTACTGTTAACCCTTGTTAATGACAAGAGATGGTATATATGTATTGCCAGTCGTTCTACTGTTAACCCTTGTTAATGACCAGAGATGGTGTATATGTTATAGTATTGCCAGTAGTTCTACTGTTAACCCTTCTTAATGACAAGAGATAGTGTATATGTTATAGTATTGCCAGTATTTCTACTGTTACCCCTTATTAATGACAAGAGATGGTGTATATGTTATAGTAATGCGAATAGTTCTACTGTTAACCCTTGTTAATGACCAGAGATGGTGTATATGTTATAGTATTGCCAGTAGTTCTACTGTTAACCCTTGTTAATGACAAGAGATGGTGTATATGTTATAGTATTTCCAGTAGTTCTACTGTTAACACTTGTTAATGACAAGAGATGGTATATATGTTTTAGCATAGACAGTAGTTCTACTGTTAACTCTTGTTAATGACAAGCGATGGTATATATGTTATAGTATTGCCAGTAGTTCTACTGTTAACCCTTATTAATGACAAGGGATGGTGTATATGTTATAGTATTGCCAGTAGTTCTACTGTTAACCCTTCTTAATGACAAGAGATGGTATATATGTTATAGTATTGCTAGTAGTTCTACTGTTAACCCTTATTAATGACAAGTAATGGTGTATATGTTATAGTATTGCCAGTAGATCGACTGTTAACCCTTCTTAATGACAAGAGATGGTGTTTATGTTATAGTATTGCTAGTAGTTCTACTGTTAACCCTTCTTAATGACAAAGGATGGTGTATATGTTATAGTATTGCCAGTAGTTCTACTGATAACCCTTCTTAATGACAGGAGATGGTGTATATGTTATAGTATTGCCAGTTGTTCTACTGTTAACTCTTGTTAATGACAAGAGATGGTGTATATCTTATAGTATTGACAGTAGTTCTACTGTTAACTCTTGTTAATGACAAGAGATGGTGTATATCTTATAGTATTGCCAGTAGTTCTACTGTTAACCCTTGTTAATGAAAAGAGATGGTGTATATGTCATAGTATTGCAAGGAGTTCCACTGTTAACCCTTCTTAATGACAAGAGATGGTATATATGTTATAGTATTGCCAGTAGTTCTACTGTTAACCCTTGTTAATTACAAGAGATGGTATATATGTTATAGTATTGCCAATAGTTCTACTGTTAACCCTTGTTAATGACAAGGTATGGTGTATAAGTTATAGTATTGCCAATAGTTCTACTGTTAACCCTTCTTAATGACAAGAGATAGTGTATATGTGATAGTATTGCCTTTAGTTCTACTGTTAACCCTTCTTAATGACAAGAGATGGTGTATATGTTATAGTATTGCCAGTAGTTCTACTGTTAACCCTTGTTACTGACAAGAGATGGTATATATGTTATAGTATTGCCAGTAGTTCTACTGTTAACCCTTCTTAATGACAAGAGATGGTGTATATTTTATAGTATTGCCAATAGTTCTAGATGGTGTTTATGTTATAGTGTTGCCAGTAGTTCTACTGTTAACCCTTCTTAATGACAAGAGATAGTGTATATGTTATAGTATTGCCAGTATTTCTACTGTTACCCCTTCTTAATGACAAGAGATGCTGTATATGTTATAGTAATGCGAATAGTTCTACTGTTAACCCTTGTTAATGACAAGAGATGGTATATATGTATTGCCAGTCGTTCTACTGTTAACCCTTGTTAATGACCAGAGATGGTGTATATGTTATAGTATTGCCAGTAGTTCTACTGTTAACCCTTGTTAATGACAAGAGATGGTGTATATGTTATAGTATTTCCAGTAGTTCTACTGTTAACTCTTGTTAATGACAAGCGATGGTATATATGTTATAGTATTGCCAGTAGTTCTACTGTTAACCCTTATTAATGACAAGGGATGGCGTATATGTTATAGTATTGCCAGTAGTTCTACTGTTAACCCTTCTTAATGACAAGAGATGGTATATATGTTATAGTATTGCTAGTAGTTCTACTGTTAACCCTTCTTAATGACAAAGGATGGTGTATATGTTATAGTATTGCCAGTAGTTCTACTGTTAACCCTTCTTAATGACAGGAGATGGTGTATATGTTATAGTATTGCCAGTAGTTCTACTGTTAACCCTTCTTAATGACAAGAGATGGTATATATGTTATAGTATTGCTAGTAGTTCTACTGTTAACCCTTATTAATGACAAGTAATGGTGTATATGTTATAGTATTGCCAGTAGATCGACTGTTAACCCTTCTTAATGACAAGAGATGGTGTTTATGTTATAGTATTGCTAGTAGTTCTACTGTTAACCCTTCTTAATGACAAAGGATGGTGTATATGTTATAGTATTGCCAGTAGTTCTACTGATAACCCTTCTAATGACAGGAGATGGTGTATATGTTATAGTATTGCCAGTTGTTCTACTGTTAACTCTTGTTAATGACAAGAGATGGTGTATATGTTATAGTATTGCCAGTTGTTCTACTGTTAACTCTTGTTAATGACAAGAGATGGTGTATATCTTATAGTATTGACAGTAGTTCTACTGTTAACTCTTGTTAATGACAAGAGATGGTGTATATCTTATAGTATTGCCAGTAGTTCTACTGTTAACCCTTGTTAATGAAAAGAGATGGTGTATATGTCATAGTATTGCAAGTAGTTCCACTGTTAACCCTTCTTAATGACAAGAGATGGTGTATATGTTATAGTATTTCCAGTAGTTATACTGTTAACCCTTCTTAATGACAAGAGATGGTATATATGTTATAGTATTGCCAGTAGTTCTACTGTTAACCCTTGTTAATTACAAGAGATGGTATATATGTTATAGTATTGCCAATAGTTCTACTGTTAACCCTTGTTAATGACAAGATATGGTGTATAAGTTATAGTATTGCCAATAGTTCTACTGTTAACCCCTCTTAATGACAAGAGATAGTGTATATGTGATAGTATTGCCTTTAGTTCTACTGTTAACCCTTCTTAATGACAAGAGATGGTGTATATGTTATAGTATTGCCAGTAGTTCTACTGTTAACCCTTGTTACTGACAAGAGATGGTATATATGTTATAGTATTGCCAGTAGTTCTACTGTTAACCCTTCTTAATGACAAGAGATGGTGTATATTTTATAGTATTGCCAATAGTTCTAGATGGTGTTTATGTTATAGTGTTGCCAGTAGTTCTACTGTTAACCCTTCTTAATGACAAGAGATAGTGTATATGTTATAGTATTGCCAGTATTTCTACTGTTACCCCTTCTTAATGACAAGAGATGGTGTATATGTTATAGTAATGCGAATAGTTCTACTGTTAACCCTTGTTAATGACAAGAGATGGTATATATGTATTGCCAGTCGTTCTACTGTTAACCCTTGTTAATGACCAGAGATGGTGTATATGTTATAGTATTGCCAGTAGTTCTACTGTTAACCCTTGTTAATGACAAGAGATGGTGTATATGTTATAGTATTTCCAGTAGTTCTACTGTTAACTCTTGTTAATGACAAGCGATGGTATATATGTTATAGTATTGCCAGTAGTTCTACTGTTAACCCTTATTAATGACAAGGGATGGTGTATATGTTATAGTATTGCCAGTAGTTCTACTGTTAACCCTTCTTAATGACAAGAGATGGTATATATGTTATAGTATTGCTAGTAGTTCTACTGTTAACCCTTCTTAATGACAAAGGATGGTGTATATGTTATAGTATTGCCAGTAGTTCTACTGTTAACCCTTCTTAATGACAGGAGATGGTGTATATGTTATAGTATTGCCAGTTGTTCTACTGTTAACTCTTGTTAATGACAAGAGATGGTGTATATCTTATAGTATTGCCAGTAGTTCTACTGTTAACCCTTGTTAATGAAAAGAAATGGTGTATATGTCATAGTATTGCAAATAGTTCTACTGTTAACCATTCTTAAAGACAAGCGATGGTGTATATGTTATAGTATTTCCAGTATTTATACTGTTAACCCTTCTTAATGACAAGAGATGGTATATATGTTATAGTATTGCCAGTAGTTCTACTGTTAACCCTTGTTAATGACCAGAGATGGTGTTTATGTTATAGTATTGCCAGTAGTTCTACTGTTAACCCTTCTTAATGACAAGAGATGGTGTATATGTTATAGTATTGCCAGTAGTTCTACAGTTAACACTTGTTAATGACAAGAGATGGTGTATATGTTATAGTATTGCCAGTTGTTCTACTGTTAAACCTTGTTAATGACAAGAGATGGTATATATGTTATAGTATAGTCAGTTGTTCTACTGTTAACCCTTATTATTGACAAGAGATGGTGTATATGTTATAGTATTGCCAGTAGTTCTAATGTTAACCCTTGTTAATGACAAGAGATGGTATATATGTTATAGTATTGCTAGTAGTTCTACTGTTAACCCTTATTAATGACAAGAGATGGTGTATATGTTATAGTATTGCCAGTAGATCTACTGTTAACCCTTCTTAATGACAAGAGATGGTGTATATGTTATAGTATTGCTAGTAGTTCTACTGTTAACCTTTCTTAATGACAAGAGATGGTGTATATGTTATAGTATTGCCAGTAGTTCTACTGTTAACCCTTCTTAATGACAAAAGATGGTATATATGTTATAGTATTGCCAGTAGTTCTACTGTTAACCCTTCTTAATGACAAGAGATGGTGTATATTTTATAGTATTGCCAATAGTTCTAGATGGTGTTTATGTTATAGTATTGCCAGTAGTTCTACTGTTAACCCTTCTTAATGACAAGAGATTGTGTATATGTTATAGTATTGCCAGTATTTCTACTGTTACCCCTTCTTAATGACAAGAGATGGTGTATATGTTATAGTAATGCGAATAGTTCTACTGTTAACCCTTGTTAATGACAAGAGATGGTATATATGTATTGCCAGTCGTTCTACTGCTAACCCTTGTTAATGACCAGAGATGGTGTATATGTTATAGTATTGCCAGTAGTTCTACTGTTAACCCTTGTTAATGACAAGAGATGGTGTATATGTTATAGTATTGCCAGTAGTTCTACTGTTAACACTTGTTAATGACAAGAGATGGTATATATGTTATAGTATAGCCAGTAGTTCTACTGTTAACTCTTGTTAATGACAAGCGATTGTATATATGTTATAGTATTGCCAGTAGTTCTACTGTTAACCCTTATTAATGACAAGAGATGGTGTATATGCTATAGTATTGCCAGTACTTCTACTCTTAACCCTTCTAAATGACAAGAGATGGTATATATGTTATAGTATTGCTAGTAGTTCTACTGTTAACCCTTATTAATGACAAGAGATGGTGTTTATGTTATAGTATTGCTAGTAGTTATACTGTTTACCCTTCTTAATGACAAAGGATGGTGTATATGTTATAGTATTGCCAGTAGTTCTACTGTTAACCCTTGTTAATGACCAGAGATGGTGTATATGTTATAGTATTGCCAGTAGTTCTACTGTTAACCCTTGTTAATGACAAGAGATGGTGTATATGTTATAGTATTGCCAGTAGTTCTACTGTTAACACTTGTTAATGACAAGAGATGGTATATATGTTATAGTATTGCCAGTAGTTCTACTGTTAACCCTTATTAATGACAAGAGATGGTGTATATGTTATAGTATTGCCAGTAGTTCTACTCTTAACCCTTCTAAATGACAAGAGATGGTATATATGTTATAGTATTGCTAGTAGTTCTACTATTAATCCTTATTAATGACAAGTGATGGTGTATATGTTATAGTATTGCCAGTAGATCTACTGTTAACCCTTCTTAATGACAAGAGATGGTGTTTATGTTATAGTATTGCTAGTAGTTCTACTGTTAACCCTTCTTAATGACAAAGGATGGTGTATATGTTATAGTATTGCCAGTAGTTCTACTGTTAACCCTTCTTAATGACAGAAGATGGTGTATATGTTATAGTATTGACAGTAGTTCTACTGTTAACTCTTGTTAATGACAAGAGATGGTGTATATCTTATAGTATTGCCAGTAGTTCTACTGTTAACCCTTGTTAATGAAAAGAGATGGTGTATATGTCATAGTATTGCAAGTAGTTCTACTGTTAACCATTCTTAATGACAAGAGATGGTATATATGTTATAGTATTGACAGTAGTTCTAATGTTAACCCTTCTTAATGACAAGAGATGGTGTATATGTTATATTATTGCCAATAGTTCTACTGTTAACCCTTATTAATGACAAGAGATGGTGTATATGTTATAGTATTGCCAGTAGTTCTACTGTTAACACTTGTTAATGACAAGAGATGGTATATATGTTATAGTATAGCCAGTAGTTCTACTGTTAACTCTCGTTAATGACAAGCGATGGTATATATGTTATATGCGGTGCCCCAGCATGGCCTCAGCCGGATGGCTGAAACAGGTAAAAGAATAAAAGAGTAAAAGAGTATTGCCAGTAGTTCTACTGTTAACCCTTATTAATGACAAGAGATGGTGTATATGTTATAGTATTGCCAGTAGTTCTACTGTTAACCCTTCTTAATGCCAAGAGATGGTATATATGTTATAGTATTGCTAGTAGTTCTACTGTTAACCCTTATTAATGACAAGTGATGGTGTATATGTTATAGTATTGCCAGTAGATCGACTGTTAACCCTTCTTAATGACAAGAGATGGTGTTTATGTTATAGTATTGCTAGTAGTTCTACTGTTAACCCTTCTTAATGACAAAGGATGGTGTATATGTTATAGTATTGCCAGTAGTTCTACTGTTAACCCTTCTTAATGACAGGAGATGGTGTATATGTTATAGTATTGCCAGTTGTTCTACTGTTAACTCTTGTTAATGACAAGAGATGGTGTATATCTTATAGTATTGCCAGTAGTTCTACTGTTAACCCTTGTTAATGAAAAGAAATGGTGTATATGTCATAGTATTGCAAATAGTTCTACTGTTAACCATTCTTAATGACAAGCGATGGTGTATATGTTATAGTATTGCCAGTAGTTCTACTGTTAACCCTTCTTAATGACAAGAGATGGTGTATATGTTATAGTATTGCCAGTAGTTCTACTGTTAACACTTGTTAATGACAAGAGATGGTGTATATGTTATAGTATTGCCAGTAGTTCTACTGTTAACCCTTCTTAATGCCAAGAGATGGTATATATGTTATAGTATTGCTAGTAGTTCTACTGTTAACCCTTATTAATGACAAGTGATGGTGTATATGTTATAGTATTGCCAGTAGATCGACTGTTAACCCTTCTTAATGACAAGAGATGGTGTTTATGTTATAGTATTGCTAGTAGTTCTACTGTTAACCCTTCTTAATGACAAAGGATGGTGTATATGTTATAGTATTGCCAGTAGTTCTACTGTTAACCCTTCTTAATGACAGGAGATGGTGTATATGTTATAGTATTGCCAGTTGTTCTACTGTTAACTCTTGTTAATGACAAGAGATGGTGTATATCTTATAGTATTGCCAGTAGTTCTACTGTTAACCCTTGTTAATGAAAAGAAATGGTGTATATGTCATAGTATTGCAAATAGTTCTACTGTTAACCCTTGTTAACAGCAAGAGATGGTGTATATGTTACAGTATTGCCAGTAGTTCTACTGTTAACCCTTCTTAATGACAAGAGATGGTGTATATGTTATAGTATTGCCAGTAGTTCTACTGTTAACACTTGTTAATGACAAGAGATGGTGTATATGTTATAGTATAGCCGGTAGTTCTACTATTAACTCTTGTTAATGACAAGCGATGGTATATATGTTATAGTATTGCCAGTAGTTCTACTGTTAACCCTTGTTAATGACAAGAGATGGTATATACTTATAGTATAGTCAGTAGTTCTACTGTTAACCCTTGTTAATGACAAGAGATGGTGTATATTTTATAGTATTGCCAGTAGTTCTACTGTTAACCCTTGTTAACAGCAAGAGATGGTGTATATGTTACAGTATTGCCTGTAGTTCTACTGTTAACCCTTGTTAATGACAAGAGATGGTATATATGTTATAGTATTGCTACTAGTTCTACTGTTAACCCTTATTAATGACAAGAGATGGTGTATATGTTATAGTATTGCCAGTAGATCTACTGTTAACCCTTCTTAATGACAAGAGATGGTGTATATGTTATAGTATTCTAGTAGTTCTACTGTTAACCTTTCTTAATGACAAGAGATGGTGTATTTGTTATAGTATTACCAGTAGTTCTACTGTTAACCCTTCTTAATGACAAAAGATGGTGTATATGTTATAGTATTGCCAGTAGTTCTACTGTTAAACCTTCTTAATGACAAGAGATGGTGTATATGTTATAGTAACCCCGGTAGTTCTACTGTTAACCCTTGTTAATGACAAGAGATAGTGTATATGTGATAGTATTGCCTGTAGTTCTACTGTTAACCCTTCTTAATGACAAGAGATGGTGTATATGTTATAGTATTGCCAGTAGTTCTACTGTTAACCCTTGTTACTGACAAGAGATGGTATATATGTTATAGTATTGCCAGTAGTTCTACTGTTAACCCTTCTTAATGACAAGAGATGGTGTATATTTTATAGTATTGCCAATAGTTCTAGATGGTGAATATGTTATAGTATTGCCAGTAGTTCTACTGTTAACCCTTCTTAATGACAAGAGATAGTGTATATGTTATAGTATTGCCAGTATTTCTACTGTTAACCCTTCTTAATGACAAGAGATGGTGTATATGTTATAGTATTGCGAATAGGTCTACTGTTAACCCTTGTTAATGACAAGAGATGGTATATATGTATTGCCAGTCGTTCTACTGTTAACCCTTCTTAATGACAAGAGATGGTTTATATGTTATAGTATTGCCAGCAGTTCTACTGTTAACCCTTGTTAATGACAAGAGATGGTGTATATGTTATAATATTGCCAGTAATTCTACTGTTAACCCTTTTAATGACAAGAGATGGTGTATATGTTATAGTGTTGCCAGTAGTTCTACTGTTAACCCTTGTTAATGACAAGAGATGGTATATATGTTATAGTATTACCAGTAGTTCTAATGTTAACCCTTCTTAATGACAAGAGATGGTGTATATGTTATAGTATTGCCAATAGTTCTACTGTTAACCCTTATTAATGACAAGAGATGGTGTATATGTTATAGTATTGCCAGTAGATCTACTGTTAACCCTTCTTAATGACAAGAGATGGTATATATGTTATAGTATTGCCAGTAGTTCTACTGTTAACCCTTGTTAATTACAAGAGATGGTATATATGTTATAGTATTGCCAGTATTTCTACTGTTAACCCTTGTTAATGACAAGAGATGGTGTATATTTTATAGTATTGCCAGTAGTTCTACTGTTAACCCTTGTTAACAGCAAGAGATGGTGTATATGTTACAGTATCGCCTGTAGTTCTACTGTTAACCCTTATTATTGACAAGAGATGGTGTATATGTTATAGTATTGCCAGTAGTTCTAATGTTAACACTTCTTAATGACAAAAGATGGTGTATATGTTATAGTATTGCCAGTAGTTCTACTGTTAACCCTTCTTAATGACAAGAGATGGTGTATATGTTATAGTATTACCCAGTTGTTCTACGGTTAACACTGCTTAATGACAAGGGATGGTGGATATGTTATAGTATTGCCAGTAGTTCTACTGTTAACCCTTCTTAATGACAAGAGATGGTGTATATGTTATAGTATAGACAGTAGTTCTACTGTTAACTCTTGTTAATGACAAGAGATGGTGTATATCTTATAGTATTGCCAGTAGTTCTACTGTTAACCCTTGTTAATGAAAAGAGATGGTGTATATGTCATAGTATTGCAAGTAGTTCTACTGTTAACCATTCTTAATGACAAGAGATGGTATATATGTTATAGTATTGACAGTAGTTCTACTGTTAACTCTTGTTAATGACAACAGATGGTGTATATCTTATAGTATTGCCAGTAGTTCTACCGTTAACCCTTGTTAATGAAAAGAGATGGTGTATATGTTATAGAATTGCAAGTAGTTCTACTGTTAAGCATTCTTAATGACAAGAGATGGTGTATATGTTATAGTATTTCCAGTAGTTATACTGTTAACCCTTCTTAATGACAAGAGATGGTATATATGTTATAGTATTGCCAGTAGTTCTACTGTTAACCCTTGTTAATTACAAGAGATGGTATTTATGTTATAGTATTGCCAGTAGTTCTACTGTTAATCCTTGTTAATGACAAGAGATGGTGTATATCTTATAGTATTGCCAGTAGTTCTACTGTTAACCCTTGTTAATGACAAGAGATGGTGTATATGTTATAGTATTGCGAATAGTTCTACTTTTAACCCTACTTAATGACAAGATATGCTGTATAAGTTATAGTATTGCCAGTAGTTCTACTGTTAACCCTTCTTAATGACAAGAGATGGTGTATATGTTATAGTATTGCCAATAGTTCTATTGTTAATCCTTCTTAATGACAAGAGATGGTGTATATGTTATACTATTGCCAGTAGTTCTACTGTTAACACTTGTTAATGACAAGAGATGGTATATATGTTATAGTATAGCCAGTAGTTCTACTGTTAACTCTTGTTAATGACAAGCGATGGTATATATGTTATAGTATTGCCAGTAGTTCTACTGTTAACCCTTATTAATGACAAGAGATGGTGTATATGTTATAGTATTGCCAGTAGTTCTACTGTTAACCCTTCTTAATGACAAGAGATGGTATATATGTTATATTATTGCTAGTAGTTCTACTGTTAACCCTTATTAATGACAAGAGATGGTGTATATGTTATAGTATTGCCAGTAGATCTACTGTTAACCCTTCTTAATGACAAGAGATGGTGTATATGTTATAGTATTGCTAGTAGTTCTACTGTTAACCTTTCTTAATGACAAGAGATGGTGTATATGTTATAGTATTGCCAGTAGTTCTACGGTTAACACTTCTTAATGACAAGGGATGGTGTATATGTTATAGTATTGCCAGTAGTTCTACTGTTAACCCTTCTTAATGACAAGAGATGGTGTATATGTTATAGTATTGACAGTAGTTCTACTGTTAACCCTTCTTAATGACAAGAGATGGTATTTATGTTCTAGTATTGCCAGTAGTTCTACTGTTAATCCTTGTTAATGACAAGAGATGGTGTATATCTTATAGTATTGCCAGTAGTTCTACTGTTAACCCTTGTTAATGACAAGAGATGGTGTATATGTTATAGTATTGCGAATAGTTCTACTTTTAACCCTTCTTAATGACAAGATATGGTGTATAAGTTATAGTATTGCCAGTAGTTCTACTGTTAACCCTTCTTAATGACAAGAGATGGTGTATATGTTATAATATTGCGAATAGTTCCACTGTTAACCCTTGTTAATGACAAAAGATAGTGTATATGTGATAGTATTGCCTGTAGTTCTACTGTTAACCCTTCTTAATGACAAGAGATGGTGTATATGTTATAGTATTGCCAGTAGTTCTACTGTTAACCCTTGTTACTGACAAGAGATGGTATATATGTTATAGTATTGCCAGTAGTTCTACTGTTAACCCTTCTTAATGACAAGAGATGGTGTATATTTTATAGTATTGCCAATAGTTCTAGATGGTGTATATGTTATAGTATTGCCAGTAGTTCTACTGTTAACCCTTCTTAATGACAAGAGATAGTGTATATGTTTATAGTATTGCCAGTATTTCTACTGTTAACCCTTCTTAATGACAAGAGATGGTGTATATGTTATAGTATTGCGAATAGTTCTACTGTTAACCCTTGTTAATGACAAGAGATGGTATATATGTATTGCCAGTCGTTCTACCGTTAACCCTTCTTAATGACAAGAGATGGTTTATATGTTATAGTATTGCCAGCAGTTCTACTGTTAACCCTTGTTAATGACAAGAGATGGTGTATATGTTATAGTATTGCCAATAGTTCTACTGTTAATCCTTCTTAATGACAAGAGATGGTGTATATGTTATAGTATTGCCAGTAGTTCTACTGTTAACACTTGTTAATGACAAGAGATGGTATATATGTTATAGTACAGCCAGTAGTTCTACTGTTAACTCTTGTTAATGACAAGCGATGGTATATATGTTATAGTATTGCCAGTAGTTCTACTGTTAACCCTTATTAATGACAAGAGATGGTGTATATGTTATAGTATTGCCAGTAGTTCTACTGTTAACCCTTCTTAATGACAAGAGATGGTATATATGTTATATTATTGCTAGTAGTTCTACTGTTAACCCTTATTAATGACAAGAGATGGTGTATATGTTATAGTATTGCCAGTAGTTCTACTGTTAACCCTTCTTAATGACAAGAGATGGTATATATGTTATATTATTGCTAGTAGTTCTACTGTTAACCTTTCTTAATGACAAGAGATGGTGTATATGTTATAGTATTGCCAGTAGTTCTACTGTTAACCCTCCTTAATGACAAAGGATGGTGTATATGTTATAGTATTGCCAGTAGTTCTACTTTTAACCCTTCTTAATGACAAGAGATGGTGTATCTGTTATAGTATTGCCAGTAGTTCTACGGTTAACACTTCTTAATGACAAGGGATGGTGTATATGTTATAGTATTGCCAGTAGTTCTACTGTTAACCCTTCTTAATGACAAGAGATGGTGTATATGTTATAGTATTGACAGTAGTTCTACTGTTAACTCTTGTTAATGACAAGAGATGGTGTATATCTTATAGTATTGCCAGTAGTTCTACTGTTAACACTTGTTAATGAAAAGAGATGGTGTATATGTCATATTATTGCAAATAGTTCTACTGTTAACCATTCTTAATGACAAGAGATGGTGTATATGTTATAGTATTTCCAGTAGTTATACTGTTAACCCTTCTTAATGACAAGAGATGGTATATATGTTATAGTATTGCCAGTAGTTCTACTGTTAACCCTTGTTAATTACAAGAGATGGTATATATGTTATAGTATTGCCAGTAGTTCTACTGTTAACCCTTGTTAATGACAAGAGATGGTGTATATTTTATAGTATTGCCAGTAGTTCTACTGTTAATCCTTCTTAATGACAAGAGATGGTGTATATGTTACAGTATTGCCTGTAGTTCTACTGTTAACTCTTATTATTGACAAGAGATGGTGTATATGTTATAGTATTGCTAGTAGTTCTACTGTTAACCGTTCTTAATGACAAGAGATGGTGTATATGTTATAGTATTGCCAGTAGTTCTACTGTTAACCCTTCTTAATGACAAAAGATGGTGTATATGTTATAGTATTGCCAGTAGTTCTACTGTTAACCCTTCTTAATGACAAGAGATGGTGTATATGTTATAGTATTACCCAGTAGTTCTACGGTTAACACTGCTTAATGACAAGGGATGGTGGATATGTTATAGTATTGCCAGTAGTTCTACTGTTAACCCTTCTTAATGACAAAAGATGGTGTATATGTTATAGTATTGACAGTAGTTCTACTGTTAACTCTTGTTAATGACAAGAGATGGTGTATATGTCATAGTATTGCAAGTAGTTCTACTGTTAACCATTCTTAATGACAAGAGATGGTATATATGTTATAGTATTGACAGTAGTTCTACTGTTCTCTCTTGTTAATGACAAGAGATGGTGTATATCTTATATTATTGCCAGTAGTTCTACCGTTAACCCTTGTTAATGAAAAGAGATGGTGTATATGTTATAGTATTGTAAGTAGTTCTACTGTTAAGCATTCTTAATGACAAGAGATGGTGTATATGTTATAGTATTTCCAGTAGTTATACTGTTAACCCTTCTTAATGACAAGAGATGGTATATATGTTATAGTATTGCCAGTAGTTCTACTGTTAACCCTTGTTAATTACAAGAGATGGTATTTATGTTATAGTATTGCCAGTAGTTCTACTGTTAATCCTTGTTAATGACAAGAGATGGTGTATATTTTATAGTATTGCCAGTAGTTCTACTGTTAACCCTTGTTAATGACAAGAGATGGTGTATATGTTATAGTATTGCGAATAGTTCTACTGTTAACCCTTCTTAATGACAAGATATGGTGTATAAGTTATAGTATTGCCAGTAGTTCTACTGTTAACCCTTCTTAATGACAAGAGATGGTGTATATGTTATAATATTGCGAATAGTTCCACTGTTAACCCTTGTTAATGACAAGAGATAGTGTATATGTGATAGTATTGCCTGTAGTTCTACTGTTAACCCTTCTTAATGACAAGAGATGGTGTATATGTTATAGTATTTCCAGTAGTTATACTGTTAACCCTTCTTAATGACAAGAGATGGTATATATGTTATATTATTGCTAGTAGTTCTACTGTTAACCCTTATTAATGGCAAGAGATGGTGTATATGTTATAGTATTGCCAGTAGATCTACTGTTAACCCTTCTTAATGACAAGAGATGGTGTATATGTTATAGTATTGCTAGTAGTTCTACTGTTAACCTTTCTTAATGACAAGAGATGGTATATATGTTATATTATTGCTAGTAGTTCTACTGTTAACCCTTATTAATGACAAGAGATGGTGTATATGTTATAGTATTGCCAATAGATCTACTGTTAACCCTTCTGAATGACAAGAGATGGTGTATATGTTATAGTATTGCTAGTAGTTCTACTGTTAACCCTTATTAATGACAAGAGATGGTGTATATGTTATAGTATTGCCAATAGATCTACTGTTAACCCTTCTTAATGACAAGAGATGGTGTATATGTTATAGTATTGCTAGTAGTTCTACTGTTAACCTTTCTTAATGACAAGAGATGGTGTATATGTTATAGTATTGCCAGTAGTTCTACTGTTAACCCTCCTTAATGACAAAGGATGGTGTATATGTTATAGTATTGCCAGTAGTTCTACTTTTAACCCTTCTTAATGACAAGAGATGGTGTATCTGTTATAGTATTGCCAGTAGTTCTACGGTTAACACTTCTTAATGACAAGGGATGGTGTATATGTTATAGTATTGCCAGTAGTTCTACTGTTAACCCTTCTTAATGACAAGAGATGGTGTATATGTTATAGTATTGACAGTAGTTCTACTGTTAACTCTTGTTAATGACAAGAGATGGTGTATATCTTATAGTATTGCCAGTAGTTCTACTGTTAACACTTGTTAATGAAAAGAGATGGTGTATATGTCATATTATTGCAAATAGTTCTACTGTTAACCATTCTTAATGACAAGAGATGGTGTATATGTTATAGTATTTCCAGTAGTTATACTGTTAACCCTTCTTAATGACAAGAGATGGTATATATGTTATAGTATTGCCAGTAGTTCTACTGTTAACCCTTGTTAATTACAAGAGATGGTATATATGTTATAGTATTGCCAGTAGTTCTACTGTTAACCCTTGTTAATGACAAGAGATGGTGTATATTTTATAGTATTGCCAGTAGTTCTACTGTTAATCCTTCTTAATGACAAGAGATGGTGTATATGTTACAGTATTGCCTGTAGTTCTACTGTTAACTCTTATTATTGACAAGAGATGGTGTATATGTTATAGTATTGCTAGTAGTTCTACTGTTAACCGTTCTTAATGACAAGAGATGGTGTATATGTTATAGTATTGCCAGTAGTTCTACTGTTAACCATTCTTAATGTCAAAAGATGGTGTATATGTTATAGTATTGCCAGTAGTTCTACTGTTAACCCTTCTTAATGACAAGAGATGGTGTATATGTTATAGTATTACCCAGTAGTTCTACGGTTAACACTGCTTAATGACAAGGGATGGTGGATATGTTATAGTATTGCCAGTAGTTCTACTGTTAACCCTTCTTAATGACAAAAGATGGTGTATATGTTATAGTATTGACAGTAGTTCTACTGTTAACTCTTGTTAATGACAAGAGATGGTGTATATGTCATAGTATTGCAAGTAGTTCTACTGTTAACCATTCTTAATGACAAGAGATGGTATATATGTTATAGTATTGACAGTAGTTCTACTGTTATCTCTTGTTAATGACAAGAGATGGTGTATATCTTATATTATTGCCAGTAGTTCTACCGTTAACCCTTGTTAATGAAAAGAGATGGTGTATATGTTATAGTATTGCAAGTAGTTCTACTGTTAAGCATTCTTAATGACAAGAGATGGTGTATATGTTATAGTATTTCCAGTAGTTATACTGTTAACCCTTCTTAATGACAAGAGATGGTATATATGTTATAGTATTGCCAGTAGTTCTACTGTTAACCCTTGTTAATTACAAGAGATGGTATTTATGTTATAGTATTGCCAGTAGTTCTACTGTTAATCCTTGTTAATGACAAGAGATGGTGTATATTTTATAGTATTGCCAGTAGTTCTACTGTTAACCCTTGTTAATGACAAGAGATGGTGTATATGTTATAGTATTGCGAATAGTTCTACTGTTAACCCTTCTTAATGACAAGATATGGTGTATAAGTTATAGTATTGCCAGTAGTTCTACTGTTAACCCTTCTTAATTACAAGAGATGGTGTATATGTTATAATATTGCGAATAGTTCCACTGTTAACCCTTGTTAATGACAAGAGATAGTGTATATGTGATAGTATTGCCTGTAGTTCTACTGTTAACCCTTCTTAATGACAAGAGATGGTGTATATGTTATAGTATTGCCAGTAGTTCTACTGTTAACCCTTGTTACTGACAAGAGATGGTATATATGTTATAGTATTGCCAGTAGTTCTACTGTTAACCCTTCTTAATGACAAGAGATGGTGTATATTTTATAGTATTGCCAATAGTTCTAGATGGTGTATATGTTATAGTATTGCCAGTAGTTCTACTGTTAACCCTTCTTAATGACAAGAGATAGTGTATATGTTATAGTATTGCCAGTATTTCTACTGTTAACCCTTCTTAATGACAAGAGATGGTGTATATGTTATAGTATTGCGAATAGTTCTACTGTTAACCCTTGTTAATGACAAGAGATGGTATATATGTATTGCCAGTCGTTCTACCGTTAACCCTTCTTAATGACAAGAGATGGTTTATATGTTATAGTATTGCCAGCAGTTCTACTGTTAACCCTTGTTAATGACAAGAGATGGTGTATATGTTATAGTATTGCCAATAGTTCTACTGTTAATCCTTCTTAATGACAAGAGATGGTGTATATGTTATAGTATTGCCAGTAGTTCTACTGTTAACACTTGTTAATGACAAGAGATGGTATATATGTTATAGTACAGCCAGTAGTTCTACTGTTAACTCTTGTTAATGACAAGCGATGGTATATATGTTATAGTATTGCCAGTAGTTCTACTGTTAACCCTTCTTAATGACAAGAGATGGTATATATGTTATATTATTGCTAGTAGTTCTACTGTTAACCCTTATTAATGACAAGAGATGGTGTATATGTTATAGTATTGCCAATAGATCTACTGTTAACCCTTCTTAATGACAAGAGATGGTGTATATGTTATAGTATTGCTAGTAGTTCTACTGTTAACCTTTCTTAATGACAAGAGATGGTGTATATGTTATAGTATTGCCAGTAGTTCTACTGTTAACCCTCCTTAATGACAAAGGATGGTGTATATGTTATAGTATTGCCAGTAGTTCTACTTTTAACCCTTCTTAATGACAAGAGATGGTGTATCTGTTATAGTATTGCCAGTAGTTCTACGGTTAACACTTCTTAATGACAAGGGATGGTGTATATGTTATAGTATTGCCAGTAGTTCTACTGTTAACCCTTCTTAATGACAAGAGATGGTGTATATGTTATAGTATTGACAGTAGTTCTACTGTTAACTCTTGTTAATGACAAGAGATGGTGTATATCTTATAGTATTGCCAGTAGTTCTACTGTTAACACTTGTTAATGAAAAGAGATGGTGTATATGTCATATTATTGCAAATAGTTCTACTGTTAACCATACTTAATGACAAGAGATGGTGTATATGTTATAGTATTTCCAGTAGTTATACTGTTAACCCTTCTTAATGACAAGAGATGGTATATATGTTATAGTATTGCCAGTAGTTCTACTGTTAACCCTTGTTAATTACAAGAGATGGTATATATGTTATAGTATTGCCAGTAGTTCTACTGTTAACCCTTGTTAATGACAAGAGATGGTGTATATCTTATAGTATTGCCAGTAGTTCTACTGTTAATCCTTCTTAATGACAAGAGATGGTGTATATGTTACAGTATTGCCTGTAGTTCTACTGTTAACTCTTATTATTGACAAGAGATGGTGTATATGTTATAGTATTGCTAGTAGTTCTACTGTTAACCCTTCTTAATGACAAAAGATGGTGTATATGTTATAGTATTGCCAGTAGTTCTACTGTTAACCCTTCTTAATGACAAGAGATGGTGTATATGTTATAGTATTACCCAGTAGTTCTACGGTTAACACTGCTTAATGACAAGGGATGGTGGATATGTTATAGTATTGCCAGTAGTTCTACTGTTAACCCTTCTTAATGACAAAAGATGGTGTATATGTTATAGTATTGACAGTAGTTCTACTGTTAACTCTTGTTAATGACAAGAGATGGTGTATATGTCATAGTATTGCAAGTAGTTCTACTGTTAACCATTCTTAATGACAAGAGATGGTATATATGTTATAGTATTGACAGTAGTTCTACTGTTAACTCTTGTTAATGACAAGAGATGGTGTATATCTTATATTATTGCCAGTAGTTCTACCGTTAACCCTTGTTAATGAAAAGAGATGGTGTATATGTTATAGTATTGCAAGTAGTTCTACTGTTAAGCATTCTTAATGACAAGAGATGGTGTATATGTTATAGTATTTCCAGTAGTTATACTGTTAACCCTTCTTAATGACAAGAGATGGTATATATGTTATATTATTGCTAGTAGTTCTACTGTTAACCCTTATTAATGGCAAGAGATGGTGTATATGTTATAGTATTGCCAGTAGATCTACTGTTAACCCTTCTTAATGACAAGAGATGGTGTATATGTTATAGTATTGCTAGTAGTTCTACTGTTAACCTTTCTTAATGACAAGAGATGGTATATATGTTATATTATTGCTAGTAGTTCTACTGTTAACCCTTATTAATGACAAGAGATGGTGTATATGTTATAGTATTGCCAATAGATCTACTGTTAACCCTTCTTAATGACAAGAGATGGTGTATATGTTATAGTATTGCTAGTAGTTCTACTGTTAACCCTTATTAATGACAAGAGATGGTGTATATGTTATAGTATTGCCAATAGATCTACTGTTAACCCTTCTTAATGACAAGAGATGGTGTATATGTTATAGTATTGCTAGTAGTTCTACTGTTAACCTTTCTTAATGACAAGAGATGGTGTATATGTTATAGTATTGCCAGTAGTTCTACTGTTAACCCTCCTTAATGACAAAGGATGGTGTATATGTTATAGTATTGCCAGTAGTTCTACTTTTAACCCTTCTTAATGACAAGAGATGGTGTATCTGTTATAGTATTGCCAGTAGTTCTACGGTTAACACTTCTTAATGACAAGGGATGGTGTATATGTTATAGTATTGCCAGTAGTTCTACTGTTAACCCTTCTTAATGACAAGAGATGGTGTATATGTTATAGTATTGACAGTAGTTCTACTGTTAACTCTTGTTAATGACAAGAGATGGTGTATATCTTATAGTATTGCCAGTAGTTCTACTGTTAACACTTGTTAATGAAAAGAGATGGTGTATATGTCATATTATTGCAAATAGTTCTACTGTTAACCATTCTTAATGACAAGAGATGGTGTATATGTTATAGTATTTCCAGTAGTTATACTGTTAACCCTTCTTAATGACAAGAGATGGTATATATGTTATAGTATTGCCAGTAGTTCTACTGTTAACCCTTGTTAATTACAAGAGATGGTATATATGTTATAGTATTGCCAGTAGTTCTACTGTTAACCCTTGTTAATGACAAGAGATGGTGTATATTTTATAGTATTGCCAGTAGTTCTACTGTTAATCCTTCTTAATGACAAGAGATGGTGTATATGTTACAGTATTGCCTGTAGTTCTACTGTTAACTCTTATTATTGACAAGAGATGGTGTATATGTTATAGTATTGCTAGTAGTTCTACTGTTAACCGTTCTTAATGACAAGAGATGGTGTATATGTTATAGTATTGCCAGTAGTTCTACTGTTAACCCTTCTTAATGACAAAAGATGGTGTATATGTTATAGTATTGCCAGTAGTTCTACTGTTAACCCTTCTTAATGACAAGAGATGGTGTATATGTTATAGTATTACCCAGTAGTTCTACGGTTAACACTGCTTAATGACAAGGGATGGTGGATATGTTATAGTATTGCCAGTAGTTCTACTGTTAACCCTTCTTAATGACAAAAGATGGTGTATATGTTATAGTATTGACAGTAGTTCTACTGTTAACTCTTGTTAATGACAAGAGATGGTGTATATGTCATAGTATTGCAAGTAGTTCTACTGTTAACCATTCTTAATGACAAGAGATGGTATATATGTTATAGTATTGACAGTAGTTCTACTGTTATCTCTTGTTAATGACAAGAGATGGTGTATATCTTATATTATTGCCAGTAGTTCTACCGTTAACCCTTGTTAATGAAAAGAGATGGTGTATATGTTATAGTATTGCAAGTAGTTCTACTGTTAAGCATTCTTAATGACAAGAGATGGTGTATATGTTATAGTATTTCCAGTAGTTATACTGTTAACCCTTCTTAATGACAAGAGATGGTATATATGTTATAGTATTGCCAGTAGTTCTACTGTTAACCCTTGTTAATTACAAGAGATGGTATTTATGTTATAGTATTGCCAGTAGTTCTACTGTTAATGCTTGTTAATGACAAGAGATGGTGTATATTTTATAGTATTGCCAGTAGTTCTACTGTTAACCCTTGTTAATGACAAGAGATGGTGTATATGTTATAGTATTGCGAATAGTTCTACTGTTAACCCTTCTTAATGACAAGATATGGTGTATAAGTTATAGTATTGCCAGTAGTTCTACTGTTAACCCTTCTTAATGACAAGAGATGGTGTATATGTTATAATATTGCGAATAGTTCCACTGTTAACCCTTGTTAATGACAAGAGATAGTGTATATGTGATAGTATTGCCTGTAGTTCTACTGTTAACCCTTCTTAATGACAAGAGATGGTGTATATGTTATAGTATTGCCAGTAGTTCTACTGTTAACCCTTGTTACTGACAAGAGATGGTATATATGTTATAGTATTGCCAGTAGTTCTACTGTTAACCCTTCTTAATGACAAGAGATGGTGTATATTTTATAGTATTGCCAATAGTTCTAGATGGTGTATATGTTATAGTATTGCCAGTAGTTCTACTGTTAACCCTTCTTAATGACAAGAGATAGTGTATATGTTATAGTATTGCCAGTATTTCTACTGTTAACCCTTCTTAATGACAAGAGATGGTGTATATGTTATAGTATTGCGAATAGTTCTACTGTTAACCCTTGTTAATGACAAGAGATGGTATATATGTATTGCCAGTCGTTCTACCGTTAACTCTTCTTAATGACAAGAGATGGTTTATATGTTATAGTATTGCCAGCAGTTCTACTGTTAACCCTTGTTAATGACAAGAGATGGTGTATATGTTATAGTATTGCCAATAGTTCTACTGTTAATCCTTCTTAATGACAAGAGATGGTGTATATGTTATAGTATTGCCAGTAGTTCTACTGTTAACACTTGTTAATGACAAGAGATGGTATATATGTTATAGTACAGCCAGTAGTTCTACTGTTAACTCTTGTTAATGACAAGCGATGGTATATATGTTATAGTATTGCCAGTAGTTCTACTGTTAACCCTTATTAATGACAAGAGATGGTGTATATGTTATAGTATTGCCAGTAGTTCTACTGTTAACCCTTCTTAATGACAAGAGATGGTATATATGTTATATTATTGCTAGTAGTTCTACTGTTAACCCTTATTAATGACAAGAGATGGTGTATATGTTATAGTATTGCCAATAGATCTACTGTTAACCCTTCTTAATGACAAGAGATGGTGTATATGTTATAGTATTGCTAGTAGTTCTACTGTTAACCTTTCTTAATGACAAGAGATGGTGTATATGTTATAGTATTGCCAGTAGTTCTACTGTTAACCCTCCTTAATGACAAAGGATGGTGTATATGTTATAGTATTGCCAGTAGTTCTACTTTTAACCCTTCTTAATGACAAGAGATGGTGTATCTGTTATAGTATTGCCAGTAGTTCTACGGTTAACACTTCTTAATGACAAGTGATGGTGTATATGTTATAGTATTGCCAGTAGTTCTACTGTTAACCCTTCTTAATGACAAGAGATGGTGTATATGTTATAGTATTGACAGTAGTTCTACTGTTAACTCTTGTTAATGACAAGAGATGGTGTATATCTTATAGTATTGCCAGTAGTTCTACTGTTAACACTTGTTAATGAAAAGAGATGGTGTATATGTCATATTATTGCAAATAGTTCTACTGTTAACCATTCTTAATGACAAGAGATGGTGTATATGTTATAGTATTTCCAGTAGTTATACTGTTAACCCTTCTTAATGACAAGAGATGGTATATATGTTATAGTATTGCCAGTAGTTCTACTGTTAACCCTTGTTAATTACAAGAGATGGTATATATGTTATAGTATTGCCAGTAGTTCTACTGTTAACCCTTGTTAATGACAAGAGATGGTGTATATCTTATAGTATTGCCAGTAGTTCTACTGTTAATCCTTCTTAATGACAAGAGATGGTGTATATGTTACAGTATTGCCTGTAGTTCTACTGTTAACTCTTATTATTGACAAGAGATGGTGTATATGTTATAGTATTGCTAGTAGTTCTACTGTTAACCCTTCTTAATGACAAAAGATGGTGTATATGTTATAGTATTGCCAGTAGTTCTACTGTTAACCCTTCTTAATGACAAGAGATGGTGTATATGTTATAGTATTACCCAGTAGTTCTACGGTTAACACTGCTTAATGACAAGGGATGGTGGATATGTTATAGTATTGCCAGTAGTTCTACTGTTAACCCTTCTTAATGACAAAAGATGGTGTATATGTTATAGTATTGACAGTAGTTCTACTGTTAACTCTTGTTAATGACAAGAGATGGTGTATATGTCATAGTATTGCAAGTAGTTCTACTGTTAACCATTCTTAATGACAAGAGATGGTATATATGTTATAGTATTGACAGTAGTTCTACTGTTAACTCTTGTTAATGACAAGAGATGGTGTATATCTTATATTATTGCCAGTAGTTCTACCGTTAACCCTTGTTAATGACAAGAGATGGTGTATATGTTATAGTATTTCCAGTAGTTATACTGTTAACCCTTCTTAATGACAAGAGATGGTATATATGTTATATTATTGCTAGTAGTTCTACTGTTAACCCTTATTAATGGCAAGAGATGGTGTATATGTTATAGTATTGCCAGTAGATCTACTGTTAACCCTTCTTAATGACAAGAGATGGTGTATATGTTATAGTATTGCTAGTAGTTCTACTGTTAACCTTTCTTAATGACAAGAGATGGTGTATATGTTATAGTATTGCCAGTAGTTCTACTGTTAACCCTTCTTAATGACAAAGGATGGTGTATATGTTATAGTATTGCCAGTAGTTCTACTGTTAACCCTTCTTAATGACAAGAGATGGTGTATATGTTATAGTATTGCCAGTAGTTCTACGGTTAACACTTCTTAATGACAAGAGATGGTGTATATGTTATAGTATTTCCAGTAGTTATACTGTTAACCCTTCTTAATGACAAGAGATGGTATATATGTTATAGTATTGCCAGTAGTTCTACTGTTAACCCTTGTTAATTACAAGAGATGGTATATATGTTATAGTATTGCCAGTAGTTCTACTGTTAACCCTTGTTAATGACAAGAGATGGTGTATATCTTATAGTATTGCCAGTAGTTCTACTGTTAATCCTTCTTAATGACAAGAGATGGTGTATATGTTACAGTATTGCCTGTAGTTCTACTGTTAACTCTTATTATTGACAAGAGATGGTGTATATGTTATAGTATTGCTAGTAGTTCTACTGTTAACCCTTCTTAATGACAAAAGATGGTGTATATGTTATAGTATTGCCAGTAGTTCTACTGTTAACCCTTCTTAATGACAAGAGATGGTGTATATGTTATAGTATTACCCAGTAGTTCTACGGTTAACACTGCTTAATGACAAGGGATGGTGGATATGTTATAGTATTGCCAGTAGTTCTACTGTTAACCCTTCTTAATGACAAAAGATGGTGTATATGTTATAGTATTGACAGTAGTTCTACTGTTAACTCTTGTTAATGACAAGAGATGGTGTATATGTCATAGTATTGCAAGTAGTTCTACTGTTAACCATTCTTAATGACAAGAGATGGTATATATGTTATAGTATTGACAGTAGTTCTACTGTTAACTCTTGTTAATGACAAGAGATGGTGTATATCTTATATTATTGCCAGTAGTTCTACCGTTAACCCTTGTTAATGAAAAGAGATGGTGTATATGTTATAGTATTGCAAGTAGTTCTACTGTTAAGCATTCTTAATGACAAGAGATGGTGTATATGTTATAGTATTTCCAGTAGTTATACTGTTAACCCTTCTTAATGACAAGAGATGGTATATATGTTATATTATTGCTAGTAGTTCTACTGTTAACCCTTATTAATGGCAAGAGATGGTGTATATGTTATAGTATTGCCAGTAGATCTACTGTTAACCCTTCTTAATGACAAGAGATGGTGTATATGTTATAGTATTGCTAGTAGTTCTACTGTTAACCTTTCTTAATGACAAGAGATGGTGTATATGTTATAGTATTGCCAGTAGTTCTACTGTTAACCCTTCTTAATGACAAAGGATGGTGTATATGTTATAGTATTGCCAGTAGTTCTACTGTTAACCCTTCTTAATGACAAGAGATGGTGTATATGTTATAGTATTGCCAGTAGTTCTACGGTTAACACTTCTTAATGACAAGGGATGGTGTATATGTTATAGTATTGCCAGTAGTTCTACTGTTAACCCTTCTTAATGACAAGAGATGGTGTATATGTTATAGTATTGACAGTAGTTCTACTGTTAACTCTTGTTAATGACAAGAGATGGTGTATATAAAATAATAATGAAATTATTGTGTAAAGTGCTCAGGTGCACTACAACTCGTCAATATAGTACATAGAATAATACACAAATGCCAGGGAAGTACATGTTTGTATGTGTTAGCTGTAGTGTTGGCGGATCTCGGGAAGCATGGAGGCCTTAAAGGATGCAATGTCTCGACAGCTAACAACTGATGCAGGTAGTTTGTTCCATGCTTCAGCAACTCTGAGCGTGAAAAAATGTTTCCGAAAGTCATGGGAACTGTGCTGTTTTCTTACTTTGTGGGCATGTCCACGTGTGTTAGACACATGGAAATCGAAAAGGCACTCAGGGTTGTTGTTGGCAACATGGTTAACAATTTTGTGGGTGTTTACCAAGTCAGTTGCCAGGCGTCGGAGCTTCAATGAATCCATATCTTATAGTATTGCCAGTAGTTCTACTGTTAACCCTTGTTAATGAAAAGAGATGGTGTATATGTCATATTATTGCAAATAGTTCTACTGTTAACCATTCTTAATGACAAGAGATGGTGTATATGTTATAGTATTTCCAGTAGTTATACTGTTAACCCTTCTTAATGACAAGAGATGGTATATATGTTATAGTATTGCCAGTAGTTCTACTGTTAACCCTTATTAATTACAAGAGATGGTATATATGTTATAGTATTGCCAGTAGTTCTACTGTTAACCCTTGTTAATGACAAGAGATGGTGTATATTTTATAGTATTGCCAGTAGTTCTACTGTTAACCCTTGTTAACAACAAGAGATGGTGTATATGTTACAGTATTGCCAGTAGTTCTACTGTTAACCCTTCTTAATGACAAGAGATGGTGTATATGTTATAGCATTTCCAGTAGTTCTAATGTGAACCCTTCTTAATGACAAGAGATGGTATATATGTTATATTATTGCCAGTAGTTCTACTGTTAACCCTTATTAATGACAAGAGATGGTGAATACGTTATAGTATTGCCAGTAGTTCTACTGTTAACCCTTATTAATGACATGAGATGGTGTAAATATTATAGTATTGCCTGTAGTTCTACTTTTAACCCTTATTAATGACAAGTGATGGTGTATATGGTATGTTCAGTAGTTCTACTATTATCATCCCTTAAGCACAAGAAGTGCTATGTCTAATATTGATATGAATAGTTTTACTATTGACATTCATCCCATTATATTCTTTCATCAATTTACTTTATTTAACCGTTATTTACTGTTAAATAAAGTAAATATTAGCTAACTAAATTTTACTTTTAACACCTTTTATCTCAACATTTCTCTTTGTCCCTGTTGATTTCCCTTCTGTTTACATTTTACCATTGTATTCTCATAATTCCCTGAGAGGTGAGGTAAGTTTCTATCTATAATATATATATATATATATTAATCTTACTTGGGTCACTTTTCATCTTTTACCCATAACATTCAATAAATAAAATAAAGATGAGCTGATATTCCGAGATTAAGTTTCTGTAAATATGATTTTTTATTTAGTTAAAATATTTGCTTTCAGAAGTTCTGCATCAAAGTTAAAATATTTGAGAACATAGTAGCTAAGCTAGCTGCCAATCAGCTTCAAACAATCTTCATCTCTTGGATTGGAAGTTTCCTGTCAAATGCCACCAGAGTAGTTTGTCAGATTAAGACAACCAACACTCTTATCAATTTTGGTTTATCTCAAGGTTTGCTGAAGTTTCCAACAGACTTCCTTCTATATATTAATAATCTACTTAATGTCACCCCTAATGACACTCCTATGCTCAATCCATCTACTTGATGTCACCTGTAACAACACTCCTACACTCACTCCATCTACTTGATGTCACCTGTAACAACACTCCTACACTCACTCCATCTACTTGATGTCACCTGTAACAACACTCCTACACTCACTGTCACCTGTAACAACACTCCAACATTCACTCCATCTACTCCCGGGTCCCAAATAATAGGTGGTGGTGTGTGTGTGTGTGTGGGGAGGGGTGATGGACATTTGCTTAAATTCTTATGTGTGGGGGTCGGTAATTGTATAGTGTACGTTCGTAAATATGGAATTTCTTGTAATGTTCTTTTCTTGTCATATATAATGTTTTTTTAATGAAAAATAAAATTATTAGATTCTCTAGTTGCTGTATCAATATGATTCACTAACAAAGACATTTCACCGGAAATAGATTAGAAAAATTTAATAAGCGGGGATAAGGAGTGTTTGTAATAAAAGGAGGGAGGGAAGGATACAAAAAATTAATAAGTGTGTGGGGGGGGGGGGTTATTCAAGACCTGAGAGTACCTGATGTCACGCCCAACAACACTCACTCCTATGTAGATGTTACCTCTCTTCACACTTCCCCCCACTTCTTGTACCCAACCATCACCTCACATGCGACACCACATGAAAGCCACCTTTTAGTTTCACTCAAAATTCTTCTAAATACAATCACTGTATATGTCAAGGAAACAATACATTTTCTAGAGCTCTCTACAGTTAGAAACACACAATTACAGCGTTCAGTCACTTGAAATATTCATAATTTCTGATGATTTTTCCTTGCAACTTCACAAACAGTAACACAGCTAAAACTTTAGCTCAAAGACTAGACTTTCTTTTTACAACAAGAAAATACTTCAGTTCTAGTCAATTGGTGACCCTTTACAGTAGAATACTGCACCTACATCTAGAATGGCACTGAGATACATACAATACTACTCCCACATCTGGAGTGCTGCTGTTGTTATACATACAATACTGCTCCTACATCTGGAATGGTGTTACTATACATATTATACTGCCCCCACATCTGGAGTGCTGCTGTTGTTTACATATAATACTGCTCCTACATCTGAAATGGCACTGAGATACATATAGTATTGCTCCCACATCTGGAGTGCTGCTGTTCTGATACATACAATACTGCTCCTACATCTGGAATGGTGTTGCTATACATAAAATACTGCTCCTACATCTGGAATGGTGTTGCTATACATAAATTACTGCTCCTACATCTGGAATGGTGTTGCTATACATAAATTACTGCTCCTACATCTGGAATGGTGTTGCTATACATAAATTACTGCTCCTACATCTGGAATGGTGTTGCTATACATAAATTACTGCTCCTACATCTGGAATGGTGTTGCTATACATAAATTACTGCTCCTACATCTGGAATGGTGTTGCTATACATAAATTACTGCTCCTACATCTGGAATGGTGTTGCTATACATAAATTACTGCTCCTACATCTGGAATGGTGTTGCTATACATAAATTACTGCTCCTACATCTGGAAATTGGTAAAATTCTTATGAGTGGAGAATATATTTATAAAATTTTTATATTTTAATATTTAAAATGTTTTAAGTTTCATTTAGAGTATAGTTTTTGTTTCAGAATATCATTATGTAATGATGTTCTGAAACAAAAACTATAAAAATTATAAAAATTTTATAAATATATTCTCCACTCATAAGAATTCCAAAACTGTGCCATCTAAACATAATGGGTTGTTTACCTGCCTCAATTTATACATGGGTTCTGGACTTTTGCACATTTCTCATACAAAAAATATAAGCTTATATTTGAGTATATAGGGTAAATGTATGTAGTATTTTATTTGAAATGTAAAAATATAAACATTTAAATGTGTTTAGTATTTTATTTGAAGTCTAAACACAGAAACTTAAGAATGTTTTGTATTATTTGGTGGATTAGCAGTATCGGTAGGGGATCGGACGCCATGCTTTGTTGCAAAGAGTTACGGCCCTTTATGGTCTGAGTTCAAATCCCGCTGAGGTTAACTTTGCCTTTCATCCTTACGGGGTCGATAAAATAAAGTACCAGTAATACACTGGGATAATTGCTGGCCTTGTGCCAAAAGTATAAACAATTATTTAACACAGTTATTGATATGAATAAATGTTCTACCTTTCTGTTTAATTTACAGGTGTTAGCTGGGCAATGTTAGTAGTAACAATCCTTATTGCCATGTATTATAGTGTCATTACATCTTGGAGTCTTTACTATGCTGGTATATCCATCATGCAACCTTTACCATGGATTTGTAGTAAAACATACACAAACAGTGAGTACATCATTAAACCTCATTTCACTGCAAACTCTCATCTTTTACACTAGGATAAACTTTATCATCATCATCGTGACCATTATCACGCTTATCATTGTCAATGTACACCCCACCGCCACACCCTACCCCACCCCCTCTCCCGATCCGTCCACTGTGTCGATGACACAACAGTCCACACTGTAAATGTGGTTGGTGTTAGGAAGGGCATCCAGCTGTAAAAAAACCTGCCAGAGACGCTTCCATGCGAGCTAGACGCGGTCTCCCGACCATTCCCACATCAAGTGGAACAAAGCCGTCTAACCCATACTAGTGTGGAAGATGGACGTTAAACGATGATGATGATGATGATGATGATTACTACCATTATCATCACCACCATCATCATCATAATCATTATATCATGATCATCATCACCATCATAATGACCATCATCACTTTTATCATTATCCCCACGATCATCATCACCATTATCATCATCATCATCATCATCATCATTACCATCATCAGTATCATCACCATTACAACCATTGCCGCCACATCACCATCATCATCACCATCGTCATTGTCATTGTTTAATGTCTTTTTTGCCTGCAAGAAAGGGTTGGATCCTATATTTCTGGAATTAAAAGATTTCTGACCAGTTGATATAAATTTCCATCCTTGAATTTAACTGTTCTATAAATTTAAACTTATTCACAATGTAGTAATTTCAACCAAAAGTTATGTCCACAGTATTTATAACCAATATTTCAAGAACTAAAGTATAAGATTTCTTAACTGTATTACTAATGGTACTACTTCCTCTATAGACCAAGAACTAAAGTATAAGATTTCTTAACTGTATTACTAATGGTACTACTTCCTCTATAGGCAGTGAATTAGCAGAGTCGTTAGAATGTCGGATGAATGCTTTGTAGTATTCATTTCGACTCTCTGCTCTCTGAGTTCGAATCCCACCGAGGTCAACTTTACCTTTCATCCATTCATAGTCGATAAAAAAAGTACCAGTCATGTACTGGGTTTGATTCTTCCTCTTTCTCACTTCCTTTCTCTCACTCTCTCCATCCGTCTCTGCAAGAAATCTACTAGGAGATGGGCTCTGCCAGGTTTAAAAAAGTGCCCTACAAACACTGTATGTCAATATGGCACCCCTACGACTCACTCTAGAGTTACGGGTCCATACCATACTATACCTACTTCCTCTATGGAATAATAATATTCCATAAAATACCATTTCAATATAATGGGTGAGATATAGGGCTCTTCCTCACAGTAGTCGATGGCAACTTCTCTTTCTATCTTTAAGGGCCTTCACCCTATTTTATAAGCTATTTTATATCATCTCTACTTATGAACACACCATTCTTTATATTAACTTTATTCCCCCATCTCTGTAAAAGTCTGAGAGATCAGCCACATATATACAATGTTTATTGACAGAAAACTATTTAAATTTGCTGTTTCAATTGTCTAATTTCTGAATATTGAATCATAACTCTCATTTGTTTTGCTACATTAAGATAATTTCAACTATATTTTCATTTTAGCTAAAAAGATTTAATTGTATTAAATGTGACAATATAATTTTATAATTAAATTTATTTTTACATTTTAACAATATTGTTTTTTCCTTTCTATTTAATTATATAATATAAGTTGACAATCTTTTCTAAAGCTACATTTCATATGTTTATTCTATATAACAATTTTCAAAGATTTCTTTTTATCCAGTAAATATATATGACATGTTTGCTCTATAACAGTGGTTCTCAATGTGGGTTCCATAGAACCCAAGGGTTCTGCAAAGGTGTGTCTGGGGTTCTGTGAAAAAAGGCAGAGGAGTATATTTATATTAAGACCATATATTAGACTTTGGTGTCCCCACAAAAGTTTCTGAATTAAAAAGGGTGGGAAACCCTGTTCTATATAGTGATTAAAAAAAAAATTATTTTCTTACAGGCAATCACCCACTTTGTGAATCTTCCTTCATTATGTCACATACATATCACCATCATCAAGGAATGAACCAAGTTCCTGCTGGTTTGTCTCTCCATATGAATATAACAAACACAAGTCTGGCAACTGCTCTTTATAACTTACCTAGCGGTGTCTATTTTCAGTAAGTGTTTTCGTTGATTTCAATTTTTCACTGACCTCTATTTATTTCATCATAAAAAAGTTATTGAAAGTTCCTTATAAAATAATTTGAATGAAATGGTTGTTGTAAAGTTAAAACAAAAAGTTTAACCCTTTAATGTTCAAACCAGCCAAAACCGGCCAGAATTCTCTACCTCTTTCTGTTGAAACTGGCTGTAACTGGTCACTCAAACTGATGTTAAGGTATTGTTCTCAAAATAAATACTTTCAAAATCTCATAGATTCGATATTATATGAGATATTATGTGAGGTAAAGCCTTTACCATGAAAATACAATAGTATATATAGAGTAATGTGAATGCTAAATGGTTAATGACTTTTTGAAACTAATTATTGTCAACACATAATAATTGACTGAAGAATTATTTGAAGAAGAATTATTTTGACTGCAATATTTCAATGAAGGCCAGTAAATAAATGTAAAATTAATAAATAAGATCGGCAAGCTTTTATTTTACTAACTAAACCCTTTAGACAGACCTGTCAACTCTCCCTATCAGACGGGGAGATCTCCCGCCCACTTTGGGGTGGGTGAGAGATGTCTTCTCTTGTGAAAATTTGTATAGCTTTCATTATGTAAAATCTCCCCATTTTGCCTCATTTCTCCCTGTTTTGGGGCACTTCTTTTCATGGTACTCCCTGTTTGGGTTTTTAGAGGTTGGCAGGTCTGCTTTAGATATGAAACTATCTGAAACCACCCTGGTTCTACAATACAATAATAAAGTGTTTATCTATATATAATATAAAAGAAAGATGTTTATTGGTTGACTGGTTGGCTGGTTGGTTGAATCACATGAAAACTACTCACACAGACACACTCACATCTAAAGAGAGAGAGAGAGGGAGAGGCAGAAAGAGAGAGATAGGCCGTTATACAGAGAGAGATACAATTAAAGTGTTAGATATTCAGAGAGAGAGAGAGAGAAACGTCCCACGAAAGTCTAGAAATGATCCTTTGATCTATAGGAAGGATTAACAATATTGTGTTAGCTTTTATAAAGTCGTTTTACAGTCTTTGATTTTAAAGAACAAAGAAAAGTTGATACTATTTGAAATTAATCTACCCTCCAGCTTTTATCCATATACTACTTACAGTCCGTACTAACAAAGCAACACTTCAGAAGCAATGTTATGTAGAATATTGCTGTGTTTCAGATGACGTCCTTTGGAGCTGAAAAACATCATACTGACTGTGGTTATTTCATATCTAAAATCCAAGGCCAATGCTACCATTTAATCGGCAGTTTACTCCCCCAGCCTAATAAGGAAGTTTTATTATTGTTTTTTTTATGTCTCTCTCACCCACACTCACACACACACACATTACGGTCTCACCTCTTACTATACAACACATCCAATACAGTCGTTTTCTCATAACTGTTCTCTTGGGCGAAGCCGTGTACCTCAGCTAGTATTTATCTAAGAACCGTCCATCATAATTTTGTATAATAACATTTGTTATTTTTCAAACACCAGCTTAACAAGAAAGTTAGTTATATTACTAAATCATTTTTTTACTATTGGAATTTGAAATCCATAGGCAGGGTCTTGCATTAGAAATACATTAACAAAAGGATTAACCCTTTAGCATTTAAACCGGCCATATCCAGCCAGAATCCTCTCACCTCTTTCTGTTCAAACTGGCTGTAACCAGCTACTCATATTTATGTTAAGGTATTGTTCTCAAAATAACTATCAAGATCTCATAGATTTGATATTATGTGAGATAATTATGTGAAATAAAACGTTTATGGTGAAAATACAATAGTAAATATAGAGTAATGTAAATGTTAAAGGGTTAATAGTGATAAGATAGTGGTCAGATGTGACAGTGGTAGTATAGTGGTCAGATATGACAGTGGTAGTAGAGGGAGTGGTCAGATATGACAGTGGTAGCAGAGGTTATTTATGGGTTATATTTCAAGTTAAAGCGCCAATGCAGTGATCTAAGAAGGAAACTTATACTAAGTTGTTGCTTTCAGAACTGAAAAGACCTATTATCAAAGTCATTCCAGCCATGAGCATCTTGGACTTCTTTCAGGCATTGCACATCTAGGACAACACTATCCAACGTGTCCCTCTCTTTTTAAACAAATGAAATTTGAACGAGATTCTACTGCTATTTCTAGCAAGCTGTGTGATCTCAAAGGAATTCCTTTGAACCCACAGAGTTAGGGTAAATGGAACTGGAAAGACAGATAGCAGTTTGGTTATTGAAACTATTATTTATGCTTATCACATTGATATTATGTATTATGCATACTTATTGCATTTATATTATATATAGAAAAAATTGAATGGGATGGATTGGCAGAATCGGTAGAGCATTGAACAAAATGACACAGTTTATTTATACCAGCTTTTTACATTCTGAGTTCAAATCCTGCCAAGATCAACTTTGCCTTTCATCCTTCTGTGGTCGATGAAATAAAGTACCAAAACAAGTAAAGGGATGGATTTAATAGACTTTCCTCCACCCGTCAAATTGCTGGCCTTGTGCCTAAATTAGAAATCATTAGAGAGAGTTAAGATGATCAGAAGAGTTTTAAGAATATGAAAAAATGAAACGTATTGATTAAAATAAAGTAATCAGATATATTTATTGATTTTTAAAAAGAATATATAATTGAATGTTTTTTGTTTTAGGCAGACACTACTTCTCCAGTCTGAAAAATCTTTGTCCGGAAACTGGCAACTTGTTCTTTGTCTTCTTGCTACTTGGTTACTTGTATTTATAATTCTTATTAGAGGAATACACTCAATGGCTAAGGTAAGCACACTGGAAGATATTACAAATTAATATTTTCACTTTATGTAATGTTGCCAATGAAATCATCCTCATCATCGTCACCGTTTTACGTCCGTTCTTCCATGCTAGCATGGGTTAGACGGGTTGTCCTGTTGTGGGCAGTGTCCGGTCGGCTGACTTTGTCTTGCTCAAACGGGAACTGATTCTGGCTTGATTTCTACAGCTGGATGCCCTTCCTAACACCAACCTCATTTACAGTGAGTGCTGGGTGCTTTTTTTCCGTGGCACCTACACATCCACTTTACAGTGGGAGAGGGTGGGGGCATATTGTCTATATGCTTCAGCTTCGGCTTGTATCTGTACCGTACTTGAGACCGTAATGAAATAACTATTAATATCACGATCATCATCATCATCATTTAATGTTTAGTTTCCCTGCTAGCAAGGGTTGGATGGGTCTATATAAACCAAGTCAATACTGAAGCAGGGCTACTTCTCCAATAGGTTGGAGGGGGGTGGGGATCTGCATTTAACTTACGTATGGTCTTAAGTTCTACCGAGTGCACAGGGGAGGCTATCATATCCTTGACAAGACTGAAGGGTTGACTTCCAATAGAGCAGTGGTTGTGGGCGTTGACCTCCAATAGTGTGGTGGGGGTGGGGATTGACCTCCAATAGCATTGTGGTAGTTGTGGGGGTTGACCTCCAATAGCATTGTGGTAGTTGTGGGGGTTGACCTCCAATAGCATTGTGGTAGTTGTAGGGGTTGACCTCCAATAGCATTGTGGTAGTTGAGGGGATTGACCTCCAAAAACATTGTGGTAGTTGTGGGGGTTGACCTCCAATAGCATCAGGGTGGGAGTACTGTGACAGGGTGTTATGACTATTGTGTCAAGATATTAAGAGGAGATGTAGAAATGTGAGAATATCTACTAAGGAGTGAAGCATGAATATATAGATCTAGTGAAGAAGTTCCAGGAGATGCCAATGGCTGTAGTATAGGAAGACCAAGAAAAATCTGGGCAGAGGTGGTTAGAGCTGATTTTAAAATGATGCAGATTGCAGAGGAGATGGAACATGGAAAAGCAGATGTAAAACGTTGATGAGAATGAAAGAGTAGTGAAGATAGCTAAAGATTGAACGTATAGCAACAAATTGTTATTGTATAGGTCCAGGGCATCTCTGAGTTGATCAATGACTAGTTTAGGCTCAGGTCAGCTTTAACTAAGCTGATCAATGACCAAAAATATGACAGTCAAGGCTCAAATCAGCTCCACCTAAGCTCACCAATGATCAAAAACATTCCAGTCAAGACACACGTCAGCTTTAAGCTGACCAAAGACCAAAATCATGCCAGTTTAGACCCAAGCCCATTCTAAGTTGACCAAAGACAAAAAATATGCCAGTTTAGGCTCAAGTCAGCTCTAAGCTCACCAATGACAAAAATCATGTCAGTTTAGGTTCAGGTAAGCTCTAACTAAGCTGATCAATGTCCACAAACATGCCAGTCAAGGCTCAGGTCAGCCCTGAGCTGAACAATGACAAAAGACATGCCGGTTTAGACTCAGGTCATCTCTAACTAAGTTGACCAATGTTAAAAAACATGTCAGTTTAGGCTCAGGTCAACTCTGAGTTGACCAATGATCAAAATCTGCCAGCCATGATTATTTCATTATTTTTTAGACTCAGAAAATCAGAGACTATTAAATCTAATGCATCCTTCCTCTTTTAAGGGTGTGACTTGAGGGAGATCTGGCTGCTATCACTTGCAGGTTGAACAACTACAAGTTGGCAGAAACTGTAGAATATTGTTCTAATCTATTACATCCTCCTTAGTTCTAAATTCAAATCTTAATGGGCTAAACATTGACTTTGAAATTGAAAGAATAAACACCATAACATTCTGTAATGATTTAGTAGAAAATATTTAATAATAGGTTTATTAATTCAAATGTTTGTAGTATATTTACCAGTGAACAGATTGTTGTCAAATGTTGTAGTAAACTAAAGTAAAGACTTCAATATCTAGTGATACTGTATCTTGTTAATGTGGTGTCAAGTGGTACAGGTTGTTAAGAATTAATATACAGGTATCATCATCATTTTACGTCCGCTTTCCCCTGCTTGCAAGGGTGGGACGGGAACTGATTCTGGCTTGATTTCTACAGCTGGATGCCCTTCCTAACACCAACCTCATTTACATTGAGTGCTGGGGGCTTTTTTCCGTGGCATCTACTCGTCCATTTTGCAGTGGAATGATAGGGACCCCAGTCCCTATCATCTCATTTCTACAGCTGAATAAACTGGAACAATATGAAATAAAGTGTCTTGCTCAAGGAAACAACACATCACCCAGTCTGAGAATTGAACTCACAACCTTTCGATTGCAAGGCCAATGCTCTAACCACTAAGCCATGTGCCTCCATATATATATATATTTTATAGATCCTAAAGTTCTTGTAAATGAAGCCTAGTTGTATTAACACTTCATAACTACTTCTTTTTTTCTATTCCATTCTAGATGATGTATTTGACTGCCATACTTCCATATATTTTAGTCCTGCCTCTTCTAATATGTGTTTGCATGTTAGATGGGGCTTTGCCAAGTGTCAAATTTTTTCTTACACCTGGTTGGGATGCATTACAGAAACTTCAGGTATGTAGACATTTTAAGCATCAACTATTTACAAAATTAAAATCAGAACTATTTATTTCATTTATAATCATAAAAAAGACTTCATGAAAATTATATAAATTTGGGAATAAATATTCCCAAATGTATATAATTTTCATGAAGTCTTTGTTGTGGTTACCCACAGGAGCAAGCCCTGCCAGTTGGAATTGCTATTCCAGCATGTCTTTCTCGCCATTCTCTGGAACAACATTTTCTCCATTCTGTCCACCAGTCAGCCCTACACATGGGCTCACACACACACGAGAGAACACTCCCACACTGTCTGGGCCCATATCACTGGGTAGCAATGCTGAGTTGTACTGTCACATGTGGGTCACATGTGAAGGTGCATTGGGCTTGCAATCGGAAGGTTGTGAGTTCAATTCTCGGACCGGGTGATTTGTTGTTTCCTTGAGCAAGACACTTTATTTCACGTTGCTCCAGTTTACTCAGCTGTAGAAATGAGATGATAGGACCGAGGTCCCTATCATTAAATCACCCAAGACACCTCCGAGATATACCTTGGAGGAGGCCAGCTAAACCTGCATAGGTGTGAGCTGTCACAACAACAACATGTGGGACACATCATACTAAAAAATAACATCACATAAACTATATTCTTGGCATCTTTACTAAATTCTTCAAATTCTCAAGATTCATTACTTAGCCTTTATTAAATCAGTTTAATTAATCAATAGCAACACTGCTTTTTTGTGGCTAGTTAAAAATGTGAACAAGTTTGTCTGGCTAGTTAAAAATGTGAACAAGTTTGTGTGGCTAGTTAAAAATGTGAACAAGTTTGTCTGGCTAGTTAAAAATGTGAACAAGTTTGTGTGGCTAGTTAAAAATGTGAACAAGTTTGTGTGGCTAGTTAAAAATGTGAACAAGTTTGTGTGGCTAGTTAAAAATGTGAACAAGTATGTGTGGCTAGTTAAAAATGTGAACAAGTATGTGTGGCTAGTTAAAAATGTGAACAAGTTTGTGTGGCTAGTTAAAAATGTGAACAAGTTTGTCTGGCTAGTTAAAAATGTGAACAAGTATGTGTGGCTAGTTAAAAATGTGAACAAGTTTGTGTGGCTAGTTAAAAATGTGAACAAGTTTGTCTGGCTAGTTAAAATTGTGAACAAGTATGTGTGGCTAGTTAAAAATGTGAACAAGTTTGTGTGGCTAGTTAAAAATGTGAACAAGTATGTGTGGCTAGTTAAAAATGTGAACAAGTTTGTGTGGCTAGTTAAAAATGTGAACAAGTATGTGTGGCTAGTTAAAAATGTGAACAAGTTTGTCTGGCTAGTTAAAAATGTGAACAAGTTTGTCTGGCTAGTTAAAAATGTGAACAAGTTTGTGTGGCTAGTTAAAAATGTGAACAAGTATGTGTGGCTAGTTAAAAATGTGAACAAGTTTGTGTGGCTAGTTAAAAATGTGAACAAGTTTGTGTGGCTAGTTAAAAATGTGAACAAGTTTGTCTGGCTAGTTAAAAATGTGAACAAGTTTGTGTGGCTAGTTAAAAATGTGAACAAGTTTGTGTGGCTAGTTAAAAATGTGAACAAGTTTGTGTGGCTAGTTAAAAATGTGAACAATCACAATATATAAGTTTAAACATGAAAGGTGAGTATTTTTAGTATTTATCATCAATGACATGTTATTCCTTTTCCATTTTCACTAAACTCTTAACTTCTGAAATAAAGCAGTAATTACTGCAACCTAATTTCTCCTATCTACCATTTGACTTTGTGTTGGTCTCAGCTAACTAAACATCCAGCTTCTTCTTTGACTTAGCAGGTAAGAAAATTAAGGGATTAGTTATGAACAAAGGCTAAACAATAATGAAAGGGGATCATACACACCAGAAATATATTGCTAGATGTGATGAGAGTGAGGAATGATTTGTGAGCTCAGAAGATAACCAAAATGGTTATAAAAATTGATGTAACCTGTGCAGACAGAAAAATTTAATGTAAATTTCATATTGAAATAATATACAAATTAATTTGCAATTTATGTTTTTAAATGTATCAGTGATTTATTTGTTATGTGTCTTTATTTAATGAAAGTTAAACTATTATGATTCTGTCATTTTCAGGTGTGGTCTGATGCAACTAAACAACTTTTTCTGTCATTAGCTCTCGGTACAGGAAGTATTTCACTATTAGCTGGTTATACCCATTTCCATAGCAACTGTTTCAGGTAAAGTTCATTTATTGTTTTCATGAATTGAAGTGTAAGTCTTGCAGCAAGTTATTTACTTTAATACAATCTAATCTTTGTTTTATAGTGAATAACTACAATTAAACAACTGATATGTAAAGAAAGTCAAGCAGAGTTTTGTAAGTGAAGTTTGGTAGAGATGGAAATTGTGTAGAAGTCTTCCAGAGTGTTTGTTCCTTTGTGGGGAGAGGAAGGAGATAGACTTAATCTGTCACTTGATTTAACACTGTCAACCAGACCATGGGGATTTTTCGGGTGGGGTAGGGGTGGGGGGAAAGATAGACTTAACCCTTTAGTATTTACGTTACTCTATATATACTATTGTATTTTTGTGGTAAAGGATTTATCTTACATTATTATCTCACATAATATCGAATCTATAAGATTTTGATGTTATATATTTTGAGAACAATACCATAACATCAGTATCAACAGCCAGTTACAGCTGGTTGCCGGTTTAAACAGATAGAGGTGAGAGAATTCTGGTCGGATATAGCCTGTTTAAATGCTAAAGGTTTAATCTGTCACTTGATTTAACACTGTGACCAAGCAGTTAAGGAAATTTTGTGGGGAGTGGATAGACTTAGTCACTGGATTTAACCCTGTCACTTAGCTCTTGAGGAAATTTTGGGGGAGACGCAGAGGATAGGCTTAAACTGTTACTTGATTTAACACTGTCACATAGCCTTTGAAGAGATTTGGTGGGATGGGGATAGACTTAGCCTGTCTCTTAATTCAACACTGTTACCAAGCCCTTCAGGAGATTTGGGGGAAGGGGCTATCCCCTTCCCCCAAATCTTAGTCTGTCTCTTGATTTAACCCTAGGTGGTAGACTTAACCCTTGATTTAACCCTGTTAACTAGCCTTTGAGGAGATTTTGGGAGAGAAGAGGAGGATAGACTTAATCTGTTACTTGATTTAACACTGTCACCAAGCCCTTGATGAAATTTAGCAACATCTAATCCGTTAGTAGTTGGGTCAGTTCTAATAATCTACAGATAACTTTTTCTCTTTACCCACACCAGCCCCATAAAATGTGTCATGAGTACTGCCTTTCCTCTTCTGGCTAAGCCATAAATTAAAATATATTTTATGAAAGAACCATAGAGAGAAACTGCCTAGAAGGAGTGCCTGTTACCAATCAAGCTTACACTTCCTATGAATCATATCCACTTCTTCCATAAGGTCAATTTCAGTGATATTTTGAAGGATCTATACTTCAAATTTATAGCTTCCCTTGCTCTTCGCTAAATAAACTATCAATTACCATCACCTCATCCCAATTATATCAGTAACTTGCTGGTTGACATATTAACATGTGATTAACTAGCTAACTCACTAAATAGCCTAACTGGTTAGTTGGTTAACTAAGTAGTTGACTGCTTGAACATTAGCAAGTTTACAGATCATGGAAAATATATTATTTTGTGGTCATAACATTTTTTAGTTATAAAGATTGTCGGCTAACCTGGCTCATTGAAATAGACTTTTAGTAATATATTTAAGCAGGAGCAGACTAAACAATTTTATTTGATATACTGTTGATACACTTTACAGGAGATATCATACTTAAAATAAGAAGAATGTTTAGATTGGTAAGCATCATTGTCAGTGGTAGACTTAGTCTGTCATCCAGTTTAATACCACCACCTGGCCCTTGGGTGGTAGATTTAATCTGTCACCCAGTTTAACATCACTAACTGGTCCCTGGGTGGTAGATTTAATCTGTCACCCAGTTTAACACCACCACCTGGCCCTGCAGTGCTGCCCTTTCTCTTGTCATTAAGCCAGTAAAAAAAAAAAGAAGTACTATGGTTATAAATAAAGGTAAAATCACCATTGCTTTAGTGATAGGTTTGTTTTTCCATACTGACATGATTTGGCCTATCTTTGATCATCTTTATTTAGGGTCTCTGGATAGCTGAAAATAAGTCTATTCTATGAAAGCTAGGGGTTCTCTCAGATCTATTCTCACCAATATCTTTCCAGAACTTTCTTGGTGAGTTCTTGCTCAACAATTCACAACACTATTTCACTCAGTAATGTCTAAACCAGTGGTTCCCAAAGTGGGTTCCGCAAATGAGTGCCTGGGGTTCCATGGAAAAAGGCAGAGAAGTATATTTATATTACGACCTTATAACAGACTTTGGGGTTTCCCCCGAATTCTGAACCAAAGAGGGTTCCGCATTTGAAAAAGTTTGGGAAACCCTGGTTCTTCTTATTGTAGCTAGTTCATGGTGAGTTCTTGTTCAACAACACACACCACTATATCACTAGGTAATGACTAAACCATACCAATTGTTGCTCTCCCGCAATTAATAACCTCTGATGCTAAACCAAATCACCTCCACTCAACTATCATATTAATTAATGTTGTATATCCAATAAATAATACTCAACATATTTCTCTTCAGTCACTGAAAATCTTCTTCATTTATCATCCATACTTTGTTACCATACAGTATCTTACTCCTCTTACATATACCACCATACAGTACTATACCATCACATACCACCATACAGTACTACACCTCATACACATACCTTCACATACCACCATACAGTACTATACCCCATACACATACCATCACATACCACCATACAGTACTACATCTCATACACATACCATCACATACCATCACATACCACCATACAGTACTACATTTCATACACATACCATCAAATACCACCAAACAGTACTATACCCCATACATATACCATCACATACCAACATACAGTACTATACCCCATACACATACCATCACATACCACCATACAGTACTATACCCCATACACATACCATTACATACCACCATACAGTACTATAACCCATACACATACCATCACATACCACCATACAGTACTACATCTCATACACATACCATCACATACCATCACATACCCCCATACAGTACTACATTTCATACACATACCATCAAATACCACCAAACAGTACTATACCCCATACATATAACATCACATACCACCATACAGTACTAAACCCCATACACATACCATCACATACCACCATACAGTACTACACCTCATACACATACCATCACATACCACCATACAGTACTATACCCCATACACATACCATCACATACCACTATACAGTACTATACCCCATACACATACCATCACATACCACCATACAGTACTATACCCCATACACATACCATCACATACCACCATACAGTACTATACCCCATACACATACCATCAAATACCACCATACAGTACTACACCTCATACACATACCATCACATACCACCATACAGTACTATACCCCATACACATACCATCACATACCACCATACAGTACTATACCCCATACACATACCATCACATACCACCATACAGTACTACACCTCATACACGTACAATCGCATACCACCGTACAGTACTATACCCCATACACATACCATCAAATACCACCATACAGTACTACACCTCATACACATACCATCACATACCACCATACAGTACTACACCCCATACACATACCATCACATACCACCATACAGTACTATACCCCATACACATACCATCACATACCACCATACAGTACTACACCCCATACACATACCATCACATACCACTATACAGTACTATACCCCATACACATACCATCACATACCACCATACAGTACTATACCCCATACACATACCATCAAATACCACCATACAGTACTACACCTCATACACATACCATCACATACCACCATACAGTACTATACCCCATACACATACCATCACATACCACCATACAGTACTATACCCCATACACATACCATCACATACCACCATACAGTACTACACCTCATACACGTACAATCGCATACCACCGTACAGTACTATACCCCATACACATACCATCAAATACCACCATACAGTACTACACCTCATACACATACCATCACATACCACCATACAGTACTACACCCCATACACATACCATCACATACCACCATACAGTACTATACCCCATACACATACCATCACATACCACCATACAGTACTACACCCCATACACATACCATTACATACCACCATACAGTACTATACCCCATACACGTACCATTGCATACCACCATACACTACTATACCCCATACACATACCATCAAATACCACCATACAGTACTACACCTCATACACATACCATCACATACCACCATACAGTACTACACCCCATACACATACCATCACATACCACCATACAGTACTATACCCCATACACATACCATCACATACCACCATACAGTACTACACCCCATACACATACCATTACATACCACCATACAGTACTATACCCCATACACGTACCATTGCATACCACCATACACTACTATACCCCATACACATACCATCACATACCACCATACAGTACAACACCTAATACACATACCATCACATACCACCATACAGTACTATACCCCATACACATACCATCACATACCACCATACAGTACTATATCCCATACACATACCATCACATACCACCATACAGTACTACACCTCATACACATACCATCACATACCACCATACAGTACTATACCCCATACACATACCATTACATACCACCATACAGTACTATACCCCATACACATACCATCACATACCACCATACAGTACTATACCCCATACACGTACCATCGCATACCACCATACAGTACTATACCCCATACACATACCATCACATACCACCATACAGTACTACACGTCATACACATACCATCACATACCACCATACAGTACTATACCCCATACACGTACCATCGCATACCACCATACAGTACTATACCCCATACACATACCACCATACAGTACTATACCCATACACGTACCATCACATACCACCATACAGTACTACACCTCATACACATACCATCACATACCACCATACAGTACTATACCCCACACACATACCATCACATACCACCATACAGTACTATACCCCATACACATACCACCATACAGTACTATACCCCATACACATACCATCACATACCACCATACAGTATTATACCCCATACATATACCATCACATACCACCATACAGTACTACACCTCATACACATACCATCACATACCACCATACAGTACTATACCCCATACACGTACCATCACATACCACCATACAGTACTATACCCCATACACATACCATCACATACCACCATACAGTACTATACCCCATACACATACCATCACATACCACCATACAGTACTACACCTCATACACATACCATCACATACCACCATACAGTACTATACCCCATACATGTACCATCACATATCACCATACAGTACTATACACCATACACATACCATCACATACCACCAAACAGTAATACACCTCATACACATACCATCACATACCACCATACAGTACTATACCCCAAACACATACCATCAGATACCACCATACAGTACTACACCTCATACACATACCATCGCATACCACCATACAGTATTATACCCCATACACATACCATCACATACCACCATACAGTACTACACCTCATACACGTACCATCGCATACCACCATACAGTACTACACCCCATACACATACCATCACATACCACCATACAGTACTACACCCCATACACATACCATACACATACCACCATACAGTACTATACCCCATACACATACCATACACATACCACCATACAGTACTATACCCCATACACATACCATCACATACCACCATACAGTACTACACCCCATACACATACCATCACATACCACCATACAGTACTACACCCCATACACATACCATACACATACCACCATACAGTACTACACCCCATACACATACCATCACATACCACCATACAGTACTACACCCCATACACATACCATACACATACCACCATACAGTACTACACCCCATACACATACCATCACATACCACCATACAGTACTACACCCCATACACATACCATCACATACCACCATACAGTACTACACCCCATACACATACCATACACATACCACCATACAGTACTACACCCCATACACATACCATACACATACCACCATACAGTACTATACCCCATACACATACCATCACATACCACCATACAGTACTATACCCCATACACATACCATCACATACCACCATAGAGTACTACACCTCATACACATACCATCACATACCATCATACAGTACTACACCTCATACACATACCATACACATACCACCATACAGTACTACACCTCATACACATACCATCACATACCACCATACAGTACTATACCCCATACACATACCATCACATACCACCATACAGTACTACACCTCATACACATACCATCACATACCATCATACAGTACTACACCTCATACACATACCACCATACAGTACTACACCTCATACACATACCATCCCATACCACCATACAGTACTATACCCCATACACATACCATCACATACCACCGTACAGTATTATACCCCATACACATACCATCACATACCACCATACAGTACTACACCTCATAAACATACCATCACATACCACCATACAGTACTATACCCCATACACGTACCATCACATACCACCATACAGTACTATACCCCATACACATACCATCACATACCACCATACAGTACTACACCTCATACACATACCATCACATACCACTATACAGTACTATACCCCAAACACATACCATCACATACCACCATACAGTACTATACCCCATACACATACCATCACATACCACCATACAGTACTACACCTCATACACGTACCATCGCATACCACCATACAGTAATATACCCCATACACATACCATCACATACCACCATACAGTACTACACCTCATACACATACCATCACATACCACCATACAGTACTATACCCCATACACATACCATCACATACCACCATACAGTACTATACCCCATACACATACCATCACATACCACCATACAGTACTATACCCCATACACATACCATCATATACCATCATACAGTACTACACCTCATACACATACCATCACATACCACCATACAGTACTATGCCCCATACACATACCATCACATACCACCATACAGTACTATACCCCATACACATACCATCACATACCACCATACAGTACTACACCTCATACACATACCATCACATACCACCATACAGTACTATACCCCATACACATACCATCACATACCACCATACAGTAGTATACCCCATACACATACCATCACATACCACCATACAGTACTATACCCCATACACATACCATCACATACCACCATACAGTACTATACCGCATACACATACCATCACATACCACCATACAGTACTATACCCCATACACATACCATCACACACCACCATACAGTACTACACCTCATACACATACCTTCACATACCATCATACAGTACTATACCCCATACTCACACCATCACATACCACCATACAGTACTGTGCCCCATACACATACCATCACATACCACCATACAGTAGTATACCCCATACACATACCATCACATACCACCATACAGTAATATACCCCATACACATACCATCACATACCACCATACAGTACTACACCTCATACACATACCATCACATACCACCATACAGTACTACACCTCATACACATACCATCACATACCACCATACAGTACTACACCTCATATACATACCATCACATACCACCATACAGTACTACACCTCATAAAAATACCATCACATACCACCATACAGTACTATACCCCATACACATACCATCACATACCACCATACAGTACTATACCCCATACACATACCATCACATACCACCATACAGTACTACACCTCATACACATACCATCACATACCACCATACAGTACTACACCTCATATACATACCATCACATACCACCATACAGTACTACACCTCATAAAAATACCATCACATACCACCATACAGTACTATACCCCATACACATACCATCACATACCACCATACAGTAGTATACCCCATACACATACCATCACATACCACCATACAGTAATATACCCCATACACATACCATCACATACCACCATACAGTACTACACCTCATACACATACCATCACATACCACCATACAGTACTACACCTCATACACATACCATCACATACCACCATACAGTACTACACCTCATATACATACCATCACATACCACCATACAGTACTACACCTCATAAAAATACCATCACATACCACCATACAGTACTATACCCCATACACATACCATCACATACCACCATACAGTACTATACCCCATACACATACCATCACATACCACCATACAGTACTACACCTCATACACATACCATCACATACCACCATACAGTACTATACCCCATACACATACCATCACATACCACCATACAGTACTATACCCCATACACATACCATCACATACCACCATACAGTACTACACCTCATACACATACCATCACATACCAACATACAGTACTATACCTCATATACATACCTTCACATACCACCATACAGTACTACACCTCATACACATACCATCACATACCACCATACAGTACTACACCTCATACACATACCATCACATACCACCATACCCCATACACGTACCATCGCATACCACCATACAGTACTAAACCCCATACACATACCACCATACAGTACTATACCCCATACACATACCATTACATACCACCATACAGTACTATACCCCATACACATACCATCACATACCACCATACAGTATTATACCCCATACACATACCATCACATACCACCATACAGTACTACACCTCATACGCATACCATCACATACCACCATACAGTACTATACCCCATACACGTACCATCACATACCACCATACAGTACTATACCCCATACACATACCATCACATACCACCATACAGTACTATACCCCATACACATACCATCACATACCACCATACAGTACTACACCTCATACACATACCATCACATACCACCATACAGTACTATACCCCATACACATACCATCACATACCACCAAACAGTACTACACCTCATACACATACCATCACATACCACCATACAGTACTATACCCCAAACACATACCATCACATACCACCATACAGTACTACACCTCATACACATACCATTGAAAACCACCATACAGTACAATACCCCATACACATACCATCACATACCACCATACAGTAGTATACCCCATACACATACCATCACATACCACCATACAGTACTATACCCCATACACATACCATCACATACCACCATACAGTACTATACCTCATACACATACCATCACATACCACCATACAGTACTATACCCCATACACATACCATCACATACCACCATACAGTACTACACCTCATACACATACCATCACATACCACCATACAGTACTATACCCCATACACATACCATCACATACCACCATACAGTACTATACCCCATACACATACCATCACATACCACCATACAGTACTACACCCCATACACATACCATCACATACCACCATACAGTACTACACCCCATACACATACCATCACATACCACCATACAGTACTATACCCCATACACATACCATCACATACCACCATACAGTACTATACCCCATACACATACCATCACATACCACCATACAGTACTACACCCCATACACATACCATCACATACCACCATACAGTACTATACCCCATACACATACCATCACATACCACCATACAGTAATATACCCCATACACGTACCATCCCATACCACCATACAGTACTACACCTCATACACGTACCATCGCATACCACCATACAGTACTATACCCCATACACATACCATCACATACCACCATACAGTACTATACCCCATACACATACCATCACATACCACCATACAGTAATACACCTCATACACATACCATCACATACCACCATACAGTACTATACCCCATACACATACCATCACATACCACCATACAGTACTATACCCCATACACATACTATCTCATACCACCATACAGTACTATACCCCATACACATACCATCACATACCACCATACAGAACTATACCCCATACACATACCATCACATACCACCATACAGTACTACACCTCATACACATACCATCACATACCACCATACAGTACTATACCCCATACACATACCATCACATACCACCATACAGTACTATACCCCATACACATACCATCACATACCACCATACAGTCCTATACCCCATACACATACCATCACATACAACCATACAGTACTATACCCCATACACATACTATCACATACCACCATACAGTACTATACCCCATACACATACCATCACATACCACCATACAGTACTACAGCCCATACACATACCTTCACATACCACCATACAGTACTACAACTCATACACGTACCATCGCATTCCACCATACAGTACTATACCCCATACACATACCATGACATACCACCATACAGTACTACACCTCATACACATACCATCATACAGTACTACACTTCATACACATACCATACACATACCACCATACAGTACTACACCTCATACACATACCATCACATACCACCATACAGTACTACACCTCATACACATACCTTCACATACCACCATACAGTACTACACCTCATACACATACCATCACATACCACCATACAGTACTATACCCCATACACATACCATCACATACCACCATACAGTACTATACCCCATACACATACCATCACATACCACCATACAGTACTACACCTCATACACATACCATCACATACCACAATACAGTACTGCACCTCATACACATACCATCACATACCACCATACAGTACTACACCTCATACACATACCATCACATACCACCATACAGTACTATACCCCATACACATACCATCACATACCACCATACAGTACTACACCTCATACACATACCATCACATACCACCATACAGTACTATACCCCATACACATACCATCACATACCACCATACAGTACTATACCCCATACACATACCATCACATAAAACCATACAGTACTACACCTCATACACATACCTTCACATACCACCATACAGTACTATACCCCATACTCACACCATCACATACCACCATACAGTACTATACCCCATACACATACCATCACATACCACCATACAGTACTATACCCCATACACATACCATCACATACCACCATACAGTACTATACCCCATACACATACCATCACATACCACCATACAGTACTATACTCCATACACATACCATCACATACCACCATACAGTACTACACCTCATACACATACCATCACATACCACCATACAGTACTATACCCCATACACATACCATCACATACCACCAAACAGTACTACACCTCATACACATACCATCACATACCACCATACAGTACTATACCCCAAACACATACCATCACATACCACCATACAGTACTACACCTCATACACATACCATTGAATACCACCATACAGTACAATACCCCATACACATACCATCACATACCACCATACAGTAGTATACCCCATACACATACCATCACATACCACCATACAGTACTATACCCCATACACATACCATCACATACCACCATACAGTACTACACCTGATACACATACCATCACATACCACCATACAGTACTATACCCCATACACATACCATCACATACCACCATACAGTACTATACCCCATACACATACCATCACATACCACCATACAGTACTACACCTCATACACATACCATCACATACCACCATACAGTACTATACCCCATACACATACCAGCACATACCACCATACAGTACTATACCCCATACACATACCATCACATACCACCATACAGTACTATACCCCATACACATACCATCACATACCACCATACAGTACTACACCCCATACACATACCATCACATACCATCATACAGTACTATACCCCATACACATACCATCACATACCACCATACAGTACTACTCCTCATACACATACCATCACATACCACCATACAGTACTACACCTCATACACATACCTTCACATACCACCATACAGTACTATACCCCATACTCACACCATCACATACCACCATACAGTACTATGCACCATACACATACCATCACATACCACCATACAGTAGCATACCCCATACATATACCATCACATACCGCCATACAGTACTATACCCCATACACATACCATCACATACCACCATACAGTACTACACCTCATACACATACCATCACATACCATCACATACCACCATACAGTAATATACCTCATACACATACCATCAAATACCACCATACAGTACTACACCTCATACACATACCATCACATACCACCATACAGTACTACACCTCATATACATACCATCACATACCACCATACAGTACTACACCTCATACACATACCATCACATACCACCATACAGTACTATACCCCATACACATACCATCACATACCACCATACAGTACTATACCCCATATACATACCATCACATACAACCATACAGTACTACACCTCATACACATACAATCACATACCACCATACAGTACTACACCTCATACACATACCATCACATACCACCATACAGTACTATACCCCATACACATACCATCACATACCACCATAAAGTACTATACCCCATACACATACCATCACATACCACCATACAGTACTACACCTCATACACATACCATCACATACCACCATACAGTACTATACCTCATATACATACCTTCACATACCACCATACAGTACTACACCTCATACACACACCATCACATACCACCATACACTACTACACCTCATACACACACCATCACATACCACCATACAGTACTATACTCCATACACATACCATCACATACCACCATACAGTATTACGCCTCATACACATACCATCACATACCTCCATACAGTACTACACCTCATACACATACCATCACATACCACCATACAGTACTATACCCCATACACATACCATCACATACCACCATACAGTACTACACCTAATACACGTACCATCGCATAGCACCATACAGTAATATACCCCATACACAAACCATCACATACCACCATACAGTACTACACCTCATACACATACCATCACATACCACCATACAGTACTACACCTCATACACATACCATCACATACCACCATACAGTACTATACCCCATATACATACCATCACATACCACCATACAGTACTACACCTCATACACATACCATCACATACCACAATACAGTACTGCACCTCATACACATACCATCACATACCACCATACAGTACTATACCCCATACACATACCATCACATACCACCATACAGTACTACACCTCATACACATACCATCACATACCACCATACAGTACTATACCCCATACACATACCATCACATACCACCATACAGTACTACACCTCATACACATACCATCACATACCACCATACAGTACTATACCCCATACATATACCATCACATACCGCCATACAGTACTATACCCCATACACATACCATCACATACCACCATACAGTACTATACCCCATACACGTACCATCACATACCACCATACAGTACTATACCCCATACACATACCATCACATACCACCATACAGTACTATACCCCATACACATACCATCACATACCAACATACAGTACTACACCTCATACACATACCATCACATACCACCATACAGTACTATACCCCATACACATACCATCACATACCACCATACAGTACTATACCCCATACACATACCATCACATACCACCATACAGTACTATACCCCATACACGTACCATCCCATACCACCATACAGTACTACACCTCATACACGTACCATCGCATACCACCATACAGTACTATACCCCATACACATACCATCACATACCACCATACAGTACTATACCCCATACACATACCATCACATACCACCATACAGTACTACACCTCATACACATACCATCACATACCACCATACAGTACTATACCCCATACACATACCATCACATACCACCATACAGTAATATACCCCATACACATACCATCACATACCACCATACAGTACTACACCTCATACACATACCATCACATACCACCATACAGTACTATACCCCATACACATACCATCACATACCACCATACAGTACTATACCCCATACACATACTATCTCATACCACCATACAGTACTATACCCCATACACATACCATCACATACCACCATACAGTACTATACCCCATACACATACCATCACATACCACCCTACAGTACTACACCTCATACACATACCATCACATACCACCATACAGTACTATACCCCATACACATACCATCACATACCACCATACAGTACTATACCCCATACACATACCATCACATACCACCATACAGTACTATACCCCATACACATACCATCACATACCACCATACAGTACTATACCCCATACACATACTATCACATACCACCATACAGTACTATACCCCATACACATACCATCACATACCACCATACAGTACTACAGCCCATACACATACCTTCACATACCACCATACAGTACTACAACTCATACACGTACCATCGCATTCCACCATACAGTACTATACCCCATACACATACCATGACATACCACCATACAGTACTACACCTCATACACATACCATCACATACCACCATACAGTACTATACCCCATACACATACCATCACATACCACCATACAGTACTACACCTCATACACATACCTTCACATACCACCATACAGTACTACACCTCATACACATACCATCACATACCACCATACAGTACTATACCCCATACACATACCATCACATACCACCATACAGTACTATACCCCATACACATACCATCACATACCACCATACAGTACTATACCCCGTACACATACCATCACATACCACCATACAGTACTATACCCCGTACACATACCATCACATACCACCATACAGTACTATACCCCATACACATACCATCACATACCACCATACAGTACTATACCTCATACACATACCATCACATACCACCATACAGTACTACACCTCATACACATACAATCACATACCACCATACAGTACTTAACCCCATACACATACCATCACATACCACCATACAGTACTATACCCCATACACATACCATCACATACCACCATACAGTACTACACCTCATACACATACCATCACATACCACAATACAGTACTGTACCTCATACACATACCATCACATACCACCATACAGTACTATACCCCATACACATACCATCACATACAACCATACAGTACTACACCTCATACACATACCATCACATACCACCATACAGTACTATACCCCACACACATACCATCACATACAACCATACAGTACTGCACCTCATACACATACCATCACATACCACCATACAGTACTATACCCCATACTCACACCATCACATACCACCATACAGTACTATACCCCATACACATACCATCACATACCACCATACAGTAGTATACCCCATACACATACCATCACATACCACCATACAGTACTATACCCCATACACATACCCACACATACCACCATACAGTACTATACCCCATACACATACCATCACATACCACCATACAGTACTATACCCCATACACATACCATCACATACCACCGTACAGTACTATACCCCATACACATACCCACACATACCACCATACAGTACTATACCCCATACACATACCATCACATACCACCATACAGTACTATACCCCATACACATACCATCACATACCACCATACAGTACTACACCTCATACACATACCATCACATACCACCATACAGTACTACACCTCATACACATAACATCACATACCACCATACATTACTATACCCCATACACATACCATCACATACCACCGTACAGTACTATACCCCATACACATACCCACACATACCACCATACAGTACTATACCTCATACACATACCATCACATACCACCATACAGTACTATACCCCATGCACATACCATCACATACCACCATACAGTACTACACCTCATACACATACCATCACATACCACCATACAGTACTATACCCCATACACATACCATCACATACCACCGTACAGTACTATACCCCATACAAATACCCACACATACCACCATACAGTACTATACCCCATACACATACCATCACATACCACCATACAGTACTATACCCCATACACATACCATCACATACCACCATACAGTACTACACCTCATACACATACCATCACATACCACCATACAGTACTATACCCCATACACATACCATCACATACCACCGTACAGTACCATACCCCATACACATACCATCACATACCACCATACAGTAGTATACCCCATACACAACCATCACATACATCCATACAATACTATACCCCATACACATACCATCACATGCCACCATACAGTACTACACCTCATACACATACCATCACATACCACCATACAGTACTACACCTCATACACATACCATCACATACCACCATACAGTATTACACCTCATACACATACCACCATACAGTACTATACCCCATACACATACCATCACATACCACCATACAGTACTATACCCCATACACATACCATCACATACCACCATACAGTACTACACCTCATACACATACCATCACATACCACCATACAGTACTATACCCCATACATGTACCATCACATACCACCATACAGTACTATACCCCATACACATACCATCACATACCACCAAACAGTACTACACCTCATACACATACCATTGCATACCACCATACAGTACTATACCCCATACACATACCATCACATACCACCATACAGTACTACACCTCATACACGTACCATCGCATACCACCATACAGTACTATACCCCATACACATACCATTACATACCACCATACAGTACTATACCCCATACACATACCATCAAATACCACCATACAGTACTACACCCCATACACATACCATCACATACCACCATACAGTACTATACCCCATACACATACCATCACATACCACCATACAGTACTACACCTCATACACGTACCATCATATACCACCATACAGTACTACACCTCATGCACATACCATCACATACCATCATACAGTACTACACCTCATACACATACCGCCATACAGTACTATACCCCATACACATACCATCACATACCACCATACAGTACTATACCCCATACAGATACCATCACATACCACCATACAGTACTATACCCCATACAAATACCATCACATACCACCATACAGTACTATACCCCATACACATACCATCACATACCACCATACAGTACTACACCTCATACAAATACCATCACATACCACCATACAGTACTATACCCCATACACATACCATCACATACCACCATACAGTACTACACCTCATACACATACCATCACATACCACCATACAGTACTACACCTCATACACATACCATCACATACCACCATACAGTACTATACCCCATACACATACCATCACATACCACCATACAGTACTATACCCCATACACATACCATCACATACCACCATACAGTACTACACCTCATACACATACCATCACATACCATCATACAGTACTACACCTCATACACATACCATACACATACCACCATACAGTACTACACCTCATACACATACCATCACATACCACCATACAGTACTACACCTCATACACATACCTTCACATACCACCATACAGTACTACACCTCATACACATACCATCACATACCACCATACAGTACTATACCCCATACACATACCATCACATACCACCATACAGTACTATACCCCATACACATACCATCACATACCACCATACAGTACTATACCCGATACACATACCATCACATACCACCATACAGTACTATACCCCATACACATACCATCACATACCACCATACAGTACTATACCCGATACACATACCATCACATACCACCATACAGTACTATACCCCATACACATACCATCACATACCACCATACAGTACTATACCCCATACACATACCATCACATACCACCATACAGTACTATACCCCATACACATACCATCACATACCACCATACAGTTCTACACCTCATACACATACCATCACATACCACCATACAGTACTACACCTCATATACATCCCATCACATACCACCATACAGTACTAAACCCCATACACATACCATCACATACCACCATACAGTACTATACCCCATACACATACCATCACATACCACCATACAGTACTATACCCCATACACATACCATCACATACCACCATACAGTACTATACCCCATACACATACCATCACATACCACCATACAGTTCTACACCTCATACACATACCATCACATACCACCATACAGTACTACACCTCATATACATCCCATCACATACCACCATACAGTACTAAACCCCATACACATACCATCACATACCACCATACAGTACTATACCCCATACACATACCATCACATACCACCATACAGTACTATACCCCATACACATACCATCACATACCACCATACAGTACTATACCCCATACACATACCATCACATACCACCATACAGTACTATACCCCATACACATACCATCACATACCACCATACAGTACTACACCTCATACACATACCATCACATACCACCATACAGTACTATACCCCATACTCACACCATCACATACCACCATACAGTACTATACCCCATACACATACCATCACATACCACCATACAGTAGTATACCCCATACACATACCATCACATACCACCATACAGTACTATACCCCATACACATACCATCACATACCACCATACAGTACTACACCTCATACACATACCATCACATACCACCATACAGTACTACACCTCATACACATACCATCACATACCACCATACAGTACTATACCCCATACACATACCATCACATACAACCATACAGTACTACACCTCATACACATACCTTCACATACCACCATACAGTACTATACCCCATACTCACACCATCACATACCACCATACAGTACTATACCCCATACACATACCATCACATACCACCATACAGTAGTATACCCCATACACATACCATCACATACCACCATACAGTACTATACCCCATACACATACCATCACATACCACCATACAGTACTACACCTCATACACATACCATCACATACCACCATACAGTACTACACCTCATACACATACCATCACATACCACCATACAGTAATATACCCCATACTCATACCATCACATACCACCATACAGTACTACACCTCATACACATACCATCACATACCACCATACAGTACTATACCCCATACACATACCATCACATACAACCATACAGTACTACACCTCATACACATACCATCACATACCACCATACAGTACTATACCCCATACACATACCATCACATACAACCATACAGTAATACACCTCATACACATACCTTCACATACCACCATACAGTACTATACCCCATACTCACACCATCACATACCACCATACAGTACTATACCCCATACACATACCATCACATACCACCATACAGTAGTATACCCCATACACATACCATCACATACCACCATACAGTACTATACCCCATACACATACCCACACATACCCACACATACCACCATACAGTACTATACCCCATACACATACCATCACATACCACCATAGAGTACTATACCCCATACACATACCATCACATACCACCATACAGTTCTACACCTCATACACATACCATCACATACCACCATACAGTACTATACCCCATACAATACCATCACATACCACCATACAGTACTATACCCCATACACATACCATCACATACCACCGTACAGTACTATACCCCATACACATACCATCACATACCACCGTACAGTACTATACCCCATACACATACCATCACATACCACCATACAGTACTATACCTCATACACATACAATCACATACCACCATACAGTACTATACCCCATACACATACCATCACATACCACCATACAGTATTACACCCCATACACATACCATCACATACCACCATACAGTATTACACCCCATACACATACCATCACATACCACCATACAGTACTACACCTCATACACATACCATCACATACCACCATACAGTACTATACCCCATACTCACACCATCACATACCACCATACAGTACTATACCCCATACACATACCATCACATACCACCATACAGTACTATACCCCATACACATACCATCACATACCACCATACAGTACTACACCTCATACACATACCATCACATACCAACATACAGTACTATACCTCATATACATACCTTCACATACCACCATACAGTACTACACCTCATACACATACCATCACATACCACCATACAGTACTACACCTCATAAAAATACCATCACATACCACCATACAGTACTATACCCCATACACATACCATCACATACCACCATACAGTACTATACCCCATACACATACTATCTCATACCACCATACAGTACTATACCCCATACACATACCATCACATACCACCATACAGTACTATACCCCATACACATACCATCACATACCACCATACAGTACTACACCTCATACACATACCATCACATACCACCATACAGTACTATACCCCATACACATACCATCACATACCACCATACAGTAATATACCCCATACACATACCATCACATACCACCATACAGTACTACACCTCATACACATACCATCACATACCACCATACAGTACTATACCCCATACACATACCATCACATACCACCATACAGTACTATACCCCATACACATACTATCTCATACCACCATACAGTACTATACCCCATACACATACCATCACATACCACCATACAGTACTATACCCCATACACATACCATCACATACCACCATACAGTACTACACCTCATACACATACCATCACATACCACCATACAGTACTATACCCCATACACATACCATCACATACCACCATACAGTACTATACCCCATACACATACCATCACATACCACCATACAGTACTATACCCCATACACATACCATCACATACCACCATACAGTACTATACCCCATACACATACTATCACATACCACCATACAGTACTATACCCCATACACATACCATCACATACCACCATACAGTACTACAGCCCATACACATACCTTCACATACCACCATACAGTACTACAACTCATACACGTACCATCGCATTCCACCATACAGTACTATACCCCATACACATACCATGACATACCACCATACAGTACTACACCTCATACACATACCATCACATACCACCATACAGTACTATACCCCATACACATACCATCACATACCACCATACAGTACTACACCTCATACACATACCTTCACATACCACCATACAGTACTACACCTCATACACATACCATCACATACCACCATACAGTACTATACCCCATACACATACCATCACATACCACCATACAGTACTATACCCCATACACATACCATCACATACCACCATACAGTACTATACCCCGTACACATACCATCACATACCACCATACAGTACTATACCCCGTACACATACCATCACATACCACCATACAGTACTATACCCCATACACATACCATCACATACCACCATACAGTACTATACCTCATACACATACCATCACATACCACCATACAGTACTACACCTCATACACATACAATCACATACCACCATACAGTACTTAACCCCATACACATACCATCACATACCACCATACAGTACTATACCCCATACACATACCATCACATACCACCATACAGTACTACACCTCATACACATACCATCACATACCACAATACAGTACTGCACCTCATACACATACCATCACATACCACCATACAGTACTATACCCCATACACATACCATCACATACAACCATACAGTACTACACCTCATACACATACCATCACATACCACCATACAGTACTATACCCCACACACATACCATCACATACAACCATACAGTACTGCACCCCCATACACATACCATCACATACCACCATACAGTACTATACCCCATACTCACACCATCACATACCACCATACAGTACTATACCCCATACACATACCATCACATACCACCATACAGTAGTATACCCCATACACATACCATCACATACCACCATACAGTACTATACCCCATACACATACCCACACATACCACCATACAGTACTATACCCCATACACATACCATCACATACCACCATACAGTACTATACCCCATACACATACCATCACATACCACCGTACAGTACTATACCCCATACACATACCCACACATACCACCATACAGTACTATACCCCATACACATACCATCACATACCACCATACAGTACTATACCCCATACACATACCATCACATACCACCATACAGTACTACACCTCATACACATACCATCACATACCACCATACAGTACTACACCTCATACACATAACATCACATACCACCATACATTACTATACCCCATACACATACCATCACATACCACCGTACAGTACTATACCCCATACACATACCCACACATACCACCATACAGTACTATACCTCATACACATACCATCACATACCACCATACAGTACTATACCCCATACACATACCATCACATACCACCATACAGTACTACACCTCATACACATACCATCACATACCACCATACAGTACTATACCCCATACACATACCATCACATACCACCGTACAGTACTATACCCCATACAAATACCCACACATACCACCATACAGTACTATACCCCATACACATACCATCACATACCACCATACAGTACTATACCCCATACACATACCATCACATACCACCATACAGTACTACACCTCATACACATACCATCACATACCACCATACAGTACTATACCCCATACACATACCATCACATACCACCGTACAGTACCATACCCCATACACATACCATCACATACCACCATACAGTAGTATACCCCATACACAACCATCACATACATCCATACAGTACTATACCCCATACACATACCATCACATGCCACCATACAGTACTACACCTCATACACATACCATCACATACCACCATACAGTACTACACCTCATACACATACCATCACATACCACCATACAGTATTACACCTCATACACATACCACCATACAGTACTATACCCCATACACATACCATCACATACCACCATACAGTACTATACCCCATACACATACCATCACATACCACCATACAGTACTACAACTCATACACATACCATCACATACCACCATACAGTACTATACCCCATACATGTACCATCACATACCACCATACAGTACTATACCCCATACACATACCATCACATACCACCAAACAGTACTACACCTCATACACATACCATTGCATACCACCATACAGTACTATACCCCATACACATACCATCACATACCACCATACAGTACTACACCTCATACACGTACCATCGCATACCACCATACAGTACTATACCCCATACACATACCATTACATACCACCATACAGTACTATACCCCATACACATACCATCAAATACCACCATACAGTACTACACCCCATACACATACCATCACATACCACCATACAGTACTATACCCCATACACATACCATCACATACCACCATACAGTACTACACCTCATACACGTACCATCATATACCACCATACAGTACTACACCTCATGCACATACCATCACATACCATCATACAGTACTACACCTCATACACATACCGCCATACAGTACTATACCCCATACACATACCATCACATACCACCATACAGTACTATACCCCATACAGATACCATCACATACCACCATACAGTACTATACCCCATACAAATACCATCACATACCACCATACAGTACTATACCCCATACACATACCATCACATACCACCATACAGTACTACACCTCATACAAATACCATCACATACCACCATACAGTACTATACCCCATACACATACCATCACATACCACCATACAGTACTACACCTCATACACATACCATCACATACCACCATACAGTACTACACCTCATACACATACCATCACATACCACCATACAGTACTATACCCCATACACATACCATCACATACCACCATACAGTACTATACCCCATACACATACCATCACATACCACCATACAGTACTACACCTCATACACATACCATCACATACCATCATACAGTACTACACCTCATACACATACCATACACATACCACCATACAGTACTACACCTCATACACATACCATCACATACCACCATACAGTACTACACCTCATACACATACCTTCACATACCACCATACAGTACTACACCTCATACACATACCATCACATACCACCATACAGTACTATACCCCATACACATACCATCACATACCACCATACAGTACTATACCCCATACACATACCATCACATACCACCATACAGTACTATACCCGATACACATACCATCACATACCACCATACAGTACTATACCCCATACACATACCATCACATACCACCATACAGTACTATACCCGATACACATACCATCACATACCACCATACAGTACTATACCCCATACACATACCATCACATACCACCATACAGTACTATACCCCATACACATACCATCACATACCACCATACAGTACTATACCCCATACACATACCATCACATACCACCATACAGTTCTACACCTCATACACATACCATCACATACCACCATACAGTACTACACCTCATATACATCCCATCACATACCACCATACAGTACTAAACCCCATACACATACCATCACATACCACCATACAGTACTATACCCCATACACATACCATCACATACCACCATACAGTACTATACCCCATACACATACCATCACATACCACCATACAGTACTATACCCCATACACATACCATCACATACCACCATACAGTTCTACACCTCATACACATACCATCACATACCACCATACAGTACTACACCTCATATACATCCCATCACATACCACCATACAGTACTAAACCCCATACACATACCATCACATACCACCATACAGTACTATACCCCATACACATACCATCACATACCACCATACAGTACTATACCCCATACACATACCATCACATACCACCATACAGTACTATACCCCATACACATACCATCACATACCACCATACAGTTCTACACCTCATACACATACCATCACATACCACCATACAGTACTACACCTCATATACATCCCATCACATACCACCATACAGTACTAAACCCCATACACATACCATCACATACCACCATACCGTACTATACCCCATACACATACCATCACATACCACCATACAGTACTACACCTCATACACATACCATCACATACCACCATACAGTACTATACCCCATACACATACCATCACATACAACCATACAGTACTACACCTCATACACATACCATCACATACCACCATACAGTACTATACCCCATACACATACCATCACATACAACCATACAGTACTACACCTCATACACATACCTTCACATACCACCATACAGTACTATACCCCATACTCACACCATCACATACCACCATACAGTACTATACCCCATACACATACCATCACATACCACCATACAGTAGTATACCCCATACACATACCATCACATACCACCATACAGTACTATACCCCATACACATACCATCACATACCACCATACAGTACTACACCTCATACACATACCATCACATACCACCATACAGTACTACACCTCATACACATACCATCACATACCACCATACAGTAATATACCCCATACTCATACCATCACATACCACCATACAGTACTACACCTCATACACATACCATCACATACCACCATACAGTACTATACCCCATACACATACCATCACATACAACCATACAGTACTACACCTCATACACATACCATCACATACCACCATACAGTACTATACCCCATACACATACCATCACATACAACCATACAGTAATACACCTCATACACATACCTTCACATACCACCATACAGTACTATACCCCATACTCACACCATCACATACCACCATACAGTACTATACCCCATACACATACCATCACATACCACCATACAGTAGTATACCCCATACACATACCATCACATACCACCATACAGTACTATACCCCATACACATACCCACACATACCCACACATACCACCATACAGTACTATACCCCATACACATACCATCACATACCACCATAGAGTACTATACCCCATACACATACCATCACATACCACCATACAGTTCTACACCTCATACACATACCATCACATACCACCATACAGTACTATACCCCATACAATACCATCACATACCACCATACAGTACTATACCCCATACACATACCATCACATACCACCGTACAGTACTATACCCCATACACATACCATCACATACCACCGTACAGTACTATACCCCATACACATACCATCACATACCACCATACAGTACTATACCTCATACACATACAATCACATACCACCATACAGTACTATACCCCATACACATACCATCACATACCACCATACAGTATTACACCCCATACACATACCATCACATACCACCATACAGTATTACACCCCATACACATACCATCACATACCACCATACAGTACTACACCTCATACACATACCATCACATACCACCATACAGTACTATACCCCATACTCACACCATCACATACCACCATACAGTACTATACCCCATACGCATACCATCACATACCACCATACAGTACTATACCCCATACACATACCATCACATACCACCATACAGTACTACACCTCATACACATACCATCACATACCAACATACAGTACTATACCTCATATACATACCTTCACATACCACCATACAGTACTACACCTCATACACATACCATCACATACCACCATACAGTACTACACCTCATAAAAATACCATCACATACCACCATACAATACTATACCCCATACACATACCATCACATACCACCATACAGTACTATACCCCATACACATACCATCACATACCACCATACAGTACTACACCTCATACACATACCATCACATACCACCATACAGTACTATACCCCATACACATACCATCACATACCACCATACAGTACTATACCCCATACACATACCATCACATACCACCATACAGTACTACACCTCATACACATACCATCACATACCAACATACAGTACTATACCTCATATACATACCTTCACATACCACCATACAGTACTACACCTCATACACATACCATCACATACCACCATACAGTACTACACCTCATACACATACCATCACATACCACCATACCCCATACACGTACCATCGCATACCACCATACAGTACTAAACCCCATACACATACCACCATACAGTACTATACCCCATACACATGCCACCATACAGTACTATACCCCATACACATACCATCACATACCACCATACAGTATTATACCCCATACACATACCATCACATACCACCATACAGTACTACACCTCATACGCATACCATCACATACCACCATACAGTACTATACCCCATACACGTACCATCACATACCACCATACAGTACTATACCCCATACACATAACATCACATACCACCATACAGTACTATACCCCATACACATACCATCACATACCACCATACAGTACTACACCTTATACACATACCATCACATACCACCATACAGTACTATACCCCATACACATACCATCACATACCACCAAACAGTACTACACCTCATACACATACCATCACATACCACCATACAGTACTATACCCCAAACACATACCATCACATACCACCATACAGTACTACACCTCATACACATACCATTGAAAACCACCATACAGTACAATACCCCATACACATACCATCACATACCACCATACAGTAGTATACCCCATACACATACCATCACATACCACCATACAGTACTATACCCCATACACATACCATCACATACCACCATACAGTACTACACCTCATACACATACCATCACATACCACCATACAGTACTATACCCCATACACATACCATCACATACCACCATACAGTACTATACCCCATACACATACCATCACATACCACCATACAGTACTACACCCCATACACATACCATCACATACCACCATACAGTACTACAACTCATACACGTACCATCGCATTCCACCATACAGTACTATACCCCGTACACATACCATGACATACCACCATACAGTACTACACCTCATACACATACCATCATACAGTACTACACTTCATACACATACCATACACATACCACCATACAGTACTACACCTCATACACATACCATCACATACCACCATACAGTACTACACCTCATACACATACCTTCACATACCACCATACAGTACTACACCTCATACACATACCATCACATACCACCATACAGTACTATACCCCATACACATACCATCACATACCACCATACAGTACTATACCCCATACACATACCATCACATACCACCATACAGTACTATACCCCGTACACATACCATCACATACCACCATACAGTACTATACCCCGTACACATACCATCACATACCACCATACAGTACTATACCCCATACACATACCATCACATACCACCATACAGTACTATACCCCATACACATACCATCACATACCACCATTCAGTTCTACACCTCATACACATACCATCACATACCACCATACAGTACTACACCTCATACACATACAATCACATACCACCATACAGTACTTAACCCCATACACATACCATCACATACCACCATACAGTACTATACTCCATACACATACCATCACATACCACCATACAGTACTACACCTCATACACATACCATCACATACCACCATACAGTACTTAACCCCATACACATACCATCACATACCACCATACAGTACTATACTCCATACACATACCATCACATACCACCATACAGTACTACACCTCATACACATACCATCACATACCACCATACAGTACTTAACCCCATACACATACCATCACATACCACCATACAGTACTATACTCCATACACATACCATCACATACCACCAAACAGTACTACACCTCATACACATACCATCACATACCACAATACAGTACTGCACCTCATACACATACCATCACATACCACCATACAGTACTATACCCCATACACATACCATCACATAAAACCATACAGTACTACACCTCATACACATACCTTCACATACCACCATACAGTACTATACCCCATACTCACACCATCACATACCACCATACAGTACTATACCCCATACACATACCATCACATACCACCATACAGTACTATACCCCATACACATACCAACACATACCACCATACAGTACTATACCCCATACACATACCATCACATACCACCATACAGTACTATACTCCATACACATACCATCACATACCACCATACAGTACTACACCTCATACACATACCATCACATACCACCATACAGTACTATACCCCATACACATACCATCACATACCACCAAACAGTACTACACCTCATACACATACCATCACATACCACCATACAGTACTATACCCCAAACACATACCATCACATACCACCATACAGTACTACACCTCATACACATACCATTGAATACCACCATACAGTACAATACCCCATACACATACCATCACATACCACCATACAGTAGTATACCCCATACACATACCATCACATACCACCATACAGTACTATACCCCATACACATACCATCACATACCACCATACAGTACTACACCTCATACACATACCATCACATACCACCATACAGTACTATACCCCATACACATACCATCACATACCACCATACAGTACTATACCCCATACACATACCATCACATACCACCATACAGTACTACACCTCATACACATACCATCACATACCACCATACAGTACTATACCCCATACACATACCATCACATACCACCATACAGTACTATACCCCATACACATACCATCACATACCACCATACAGTACTACACCTCATACACATACCATCACATACCACCATACAGTACTATACCCCATACACATACCATCACATACCACCATACAGTACTATACCCCATACACATACCATCACATACCACCATACAGTACTATACCCCATACACATACCATCACATACCACCATACAGTACTACACCCCATACACATACCATCACATACCATCATACAGTACTATACCCCATACACATACCATCACATACCACCATACAGTACTACTCCTCATACACATACCATCACATACCACCATACAGTACTACACCTCATACACATACCTTCACATACCACCATACAGTACTATACCCCATACTCACACCATCACATACCACCATACAGTACTATGCCCCATACACATACCATCACATACCACCATACAGTAGCATACCCCATACATATACCATTCAATACCGCCATACAGTACTATACCCCATACACATACCATCACATACCACCATACAGTACTACACCTCATACACATACCATCACATACCATCACATACCACCATACAGTAATATACCCCATACACATACCATCACATACCACCATACAGTACTACACCTCATACACATACCATCAAATACCACCATACAGTACTACACCTCATACACATACCATCACATACCACCATACAGTACTACACCTCATATACATACCATCACATACCACCATACAGTACTACACCTCATACACATACCATCACATACCACCATACAGTACTATACCTCATACACATACCATCACATACCACCGTACAGTACTATACCCCATACACATACCATCACATACCACCATACAGTACTACACCTCATACACATACCATCACATACCACCATACAGTACTACACCTCATACACATACCATCACATACCACCATACAGTACTATACCCCATACACATACCATCACATACCACCATACAGTACTATACCCCATACACATACCATCACATACCACCATACAGTACTACACCTCATACACATACCATCACATACCACCATACAGTACTATACCTCATATACATACCTTCACATACCACCATACAGTACTACACCTCATACACACACCATCACATACCACCATACACTACTACACCTCATACACACACCATCACATACCACCATACAGTACTATACTCCATACACATACCATCACATACCACCATACAGTATTACGCCTCATACACATACCATCACATACCTCCATACAGTACTACACCTCATACACATACCATCACATACCACCATACAGTACTATACCCCATACACATACCATCACATACCACCATACAGTACTACACCTAATACACGTACCATCGCATAGCACCATACAGTACTACACCTCATACACATACCATCACATACCACCATACAGTACTATACCCCATACACATACCATCACATACCACCAAACAGTACTACACCTCATACACATACCATCACATACCACCATACAGTACTATACCCCATACACATACCATCACATACCACCATACAGTACTACACCTCATATACATACCATCACATACCACCAAACAGTACTACACCTCATACACATACCATCACATACCACCATACAGTACTATACCCCATACACATACCATCACATACCACCATACAGTACTACACCTCATACACATACCATCACATACCACCAAACAGTACTACACCTCATACACATACCATCACATACCACCATACAGTACTATACCTCATACACATACCATCACATACCACCATACAGTACTACACCTCATATACATACCATCACATACCACCATACAGTACTACACCTCATACACATACCATCACATACCACCATACAGTACTATACCCCATACACATACCATCACATACCACCATACAGTACTATACCCCATATACATACCATCACATACCACCATACAGTACTACACCTCATACACATACCATCACATACCACCATACAGTACTACACCTCATACACATACCATCACATACCACCATACAGTACTATACCCCATACACATACCATCACATACCACCATACAGTACTACACCTCATACACATACCATCACATACCACCATACAGTACTATACCCCATACATATACCATCACATACCGCCATACAGTACTATACCCCATACACATACCATCACATACCACCATACAGTACTATACCCCATACACGTACCATCACATACCACCATACAGTACTACACCTCATACACATACCATCACATACCACCATACAGTACTATACCCCATACACATACCATCACATACCACCATACAGTACTATACCCCATACACATACCATCACATACCACCATACAGTACTATACCCCATACACATACCATCACATACCAACATACAGTACTACACCTCATACACATACCATCACATACCACCATACAGTACTATACCCCATACACATACCATCATATACCACCATACAGTACTATACCCCATACACGTACCATCCCATACCACCATACAGTACTACACCTCATACACGTACCATCGCATACCACCATACAGTACTATACCCCATACACATACCATCACATACCACCATACAGTACTATACCCCATACACATACCATCCCATACCACCATACAGTACTACACCTCATACACGTACCATCGCATACCACCATACAGTACTATACCCCATACACGTACCATCGCATACCACCATACAGTACTATACCCCATACACATACCATCACATACCACCATACAGTAATATACCCCATACACATACCATCACATACCACCATACAGTACTACACCTCATACACATACCATCACATACCACCATACAGTACTATACCCCATACACATACCATCACATACCACCATACAGTACTATACCCCATACACATACTATCTCATACCACCATACAGTACTATACCCCATACATATACCATCACATACCACCATACAGTACTATACCCCATACGCATACCATCACATACCACCATACAGTACTACACCTCATACACATACCATCACATACCACCATACAGTACTATACCCCATACACATACCATCACATACCACCATACAGTACTATACCCCATACACATACCATCACATACCACCATACAGTACTACACCTCATACACATACCATCACATACCACCATACAGTACTATACCCCATACACATACCATCACATACCACCATACAGTACTATACCCCATACACATACCATCACATACCACCATACAGTACTACACCTCATACACATACCATCACATACCACCATACAGTACTATACCCCATACACATACCATCACATACCACCATACAGTACTATACCCCATACACATACCATCACATACCACCATACAGTACTATACCCCATACACATACCATCACATACCACCATACAGTACTACAGCCCATACACATACCTTCACATACCACCATACAGTACTACAACTCATACACGTACCATCGCATTCCACCATACAGTACTATACCCCATACACATACCATGACATACCACCATACAGTACTACACCTCATACACATACCATCATACAGTACTACACTTCATACACATACCATACACATACCACCATACAGTACTACACCTCATACACATACCATCACATACCACCATACAGTACTACACCTCATACACACACCATCATACAGTACTATACCCCATACACATACCATGACATACCACCATACAGTGCTACACCTCATACACATACCATCATACAGTACTACACTTCATACACATACCATACACATACCACCATACAGTACTACACCTCATACACATACCTTCACATACCACCATACAGTACTACACCTCATACACATACCATCACATATCACCATACAGTACTATACCCCATACACATACCATCACATACCACCATACAGTACTATACCCCATACACATACCATCACATACCACCATACAGTACTATACCCCGTACACATACCATCACATACCACCATACAGTACTATACCCCGTACACATACCATCACATACCACCATACAGTACTACACCCCATACACATACCATCACATACCACCATACACTACTATACCCCATACACATACCATCACATACCACCATTCAGTTCTACACCTCATACACATACCATCACATACCACCATACAGTACTACACCTCATACACATACAATCACATACCACAATACAGTACTGCACCTCATACACATACCATCACATACCACCATACAGTACTATACCCCATACACATACCATCACATACAACCATACAGTACTACACCTCATACACATACCATCACATACCACCATACAGTACTATACCCCACACACATACCATCACATACAACCATACAGTACTGCACCTCATACACATACCATCACATACCACCATACAGTACTATACCCCATACTCACACCATCACATACCACCATACAGTACTATACCCCATACACATACCATCACATACCACCATACAGTAGTATACCCCATACACATACCATCACATACCACCATACAGTACTATACCCCATACACATACCCACACATACCACCATACAGTACTATACCCCATACACATACCATCACATACCACCATACAGTACTATACCCCATACACATACCATCACATACCACCGTACAGTACTATACCCCATACACATACCCACACATACCACCATACAGTACTATACCCCATACACATACCATCACATACCACCATACAGTACTATACCCCATACACATACCATCACATACCACCATACAGTACTACACCTCATACACATACCATCACATACCACCATACAGTACTATACCCCATACATGTACCATCACATACCACCATACAGTACTATACCCCATACACATACCATCACATACCACCAAACAGTACTACACCTCATACACATACCATTGCATACCACCATACAGTACTATACCCCATACACATACCATCACATACCACCATACAGTACTACACCTCATACACGTACCATCGCATACCACCATACAGTACTATACCCCATACACATACCATTACATACCACCATACAGTACTATACCCCATACACATACCATCAAATACCACCATACAGTACTACACCCCATACACATACCATCACATACCACCATACAGTACTATACCCCATACACATACCATCACATACCACCATACAGTACTACACCTCATACACGTACCATCATATACCACCATACAGTACTACACCTCATGCACATACCATCACATACCATCATACAGTACTACACCTCATACACATACCGCCATACAGTACTATACCCCATACACATACCATCACATACCACCATACAGTACTATACCCCATACAGATACCATCACATACCACCATACAGTACTATACCCCATACAAATACCATCACATACCACCATACAGTACTATACCCCATACACATACCATCACATACCACCATACAGTACTACACCTCATACACATACCATCACATACCACCATACAGTACTATACCCCATACACATACCATCACATACCACCATACAGTACTATACCCCATACACATACTATCACATACCACCATACAGTACTATATCCCTTACACATACCATCACATACCACTATACAGTACTACAACTCATACACATACCATCACATACCACCATACAGTACTATACCCCATACACATACCATCACATACCACCATACAGTACTACACCTCATACACATACCATCACATACCACCATACAGTACTATACCCCATACACATACCATCACATACCACCATACAGTACTACACCTCATACACATACCATCACATACCACCATACAGTACTACACCTCATACACATACCATCACATACCACCATACAGTACTATACCCCATACACATACCATCACATACCACCATACAGTACAATACCCCATACACATACCATCACATACCACCATACAGTACTACACCTCATACACATACCATCACATACCATCATACAGTACTACACCTCATACACATACCATACACAATCCACCATACAGTACTACACCTCATACACATACCATCACATACCACCATACAGTACTACACCTCATACACATACCTTCACATACCACCATACAGTACTACACCTCATACACATACCATCACATACCACCATACAGTACTATACCCCATACACATACCATCACATACCACCATACAGTACTATACCCCATACACATACCATCACATACCACCATACAGTACTATACCCGATACACATACCATCACATACCACCATACAGTACTATACCCCATACACATACCATCACATACCACCATACAGTACTATACCCGATACACATACCATCACATACCACCATACAGTACTATACCCCATACACATACCATCACATACCACCATACAGTACTATACCCCATACACATACCATCACATACCACCATACAGTACTATACCCCATACACATACCATCACATACCACCATACAGTTCTACACCTCATACACATACCATCACATACCACCATACAGTACTACACCTCATATACATCCCATCACATACCACCATACAGTACTAAACCCCATACACATACCATCACATACCACCATACAGTACTATACCCCATACACATACCATCACATACCACCATACAGTACTATACCCCATACACATACCATCACATACCACCATACAGTACTATACCCCATACACATACCATCACATACCACCATACAGTTCTACACCTGATACACATACCATCACATACCACCATACAGTACTACACCTCATATACATCCCATCACATACCACCATACAGTACTAAACCCCATACACATACCATCACATACCACCATACAGTACTATACCCCATACACATACCATCACATACCACCATACAGTACTACACCTCATACACATACCATCACATACCACCATACAGTACTACACCTCATACACATACCATCACATACCACCATACAGTACTATGCCCCATACTCATACCATCACATACCACCATACAGTACTATACCCGATACTCATACCATCACATACCACCATACAGTACTACACCTCATACACGTACCATCACATACCACCAAACAGTACTACACCTCATACACATACCATCACATACCACCATACAGTACTATACCCCATACACATACCATCACATACAACCATACAGTACTACACCTCATACACATACCATCACATACCACCATACAGTACTATACCCCATACACATACCATCACATACCACCAAACAGTACTACACCTCATACACATACCATCACATACCACCATACAGTACTATACCCCATACACATACCATCACATACAACCATACAGTACTACACCTCATACACATACCATCACATACCACCATACAGTACTATACCCCATACACATACCATCACATACAACCATACAGTACTACACCTCATACACATAGCTTCACATACCACCATACAGTACTATACCCCATACTCACACCATCAGATACCACCATACAGTACTATACCCCATACACATACCATCACATACCACCATACAGTAGTATACCCCATACACATACCATCACATACCACCATACAGTACTATACCCCATACACATACCCACACATACCCACACATACCACCATACAGTACTATACCCCATACACATACCATCACATACCACCATAGAGTACTATACCCCATACACATACCATCACATACCACCATACAGTACTACACCTCATACACATACCATCACATACCACCATACAGTACTATACCCCATACACATACCATCACATACCACCATACAGTACTATACCCCATACACATACCATCACATACCACCGTACAGTACTATACCCCATACACATACCATCACATACCACCGTACAGTACTATATCCCATACACATACCATCACATACCACCATACAGTACTATACCTCATACACATACAATCACATACCACCATACAGTACTATACCCCATACACATACCATCACATACCACCATACAGTATTACACCCCATACACATACCATCACATACCACCATACAGTATTACACCCCATACACATACCATCACATTCCACCATACAGTACTATACCCCATACACATACCATCATATACCACCATACAGTACTACACCTCATACACATACCATCACATACCACCATACAGTACTACACCTCATACACATACCATCACATACCACCATACAGTACTACACCTCCTACACATACCATCACATACCACCATACAGTACTACACCTCATACACATAGCATCACATACCACCATACAGTACTACACCTCATACACATACCATCACATACCACCATACAGTACTATACCCCATACACATACCATCACATACCACCATACAGTACTATACCGCATACACATACCATCACATACCACCATACAGTACTACACCTCATACACATACCATCACATACCACCATACAGTACTACACCTCATACACATACCACCATACAGTACTATACCCCATACACATACCATCACATACCACCATACAGTACTATACCGCATACACATACCATCACATACCACCATACAGTACTACACCTCATACACATACCATCACATACGACCATACAGTACTACACCTCATACACATACCATCACATACCATCATACAGTACTACACCTCATACACATACCATCACATACCACCATACAGTACTATACCCCATACACATTCCATCACATACCACCATACAGTACTATACCCCATACACATACCATCACATACCACCATACAGTACTACACCTCATACACATACCATCACATACCACCATACAGTACTACACCTCATACACATACCATCACATACCACCATACAGTACTATACCCCATACACATACCATCACATACATCCATACAGTACTATACCCCATACACATACAATCACATACCACCATACAGTACTACACCTCATACACATACCATCACATACCACCATACAGTACTACACCTCATATACATACCATCACATACCACCATACAGTATTACACCTCATACACATACCATCAAATACCATCATACAGTACTACACCTCATACACATACCATACACATACCACCATACAGTACTACACCTCATACACATACCATCACATACCACCAAACAGTACTACACCTCATACACATACCATCACATACCACAATACAGTACTGCACCTCATACACATACCATCACATACCACCATACAGTACTATACCCCATACACATACCATCACATAAAACCATACAGTACTACACCTCATACACATACCTTCACATACCACCATACAGTACTATACCCCATACTCACACCATCACATACCACCATACAGTACTATACCCCATACACATACCATCACATACCACCATACAGTACTATACCCCATACACATACCATCACATACCACCATACAGTACTACACCTCATACACATACCATCACATACCACCATACAGTACTACACCTCATACACATACCACCATACAGTACTATACTCCATACACATACCATCACATACCACCATACAGTACTACACCTCATACACATACCATCACATACCACCATACAGTACTATACCCCATACACATACCATCACATACCACCAAACAGTACTACACCTCATACACATACCATCACATACCACCATACAGTACTATACCCCAAACACATACCATCACATACCACCATACAGTACTACACCTCATACACATACCATTGAATACCACCATACAGTACAATACCCCATACACATACCATCACATACCACCATACAGTAGTATACCCCATACACATACCATCACATACCACCATACAGTACTATACCCCATACACATACCATCACATACCACCATACAGTACTACACCTCATACACATACCATCACATACCACCATACAGTACTATACCCCATACACATACCATCACATACCACCATACAGTACTATACCCCATACACATACCATCACATACCACCATACAGTACTACACCTCATACACATACCATCACATACCACCATACAGTACTATACCCCATACACATACCATCACATACCACCATACAGTACTATACCCCATACACATACCATCACATACCACCATACAGTACTATACCCCATACACATACCATCACATACCACCATACAGTACTACACCCCATACACATACCATCACATACCATCATACAGTACTATACCCCATACACATACCATCACATACCACCATACAGTACTACTCCTCATACACATACCATCACATACCACCATACAGTACTACACCTCATACACATACCTTCACATACCACCATACAGTACTATACCCCATACTCACACCATCACATACCACCATACAGTACTATGCCCCATACACATACCATCACATACCACCATACAGTAGCATACCCCATACATATACCATTCAATACCGCCATACAGTACTATACCCCATACACATACCATCACATACCACCATACAGTACTACACCTCATACACATACCATCACATACCATCACATACCACCATACAGTAATATACCCCATACACATACCATCACATACCACCATACAGTACTACACCTCATACACATACCATCAAATACCACCATACAGTACTACACCTCATACACATACCATCACATACCACCATACAGTACTACACCTCATATACATACCATCACATACCACCATACAGTACTACACCTCATACACATACCATCACATACCACCATACAGTACTATACCTCATACACATACCATCACATACCACCGTACAGTACTATACCCCATACACATACCATCACATACCACCATACAGTACTACACCTCATACACATACCATCACATACCACCATACAGTACTACACCTCATACACATACCATCACATACCACCATACAGTACTATACCCCATACACATACCATCACATACCACCATACAGTACTATACCCCATACACATACCATCACATACCACCATACAGTACTACACCTCATACACATACCATCACATACCACCATACAGTACTATACCTCATATACATACCTTCACATACCACCATACAGTACTACACCTCATACACACACCATCACATACCACCATACACTACTACACCTCATTCACACACCATCACATACCACCATACAGTACTATACTCCATACACATACCATCACATACCACCATACAGTATTACGCCTCATACACATACCATCACATACCTCCATACAGTACTACACCTCATACACATACCATCACATACCACCATACAGTACTATACCCCATACACATACCATCACAGACCACCATACAGTACTATACCCCATACACATACCAACACATACCACCATACAGTACTATACCCCATACACATACCATCACATACCACCATACAGTACTATACTCCATACACATACCATCACATACCACCATACAGTACTACACCTCATACACATACCATCACATACCACCATACAGTACTATACCCCATACACATACCATCACATACCACCAAACAGTACTACACCTCATACACATACCATCACATACCACCATACAGTACTATACCCCAAACACATACCATCACATACCACCATACAGTACTACACCTCATACACATACCATTGAATACCACCATACAGTACAATACCCCATACACATACCATCACATACCACCATACAGTAGTATACCCCATACACATACCATCACATACCACCATACAGTACTATACCCCATACACATACCATCACATACCACCATACAGTACTACACCTCATACACATACCATCACATACCACCATACAGTACTATACCCCATACACATACCATCACATACCACCATACAGTACTATACCCCATACACATACCATCACATACCACCATACAGTACTACACCTCATACACATACCATCACATACCACCATACAGTACTATACCCCATACACATACCATCACATACCACCATACAGTACTATACCCCATACACATACCATCACATACCACCATACAGTACTACACCTCATACACATACCATCACATACCACCATACAGTACTATACCCCATACACATACCATCACATACCACCATACAGTACTATACCCCATACACATACCATCACATACCACCGTACAGTACTATACCCCATACACATACCCACACATACCACCATACAGTACTATACCCCATACACATACCATCACATACCACCATACAGTACTATACCCCATACACATACCATCACATACCTCCATACAGTACTACACCTCATACACATACCATCACATACCACCATACAGTACTATACCCCATACACATACCATCACATACCACCATACAGTACTACACCTAATACACGTACCATCGCATAGCACCATACAGTACTACACCTCATACACATACCATCACATACCACCATACAGTACTATACCCCATACACATACCATCACATACCACCAAACAGTACTACACCTCATACACATACCATCACATACCACCATACAGTACTATACCCCATACACATACCATCACATACCACCATACAGTACTACACCTCATATACATACCATCACATACCACCAAACAGTACTACACCTCATACACATACCATCACATACCACCATACAGTACTATACCCCATACACATACCATCACATACCACCATACAGTACTACACCTCATACACATACCATCACATACCACCAAACAGTACTACACCTCATACACATACCATCACATACCACCATACAGTACTATACCTCATACACATACCATCACATACCACCATACAGTACTACACCTCATATACATACCATCACATACCACCATACAGTACTACACCTCATACACATACCATCACATACCACCATACAGTACTATACCCCATACACATACCATCACATACCACCATACAGTACTATACCCCATATACATACCATCACATACCACCATACAGTACTACACCTCATACACATACCATCACATACCACCATACAGTACTACACCTCATACACATACCATCACATACCACCATACAGTACTATACCCCATACACATACCATCACATACCACCATACAGTACTACACCTCATACACATACCATCACATACCACCATACAGTACTATACCCCATACATATACCATCACATACCGCCATACAGTACTATACCCCATACACATACCATCACATACCACCATACAGTACTATACCCCATACACGTACCATCACATACCACCATACAGTACTACACCTCATACACATACCATCACATACCACCATACAGTACTATACCCCATACACATACCATCACATACCACCATACAGTACTATACCCCATACACATACCATCACATACCACCATACAGTACTATACCCCATACACATACCATCACATACCAACATACAGTACTACACCTCATACACATACCATCACATACCACCATACAGTACTATACCCCATACACATACCATCATATACCACCATACAGTACTATACCCCATACACGTACCATCCCATACCACCATACAGTACTACACCTCATACACGTACCATCGCATACCACCATACAGTACTATACCCCATACACATACCATCACATACCACCATACAGTACTATACCCCATACACATACCATCCCATACCACCATACAGTACTACACCTCATACACGTACCATCGCATACCACCATACAGTACTATACCCCATACACGTACCATCGCATACCACCATACAGTACTATACCCCATACACATACCATCACATACCACCATACAGTAATATACCCCATACACATACCATCACATACCACCATACAGTACTACACCTCATACACATACCATCACATACCACCATACAGTACTACACCTCATACACATACCATCACATACCACCATACAGTACTATACCCCATACACATACCATCACATACCACCATACAGTACTATACCCCATACACATACTATCTCATACCACCATACAGTACTATACCCCATACATATACCATCACATACCACCATACAGTACTATACCCCATACACATACCATCACATACCACCATACAGTACTACACCTCATACACATACCATCACATACCACCATACAGTACTATACCCCATACACATACCATCACATACCACCATACAGTACTATACCCCATACACATACCATCACATACCACCATACAGTACTACACCTCATACACATACCATCACATACCACCATACAGTACTATACCCCATACACATACCATCACATACCACCATACAGTACTATACCCCATACACATACCATCACATACCACCATACAGTACTACACCTCATACACATACCATCACATACCACCATACAGTACTATACCCCATACACATACCATCACATACCACCATACAGTACTATACCCCATACACATACCATCACATACCACCATACAGTACTATACCCCATACACATACCATCACATACCACCATACAGTACTACAGCCCATACACATACCTTCACATACCACCATACAGTACTACAACTCATACACGTACCATCGCATTCCACCATACAGTACTATACCCCATACACATACCATGACATACCACCATACAGTACTACACCTCATACACATACCATCATACAGTACTACACTTCATACACATACCATACACATACCACCATACAGTACTACACCTCATACACATACCATCACATACCACCATACAGTACTACACCTCATACACACACCATCATACAGTACTATACCCCATACACATACCATGACATACCACCATACAGTGCTACACCTCATACACATACCATCATACAGTACTACACTTCATACACATACCATACACATACCACCATACAGTACTACACCTCATACACATACCTTCACATACCACCATACAGTACTACACCTCATACACATACCATCACATACCACCATACAGTACTATACCCCATACACATACCATCACATACCACCATACAGTACTATACCCCATACACATACCATCACATACCACCATACAGTACTATACCCCGTACACATACCATCACATACCACCATACAGTACTATACCCCGTACACATACCATCACATACCACCATACAGTACTACACCCCATACACATACCATCACATACCACCATACACTACTATACCCCATACACATACCATCACATACCACCATTCAGTTCTACACCTCATACACATACCATCACATACCACCATACAGTACTACACCTCATACACATACAATCACATACCACAATACAGTACTGCACCTCATACACATACCATCACATACCACCATACAGTACTATACCCCATACACATACCATCACATACAACCATACAGTACTACACCTCATACACATACCATCACATACCACCATACAGTACTATACCCCACACACATACCATCACATACAACCATACAGTACTGCACCTCATACACATACCATCACATACCACCATACAGTACTATACCCCATACTCACACCATCACATACCACCATACAGTACTATACCCCATACACATACCATCACATACCACCATACAGTAGTATACCCCATACACATACCATCACATACCACCATACAGTACTATACCCCATACACATACCCACACATACCACCATACAGTACTATACCCCATACACATACCATCACATACCACCATACAGTACTATACCCCATACACATACCATCACATACCACCGTACAGTACTATACCCCATACACATACCCACACATACCACCATACAGTACTATACCCCATACACATACCATCACATACCACCATACAGTACTATACCCCATACACATACCATCACATACCACCATACAGTACTACACCTCATACACATACCATCACATACCACCATACAGTACTATACCCCATACATGTACCATCACATACCACCATACAGTACTATACCCCATACACATACCATCACATACCACCAAACAGTACTACACCTCATACACATACCATTGCATACCACCATACAGTACTATACCCCATACACATACCATCACATACCACCATACAGTACTACACCTCATACACGTACCATCGCATACCACCATACAGTACTATACCCCATACACATACCATTACATACCACCATACAGTACTATACCCCATACACATACCATCAAATACCACCATACAGTACTACACCCCATACACATACCATCACATACCACCATACAGTACTATACCCCATACACATACCATCACATACCACCATACAGTACTACACCTCATACACGTACCATCATATACCACCATACAGTACTACACCTCATGCACATACCATCACATACCATCATACAGTACTACACCTCATACACATACCGCCATACAGTACTATACCCCATACACATACCATCACATACCACCATACAGTACTATACCCCATACAGATACCATCACATACCACCATACAGTACTATACCCCATACAAATACCATCACATACCACCATACAGTACTATACCCCATACACATACCATCACATACCACCATACAGTACTACACCTCATACACATACCATCACATACCACCATACAGTACTATACCCCATACACATACCATCACATACCACCATACAGTACTATACCCCATACACATACTATCACATACCACCATACAGTACTATATCCCTTACACATACCATCACATACCACTATACAGTACTACAACTCATACACATACCATCACATACCACCATACAGTACTATACCCCATACACATACCATCACATACCACCATACAGTACTACACCTCATACACATACCATCACATACCACCATACAGTACTATACCCCATACACATACCATCACATACCACCATACAGTACTACACCTCATACACATACCATCACATACCACCATACAGTACTACACCTCATACACATACCATCACATACCACCATACAGTACTATACCCCATACACATACCATCACATACCACCATACAGTACAATACCCCATACACATACCATCACATACCACCATACAGTACTACACCTCATACACATACCATCACATACCATCATACAGTACTACACCTCATACACATACCATACACATACCACCATACAGTACTACACCTCATACACATACCATCACATACCACCATACAGTACTACACCTCATACACATACCTTCACATACCACCATACAGTACTACACCTCATACACATACCATCACATACCACCATACAGTACTATACCCCATACACATACCATCACATACCACCATACAGTACTATACCCCATACACATACCATCACATACCACCATACAGTACTATACCCGATACACATACCATCACATACCACCATACAGTACTATACCCCATACACATACCATCACATACCACCATACAGTACTATACCCGATACACATACCATCACATACCACCATACAGTACTATACCCCATACACATACCATCACATACCACCATACAGTACTATACCCCATACACATACCATCACATACCACCATACAGTACTATACCCCATACACATACCATCACATACCACCATACAGTTCTACACCTCATACAGATACCATCACATACCACCATACAGTACTACACCTCATATACATCCCATCACATACCACCATACAGTACTAAACCCCATACACATACCATCACATACCACCATACAGTACTATACCCCATACACATACCATCACATACCACCATACAGTACTATACCCCATACACATACCATCACATACCACCATACAGTACTATACCCCATACACATACCATCACATACCACCATACAGTTCTACACCTCATACACATACCATCACATACCACCATACAGTACTACACCTCATATACATCCCATCACATACCACCATACAGTACTAAACCCCATACACATACCATCACATACCACCATACAGTACTATACCCCATACACATACCATCACATACCACCATACAGTACTACACCTCATACACATACCATCACATACCACCATACAGTACTACACCTCATACACATACCATCACATACCACCTTACAGTACTATGCCCCATACTCATACCATCACATACCACCATACAGTACTATACCCGATACTCATACCATCACATACCACCATACAGTACTACACCTCATACACGTACCATCACATACCACCAAACAGTACTACACCTCATACACATACCATCACATACCACCATACAGTACTATACCCCATACACATACCATCACATACAACCATACAGTACTACACCTCATACACATACCATCACATACCACCATACAGTACTATACCCCATACACATACCATCACATACCACTAAACAGTACTACACCTCATACACATACCATCACATACCACCATACAGTACTATACCCCATACACATACCATCACATACAACCATACAGTACTACACCTCATACACATACCATCACATACCACCATACAGTACTATACCCCATACACATACCATCACATACAACCATACAGTACTACACCTCATACACATAGTTTCACATACCACCATACAGTACTATACCCCATACTCACACCATCAGATACCACCATACAGTACTATACCCCATACACATACCATCACATACCACCATACAGTAGTATACCCCATACACATACCATCACATACCACCATACAGTACTATACCCCATACACATACCCACACATACCCACACATACCACCATACAGTACTATACCCCATACACATACCATCACATACCACCATAGAGTACTATACCCCATACACATACCATCACATACCACCATACAGTACTACACCTCATACACATACCATCACATACCACCATACAGTACTATACCCCATACACATACCATCACATACCACCATACAGTACTATACCCCATACACATACCATCACATACCACCGTACAGTACTATACCCCATACACATACCATCACATACCACCGTACAGTACTATACCCCATACACATACCATCACATACCACCATACAGTACTATACCTCATACACATACAATCACATACCACCATACAGTACTATACCCCATACACATACCATCACATACCACCATACAGTATTACACCCCATACACATACCATCACATACCACCATACAGTATTACACCCCATACACATACCATCACATACCACCATACAGTACTATACCCCATACACATACCATCATATACCACCATACAGTACTACACCTCATACACATACCATCACATACCACCATACAGTACTACACCTCATACACATACCATCACATACCACCATACAGTACTACACCTCCTACACATACCATCACATACCACCATACAGTACTACACCTCATACACATAGCATCACATACCACCATACAGTACTACACCTCATACACATACCATCACATACCACCATACAGTACTAAACCCCATACACATACCATCACATACCACCATACAGTACTATACCGCATACACATACCATCACATACCACCATACAGTACTACACCTCATACACATACCATCACATACCACCATACAGTACTACACCTCATACACATACCACCATACAGTACTATACCCCATACACATACCATCACATACCACCATACAGTACTATACCCCATACACACAGCATCACATACCACTATACAGTACTATACCACATACACATACCATCACATACCACCATACAGTACTACACCTCATACACATACCATCACATACCACCATACAGTACTATACCCCATACACATACCATCACATACCACCATACAGTACTATACCCCATACACATACCATCATATACCACCATACAGTATTATACCCCATACACATACCATCACATACGACCATACAGTACTACACCTCATACACATACCATCACATACCACCATACAGTACTATACCCCATACATGTACCATCAAATACCACCATACAGTACTATACCCCATACACATACCATCACATACCACCATACAGTACAATACCCCATACACATACCATCACATACCACCATACAGTACTACACCTCATACACATACCATCATATACCACCATACAGTATTATACCCCATACACATACCATCACATACGACCATACAGTACTACACCTCATACACATACCATCACATACCATCATACAGTACTACACCTCATACACATACCATCACATACCACCATACAGTACTATACCCCATACACATTCCATCACATACCACCATACAGTACTATACCCCATACACATACCATCACATACCACCATACAGTACTACACCTCATACACATACCATCACATACCACCATACAGTACTACACCTCATACACATACCATCACATACCACCATACAGTACTATACCCCATACACATACCATCACATACATCCATACAGTACTATACCCCATACACATACAATCACATACCACCATACAGTACTACACCTCATACACATACCATCACATACCACCATACAGTACTACACCTCATATACATACCATCACATACCACCATACAGTATTACACCTCATACACATACCATCACATACCACCATACAGTACTACACCTAATACACATACCATCACAAACCACCATACAGTATTACACCTCATACACATACCATCACATACCACCATACAGTACTATACCCCATACACATACCATCACAAACCACCATACAGTATTACACCTCATACACATACCATCACATACCACCATACAGTACTATACCCCATACACATACCATCACATACCACCATACAGTACTACACCTCATACACATACCATCACATACCACCATACAGTACTATACCCCATACTCATACCATCACATACCACCATACAGTACTATACCCCATACACATACCATCACCTACCACCATACAGTAGTATACCCCATACACATACCATCACATACCACCATACAGTACTACACCTCATACACATACTATCACATACCATCATACAGTACTACACCTCATACACATACCATCACATACCACCATACAGTACTATACCCCATACACATACCATCACATACCACCATACAGTACTACACCTCATACACATACTATCACATACCACCATACAGTACTATACCCCATACACATACCATCACATACCACCATACAGTAATATACCCCATACACATACCATCACATACCACCATACAGTACTATACCCAATACACATACCATCACATACCACCATACAGTATTATACCCCATACACATACCATCACATACCACCATACAGTACTATACCCCATAAACGTACCATCACGTACCACCATACAGTACTATACCCCATACACATACCATCACATACCACCATACAGTACTATACCCCATACACATACCATCACATACCAACATACAGTACTACACCTCATACACATACCATCACACACCACCATACAGTACTATACCCCATACACGTACCATCACATACCACCATACAGTACTACACCTCATACACATACCATCACATACCATCATACAGTACTACACCTCATACACATACCATCACATACGACCATACAGTACTACACCTCATACACATACCACCATACAGTACTATACCCCATACACATACCATCACATACCACCATACAGTACTATACCCCATACACATAGCATCACATACCACTATACAGTACTATACCCCATACACATACCATCACATACCACCATACAGTACTACACCTCATACACATACCATCACATACCACCATACAGTACTATACCCCATACACATACCATCACATACCACCATACAGTAATATACCCCATACACATACCATCATATACCACCATACAGTATTATACCCCATACACATACCATCACATACGACCATACAGTACTACACCTCATACACATACCATCACATACCACCATACAGTACTATACCCCATACATGTACCATCAAATACCACCATACAGTAATATACCCCATACACATACCATCACATACCACCATACAGTACTATACCCCATACACATACCATCACATACCACCATACAGTACTACACCTCATACACATACCATCATATACCACCACACAGTATTATACCCCATACACATACCATCACATACGACCATACAGTACTACACCTCATACACATACCATCACATACCACCATACAGTACTATACCCCATACATGTACCATCAAATACCACCATACAGTACTATACCCCATACACATACCATCACATACCACCATACAGTACTATACCCCATACACATACCATCACATACATCCATACAGTACTATACCCCATACACATACAATCACATACCACCATACAGTACTACACCTCATACACATACCATCACATACCACCATACAGTACTACACCTCATATACATACCATCACATACCACCATACAGTATTACACCTCATACACATACCATCACATACCACCATACAGTACTACACCTAATACACATACCATCACATACCACCATACAGTATTACACCTCATACACATACCATCACATACCACCATACAGTACTACACCTCATACACATACCATCACATACCACCATACAGTACTATACCCCATACTCATACCATCACATACCACCATACAGTACTATACCCCATACACATACCATCACCTACAACCATACAGTAGTATACCCCATACACATACCATCACATACCACCATACAGTACTACACCTCATACACATACTATCACATACCATCATACAGTACTACACCTCATACACATACTATCACATACCACCATACAGTACTATACCCCATACACATACCATCACATACCACCATACAGTATTATACCCCATACACATACCATCACATACCACCATACAGTACTATACCCCATACATGTACCATCACATACCACCATACAGTACTATACCCCATACACATACCATCACATACCACCATACAGTACTATACCCCATACACATACCATCACATACCACCATACAGTACTACACCTCATACACATACCATCACACACCACCATACAGTACTATACCCCATACACGTACCATCACATACCACCATACAGTACTATACCCCATACACATACCATCACATACTACCATACAGTACTACACCTCATACACATACCATCACATACCACCATACAGTACTATACCCCATACACATACCATCATATACCACCATACAGTACTATACCCCATACACGTACCATCACATACCACCATACAGTACTATACCCCATACACATACTATCACATACCACCATACAGTACTATACCCCATACACATACCATCACATACCACCATACAGTACTATACCCCATACACGTACCATCACATACCACCATACAGTACTATACCCCATACACATACCATCACACACCACCATACAGTACTATACCCCATACACATACCATCACATACCACCATACAGTACTATACCCCATACACGTACCATCACATACCACCATACAGTACTATACCCCATACACATACCATCACATACCACCATACAGTACTATACCCCATACACATACCATCACATACTACCATACAGTACTACACCTCATACACATACCATCACATACCACCATACAGTACTATACCCCATACACATACCATCATATACCACCATACAGTACTATACCCCATACACATACCATCACATACCACCATACAGTACTACACCTCATACACATACCATCACATACCACCATACAGTACTATACCCCATACACATACCATCACATACCACCATACAGTACTATACCCCATACACATACCATCACATACCACCGTACAGTACTATACCCCATACACATACCATCACATACCACCGTACAGTACTATACCCCATACACATACCATCACATACCACCATACAGTACTATACCTCATACACATACAATCACATACCACCATACAGTACTATACCCCATACACATACCATCACATACCACCATACAGTATTACACCCCATACACATACCATCACATACCACCATACAGTATTACACCCCATACACATACCATCACATACCACCATACAGTACTATACCCCATACACATACCATCATATACCACCATACAGTACTACACCTCATACACATACCATCACATACCACCATACAGTACTACACCTCATACACATACCATCACATACCACCATACAGTACTACACCTCCTACACATACCATCACATACCACCATACAGTACTACACCTCATACACATAGCATCACATACCACCATACAGTACTACACCTCATACACATACCATCACATACCACCATACAGTACTAAACCCCATACACATACCATCACATACCACCATACACTACTATACCGCATACACATACCATCACATACCACCATACAGTACTACACCTCATACACATACCATCACATACCACCATACAGTACTACACCTCATACACATACCACCATACAGTACTATACCCCATACACATACCATCACATACCACCATACAGTACTATACCCCATACACACAGCATCACATACCACTATACAGTACTATACCACATACACATACCATCACATACCACCATACAGTACTACACCTCATACACATACCATCACATACCACCATACAGTACTATACCCCATACACATACCATCACATACCACCATACAGTACTATACCCCATACACATACCATCATATACCACCATACAGTATTATACCCCATACACATACCATCACATACGACCATACAGTACTACACCTCATACACATACCATCACATACCACCATACAGTACTATACCCCATACATGTACCATCAAATACCACCATACAGTACTATACCCCATACACATACCATCACATACCACCATACAGTACAATACCCCATACACATACCATCACATACCACCATACAGTACTACACCTCATACACATACCATCATATACCACCATACAGTATTATACCCCATACACATACCATCACATACGACCATACAGTACTACACCTCATACACATACCATCACATACCATCATACAGTACTACACCTCATACACATACCATCACATACCACCATACAGTACTATACCCCATACACATTCCATCACATACCACCATACAGTACTATACCCCATACACATACCATCACATACCACCATACAGTACTACACCTCATACACATACCATCACATACCACCATACAGTACTACACCTCATACACATACCATCACATACCACCATACAGTACTATACCCCATACACATACCATCACATACATCCATACAGTACTATACCCCATACACATACAATCACATACCACCATACAGTACTACACCTCATACACATACCATCACATACCACCATACAGTACTACACCTCATATACATACCATCACATACCACCATACAGTATTACACCTCATACACATACCATCACATACCACCATACAGTACTACACCTAATACACATACCATCACAAACCACCATACAGTATTACACCTCATACACATACCATCACATACCACCATACAGTACTATACCCCATACACATACCATCACAAACCACCATACAGTATTACACCTCATACACATACCATCACATACCACCATACAGTACTATACCCCATACACATACCATCACATACCACCATACAGTACTACACCTCATACACATACCATCACATACCACCATACAGTACTATACCCCATACTCATACCATCACATACCACCATACAGTACTATACCCCATACACATACCATCACCTACCACCATACAGTAGTATACCCCATACACATACCATCACATACCACCATACAGTACTACACCTCATACACATACTATCACATACCATCATACAGTACTACACCTCATACACATACCATCACATACCACCATACAGTACTATACCCCATACACATACCATCACATACCACCATACAGTACTACACCTCATACACATACTATCACATACCACCATACAGTACTATACCCCATACACATACCATCACATACCACCATACAGTAATATACCCCATACACATACCATCACATACCACCATACAGTACTATACCCCATACACATACCATCACATACCACCATACAGTATTATACCCCATACACATACCATCACATACCACCATACAGTACTATACCCCATAAACGTACCATCACGTACCACCATACAGTACTATACCCCATACACATACCATCACATACCACCATACAGTACTATACCCCATACACATACCATCACATACCAACATACAGTACTACACCTCATACACATACCATCACACACCACCATACAGTACTATACCCCATACACGTACCATCACATACCACCATACAGTACTACACCTCATACACATACCATCACATACCACCATACAGTACTACACCTCATACACATACCATCACATACCACCATACAGTACTACACCTCATACACATACCACCATACAGTACTATACCCCATACACATACCATCACATACCACCATACAGTACTATACCCCATACACATAGCATCACATACCACTATACAGTACTATACCCCATACACATACCATCACATACCACCATACAGTACTACACCTCATACACATACCATCACATACCACCATACAGTACTATACCCCATACACATACCATCACATACCACCATACAGTAATATACCCCATACACATACCATCATATACCACCATACAGTATTATACCCCATACACATACCATCACATACGACCATACAGTACTACACCTCATACACATACCATCACATACCACCATACAGTACTATACCCCATACATGTACCATCAAATACCACCATACAGTACTATACCCCATACACATACCATCACATACCACCATACAGTACTATACCCCATACACATATCATCACATACCACCATACAGTACTACACCTCATACACATACCATCATATACCACCACACAGTATTATACCCCATACACATACCATCACATACGACCATACAGTACTACACCTCATACACATACCATCACATACCACCATACAGTACTATACCCCATACATGTACCATCAAATACCACCATACAGTACTATACCCCATACACATACCATCACATACCACCATACAGTACTATACCCCATACACATACCATCACATACATCCATACAGTACTATACCCCATACACATACAATCACATACCACCATACAGTACTACACCTCATACACATACCATCACAAACCACCATACAGTACTACACCTCATATACATACCATCACATACCACCATACAGTATTACACCTCATACACATACCATCACATACCACCATACAGTACTACACCTAATACACATACCATCACATACCACCATACAGTATTACACCTCATACACATACCATCACATACCACCATACAGTACTACACCTCATACACATACCATCACATACCACCATACAGTACTATACCCCATACTCATACCATCACATACCACCATACAGTACTATACCCCATACACATACCATCACCTACAACCATACAGTAGTATACCCCATACACATACCATCACATACCACCATACAGTACTACACCTCATACACATACTATCACATACCATCATACAGTACTACACCTCATACACATACTATCACATACCACCATACAGTACTATACCCCATACACATACCATCACATACCACCATACAGTATTATACCCCATACACATACCATCACATACCACCATACAGTACTATACCCCATACATGTACCATCACATACCACCATACAGTACTATACCCCATACACATACCATCACATACCACCATACAGTACTATACCCCATACACATACCATCACATACCACCATACAGTACTACACCTCATACACATACCATCACACACCACCATACAGTACTATACCCCATACACGTACCATCACATACCACCATACAGTACTATACCCCATACACATACCATCACATACTACCATACAGTACTACACCTCATACACATACCATCACATACCACCATACAGTACTATACCCCATACACATACCATCATATACCACCATACAGTACTATACCCCATACACGTACCATCACATACCACCATACAGTACTATACCCCATACACATACTATCACATACCACCATACAGTACTATACCCCATACACATACCATCACATACCACCATACAGTACTATACCCCATACACGTACCATCACATACCACCATACAGTACTATACCCCATACACATACCATCACACACCACCATACAGTACTATACCCCATACACGTACCATCACATACCACCATACAGTACTATACCCCATACACATACCATCACATACTACCATACAGTACTACACCTCATACACATACCATCACATACTACCATACAGTACTACACCCCATACACATACCATCACATACTACCATACAGTACTACACCTCATACACATACCATCACATACCACCATACAGTACTATACCCCATACACATACCATCATATACCACCATACAGTACTATACCCCATACACATACCATCACATACCACCATACAGTACTACACCCCATACACAAACCATCACATACCACCATACAGTACTACACCTCATACACATACTATCACATACCACCATACAGTACTATACCCCATACACATACCATCACATACCACCATACAGTATTATACCCCATACACATACCATCACATACCACCATACAGTACTATACCCATACACGTACCATCACATCCCACCATACAGTACTATACCCCATACACATACCATCACATACCACCATACAGTACTATACCCCATACACATACCATCACATACCACCATACAGTACTACACCTCATACACATAGCATCACATACCACCATACAGTACTATACCCCATACACATACCATCACATACCACCATACAGTACTATACCCCATACACGTACCATCACATACCACCATACAGTACTATACCCCATACACATACCATCACATACCACCATACAGTACTATACCCCATACATATACCATCACATACCACCATACAGTACTACACCTCATACACATACCATCACATACCACCATACAGTACTATACCCCATACACATACCATCACATACCACCATACAGTACTATACCCCATACACATACCATCACATACTACCATACAGTACTACACCTCATACACATACCATCACATACCACCATACAGTACTATACCCCATACACATACCATCATATACCACCATACAGTACTATACCCCATACACGTACCATCACATACCACCATACAGTACTATACCCCATACACATACCATCACATACCACCATACAGTACTATACCCCATATACGTACCATCACATACCACCATACAGTACTACACCTCATACACATACCATCACATGCCACCATAAAGTACTATACCCCATACACATACCATCACATACCACCATACAGTATTATACCCCATACACATACCATCACATACCACCATACAGTACTACACCTCATACACATACCATCACATACCACCATACAGTATTACACCCCATACACATACCATCACATACCACCATACAGTACTATACCCCATACACATACCATCACATACCACCATACAGTACTACACCTAATACACGTACCATCATATACCACCATACAGTACTATACCCCATACACATACCATCACATACCACCATACTGTACTACACCTCATACACGTACCATCATATACCACCATACAGTACTATACCCCATACACATACCATCACATACCACCATACAGTACTACACCTCATACACATACCATCACATACCACCATACAGTACTATACCCCATACACATACCATCACATACCACCATACAGTACTACACCTCATACACATACCATCACATACCACCATACAGTACTATACCCCATACACATACCATCATATACCACCATACAGTATTATACCCCATACACATACCATCACATACCACCATACAGTAGTATACCCCATACACATACCATCATATACCACCATACAGTATTATACCCCATACACATACCATCACATACCACCATACAGTACTATACCCCATACACATACCATCACATACCACCATACAGTACTATACCCCATACACATACCATCACATACCACCATACAGTACTACACCTCATACACATACCATCACATACCACCATACAGTACTATACCCCATACACATACCATCATATACCACCATACAGTACTATACCCCATACACGTACCATCACATACCACCATACAGTACTATACCCCATACACATACCATCACATACCACCATACAATACTATACCCCATACACATACCATCACATACCACCATACAGTACTATACCCCATACACGTGCCATCACATACCACCATACAGTACTATACCCCATACACATACCATCACATACTACCATACAGTACTACACCTCATACACATACCATCACATACTACCATACAGTACTACACCCCATACACATACCATCACATACTACCATACAGTACTACACCTCATACACATACCATCACATACCACCATACAGTACTATACCCCATACACATACCATCACATACTACCATACAGTACTATACCCCATACACATACCATCACATACCACCATACAGTACTATACCCCATACACATACCATTACATACCACCATACTGTAGTATACCCCTTACACATACCATCACATACCACCATACACTAATCTACCCCATACACATACCATCACATACCACCATACAGTACTATACCCCATACACATACCATCACATACTACCATACAGTACTACACCTCATACACATACCATCACATACCACCATACAGTACTATACCCCATACACATACCATCATATACCACCATACAGTACTATACCCCATACACGTACCATCACATACCACCATACAGTACTATACCCCATACACATACCATCACATACCACCATACAATACTATACCCCATACACATACAATCACATACCACCATACAGTACTATACCCCATACACGTGCCATCACATACCACCATACAGTACTATACCCCATACACATACCATCACATACTACCATACAGTACTACACCTCATACACATACCATCACATACTACCATACAGTACTACACCCCATACACATACCATCACATACTACCATACAGTACTACACCTCATACACATACCATCACATACCACCATACAGTACTATACCCCATACACATACCATCATATACCACCATACAGTACTATACCCCATACACATACCATCACATACCACCATACACATACCATCACATACCACCATACAGTACTACACCCCATACACATACCATCACATACCACCATACAGTACTACACCTCATACACATACTATCACATACCACCATACAGTACTATACCCCATACACATACCATCACATACCACCATACAGTACTACACCTCATACACATACCATCACATACCACCATACAGTACTATACCCCATACACATACCATCACATACCACTATACAGTACTATACCCCATACACGTACCATCACATACCACCATACAGTACTTTACCCCATACACATACCATCACATACCCCATACACATACCATCACATACCACCATACAGTACTACACCTCATACATATACCATCACATACCACCATACAGTACTATACCCCATACACATACCATCACATACCACCATACAGTACTATAGCCCATACACATACCATCACATACTACCATACAGTACTACACCTCATACACATACCATCACATACCACCATACAGTACTATACCCCATACACATACCATCATATACCACCATACAGTACTATACCCCATACACGTACCATCACATACCACCATACAGTACTATACCCCATACACATACCATCACATACCATCATACAGTACTATACCCCATATACGTACCATCACATACCACCATACAGTACTACACCTCATACACATACCATCACATGCCACCATACAGTACTATACCCCATACACATACCATCACATACCACCATACAGTACTATACCCCATACACATACCATCACATACCACCATACAGTACTACACCTCATACACATACCATCACATACCACCATACAGTATTACACCCCATACACATACCATCACATACCACCATACAGTACTATACCCCATACTCATACCATCACATACCACCATACAGTACTATACCCCATACACATACCATCACATACCACCATACAGTACTACACCCCATGCATATACCATCACATACCACCATACAGTACTATACCCCATACTCATACCATCACATACCACCATACAGTACTATACCCCATACATATACCATCACATACCGCCATACAGTACTATACCCCATACACGTACCATCATATACCACCATACAGTACTATACCCCATACACATACCATCACATACCACCATACAGTACTACACCTCATACACGTACCATCATATACCACCATACAGTACTATACCCCATACACATACCATCACATACCACCATACAGTACTACACCTCATACACATACCATCGCATACCACCATACAGTACTATACCCCATACACATACCATCATATACCACCATACAGTATTATACCCCATACACATACCATCACATACCACCATACAGTAGTATACCCCATACACATACCATCACATACCACCATACAGTACTATACCCCATACACATACCATCACATACCACCATACAGTACTACACCTCATACACATACCATCACATACCACCATACAGTACTATACCCCATACTCATACCATCACATACCACCATACAGTACTATACCCCATACACATACCATCACCTACCACCATACAGTAGTATACCCCATACACATACCATCACATACCACCATACAGTACTACACCTCATACACATACTATCACATACCATCATACAGTACTACACCTCATACACATACTATCACATACCACCATACAGTACTATACCCCATACACATACCATCACATACCACCATACAGTATTATACCCCATACACATACCATCACATACCACCATACAGTACTATACCCCATACACGTACCATCACATACCACCATACAGTACTATACCCCATACACATACCATCACATACCACCATACAGTACTATACCCCATACACATACCATCACATACCACCATACAGTACTACACCTCATACACATACCATCACACACCACCATACAGTACTATACCCCATACACGTACCATCACATACCACCATACAGTACTATACCCCATACACATACCATCACATACTACCATACAGTACTACACCTCATACACATACCATCACATACCACCATACAGTACTATACCCCATACACATACCATCATATACCACCATACAGTACTATACCCCATACACGTACCATCACATACCACCATACAGTACTATACCCCATACACATACTATCACATACCACCATACAGTACTATACCCCATACACATACCATCACATACCACCATACAGTACTATACCCCATACACGTACCATCACATACCACCATACAGTACTATACCCCATACACATACCATCACACACCACCATACAGTACTATACCCCATACACGTACCATCACATACCACCATACAGTACTATACCCCATACACATACCATCACATACTACCATACAGTACTACACCTCATACACATACCATCACATACTACCATACAGTACTACACACCATACACATACCATCACATACTACCATACAGTACTACACCTCATACACATACCATCACATACCACCATACAGTACTATACCCCATACACATACCATCATATACCACCATACAGTACTATACCCCATACACATACCATCACATACCACCATACAGTACTACACCCCATACACATACCATCACATACCACCATACAGTACTACACCTCATACACATACTATCACATACCACCATACAGTACTATACCCCATACACATACCATCACATACCACCATACAGTATTATACCCCATACACATACCATCACATACCACCATACAGTACTATACCCATACACGTACCATCACATCCCACCATACAGTACTATACCCCATACACATACCATCACATACCACCATACAGTACTATACCCCATACACATACCATCACATACCACCATACAGTACTACACCTCATACACATAGCATCACATACCACCATACAGTACTATACCCCATACACATACCATCACATACCACCATACAGTACTATACCCCATACACGTACCATCACATACCACCATACAGTACTATACCCCATACACATACCATCACATACCACCATACAGTACTATACCTCATACACATACCATCACATACCACCATACTGTACTACACCTCATACACATACCATCACATACCACCATACAGTACTATACCCCATACACATACCATCACATACCACCATACAGTACTATACCCCATACACATACCATCACATACTACCATACAGTACTACACCTCATACACATACCATCACATACCACCATACAGTACTATACCCCATACACATACCATCATATACCACCATACAGTACTATACCCCATACACGTACCATCACATACCACCATACAGTACTATACCCCATACACATACCATCACATACCACCATACAGTACTATACCCCATATACGTACCATCACATACCACCATACAGTACTACACCTCATACACATACCATCACATGCCACCATAAAGTACTATACCCCATACACATACCATCACATACCACCATACAGTACTATACCCCATACACATACCATCACATACCACCATACAGTACTACACCTCATACACATACCATCACATACCACCATACAGTACTATACCCCATACACATACCATCACATACCACCATACAGTACTACACCTCATACACATACCATCACATACCACCATACAGTACTATACCCCATACACATACCATCATATACCACCATACAGTATTATACCCCATACACATACCATCACATACCACCATACAGTAGTATACCCCATACACATACCATCATATACCACCATACAGTATTATACCCCATACACATACCATCACATACCACCATACAGTACTATACCCCATACACATACCATCACATACCACCATACAGTACTATACCCCATACACATACCATCACATACCACCATACAGTACTACACCTCATACACATACCATCACATACCACCATACAGTACTATACCCCATACACATACCATCATATACCACCATACAGTACTATACCCCATACACATACCATCACATACCACCATACAGTACTATACCCCATACACATACCATTACATACCACCATACTGTAGTATACCCCTTACACATACCATCACATACCACCATACAGTAATCTACCCCATACACATACCATCACATACCACCATACAGTACTATACCCCATACACATACCATCACATACTACCATACAGTACTACACCTCATACACATACCATCACATACCACCATACAGTACTATACCCCATACACATACCATCATATACCACCATACAGTACTATACCCCATACACGTACCATCACATACCACCATACAGTACTATACCCCATACACATACCATCACATACCACCATACAATACTATACCCCATACACATACCATCACATACCACCATACAGTACTATACCCCATACACGTGCCATCACATACCACCATACAGTACTATACCCCATACACATACCATCACATACTACCATACAGTACTACACCTCATACACATACCATCACATACCACCATACAGTACTATACCCCATACACATACCATCATATACCACCATACAGTACTATACCCCATACACATACCATCACATACCACCATACACATACCATCACATACCACCATACAGTACTACACCCCATACACATACCATCACATACCACCATACAGTACTACACCTCATACACATACTATCACATACCACCATACAGTACTATACCCCATACACATACCATCACATACCACCATACAGTACTACACCTCATACACATACCATTACATACCACCATACAGTACTATACCCCATACACATACCATCACATACCACTATACAGTACTATACCCCATACACGTACCATCACATACCACCATACAGTACTTTACCCCATACACATACCATCACATACCCCATACACATACCATCACATACCACCATACAGTACTACACCTCATACATATACCATCACATACCACCATACAGTACTATACCCCATACACATACCATCACATACCACCATACAGTACTATAGCCCATACACATACCATCACATACTACTATACAGTACTACACCTCATACACATACCATCACATACCACCATACAGTACTATACCCCATACACATACCATCACATACCATCATACAGTACTATACCCCATATACGTACCATCACATACCACCATACAGTACTACACCTCATACACGTACCATCATATACCACCATACAGTACTATACCCCATACACGTACCATCACATACCACCATACAGTACTATACCCCATACACATACCATCACATACCATCATACAGTACTATACCCCATATACGTACCATCACATACCACCATACAGTACTATACCCCATACACGTACCATCATATACCACCATACAGTACTACACCTCATACACATACCATCATATACCACCATACAGTACTATACCCCATACACATACCATCACATACCACCATACAGTACTACACCTAATACACGTACCATCATATACCACCATACAGTACTATACCCCATACACATACCATCACATACCACCATACAGTACTACACCTCATACACGTACCATCATATACCACCATACAGTACTATACCCCATACACATACCATCACATACCACCATACAGTACTACACCTCATACACATACCATCGCATACCACCATACAGTACTATACCCCATACACATACCATCATATACCACCATACAGTATTATACCCCATACACATACCATCACATACCACCATACAGTAGTATACCCCATACACATACCATCACATACCACCATACAGTACTATACCCCATACACATACCATCACATACTACCATACAGTACTACACCTCATACACATACCATCACATACCACCATACAGTACTATACCCCATACACATACCATCATATACCACCATACAGTACTATACCCCATACACGTACCATCACATACCACCATACAGTACTATACCCCATACACATACCATCACATACCACCATACAATACTATACCCCATACACATACCATCACATACCACCATACAGTACTATACCCCATACACGTGCCATCACATACCACCATACAGTACTACACCTCATACACGTACCATCACATACCACCATACAGTACTACACCTCATACACATACCATCGCATACCACCATACAGTACTATACCCCATACACATACCATCATATACCACCATACAGTATTATACCCCATACACATACCATCACATACCACCATACAGTAGTATACCCCATACACATACCATCACATACCACCATACAGTACTATACCCCATACACATACCATCACATACCACCATACAGTACTATACCCCATACACGTACCATCACATACCACCATACAGTACTATACCCCATACACATACCATCACATACCACCATACAGTACTATACCCCATACACATACCATCATATACCACCATGCAGTACTACACCTCATGCACATACCATCAAATACCACCATACAGTACTACACCTCATACACATACCATCACATACCACCATACAGTACTATACCCCATACACATACCATCACATACCACCATACAGTACTATACCCCATACACATACCATCACATACCACCATACAGTATTATACCCCATACACATACCATCACATACCACCATACAGTACTATACCCCATACACATACCATCACATACCACCATACAGTACTACACCTCATACACATACCATCACATACCACCATACAGTACTATACCCCATACACAACCATCACATACCACCATACAGTACTATACCCCATACACATACCATCATATACCACCATACAGTATTATACCCCATACACATACCATCCCATACTACCATACAGTACTATACCCCATACACATACCATCACATACCACCATACAGTACTATACCCCATACACATACCATCACATACCACCATACAGTACTATACCCCATACACAACCATCACATACCATCATACAGTATTATACCCCATACACATACCATCACATACGACCATACAGTACTACACCTCATACACATACCATCACATACCACATACAGTACTATACCCCATACACGTACCATCACATACCACCATACAGTACTATACCCCATACACATACCATCACATACCATCATACAGTACTATACCCCATACACATACCATCACATACCACCATACAGTACTACACCTCATACACATACCATCACATACCACCATACAGTATTATACCCCATACACATACCATCACATACGACCGTACAGTACTACACCTCATACACATCATCACATACCACCATACAGTACTATACCCCATACACGTACCATCACATACCACCATACAGTACTATACCCCATACACATACCATCACATACCATCATACAGTACTATACCCCATATACATACCATCACATACTACCATACAGTACTATACCCCATACACATACCATCACATACCTCCATACAGTACTATACCCCATACACATACTCCCATATAGTACTACACATACTAACACATACCATCATATAGTACTACACATATTAACACATGCCATCATATAGTACTACCCATACTAACAGATGCCATCATATAGTACTACCCATACTAACGCATGCCATCATATAGTACTACTCATACTAACACTTGCCATCATATAGTACTACCCATACGAACACATGCCATGATATAGTACTACCCATACTAACACATGCCATCATATAGTACTAATCATACTAACACATGCCATCATATAGTACTACTCATACTAACACATGCCATGATATAGTACTACCCATACTAACACATGCCATCATATAGTACTACCCATACGAACACATGCCATGATATAGTACTACCCATACTAACACATGCCATCATATAGTACTACTCATACTAACACATGCCATCATATAGTACTACTCATACTAACACATGCCATCATATAGTACTACCCATACTAGCACTTGCCATCATATAGTACTACCCATAGTAACACATGCCATGATATAGTACTACTCATACTAACACATGCCATTATTCCAGAGGTGAGAGGAGAAACTTCCATTGCCAAACACAAATTCCTCAGTTTATTCCTTCTATTTCTTATCATAGATGCTATACTTTCATTACATCTAAAGCACACTTCACACTATTTGTGTTGGCCTAAGTAGATCATTTTTACAATATTTAGTATTCTGTCTGAACAGTTGGTCTTTAGTTTTAGGCTATTCCTGTTCTAGTTCTAGTTCCTGTTACTCTGCCAGACACTCCTCCACTTTACATTCTGTCTACCCACTGTCTACCCACTGTTTACCCACTGTTTACTTCCAACATATTCAGCAAGGCTACTGAGTTGTTCAGTTTTATTTGTTACATACTACTTTAATCTTTCAGATATTTATCTTTAGACCTTTTCTTCTAGACCACTTTTCATATAGTTCAGCAGATTCTGTAATGAGAACCAGATCATTGAAATATAAAACTCCCTAGGGACATCCAGTTTTGAATCAATGAATAATTCCCTCAAAGACTATTATGAAGAGAAGATGGAGAAGAGAGTAGGTCTACTGGTACTCCCACATGTAAACTAAATTCTTCACTGAATTCATTATTCTTTTTCACATTACTTATGGCATCTTCATCCAGGTTCTCACATCTGAACTCCTTTCATTAACCATTTACCTACTATTGTCTTTCTCAGTACCCATCTAAACCTTGTTCTTCTCTTGCTGTTTCTTCACCAGAAATATAGCAACTGTGGTCTTTCACACTGGCGCAAACTTCAATTTCTTCTAATCCAGTTATTTCTGTCTTGTACTAATTATGATATGACTCTTTCACCCATTTACTTAAAATGATGTATAAACTTGTTGCATCTCTAACTATCTATGTCCCATAAAAGAAATTGTGTTATACATCTACAGGAGGGAGCCATAAATTCTCATTCCACACATACACCAGACTGTATGAACACCAACACTGAGCTAAATAATGCTGAATCCTCACTGAGCTTATTTAAACTCTTCAACAAACAAATCTCTAGCAATGACAGAACACTAATGCCACACATATACCTACTCATATATACACATAACATATATGTTTATTCCTTAACATATATATATATTATATGTACATATAGTGAACACTAATGGAATTAGTCATATGGATGATACCAAATATGTAGTTAGCAGCTCAGATCCTACAACTGTGCTGGTGAGCATTGGCCCAGAATATTATTCTGATATGTGAATTGGCAGTATCAGTAGAGGGTTGGACGCCATGCTTTCTAGCATAATTACGTCCCTTTATGGTCTGAGTTCAAATCCCGCTGAGGTTAACTTTGCCTTTCATCCTTACGGGGTCGATAAAATAAAGTACCAGTAATGTACTTGGTAATTGCTGGCTTTGTGCCAAAAGTAGAAACAATTATTCTGATATGTGAGTCAGAAATGGGTCAAATGCTAATTGTGTGGAACCTAGGCCTAATATGTTCTCTCTACAGACACTGTAGAACTGAAAGTGACTGCATACTAAAGATAACTGCCTTATTAACAATGTAGTATACAAGTGTATATTAATAACTAGGAATAAAACTCTTTTAAAAAGGTGATTCTACTTGCACTTAAACTCTTTTAGAAACAGTGAATTGGCACATACAACATCACTAACAGAGGCAGTCAACCAATGCAAATATAGAAATATCAAATATAGATTCAATTGGAGTATCATGAAATGAGCCAAATGCTATATGAGCACAGGGAATATCTACTGTGCTCACATGAAATCCTGCAGATTATCATTTCAAAAGATTTTTTGTTGAATAAAAAACACAAATTATCAAAATGTTGATATGTTATATATGCAAATTCCCATGAGCTATTCATTTCTAAAATCCTTCTACATAGTCACAATATATAATACACTGATAATAATTGTTTCTACTTTTGGCACAATGCCAGCAATTACCCAGTGCATTACTGGTACTTTATTTTATCGACCCCGTAAGGATGAAAGGCAAAGTTCACCTCGGCGGGATTTGAACTCAGAATGGCAAGGGCCGTAATAATTGTTTCTACATTAGGCACAAGGCCAGCAATTACCCAGTGCATTACTGGTACTTTATTTTATCGACCCCGTAAGGATGAAAGGCAAAGTCAACCTCGGCGGGATTTGAACTCAGATCGTAAAGGGACATAACTCTGCTGGAAAGCATGGCGTCCGACCCTCTACCGATACTGCCAATCCACTGCCCTTATGCAAATAATGCACTTGGAAAACAAAGCCATCTATAAACAAAGTATCTAGTGGACAAGACTGTCAGAAACCAAACCATGGTGTATAACGTGGTTAGAAAACATAAGCATATTGGCACTCAACTAGATGCAAAGAGCATCCAAACCACCTTAAAGCTAAAATCCTTAGTCTTATTGTAGACCTTTCTATCTATTGTCTCATCACCTATTTCAATAGTAACATCTAAATAATTAACCTTGCTAATGCTACATCCACTTCTATTCACGTCTAAACTTTTCAGGTAGATCTTGTGTAGCAAACCCTCAAAATGGCTATAATTAGGAACAAATATATCATTGATATACCTACAACATCCACCCAACTGCCTAATTAGGCCTATTCTCTTAAGCTTTATATATATATATATATATATATGTACGGCAACACTCATCTTTTTCCATTTCTCCGAGGGTTATAAACCCCACTAACAGGCTAGAAATTTCTTTAGTCTAAAATACGGTGAAAGCTTATAATTTCTAATTTCTAATATATATATATATACACATCACTAACATACAGTGTTTGGAGATCTATATGATAACTCTGTGATTTGGTTGGTGATAAGAAGAGCATCTAGTTGTGGAAAACCCACCAAGCCAAGAGTCAGGAGATTCCTTCAGCTGTGTCAAAGATATAACAAACTCCCTAGTGCTGGTGCCATGACAAAATGCATTGGGTAGAATGCATGATCATATGTAAGCAATATATAACTCCTCAGCCTATCTGAATGCCTGTATCTCCTGCTTTCCCTGCTAGCAAGGATTGGGCAGATGATCAACAGACCTTTACATAGAATTCTAGACCCAATCAGAATCTTCAAATTCCAAATAACTTCACACACTGTAAGTCATTATTCATCAGTAACATTAAATAATGGGTTTATCCATCACATCCTTGTTAATATCAGAGATTAACATCCTACAGTGGACTGTCACATTAAATAATGGGTTGATCCATCACATCCTTGTTAATATCAGAGATTAACATCCTACAGTGGACTGTCACATTAAATAATGGGTTGATCCATCACATCCTTGTTAATATCAGAGATTAACATCCTACAGTGGACTGTCACATTAAATAATGGGTTGATCCATCACATCCTTGTTAATTTCAGAGATTAACATCCTATAGTATCACATTAAATGAAACCAATGAAATAGAATTGAATATATGAAACTTGTAAAAGTTTTTTTTTAATTCTGTTTTCTCTGTGTTTTCTTATTTTTTAAAAACAATTAAAATTTGTTGGTTGTTTCAACTTCTAAACGTTTTAACAAAAGTAAATTGTTATCTAATTTCCTTTTATCATTTTATTTTGTTTAGGTTTTCCCTTCTAGGTTGTACAGTTAATCTCATTAGTACTGAAATATTGGGACTATTAATGTTTGCCATCCAAGGAGTTTTCACAAAAATCTATCGACTTCCTCTCAATCGCTTAGAGATTCCAGGTAAGTTATAATATGCAGAATTTAAAGTTAGTTATACTATGTGGAAAGTGATATAAGGCTAAACAATGCAAAATGGACTGTAAGATGGAGGTAATGAAAAAGTAAGTTACCTGGTAATCTTTGTTTTGTTTTGTTTTTGTTGTTGCTGTTTCTTTTGTCTTAATATTTCGGGTCTTTACATTCCTTTCTTTAGAGTTTAACCCTTTAACATTTACATTATTCTATATATACTATTGTATTTTCACGGTAAAGTATTTACCTCACATAATACTTTATTTAATATCGAATCTATGAGATTTTGATATTGTGTATTTTGAGCACAATACCTTAACATCAGTATGAGTGGCTAATTACAGCCAGTTTGAACAAAAAGAGGTAAGAGAATTCTGGCCGGTTATGACTGGTTTAAATGCTAAAGGGTTAAGGAACTCTCAGAGAAAAATGTTCCGGTTTATTCTCTTTGGAATTAAATTTAGATTTACATTTTTTAAACCACTTTCAAGCATTGTTATTCATGAGAATGATGTCAATTGCTGTAGTTTTTCATAGAATCAATTTTCTTTTTCTTTTTTTTTTTTTATGAGATGTTTAGGTTGCATGTATGTGTGGGAGTGTCTTTTTATGTTAAGTATTGAGTGCTGAGTTCTAATCTATTATTTATTTGTTAGATAGTTATATTTGAAGAAAGTTTTCTAACTGAAGTATTTATACTTCTCACTTGCTTAAGATATAGTAATAAATATCTTTAACCCTTTTCATACCAACATGCCACAAATTGCCACTGCTTCTATGGAACAAAACCATCCATTTAGAAGGTTCCTATTTAAAGTAAAATCTTCCAACATAATTTTATATAAAAACCTTTTTGTTATATTAAAAACACCATCTTAATACTCAAAAAGATTTTAGGAAATCCCTCCAAATTCTCTACGGATTAAATCAAATACAATGTATGAGAAATATGGTAATGAAAGGGTCAATATTTGTAGCATTTATTTTTATGTGTCCACTTCATGCAAGTTACTAAAATTACTTTAAAAAGAATAATTTTTCAACAAATTTGTAATGCATATTTGGTAACAAAGATTTTTATCTCTTTTATAATATGTGTGTGTCTGTGTGTATGAATTTGTATGTGTCTGTGTGTTTATGTATGTGCATATGTGTGTGAATGCACATGTGTCTGTGTGTGTATATGTGTATGTGAGTACATGTGTGTGTATGTGCTTTTATGTGAGTTTGTGTATACCATGTTATCGTCATCACTTAATGCTAGCAAGATTCTTATAAGTCAAAGGTTTAGATAAGTCACCCCCTTTTTGTGTTTATAATATTTTAGCATCAACCTTTGACCCAAACTTAACCCTTTAGCATTTAAACCAGCCGGATACGGCCACAATTCTCTCACCTCTTTCTGTTCAAACTGTCTGTAACTGGCTGCTCATACTGACGTTCAGGTATTGTTCTCAAAATAAATAACATCAAAATCTCATAGATTCGATATTATGTGAGATAATTATGTGAGATAAAGCCTTTACAGTGAAAATAGTAGAGTATATATAGAATAATGTAAATGCTAAAGGGTTAAATCACATTTTTCTATTTGTCAATACAATCTGTAGCTTCGCTTATGGTTGTGTTTAAATAAAGAAACACATTTGTCTAAATTAACTGCAACCATTACCAGTACAGTCTAACAAAATCTTGGAACTATAGATATAGGAATGTGTTTTTATGCTTGAAATAAAGAGATTCACCTGTAACTTTAACTAGCCTCTATTAAATGACTGACAATATATGTAGTATTTAATGAGTTTAGGATTGCAGCCGGTAGCTAGAAAACCACTGTATTTCCCGGCATCGAAAACGCTACTTTTTTCCTAAAATATGTCTCAAAAATCTACCATGCGTCCTGGAGGCCGAAGGTTGTTTATTTTTTTTTTTTCAAATTTTTGGCTGTCAAAATTAGGGTGCATCCTTGAGGACGAAGCATCTTTGGCGCTGGGAAATACGGTATGTTTTATACACATGGAATAATGTTTGTTTTGTGTGAGATATCATATGACTGTCTGTGCTGTGAGACATCATCAATATACAGGGTGCGGCAAAATGATCTGGCACATTTATATGTTTAATAAAAGCGAAATAGAATAAACAATGAACAAAGTATTTTTATTTTCTAAATATACATATAATGCCATTTTGTTTTATTTTTTTTTAAATATTACATCAACCAAATCGCTGCCATTATTGTCTAGTGGATTGGCAGTATCGGTAGAGGATCGGATGCCATACTTTCTAGCATAGAGTTACAGCCCTTGCCATTCTGAGTTCAAATCCCGCCGAGGTTAACTTTGCCTTTCATCCTTATTGGGTCAATAAAATAAAGTACCAGTAATACACTGGGTAATTGCTGGCCTTGTGCCAAATGTAGAAACAATTATTGTCTACACACTGTCGAAGGCGTTCGCGAAAGTCAGATCATGTTGCCGCACCCTGTATATTTGTTACATCAGTGAGCTTTATATAGAAGATGGTGGACTGATAAACCGGTTAGAATATTGGATAGAAAACTTTGCTGAATTCATATTTGTTACAACAGTAATATTAACCAGAGTTCTGGGTAAACTACATTGGTGTTACTGCCTTCAAGACTATCAATGCAGGTTATGGGTCAATCCAACTTGTGATCCCAATAGACAGTATGGGGAAGACATTACCCTGGAGGATGATGAGGGAGACATTTGTATAGCTTTCTATACAAATGTCTCCCTCATCATCCTCCAGGGTAAGGTGGACTGACAGCCTAGTTAGAATATCAGATAAGAGACTCCACTGAATTCATTCTGACTGTCTGTGCTCTGAGTGTTATTTACAATATTGATTTCCTATCACTAGTTGTTATTTACAATATTGATTTTCTGTCACTAAGTTTCAGAGAAAATCATGAACATCACAAATTCTCATGTCCACACTTCCATATAACATAGTCTTTCTGCCTAGTCCAATGATTCCTAGACTGTACATCTTGGCATACTGGTGCAGAATGAGATGTAATTAGGTGCAACTTGGCACATTGGTGCACTCGGATTTAATTAGGTACACTGCAACATGTACTTAGGTACACCACAAAATGTACTTAGGTGCACTGCAAGATGTAACTATGTGTACTGCAAGATATAACTAAGAATACTGCAAGATGTAACTAGGTGCACGGTGAGATGTAACTAGGTGCACTGAAATACATAACTAAGAACACTGCAAGATATAACTAGGAACACTGCAAGATGTAACTAGGTGCACTGCAAGACATAACTAAGAACACTGCAAGACATAACTAAGAACACTGCAAGATATAACTAGGAACACTGCAAGATGTAACTAGGTGCACTGCAAGACATAACTAAGAACACTGCAAGATATAACTAGGAACACTGCAAGATATAACTAGGAACACTGCAAGATATAACTAGGAACACTGCAAGATATAACTAGGAACACTGCAAGATATAACTAGGAACACTGCAAGACATAACTAGGAACACTGCAAGATATAACTAGGAACACTGCAAGATGTAACTAGGAACACTGCAAGATGTAACTAGGTGCACTGCAAGACATAACTAAGAACACTGCAAGATATAACTAGGAACACTGCAAGATGTAACTAGGTGCACTGCAAGATGTAACTAGGTGAACTGCAAGACATAACTAAGAACACTGCAAGATATAACTAGGAACACTGCAAGATGTAACTAGGTGCACTGCAAGATGTAACTAGGTGAACTGCAAGACATAACTAAGAACACTGCAAGATATAACTAGGAACACTGCAAGATGTAACTAGGTGCACTGCAAGACATAACTAAGAACACTGCAAGATATAACTAGGAACACTGCAAGATATAACTAGGAACACTGCAAGATGTAACTAGGTGCACTGCAAGACATAACTAAGAACACTGCAAGATATAACTAGGAACACTGCAAGACATAACTAGGAACACTGCAAGATATAACTAGGAACACTGAAAGATATAACTAGGAACACTGCAAGACATAACTAAGAACACTGCAAGATATAACTAGGTGCACTGCAAGACATAACTAAGAACACTGCAAGATATAACTAGGAACACTGCAAGACATAACTAGGAACACTGCAAGACATAACTAAGAACACTGCAAGATGTAACTAGGAACACTGCAAGATGTAACTAGGTGCACTGCAAGATATAACTAGGTGCACTGCAAGACATAACTAAGAACACTGCAAGATATAACTAGGAACACTGCAAGATGTAACTAGGTGCACTGCAAGACATAACTAGGAACACTGCAAGATATAACTAGGAACACTGCAAGATATAACTAGGAACACTGCAAGATATAACTAGGAACACTGCAAGATATAACTAGGAACACTGCAAGATATAACTAGGAACACTGCAAGATGTAACTAGGAACACTGCAAGACATAACTAAGAACACTGCAAGATATAACTAGGTTCACCATAAGATGTAACTAGCTGTACTGTGAGATGTAATTAGGTGCACCATAAGATGTAACTAGGCATACTGTGAGATGTAACTAGGTGCACCATAAGATGTAACTAGGGTACTGTGAGATGTAATTAGGTGCACCATAAGATGTAACTAGGTGCACTGTGAGATGTGATTAGGTACACAATAAGATGTAACTTGGTGCACCATAATATGTAACTAGGTACACTGTGAGATGTAATTAGGTGTACCATAAAATGTAACTAGGTGTACCATAAGATCTAACTAGGTGCACTGTGAGATGTAATTAGGTACACAATAAGATGTAACTTGGTGCACTGTGAGATGTAACTAGGTGCACCATAATATGTAACTAGGTACACTGTGAGATGTAATTAGGTGTACCATAAAATGTAACTAGGTGCACTGTGAGATGTAATTAGGTGCACCATAAGATGTAACTAGGTGCACTGTGAGATGTAATTAGGTGCACCATAAGATGTAACTAGGTGCACTGTCAGATGTAATTAGGTGCACCATAAGATGTAACTAGGTGCACTGTGAGATGTAATTAGGTGCACCACAAGATGTAACTAGGTGCACTATAATATGTAACAAGGTGCACTGTGAGATGTAATTAGGTGCATTGTAAGATGTAATTAGGTGTACCATAAGATGTAACTAGGTGTACTATAATATGTAACTAGGTGAACTGTGAGATGTCATTAGGTGCACCATAAGATGTAACTAGGTGCACTATAAGAGGTAACTAGGTGCACTGTGAGATGTAATTAGGTGCACTGTAAGATGTAATTAGGTGTACCATAAGATGTAACTAGGTGCACCATGAGATGTAACTAGGTGCACTGTGAGATGTAATTAGGTGCATTGTAAGATGTAATTAGGTGCATTGTAAGATGTATCTAGGTGCACCATAAGATGTATCTAGGTGTACTATGAGATGAAATTAGGTGCACCATAAGATGTAACTAGGTGCACTATAAGAGGTAACTAGGTGCACTGTGATATGTAACTAGGTGCACCATAAGATGTAACTAGGTGCACTGTGAGATGTAATTAGGTGCACCATAAGATGTAACTAGGTGCACCATAAGATGTATCTAGGTGCACCATAAGATGTAACTAGGTGTACTGTGTGATGTAATTAGGTGCACCATAAGATGTATCTAGGTGCACCATAAGATGTAACTAGGTGCACCATAAGATGTAACTAGGTGTACTATGAGATGTAACTAGGTGCACCATAAGATGTAACTAGGTGTACTATAATATGTAACTAGGTGCACTGTGAGATGTGATTAGGTGCACCATAAGATGTATCTAGGTGCACCATAAGATGTAACTAGGTGCACCATAATATGTAACTTGGTGCACTGTGAGATGTGATTAGGTGCACCATAAGATGTAACTAGGAGTACTATGAGATGAAATTAGGGGCACCATAAGATGTAACTAGGTGTACTGTGAGATGTAATTAGGTGCACTTTGAGATATAATTAGGTGCACTATAAGATATAGCTAGGTACACTGTTAGATGTAATTAGGTGCACTATAAGATATAGCTAGGTACACTGTGAGATGTAATTAGGTGCACTATAAGATATAGCTAGGTACACTGTGAGATGTAATTAAGTGCACTATAAGATATAGCTAGGTACACTGTGAGATATAATTAGGTGGACTATAAGATATAGCTAGGTACACTGTGAGATGTAATTAGGTGCACTATAAGATATAGCTAGGTACACTGTGAGATGTAATTAGGTGCACTATAAGATATAGCTAGGTATACTGTGAGATGTAATTAGGTGTACTATAAGATATAGCTAGGTACACTGTGAGATGTAATTAGGTGTACTATAAGATATAGCTAGGTACACTGTGAGATGTAATTAGGTGCACTATAAGATATAGCTAGGTATACTGTGAGATGTAATTAGGTGCACTATAAGATATAGCTAGGTACACTGTGAGATGTACTTAATTGCACTATAAGATATAGCTAGGTACACTGTGAGATGTAATTAGGTGCACTATAAGATATAGCTAGGTACACTGTGAGATGTACTTAATTGCACTATAAGATATAGCTAGGTACACTGTGAGATGTAATTAGGTGCACTATAAGATATAGCTAGGTACACTGTGAGATGTACTTAATTGCACTATAAGATATAGCTAGGTACACTGTGAGATGTAATTAGGAGCACTATAAGATATAGCTAGGTACCCTGTGAGATGTACTTAATTGCACTATAAGATATAGCTAGGTACACTGTGAGATGTAATTAGGTGCACTATAAGATATAGCTATGTACACTGTGAGATGTAATTAGGTGCACTATAAGATATAGCTAGGTACACTGTGAGATGTACTTAATTGCACTATAAGATATACCTAGGTACACTGTGAGATGTAATTAGGTGCACTATAAGATATAGCTAGGTATACTGTGAGATGTAATTAGGTGCACTATAAGATATAGCTAGGTACTCTGTGAAATGTGATTAGATGCACTATAAGATATAGCTAAGTACTCTGTGAAATGTAATTAGGTGCACTATAAGATATAGCTAGGTACTCTGTGAAATGTAATTAGGTGCACTATAAGATGTATTTAGGTGCACCATAATATGTAACTAGGTGCACCATAAGATGTAACTAGGTGCACCATAAGATGTAACTAGGTGCACTGTGAGATGTGATTAGGTGTACCATAAGATGTAACTAGGTGCACCATAAGATGTAACTAGGTGTACTATAATATGTAACTAGGTGCACTGTGAGATGTAATTAGGTGCACCATAAGATGTAACTAGGTGTACTATGAGATGAAATTAGGGGCACCATAAGATGTAACTAGGTGTACTGTGAGATGTAATTAGGTGCACTTTGAGATATAATTAGGTGCACTATAAGATATAGCTAGGTACACTGTTAGATGTAATTAGGTGCACTATAAGATATAGCTAGGTACACTGTGAGATGTAATTAGGTGCACTATAAGATATAGCTAGGTACACTGTGAGATGTAATTAGGTGCACTATAAGATATAGCTAGGTGTACTGTGAGATGTAATTAGGTGCACTATAAGATATAGCTAGGTACACTGTGAGATGTAATTAGGTGCACTATAAGATATAGCTAGGTACACTGTGAGATGTAATTAGGTGCACTATAAGATATAGCTAGGTACACTGTGAGATGTAATTAGGTGTACTATAAGATATAGCTAGGTACACTGTGAGATGTAATTAGGTGTACTATAAGATATAGCTAGGTACACTGTGAGATGTAATTAGGTGCACTATAAGATATAGCTAGGTATACTGTGAGATGTAATTAGGTGCACTATAAGATATAGCTAGGTACACTGTTAGATGTACTTAATTGCACTATAAGATATAGCTAGGTACACTGTGAGATGTAATTAGGTGCACTATAAGATATAGCTAGGTACACTGTGAGATGTACTTAATTGCACTATAAGATATAGCTAGGTACACTGTGAGATGTAATTAGGTGCACTATAAGATATAGCTAGGTATACTGTGAGATGTAATTAGGTGCACTATAAGATATAGCTAGGGACACTGTGAGATGTAATTAGGTGTACTATAAGATATAGCTAGGTACACTGTGAGATGTAATTAGGTGCACCATAAGATATAGCTAGGTATACTGTGAGATGTAATTAGGTGCACTATAACATATAGCTAGGGACACTGTGAGATGTAATTAGGTGTACTATAAGATATAGCTAGGTACACTGTGAGATGTAATTATGTGCACTATCAGATATAGCTAGGTACACTGTGAGATATAATTAGGTGCACTATAAGATATAGCTAGGTACACTGTGAGATGTAATTAGGTGCACTAAAAGATATAGCTAGGTACACTGTGAGATGTAATTAGGTGCACTATAAGATATAGCTAGGTACACTGTGAGATGTAATTAGGTGCACTATAAGATATAGCTAGGTACACTGTGAGATGTAATTAGGTGCACTATAAGATATAGCTAGGTACACTGAGATGTAATTAGGTGCACTATAAGATATAGCTAAGGACACTGAGATGTAATTAGGTGCACTATAAGATATAGCTAGGGACACTGTGAGATGTAATTAGGTGCACTATAAGATATAGCTAGGTACACTGTGAGATGTAATTAGGTGCACTATAAGATATAGCTAGGTACACTGAGATGTAATTAGGTGCACTATAAGATATAGCTAGGGACACTGTGAGATGTAATTAGGTGCACTATAAGATATAGCTAGGTACTCTGTGAAATCTGATTAGGTGCACTATAAGATATAGCTAGGTACACTGTGAGATGTAATTAGGTGCACTATAAGATATAGCTAGGTACTCTGTGAGATGTAATTAGGTGCACTATAAGATATAGCTAGGTACTCTGTGAAATGTAATTAGGTGCACTATAAGATATAGCTAGGTACACTGAGATGTAATTAGGTGTACTATAAGATGTAATTAGGTGCACCATAAGATGTATCTAGGTGCACCATAAGATGTATCTAGGTGCAACATAAGATGTAGCTAGGTGTAATGTGAGATGTAATTAGGTACACCATAAGATGTAACTAGGTGTACTGTGAGAAGTAACTAGGTGCACCATAAGATGTAACTAGGTGTACCATAAGATGTAATTAGGTGCACCATAAGATGTAACTAGGTGTACTATAATATGTAACTAGGTGCACTGTGAGATGTAATTAGGTGCACCATAAGATGTAACTAGGTGTACTGTGAGAAGTAACTAGGTGCACCATAAGATGTAACTAGGTCTACCATAAGATGTAATTAGGTGCACCATAAGATGTAACTAGGTGTACTATAATATGTAACTAGGTGCACTGTGAGATGTAATTAGGTGCACCATAAGATGTAAATAGCGGTACTGTGAGATGTAATTAGGTGCACTATAAGATATAGCTAGGTACTCTGTGAAATGTAATTAGATGCACCATAAGATGTAACTAGGGGTACTGTGAGATGTAAGTAGGTGCACTATAATATATAGCTAGGTACACTGTGAGATGTAATTAGGTGCACTAAAAGATGTAATTAGGTGCACCATAAGATGTATCTAGGTGCACCATAAGATGTAACTAGGTGTACTGTGAGATGTAATGAGGTGCACCATAAGATGTAACTAGGTGCACTGTGAGATGTTATTAGGTGCACCATAAGATGTAACTAGGTGCACTGTGAGATGTAATTAGGTGCACCATAAAATGTAACTAGGTGCACCGTAAGATGTAACTAGGTGCACTGTGAGATGTAATTAGGTGCACCATAAGATGTAACTAGGTGCACAATAAGATGTATTTAGGTGCACCACAAGATCTAACTAGGTGCACCATAAAATGTATTTAGGTGCACCATAAGATGTAATTAGGTGTACCATAAGATATAGCTAGGTGCACTGTGAGATGTAATTAGGTGCACTATAAGATATAGCTAAGTACACTGTGAGATATAATTAGGTGCACTATAAGATATAGCTAAGTGCACTGTGAGATGTAATTAGGTGCACTATAAGATATAGTTAGGTACACTGTGAGATGTAATTAGGTGTACTATAAGATATAGTTAGGTACACTGTGAGATGTAATTAGGTGTACTATAAGATATAGCTAAGTACACTGTGAGATGTAATTAGGTGCACTATAAGATATAGCTAGGTACACTGTGAGATGTAATTAGGTGTACTATAAGATATAGCTAGGTATACTGTGAGGTGTAATTAGGTGCACTTTAAGATATAGCTAGGTACACTGTGAGATGTAATTAGGTGCACTATAAGATATAGCTAGGTACACTGTGAGATGTAATTAGGTGTACTATAAGATATAGCTAGGTACACTGTGAGATGTAATTAGGTGTACTATAAGATATAGCTAGGTACACTGTGAGATGTAATTAGGTGCACTATAAGATATAGCTAGGTACAGTGTGAGATGTAATTAGGTGTACTATAAGATATAGTTAGGTACACTGTGAGATGTAATTAGGTGTACTATAAGATATAGCTAGGTACACTGTGAGATGTAATTAGGTGTACTATAAGATATAGCTAGGTACACTGTGAGATGTAATTAGGTGCACTATAAGATATAGCTAGGTATACTGTGAGATGTAATTAGGTGTACTATAAGATATAGCTAGGTACACTGTGAGATGTAATTAGGTGTACTATAAGATATAGCTAGGTACACTGTGAGATGTAATTAGGTGCACTATAAGATATAGCTAGGTATACTGTGAGATGTAATTAGGTGCACTATAAGATATACCTAGGTACACTGTGAGATGTAATTAGGTGTACTATAAGATATAGCTAGGTACACTGTGAGATGTAATTAGGTGTACTATAAGATATAGCTTGGTACACTGTGAGATGTAATTAGGTGTACTATAAGATATAGCTAGGTACACTGTGAGATGTAATTAGGTGCACTATAAGATATAGCTAGGTACACTGTGAGATGTACTTAATTGCACTATAAGATATAGCTAGGTACACTGTGAGATGTAATTAGGTGCACTATAAGATATAGCTAAGTACACTGTGAGATGTAATTAGGTGCACTATAAGATATAGCTAGCTACACTGTGAGATGTACTTAATTGCATAAGAAGATATAGCTAGGTACACTGTGAGATGTAATTAGGTGCACTATAAGATATAGCTAGGTACACATTTAGATGTAATTAGGTGCACTATAAGATATAGCTAGGTATACTGTGAGATGTAATTAGGTGCACTGTAAGATATAGCTAGGGACACTGTGAGATGTAATTAGGTGTACTATAAGATATAGCTAGGTACACTGTGAGATGTAATTAGGTGTACTATAAGATATAGCTAGGTACACTGTGAGATGTAATTAGGTGTACTATAAGATATAGCTAGGTACACTGTGAGATGTAATTAGGTGTACTATAAGATATAGCTAGGTACACTGTGAGATGTAATTAGGTGCACTATAACATATAGCTAGGTACACTGTGAGATGTAATTAGGTGCACTATAAGTTATAGCTAGGTACACTGTGAGATGTAATTAGGTGTACTATAAGATATAGCTAGGTACACTGTGAGATGTAATTAGGTGCACTATCAGATATAGGTAGGTACTCTGAAATGTAATTAGGTGTACTATAAGATATAGCTAGGTACACTGTGAGATGTAATTAGGTGCACTATAAGCTATAGCTAGGTACACTGTGAAATGTAATTAGGTGCACTATAAGATATAGCTAGGTACACTGTGAGATGTAATTAGGTGCACTATAAGTTATAGCTAGGTACACTGTGAGATGTAATTAGGTGTACTATAAGATATAGCTAGGTACACTGTGAGATGTAATTAGGTGCACTATAAGATATAGCTAGGTACTCTGTGAAATGTAATTAGGTGCATGATAAGATATAGCTAGGTATACTGTGAGATGTAATTAGGTGCACTATAAGATATAGCTAGGTACACTGTGAAATGTAATTAGGTGCACTATAAGATATAGCTAGGTACTCTGTGAAATGTAATTAGGTGCACTATAAGATATAGCTAGGTACGCTGTGAAATGTAATTAGGTGCACTATAAGATATAGCTAGGTACTCTGTGAAATGTAATTAGGTGCACTATAAGATATAGCTAGGTACACTGTGAAATGTAATTAGGTGCACTATAAGATATAGCTAGGTACACTGTGAGATGTAATTAGGTGTACTATAAGATATAGCTAGGTATACTGTGAGGTGTAATTAGGTGCACTTTAAGATATAGCTAGGTACACTGTGAGATGTAATTAGGTGCACTATAAGATATAGCTAGGTACACTGTGAGATGTAATTAGGTGTACTATAAGATATAGCTAGGTACACTGTGAGATGTAATTAGGTGTACTATAAGATATAGCTAGGTACACTGTGAGATGTAATTAGGTGCACTATAAGATATAGCTAGGTACAGTGTGAGATGTAATTAGGTGTACTATAAGATATAGTTAGGTACACTGTGAGATGTAATTAGGTGTACTATAAGATATAGCTAGGTACACTGTGAGATGTAATTAGGTGTACTATAAGATATAGCTAGGTACACTGTGAGATGTAATTAGGTGCACTATAAGATATAGCTAGGTATACTGTGAGATGTAATTAGGTGTACTATAAGATATAGCTAGGTACACTGTGAGATGTAATTAGGTGTACTATAAGATATAGCTAGGTACACTGTGAGATGTAATTAGGTGCACTATAAGATATAGCTAGGTATACTGTGAGATGTAATTAGGTGCACTATAAGATATACCTAGGTACACTGTGAGATGTAATTAGGTGTACTATAAGATATAGCTAGGTACACTGTGAGATGTAATTAGGTGTACTATAAGATATAGCTTGGTACACTGTGAGATGTAATTAGGTGTACTATAAGATATAGCTAGGTACACTGTGAGATGTAATTAGGTGCACTATAAGATATAGCTAGGTACACTGTGAGATGTACTTAATTGCACTATAAGATATAGCTAGGTACACTGTGAGATGTAATTAGGTGCACTATAAGATATAGCTAAGTACACTGTGAGATGTAATTAGGTGCACTATAAGATATAGCTAGCTACACTGTGAGATGTACTTAATTGCATAAGAAGATATAGCTAGGTACACTGTGAGATGTAATTAGGTGCACTATAAGATATAGCTAGGTACACATTTAGATGTAATTAGGTGCACTATAAGATATAGCTAGGTATACTGTGAGATGTAATTAGGTGCACTGTAAGATATAGCTAGGGACACTGTGAGATGTAATTAGGTGTACTATAAGATATAGCTAGGTACACTGTGAGATGTAATTAGGTGTACTATAAGATATAGCTAGGTACACTGTGAGATGTAATTAGGTGTACTATAAGATATAGCTAGGTACACTGTGAGATGTAATTAGGTGTACTATAAGATATAGCTAGGTACACTGTGAGATGTAATTAGGTGCACTATAACATATAGCTAGGTACACTGTGAGATGTAATTAGGTGCACTATAAGTTATAGCTAGGTACACTGTGAGATGTAATTAGGTGTACTATAAGATATAGCTAGGTACACTGTGAGATGTAATTAGGTGCACTATCAGATATAGGTAGGTACTCTGAAATGTAATTAGGTGTACTATAAGATATAGCTAGGTACACTGTGAGATGTAATTAGGTGCACTATAAGCTATAGCTAGGTACACTGTGAAATGTAATTAGGTGCACTATAAGATATAGCTAGGTACACTGTGAGATGTAATTAGGTGCACTATAAGTTATAGCTAGGTACACTGTGAGATGTAATTAGGTGTACTATAAGATATAGCTAGGTACACTGTGAGATGTAATTAGGTGCACTATAAGATATAGCTAGGTACTCTGTGAAATGTAATTAGGTGCATGATAAGATATAGCTAGGTATACTGTGAGATGTAATTAGGTGCACTATAAGATATAGCTAGGTACACTGTGAAATGTAATTAGGTGCACTATAAGATATAGCTAGGTACACTGTGAGATGTAATTAGGTGTACTATAAGATATAGCTAGGTACACTGTGAGATGTAATTAGGTGTACTATAAGATATAGCTAGGTACACTGTGAGATGTAATTAGGTGCACTATAAGATATAGCTAGGTACAGTGTGAGATGTAATTAGGTGTACTATAAGATATAGTTAGGTACACTGTGAGATGTAATTAGGTGTACTATAAGATATAGCTAGGTACACTGTGAGATGTAATTAGGTGTACTATAAGATATAGCTAGGTACACTGTGAGATGTAATTAGGTGCACTATAAGATATAGCTAGGTATACTGTGAGATGTAATTAGGTGTACTATAAGATATAGCTAGGTACACTGTGAGATGTAATTAGGTGTACTATAAGATATAGCTAGGTACACTGTGAGATGTAATTAGGTGCACTATAAGATATAGCTAGGTATACTGTGAGATGTAATTAGGTGCACTATAAGATATACCTAGGTACACTGTGAGATGTAATTAGGTGTACTATAAGATATAGCTAGGTACACTGTGAGATGTAATTAGGTGTACTATAAGATATAGCTTGGTACACTGTGAGATGTAATTAGGTGTACTATAAGATATAGCTAGGTACACTGTGAGATGTAATTAGGTGCACTATAAGATATAGCTAGGTACACTGTGAGATGTACTTAATTGCACTATAAGATATAGCTAGGTACACTGTGAGATGTAATTAGGTGCACTATAAGATATAGCTAAGTACACTGTGAGATGTAATTAGGTGCACTATAAGATATAGCTAGCTACACTGTGAGATGTACTTAATTGCATAAGAAGATATAGCTAGGTACACTGTGAGATGTAATTAGGTGCACTATAAGATATAGCTAGGTACACATTTAGATGTAATTAGGTGCACTATAAGATATAGCTAGGTATACTGTGAGATGTAATTAGGTGCACTGTAAGATATAGCTAGGGACACTGTGAGATGTAATTAGGTGTACTATAAGATATAGCTAGGTACACTGTGAGATGTAATTAGGTGTACTATAAGATATAGCTAGGTACACTGTGAGATGTAATTAGGTGTACTATAAGATATAGCTAGGTACACTGTGAGATGTAATTAGGTGTACTATAAGATATAGCTAGGTACACTGTGAGATGTAATTAGGTGCACTATAACATATAGCTAGGTACACTGTGAGATGTAATTAGGTGCACTATAAGTTATAGCTAGGTACACTGTGAGATGTAATTAGGTGTACTATAAGATATAGCTAGGTACACTGTGAGATGTAATTAGGTGCACTATCAGATATAGGTAGGTACTCTGAAATGTAATTAGGTGTACTATAAGATATAGCTAGGTACACTGTGAGATGTAATTAGGTGCACTATAAGCTATAGCTAGGTACACTGTGAAATGTAATTAGGTGCACTATAAGATATAGCTAGGTACACTGTGAGATGTAATTAGGTGCACTATAAGTTATAGCTAGGTACACTGTGAGATGTAATTAGGTGTACTATAAGATATAGCTAGGTACACTGTGAGATGTAATTAGGTGCACTATAAGATATAGCTAGGTACTCTGTGAAATGTAATTAGGTGCATGATAAGATATAGCTAGGTATACTGTGAGATGTAATTAGGTGCACTATAAGATATAGCTAGGTACACTGTGAAATGTAATTAGGTGCACTATAAGATATAGCTAGGTACTCTGTGAAATGTAATTAGGTGCACTATAAGATATAGCTAGGTACGCTGTGAAATGTAATTAGGTGCACTATAAGATATAGCTAGGTACTCTGTGAAATGTAATTAGGTGCACTATAAGATATAGCTAGGTACACTGTGAAATGTAATTAGGTGCACTATAAGATATAGCTAGGTACACTGTGAGATGTAATTAGGTGCACTATAAGATATAGCTAGGTACACTGTGAGATGTAATTAGGTGCACTATAAGATATAGCTAGGTACACTGTGAGATGTAATTAGGTGCACTATAAGATATAGCTAGGTATACTGTGAGATGTAATTAGGTGCACTATAAGATATAGCTAGGTACACTGTGAAATGTAATTAGGTGCACTATAAGATATAGCTAGGTACTCTGTGAAATGTAATTAGGTGCACTACAAGATATAGCTAAGTACTCTGTGAAATGTAATTAGGTGCACTATAAGATATAGCTAGGTACACTGTGAGATGCAATTAGGTGCACTGTAAGATATAGCTAGGTACACTGTGAGATGTAATTAGGTGCACTATAAGATATAGCTAGGTACACTGAGATGTAATTAGGTGTACTATAAGATGTAATTAGGTGCACCATAAGATGTATCTAGGTGCGCCATAAGATGTATCTAGGTGCGCCATAAGATGTAACTAGGTGTACCATAAGATGTAACTAGGTGCACCATAAGATGTAGCTAGGTGTACTGTGAGATGTAATTAGGTGCACCATAAGATGTAACTAGGTGCACCGTGAGATGTAATTAGGTGCACCATAAGATGTAACTAGGTGCACTGAGAGATGTAATTAGGTGCACCATAAAATGTAACTAGGTGCTCTATAATATGTAACTAGGTGCACTGTGAGATGTAATTAGGTACACCATAAGATGTAACTAGGTGCACTGTGAGATGTAATTAGGTGTACCTTAAGATGTAACTAGGTGCACTATAAGATATAGCTAGGTGTACTGTGAGATGTAATTAGCTGCACTATAAGATATTGCTAGGTACACTGTGAGATGTAATTAGGTGCACTATAAGATATAGCTAGGTACACTGTGAGATGTAATTAGGTACACTATAAGATATAGCTAGGTGTTTTGTGCGATGTAATTAGGTGCACTATAAGATATAGCTAGGTACACCGTGAGATGTAATTAGGTGCACTATAAGATATAGCTAGGTACACTGTGAGATATAATTAGGTGCACTATAAGATATAGCTAGGTACGCTGTGAGATGTAATTAGGTGCACTATAAGATATAGCTAGGTACACTGTGAGATGTAATTAGGTGCACTATAAGATATAGCTAGGTACACTGTGAGATGTAATTAGGTGCACTATAAGATATAGCTAGGTACACTGTGAGATGTAATTAGGTGTACTATAAGATATAGCTAGGTACACTGTGAGATGTAATTAGGTGTACTATAAGATAGAGCTAGGTACACTGTGAGATGTAATTAGGTGCACTATAAGATATAGGTAGGTATACTGTGAGATGTAATTAGGTGCACTATAAGATATAGCTAGGTACACTGTGAGATGTACTTAATTGCACTATAAGATATAGCTAGGTACACTGTGAGATGTAATTAGGTGCACTATAAGATATAGCTAGGTACACTGTGAGATGTACTTAATTGCACTATAAGATATAGCTAGGTACACTGTGAGATGTAATTAGGAGCACTATAAGATATAGCTAGGTACACTGTGAGATGTACTTAATTGCACTATAAGATATAGCTAGGTATACTGTGAGATGTAATTAGGTGCACTATAAGATATAGCTAGGTATACTGTGAGATGTAATTAGGTGCACTATAAGATATAGCTAGGTACACTGTGAGATGTAATTAGGTGCACTATAAGATATAGCTAGGTACACTGAGATGTAATTAGGTGCACTATAAGATATAGCTAGGGACACTGTGAGATGTAATTAGGTGCACTATAAGATATAGCTAGGTACTCTGTGAAATGTGATTAGGTGCACTATAAGATATAGCTAGGTACACTGTGAGATGTAATTAGGTGCACTATAAGATATAGCTAGGTACTCTGTGAGATGTAATTAGGTGCACTATAAGATATAGCTAGGTACTCTGTGAAATGTAATTAGGTGCACTATAAGATATAGCTAGGTACACTGAGATGTAATTAGGTGTACTATAAGATGTAATTAGGTGCACCATAAGATGTATCTAGGTGCACTGTGAGATGTAATTAGGTGCACCATAAGATGTAACTAGGTGTACTGTGAGAAGTAACTAGGTGCACCATAAGATGTAACTAGGTGTACCATAAGATGTAATTAGGTGCACTGTGAGATGTAATTAGGTGCACCATAAGATGTAAATAGTGGAACTGTGAGATGTAATTAGGTGCACTATAAGATATAGCTAGGTACTCTGTGAAATGTAATTAGATGCACCATAAGATGTAACTAGGGGTACTGTGAGATGTAAGTAGGTGCACTATAATATATAGCTAGGTACACTGTGAGATGTAATTAGGTGCACTAAAAGATGTAATTAGGTGCACCATAAGATGTATCTAGGTGCACCATAAGATGTAACTAGGTGTACTGTGAGATGTAATGAGGTGCACCATAAGATGTAACTAGGTGCACTGTGAGATGTTATTAGGTGCACCATAAGATGTAACCAGGTGCACTGTGAGATGTAATTAGGTGCACCATAAAATGTAACTAGGTGCACCGTAAGATGTAACTGGGTGCACTGTGAGATGTAATTAGGTGCACCATAAGATGTAACTAGGTGCACCATAAGATGTATTTAGGTGCACCACAAGATCTAACTAGGTGCACCATAAAATGTATTTAGGTGCACCATAAGATGTAATTAGGTGTACCATAAGATATAGCTAGGTGCACTGTGAGATGTAATTAGGTGCACTATAATATATAGCTAAGTACACTGTGAGATATAATTAGGTGCACTATAAGATATAGCTAAGTACACTGTGAGATTTAATTAGGTGCACTATAAGATATAGTTAGGTACACTGTGAGATGTAATTAGGTGTACTATAAGATATAGTTAGGTACACTGTGAGATGTAATTAGGTGTACTATAAGATATAGCTTAGTACACTGTGAGATGTAATTAGGTGCACTATAAGATATAGCTAGGTACACTGTGAGATGTAATTAGGTGTACTATAAGATATAGCTAGGTATACTGTGAGATGTAATTAGGTGCACTTTAAGATATAGCTAGGTACACTGTGAGATGTAATTAGGTGCACTATAAGATATAGCTAGGTACACTGTGAGATGTAATTAGGTGTACTATAAGATATAGCTAGGTACACTGTGAGATGTAATTAGGTGTACTATAAGATATAGCTAGGTACACTGTGAGATGTAATTAGGTGCACTGTAAGATATAGCTAGGTACAGTGTGAGATGTAATTAGGTGTACTATAAGATATAGCTAGGTACACTGTGAGATGTAATTAGGTGTACTATAAGATATGGCTAGGTACACTGTGAGATGTAATTAGGTGTACTATAAGATATAGCTAGGTACACTGTGAGATGTAATTAGGTGCACTATAAGATATAGCTAGGTATACTGTGAGATGTAATTAGGTGTACTATAAGTTATAGCTAGGTACACTGAGAGATGTAATTAGGTGTACTATAAGATATAGCTAGGTACACTGTGAGATGTAATTAGGTGCACTATAAGACATAGCTAGGTATACTGTGAGATGTAATTAGGTGCACTATAAGATATAGCTAGGTACACTGTGAGATGTAATTAGGTGTACTATAAGATATAGCTAGGTACACTGTGAGATGTAATTAGGTGTACTATAAGATATAGCTAGGTACACTGTGAGATGTAATTAGGTGTACTATAAGATATAGCTAGGTACACTGTGAGATGTAATTAGGTGCACTATAAGATATAGCTAGGTACACTGTGAGATGTACTTAATTGCACTATAAGATATAGCTAGGTACACTGTGAGATGTAATTAGGTGCACTATAAGATATAGCTAAGTACACTGTGAGATGTAATTAGGTGCACTATAAGATATAGCTAGCTACACTGTGAGATGTACTTAATTGCACAAGAAGATATAGCTAGGTACACTGTGAGATGTAATTAGGTGCACTATAAGATATAGCTAGGTACACAGTGAGATGTAATTAGGTGCACTATAAGATATAGCTAGGTATACTGTGAGATGTAATTAGGTGCACTGTAAGATATAGCTAGGGACACTGTGAGATGTAATTAGGTGTACTATAAGATATAGCTAGGTACACTGTGAGATGTAATTAGGGGCACTATAAGATATAGCTAGGTACACTGTGAGATGTAATTATGGGCACTATCAGATATAGGTAGGTACACTGTGAGATGTAATTAGGTGTACTATAAGATATATCTAGGTACACTGTGAGATGTAATTAGGTGCACTATAAGATATAGCTAGGTATACTGTGAGATGTAATTAGGTGCACTATAAGATATAGCTAGGTACAGTGTGAGATGTAATTAGGTGCACTATAAGATATAGGTAGGTACTCTGTGAAATGTAATTAGGTGTACTATAAGATATATCTAGGTACACTGTGAGATGTAATTAGGTGCACTATAAGATATAGCTAGGTACACTGTGAGATGTAATTAGGTGTACTATAAGATATATCTAGGTACACTGTGAGATGTAATTAGGTGCACTATAAGATATAGCTAGGTACACTGTGAGATTTAATTAGGTGTACTATAAGATATAGCTAGGTACAGTGTGAGATGTAATTAGGTGCACTATAAGATATAGGTAGGTACTCTGTGAAATGTAATTAGGTGTACTATAAGATATAGCTAGGTACACTGTGAGATGTAATTAGGTGCACTATCAGATATAGTTAGGTACACTGTGAGATGTAATTAGGTGCACTATAAGATATAGCTAGGTACACTGTGAGATGTAATTAGGTGCACTATAAGATATAGCTAGGTGTTTTGTGCGATGTAATTAGGTGCACTATAAGATATAGCTAGGTACACTGTGAGATGTAATTTGGTGTACTATAAGATATAGCTAGGTACACTGTGATATGTAATTAGGTGTACCTTAAGATGTAACTAGGTGCACTATAAGATATAGCTAGGTGTACTGTGAGATGTAATTAGGTGCACTATAAGATATAGCTAGGTACACTGTGAGATGTAATTAGGTGCATTATAAGATATAGCTAGGTACACTGTGAGATGTAATTAGGTGCACTATAAGATATAGCTAGGTGTTTTGTGCGATGTAATTAGGTGCACTATAATATATAGCTAGGTACACCGTGAGATGTAATTAGGTGCACTATAAGATATAGCTAGGTACACTGTGAGATATAATTAGGTGCACTATAAGATATAGCTAGGTACGCTGTGAGATGTAATTAGGTGCACTACAAGATATAGCTAGGTACACTGTGAGATGTAATTAGGTGCACTATAAGATATAGCTAGGTACACTGTGAGATGTAATTAGGTGCACTATAACATATAGCTAGGTACACTGTGAGATGTAATTAGGTGCACTATAAGATATAGCTAGGTACACTGTGAGATGTAATTAGAATGTACTATAAGATATAGCTAGGTACACTGTGAGATGTAATTAGGTGTACTATAAGATATAGCTAGGTACACTGTGAGATGTAATTAGGTGTACTATAAGATATAGCTAGGTACACTGTGAGATGTAAAGTAGGTCCACTATAAGATATAGCTAGGTACACTGTGAGATGTAATTAGGTGTACTATAAGATATAGCTACGTACACTGTGAGATGTAATTAGGTGCACTATAAGATATAGCTAGGTACACCGTGTGATGTAATTAGGTGCACTATAAGATATAGCTAGGTACACTGTGAGATGTAATTAGGTGTACTATAAGATATAGCTAGGTACACTGTGAGATGTAATTAGGTGTACTATAAGATATAGCTAGGTACACTGTGAGATGTAATTAGGTGCACTATAAGATATAGCTAGGTATACTGTGAGATGTAATTAGGTGTACTATAAGATATAGCTAGGTACACTGTGAGATGTAATTAGGTGTACTATAAGATATAGCTAGGTACACTGTGAGATGTAATTAGGTGTACTATAAGATATAGCTAGGTACACTGTGAGATGTAATTAGGTGCACTATAAGATATAGCTAGGTACACTGTGAGATGTACTTAATTGCACTATAAGATATAGCTAGGTACACTGTGAGATGTAATTAGGTGCACTATAAGATATAGCTAAGTACACTGTGAGATGTAATTAGGTGCACTATAAGATATAGCTAGCTACACTGTGAGATGTACTTAATTGCACAAGAAGATATAGCTAGGTACACTGTGAGATGTAATTAGGTGCACTATAAGATATAGCTAGGTACACAGTGAGATGTAATTAGGTGCACTATAAGATATAGCTAGGTATACTGTGAGATGTAATTAGGTGCACTGTAAGATATAGCTAGGGACACTGTGAGATGTAATTAGGTGTACTATAAGATATAGCTAGGTACACTGTGAGATGTAATTAGGGGCACTATAAGATATAGCTAGGTACACTGTGAGATGTAATTATGGGCACTATCAGATATAGGTAGGTACACTGTGAGATGTAATTAGGTGTACTATAAGATATATCTAGGTACACTGTGAGATGTAATTAGGTGCACTATAAGATATAGCTAGGTATACTGTGAGATGTAATTAGGTGCACTATAAGATATAGCTAGGTACAGTGTGAGATGTAATTAGGTGCACTATAAGATATAGGTAGGTACTCTGTGAAATGTAATTAGGTGTACTATAAGATATATCTAGGTACACTGTGAGATGTAATTAGGTGCACTATAAGATATAGCTAGGTACACTGTGAGATGTAATTAGGTGTACTATAAGATATATCTAGGTACACTGTGAGATGTAATTAGGTGCACTATAAGATATAGCTAGGTACACTGTGAGATTTAATTAGGTGTACTATAAGATATAGCTAGGTACAGTGTGAGATGTAATTAGGTGCACTATAAGATATAGGTAGGTACTCTGTGAAATGTAATTAGGTGTACTATAAGATATAGCTAGGTACACTGTGAGATGTAATTAGGTGCACTATCAGATATAGTTAGGTACACTGTGAGATGTAATTAGGTGCACTATAAGATATAGCTAGGTACACTGTGAGATGTAATTAGGTGCACTATAAGATATAGCTAGGTGTTTTGTGCGATGTAATTAGGTGCACTATAAGATATAGCTAGGTACACTGTGAGATGTAATTTGGTGTACTATAAGATATAGCTAGGTACACTGTGATATGTAATTAGGTGTACCTTAAGATGTAACTAGGTGCACTATAAGATATAGCTAGGTGTACTGTGAGATGTAATTAGGTGCACTATAAGATATAGCTAGGTACACTGTGAGATGTAATTAGGTGCATTATAAGATATAGCTAGGTACACTGTGAGATGTAATTAGGTGCACTATAAGATATAGCTAGGTGTTTTGTGCGATGTAATTAGGTGCACTATAATATATAGCTAGGTACACCGTGAGATGTAATTAGGTGCACTATAAGATATAGCTAGGTACACTGTGAGATATAATTAGGTGCACTATAAGATATAGCTAGGTACGCTGTGAGATGTAATTAGGTGCACTACAAGATATAGCTAGGTACACTGTGAGATGTAATTAGGTGCACTATAAGATATAGCTAGGTACACTGTGAGATGTAATTAGGTGCACTATAACATATAGCTAGGTACACGGTGAGATGTAATTAGGTGCACTATAAGATATAGCTAGGTACACTGTGAGATGTAATTAGGTGTACTATAAGATATAGCTAGGTACACTGTGAGATGTAATTAGGTGTACTATAAGATATAGCTAGGTACACTGTGAGATGTAATTAGGTGTACTATAAGATATAGCTAGGTACACTGTGAGATGTAAAGTAGGTCCACTATAAGATATAGCTAGGTACACTGTGAGATGTAATTAGGTGTACTATAAGATATAGCTACGTACACTGTGAGATGTAATTAGGTGCACTATAAGATATAGCTAGGTACACCGTGTGATGTAATTAGGTGCACTATAAGATATAGCTAGGTACACTGTGAGATGTAATTAGGTGTACTATAAGATATAGCTAGGTACACTGTGAGATGTAATTAGGTGTACTATAAGATATAGCTAGGTACACTGTGAGATGTAATTAGGTGCACTGTAAGATATAGCTAGGTACAGTGTGAGATGTAATTAGGTGTACTATAAGATATAGCTAGGTACACTGTGAGATGTAATTAGGTGTACTATAAGATATGGCTAGGTACACTGTGAGATGTAATTAGGTGTACTATAAGATATAGCTAGGTACACTGTGAGATGTAATTAGGTGCACTATAAGATATAGCTAGGTATACTGTGAGATGTAATTAGGTGTACTATAAGTTATAGCTAGGTACACTGAGAGATGTAATTAGGTGTACTATAAGATATAGCTAGGTACACTGTGAGATGTAATTAGGTGCACTATAAGACATAGCTAGGTATACTGTGAGATGTAATTAGGTGCACTATAAGATATAGCTAGGTACACTGTGAGATGTAATTAGGTGTACTATAAGATATAGCTAGGTACACTGTGAGATGTAATTAGGTGTACTATAAGATATAGCTAGGTACACTGTGAGATGTAATTAGGTGTACTATAAGATATAGCTAGGTACACTGTGAGATGTAATTAGGTGCACTATAAGATATAGCTAGGTACACTGTGAGATGTACTTAATTGCACTATAAGATATAGCTAGGTACACTGTGAGATGTAATTAGGTGCACTATAAGATATAGCTAAGTACACTGTGAGATGTAATTAGGTGCACTATAAGATATAGCTAGCTACACTGTGAGATGTACTTAATTGCACAAGAAGATATAGCTAGGTACACTGTGAGATGTAATTAGGTGCACTATAAGATATAGCTAGGTACACAGTGAGATGTAATTAGGTGCACTATAAGATATAGCTAGGTATACTGTGAGATGTAATTAGGTGCACTGTAAGATATAGCTAGGGACACTGTGAGATGTAATTAGGTGTACTATAAGATATAGCTAGGTACACTGTGAGATGTAATTAGGGGCACTATAAGATATAGCTAGGTACACTGTGAGATGTAATTATGGGCACTATCAGATATAGGTAGGTACACTGTGAGATGTAATTAGGTGTACTATAAGATATATCTAGGTACACTGTGAGATGTAATTAGGTGCACTATAAGATATAGCTAGGTATACTGTGAGATGTAATTAGGTGCACTATAAGATATAGCTAGGTACAGTGTGAGATGTAATTAGGTGCACTATAAGATATAGGTAGGTACTCTGTGAAATGTAATTAGGTGTACTATAAGATATATCTAGGTACACTGTGAGATGTAATTAGGTGCACTATAAGATATAGCTAGGTACACTGTGAGATGTAATTAGGTGTACTATAAGATATATCTAGGTACACTGTGAGATGTAATTAGGTGCACTATAAGATATAGCTAGGTACACTGTGAGATGTAATTAGGTGTACTATAAGATATAGCTAGGTACAGTGTGAGATGTAATTAGGTGCACTATAAGATATAGGTAGGTACTCTGTGAAATGTAATTAGGTGTACTATAAGATATAGCTAGGTACACTGTGAGATGTAATTAGGTGCACTATCAGATATAGTTAGGTACACTGTGAGATGTAATTAGGTGCACTATAAGATATAGCTAGGTACACTGTGAGATGTAATTAGGTGCACTATAAGATATAGCTAGGTGTTTTGTGCGATGTAATTAGGTGCACTATAAGATATAGCTAGGTACACTGTGAGATGTAATTTGGTGTACTATAAGATATAGCTAGGTACACTGTGATATGTAATTAGGTGTACCTTAAGATGTAACTAGGTGCACTATAAGATATAGCTAGGTGTACTGTGAGATGTAATTAGGTGCACTATAAGATATAGCTAGGTACACTGTGAGATGTAATTAGGTGCATTATAAGATATAGCTAGGTACACTGTGAGATGTAATTAGGTGCACTATAAGATATAGCTAGGTGTTTTGTGCGATGTAATTAGGTGCACTATAATATATAGCTAGGTACACCGTGAGATGTAATTAGGTGCACTATAAGATATAGCTAGGTACACTGTGAGATATAATTAGGTGCACTATAAGATATAGCTAGGTACGCTGTGAGATGTAATTAGGTGCACTACAAGATATAGCTAGGTACACTGTGAGATGTAATTAGGTGCACTATAAGATATAGCTAGGTACACTGTGAGATGTAATTAGGTGCACTATAACATATAGCTAGGTACACTGTGAGATGTAATTAGGTGCACTATAAGATATAGCTAGGTACACTGTGAGATGTAATTAGGTGTACTATAAGATATAGCTAGGTACACTGTGAGATGTAATTAGGTGTACTATAAGATATAGCTAGGTACACTGTGAGATGTAATTAGGTGTACTATAAGATATAGCTAGGTACACTGTGAGATGTAAAGTAGGTCCACTATAAGATATAGCTAGGTACACTGTGAGATGTAATTAGGTGTACTATAAGATATAGCTACGTACACTGTGAGATGTAATTAGGTGCACTATAAGATATAGCTAGGTACACCGTGTGATGTAATTAGGTGCACTATAAGATATAGCTAGGTACACTGTGAGATGTAATTAGGTGTACTATAAGATATAGCTAGGTACACTGTGAGATGTAATTAGGTGTACTATAAGATATAGCTAGGTACACTGTGAGATGTAATTAGGTGCACTATAAGATATAGCTAGGTATACTGTGAGATGTAATTAGGTGCACTATAAGATATAGCTAGGTACACTGTGAGATGTACTTAATTGCACTATAAGATATAGCTAGGTACACTGTGAGATGTAATTAGGTGCACTATAAGATATAGCTAGGTACACTGTGAGATGTACTTAATTGCACTATAAGATATAGCTAGGTACACTGTGAGATGTAATTAGGAGCACTATAAGATATAGCTAGGTATACTGTGAGATGTAATTAGGTGCACTATAAGATATAGCTAGGTATACTGTGAGATGTAATTAGGTGCACTATAAGATATAGCTAGGGACACTGTGAGATGTAATTAGGTGTACTATAAGATATAGCTAGGTACACTGTGAGATGTAATTAGGTGCACCATAAGATATAGCTAGGTATACTATGAGATGTAATTAGGTGCACTATAACATATAGCTAGGGACACTGTTAGATGTAATTAGGTGTACTATAAGATATAGCTAGGTACACTGTGAGATGTAATTAGGTGCACTAAAAGATATAGCTAGGTACACTGTGAGATGTAATTATGTGCACTATCAGATATAGCTAGGTACACTGTGAGATATAATTAGGTGCACTATAAGATATAGCTAGGTATACTGTGAGATGTAATTAGGTGCACTAAAAGATATAGCTAGGTACACTGTGAGATGTAATTAGGTGCACTATAAGATATAGCTAGGTACACTGTGAGATGTAATTAGGTGCACTATAAGATATAGCTAGGTACACTGTGAGATGTAATTAGGTGCACTATAAGATATAGCTAGGTACTCTGTGAAATGTAATTAGGTGCATGATAAGATATAGCTAGGGACACTGAGATGTAATTAGGTGCACTATAAGATATAGCTAGGGACACTGTGAGATGTAATTAGGTGCACTATAAGATATAGCTAGGTACACTGTGAGATGTAATTAGGTGCACTATAAGATATAGCTAGGTACTCTGTGAGATGTAATTAGGTGCACTATAAGATATAACTAGGTACACTGAGATGTAATTAGGTGTACTATAAGATGTAATTAGGTGCACCATAAGATGTATCTAGGTGCACCATAAGATGTAGCTAGGTGTAATGTGAGATGTAATTAGGTACACCATAAGATGTAACTAGGTGCACTGTGAGATGTAATTAGGTGCACCATAAGATGTAACTAGGTGTACTGTGAGAAGTAACTAGGTGCACCATAAGATGTAACTAGGTGTACCATAAGATGTAATTAGGTGCACCATAAGATGTAACTAGGTGTACTATAATATGTAACTAGGTGCACTGTGAGATGTAATTAGGTGCACCATAAGATGTAAATAGCGGAACTGTGAGATGTAATTAGGTGCACTATAAGATATAGCTAGGTACTCTGTGAAATGTAATTAGATGCACCATAAGATGTAACTAGGGGTACTGTGAGATGTAAGTAGGTGCACTATAATATATAGCTAGGTACACTGTGAGATGTAATTAGGTGCACTAAAAGATGTAATTAGGTGCACCATAAGATGTATCTAGGTGCACCATAAGATGTAACTAGGTGTACTGTGAGATGTAATGAGGTGCACCATAAGATGTAACTAGGTGCACTGTGAGATGTTATTAGGTGCACCATAAGATGTAACTAGGTGCACTGTGAGATGTAATTAGGTGCACCATAAAATGTAACTAGGTGCACCGTAAGATGTAACTAGGTGCACTGTGAGATGTAATTAGGTGCAGCATAAGATGTAACTAGGTGCACCATAAGATGTATTTAGGTGCACCACAAGATCTAACTAGGTGCACCATAAAATGTATTTAGGTGCACCATAAGATGTAATTAGGTGTACCATAAGATATAGCTAGGTGCACTGTGAGATGTAATTAGGTGCACTATAAGATATAGCTAAGTACACTGTGAGATATAATTAGGTGCACTATAATATATAGCTAAGTACACTGTGAGATGTAATTAGGTGCACTATAAGATATAGTTAGGTACACTGTGAGATGTAATTAGGTGTACTATAAGATATAGTTAGGTACACTGTGAGATGTAATTAGGTGTACTATAAGATATGGCTAAGTACACTGTGAGATGTAATTAGGTGCACTATAAGATATAGCTAGGTACACTGTGAGATGTAATTAGGTGCACTATAAGATATAGCTAGGTACACTGTGAGATGTAATTAGGTGTACTATAAGATATAGCTAGGTACACTGTGAGATGTAATTAGGTGCACTATAAGATATAGCTAGGTACACTGTGAGATGTAATTAGGTGCACTATAAGATATAGCTAGGTACACTGTGCGATGTAATTAGGTGTACTATAAGATATAGCTAGGTACACTGTGAGATGTAATTAGGTGTACTATAAGATATAGCTAGGTACAGTGTGAGATGTAATTAGGTGTACTATAAGATATAGCTAGGTACACTGTGAGATGTAATTAGGTGTACTATAAGATATAGCTAGGTACACTGTGAGATGTAATTACGTGTACTATAAGATATAGCTAGGTACACTGTGAGATGTAATTAGGTGCACTATAAGATATAGCTAGGTATACTGTGAGATGTAATTAGGTGCACTATAAGATATAGCTAGGTACACTGTGAGATGTAATTAGGTGTACTATAAGATATAGCTAGGTACACTGTGAGATGTAATTAGGTGTACTATAAGATATAGCTAGGTACACTGTGTGATATAATTAGGTGTACTATAAGATATAGCTAGGTACACTGTGAGATGTAATTAGGTGTACTATAAGATATAGCTAGGTACACTGTGAGATGTAATTAGGTGCACTATAAGATATAGCTAGGTACACTGTGAGATGTAATTAGGTGCACTATAAGATATAGCTAGGTACACTGTGAGATGTAATTAGGTGTACTATAAGATATAGCTAGGTACACTGTGAGATGTAAATAGGTGTACTATAAGATATAGCTAGGTACACTGTGAGATGTAATTAGGTGCACTATAAGATATAGCTAGGTACAGTGTGAGATGTAATTAGGTGTACTATAAGATATAGCTAGGTACACTGTGAGATGTAATTAGGTGTACTATAAGATATAGCTAGGTACACTGTGAGATGTAATTAGGTGTACTATAAGATATAGCTAGGTACACTGTGAGATGTAATTAGGTGCACTATAAGATATAGCTAGGTATACTGTGAGATGTAATTAGGTGTACTATAAGATATAGCTAGGTACACTGTGAGATGTAATTAGGTGTACTATAAGATATAGCTAGGTACACTGTGAGATGTAATTAGGTGCACTATAAGATATAGCTAGGTATACTGTGAGATGTAATTAGGTGCACTATAAGATATAGCTAGGTACACTGTGAGATGTAATTAGGTGTACTATAAGATATAGCTAGGTACACTGTGAGATGTAATTAGGTGTACTATAAGATATAGCTAGGTACACTGTGTGATATAATTAGGTGTACTATAAGATATAGCTAGGTACACTGTGAGATGTAATTAGGTGTACTATAAGATATAGCTAGGTACACTGTGAGATGTAATTAGGTGCACTATAACATATAGCTAGGTACACTGTGAGATGTACTTAATTGCACTATAAGATATAGCTAGGTACACTGTGAGATGTAATTAGGTGCACTATAAGATATAGCTAAGTACACTGTGAGATGTAATTAGGTGCACTATAAGATATAGCTAGCTACACTGTGAGATGTACTTAATTGCACAAGAAGATATAGCTAGGTACACTGTGAGATGTAATTAGGTGCACTATAAGATATAGCTAGGTACACAGTGAGATGTAATTAGGTGCACTATAAGATATAGCTAGGTGTACTGTGAGATGTAATTAGGTGCACTATAAGATATAGCTAGGTACACTGTGAGATGTAATTAGGTGCACTATAAGATATAGCTAGGTGTACTGTGAGATGTAATTAGGTGCACTATAAGATATAGCTAGGTACACTGTGAGATGTAATTAGGTGCACTATAAGATATAGCTAGGTACACTGTGAGATGTAATTAGGTGCACTATAAGATATAGCTAGGTACACTGTGAGATGTAATTAGGTGTACTATAAGATATAGCTAGGTACACTGTGAGATGTAATTAGGTGCACTATAAGATATAGGTAGGTACTCTGTGAAATGTAATTAGGTGCACTATAAGATATAGCTAGGTACACTGTGAGATGTAATTAGGTGTACCATAAGATGTAACTAGGTGCACTGTGAGATGTAATTAGGTGTACTATAAGATATAGGTAGGTACTCTGTGAAATGTAATTAGGTGCACTATAAGATACAGCTAGGTACACTGTGAGATGTAATTAGGTGCACTATAAGATATAGCTAGCTACACTGTGAGATGTAATTAGGTGCACTATAAGATATAGCTAGGTACACTGTGAGATGTAATTAGGTGTACTATAAGATATAGCTAGGTACACTGTGAGATGTAATTAGGTGTACTATAAGATATAGCTAGGTACACTGTGAGATGTAATTAGGTGTACTATAAGATATAGCTAGGTACACTGTGAGATGTAATTAGGTGCACTATAAGTTATAGCTAGGTACACTGTGAGATGTAATTAGGTGTACTATAATATATAGCTAGGTACACTGTGAGATGTAATTAGGTGCACTATAAGTTATAGCTAGGTACACTGTGAGATGTAATTAGGTGTACTATAAGATATAGCTAGGTACACTGTGAGATGTAATTAGGTGCACTATAAGATATAGCTAGGTACTCTGTGAAATGTAATTAGGTGCATGATAAGATATAGCTAGGAATACTGTGAGATGTAATTAGGTGCACTATAAGATATAGCTAGGTACACTGTGAAATGTAATTAGGTGTACTATAAGATATAGCTAGGTACGCTGTGAAATGTAATTAGGTGCACTACAAGATATAGCTAAGTACTCTGTGAAATGTAATTAGGTGCACTATAAGATATAGCTAGGTACACTGTGAGATGCAATTAGGTGCACTGTAAGATATAGCTAGGTACTCTGTGAGATGTAATTAGGTGCACTATAAGATATAGCTAGGTACACTGAGATGTAATTAGGTGTACTATAAGATATAGCTAGGTACACTGTGAGATGTAATTAGGTGCACTATAAGATATAGCTAGGTACACTGAGATGTAATTAGGTGTACTATAAGATGTAATTAGGTGCACCATAAGATGTATCTAGGTGCGCCATAAGATGTAACTAGGTGTACCATAAGATGTAACTAGGTGCACCATAAGATGTAGCTAGGTGTACTGTGAGAGGTAATTAGGTGCACCATAAGATGTAACTAGGTGCACCGTGAGATGTAATTAGGTGCACCATAAGAGGTAACTAGGTGCACTGAGAGATGTAATTAGGTGCACCATAAAATGTAACTAGGTGCACTATAATATGTAACTAGGTGCACTGTGAGATGTAATTAGGTACACCATAAGATGTAACTAGGTGCACTGTGAGATGTAATTAGGTGCACTATAAGATATAGCTAGGTATACTGTGAGATGTAATTAGGTGCACTATAAGATATAGCTAGGTACACTGCGAGATGTAATTAGGTGTACTATAAGATATAGCTAGGTACACTGTGAGATGTAATTAGGTGCACTATAAGATATAGCTAGGTACACTGTGAGATGTAACTAGGTGCACTATAAGATATAGCTAGGTAGACTGTGAGATGTAATTAGGTGCACCATAAGATGTAATTAGGTGCACTGTGAGATGTAATTAGGTGCACTATAAGATAGAGCTAGGTAGACTGTGAGATGTAATTAGGTGCACCATAAGATGTAATTAAGTGCACTGTGAGATGTAATTAGGTGCACTATGAGATATAGCTAGGTACACTGTGAGATGTAATTAGGTGCACCATAAGATGTAACTAGGTGCACTATAAGATATAGCTATGTACACTGTGAGATGTAATTAGGTGCACTATAAGATATAGCTAGGTACACTGTGAGATGTAATTAGGTGCACTATAAGATATAGCTAGGTACACTGTGAGATGTAACTAGGTGCACCATAAGATGTAACTAGGTGCACCATAAGATGTAACTAGGTGTACTATAATATGTAACTAGGTGCACTGTGAGATGGAATTAGGTGCACCATAAGATGTAACTAGGTGTACTATGAGATGAAATTAGGTGCACTGTGAGATGTAATTAGGTGCCCTATAAGACGTAACTAGGTGCACTGTGAGATGTAATTAGGTGCACTATAAGACGTAACTAGGTGCACTGTGAGATGTAATTAGGTGCACTATAAGATATAGCTAGGTGTACTGTGAGATGTAATTAGGTGCACTATAAGATATAGCTAGGTGTACTGTGAGATGTAATTAGGTGCACTATAAGATATAGCTAGGGACACTGTGAGATGTAATTAGGTCCACTATAAGATATAGCTAGGTACACTGTGAAATATAATTAGGTGCACTATAAGTTATAGCTAGGTACACTGTGAGATGTAATTAGGTGCACTATAAGTTATAGCTAGGTACACTGTGAGATATAATTAGGTGCACTATAATATATAGCTAGGTACACTGTGAGATGTAATTAGGCATACCTTAAGATATAGCTAGGTACACTGTGAGATGTAATTAGGTGCACTATAAGATATAGCTGGGTACACTGTGAGATGTAATTAGGTCCACTATAAGATATAGCTAGGTACACTGTGAGATGTAATTAGGTGTACTATAAGATATAGCTAGGTACACTGTGAGATATAATTAGGTCCACTATAAGATATAGCTAGGTACATTGTGAGATGTAATTAGGTGCACTATAAGATATAGCTAGGTACTCTGTGAAATGTAATTAGGTGCACTATAAGATATAGCTAGGTACACTGTGAGATATAATTAGGTGCACTATGAGATATAGCTAGGTACACTGTAAGATGTAATTAGGTCCACTATAAGATATAGCTAGGTATACTGTGAGATATAATTAGGTGCACTATGAGATATAGCTAGGTACACTGTGAGATGTAATTAGGTCCACTATAAGATATAGCTAGGTATACTGTGAGATGTAATTAGGTGCACTATAAGATATAGCTAGGTACACTGTGAGATGTAATTAGGTGCACTATAAGATATAGCTAGGTACACTGTGAGATGTAATTAGGTGTACCATAAGATGTAACTAGGTGCACCATAAGATATAACTAGGTGTACTATAATATGTAACTAGGTGCACTGTGAGATGTAATTAGGTGCACCATAAGATGTAACTAGGTGTACTATGAGATGAAATTAGGTGCACCATAAGATGTAACTAGGTACACTGTGAGATGTAATTAGGTGCACTATAAGATGTAACTAGGTGTACTGTGAGATGTAATTAGGTGCACTATAAGATATAGCTAGGTACACTGTGAGATATAATTAGGTTCACTATAAGATATAGCTAGGTACACTGTGAGCTGTAATTAGGTGCACTATAAGATATAGCTAGGTACACTGTGAGATGTAATTAGGTCCACTATAAGATATAGCTAGGTACACTGTGAGATGTAATTAGGTGCACTATAAGATATAGCTAGGTACACTGTGAGATGTAATTAGGTCCACTATAAGATATAGCTAGGTACACTGTGAGATGTAATTAGGTGCACTATAAGATATAGCTAGGTACACTGTGAGATGTAATTAGGTCCACTATAAGATATAGCTAGGTACTATGTGAAATGTAATTAGGTGCACTATAAGATATAGCTAGGTACACTGTGAGATATAATTAGGTGCATTATAAGATATAGCTATGTACACTGTGAGATATAATTAGGTGCACTATAAGATATAGCTAGGTACACTGTGAGATGTAATTAGGTGCACTATAAGATATAGCTAGGTACACTCTGAGATGTAATTAGGTGCACTATAAGATATAGCTAGGTACACTGTGAGATATAATTAGGTGTACCATAAGATGTAACTAGGTGCACCATAAGATATAACTAGGTGTACTATAATATGTAACTAGGTGCACTGTGAGATGTAATTAGGTGCACCATAAGATGTAACTAGGTGTACTATGAGATGAAATTAGGTGCACCATAAGATGTAACTAGGTACACTGTGAGATGTAATTAGGTGCACTATAAGATGTAACTAGGTGTACTGTGAGATGTAATTAGGTGGACTATAAGATATAACTAGGTGCACTGTGAGATATAATTAGGTTCACTATAAGATATAGCTAGGTACACTGTGAGCTGTAATTAGGTGCACTATAAGATATAGCTAGGTACACTGTGAGATGTAATTAGGTGCACTATAAGATATAGCTAGGTACACTGTGAGATATAATTAGGTGTACCATAAGATGTAACTAGGTGCACCATAAGATGTAACTAGGTGTACTATAATATGTAACTAGGTGCACTGTGAGATGTAATTAGGTGCACCATAAGATGTAACTAGGTGTACTATGAGATGAAATTAGGTGCACCATAAGATGTAACTAGGTACACTGTGAGATGTAATTAGGTGCACTATAAGATGTAACTAGGTGTACTGTGAGATGTAATTAGGTGCACTATAAGATATAGCTAGGTACACTGTGAGATATAATTAGGTTCACTATAAGATATAGCTAGGTACACTGTGAGCTGTAATTAGGTGCACTATAAGATATAGCTAGGTACACTGTGAGATGTAATTAGGTCCACTATAAGATATAGCTAGGTACACTGTGAGATGTAATTAGGTGCACTATAAGATATAGCTAGGTACACTGTGAGATGTAATTAGGTCCACTATAAGATATAGCTAGGTACACTGTGAGATGTAATTAGGTGCACTATAAGATATAGCTAGGTACACTGTGAGATATAATTAGGTGCACTATAAGATATAGCTAGGTACACTGTGAGATGTAATTAGGTGTACTATAAGATATAGCTAAGTACTCTGTGAAATGTAATTAGGTGCACTATAAGATATAGCTAGGTACACTGTGAGATGTAATTAGGTGCACTATAAGATATAGCTAGGTACACTGTGAGATGTAATTAGGTGCACTATAAGATGTAACTAGATGCACCATAAGATGTAACTAGGTGTACTATGAGATGAAATTAGGTGCACCATAAGATGTAACTAGGTGTACTGTGAGATGTAATTAGGTGCACTGTGAGATGTAATTAGGTGTACTATAAGATATAGCTAGGTGTACTGTGAGATGTAATTAGGTGCACTATCAGATATAGCTAGGTACACTGTGAGATGTAATTAGGTGCACACTAAGATATAGCTAGGTACACTGTGAGATGTAATTAGGTGTACTATAATATATAGCTAGGTACACTGAGATGTAATTAGGTGCAAAATAAGATATAACTAGGTACACTGTGTGATATAATTAGGTGCACTATAAGATATAGCTAGGTACACTGTGAGATATAGTTAGGTGCACTATAAGATATAGCTAGGTACACTGTGAGATGTAATTAGGTGTACTATAAGATGTAACTAGGTACACTGTGAGATGTAATTAGGTGCACTATAAGATATAGCTAGGTACACTGTGTGATATAATTAGGTGCACTATAAGATATAGCTAGGTACACTGTGAGATGTAATTATGTGCACTATAAGATATAGCTAGGTACACTGTGAGATGTAATTAGGTGCACTATAAGATATAGCTAGGTACACTGTGAGATGTAATTAGGTGTACCATAAGATATAGCTAGGTGTACTGTGAGATGTAATTAGTTGCACTATAAGATATAGCTAGGTACACTGTGAGATGTAATTAGGTGTACCATAAGATATAGCTAGGTGTACTGTGAGATGTAATTAGTTGCACTATAAGATATCGCTAGGTACACTGTGAGATGTAATTAGGTGTACCATAAGATATAGCTAGGTGTACTGTGAGATGTAATTAGTTGCACTATAAGATATAGCTAGGTACACTGTGAGATGTAATTAGGTGCACTATAAGATATAGTTAGGTACACTGTGAGATGTAATTAGGTGCACTATAAGATATAGCTAGGTACACTGTGAGATGTAATTAGGTGCACTATCAGATATAGCTAGGTACACTGTGAGATGTAATTAGGTGCACTATAAGATATAGCTAGGTACACTGTGAGATGTAATTAGGTGCACTATCAGATATAGCTAGGTACACTGTGAGATGTAATTAGGTGCACTATCAGATATAGCTAGGTACACTGTGAGATGTAATTAGGTGCACTATAAGATATAGCTAGGTATACTGTGAGATGTAATTAGGTGTACCATAAGATATAGCTAGGTACACTGTGAGATGTAATTAGGTGCACTATAAGATATAGCTATGTACACTGTGAGATGTAATTAGGTGCACTATAAGATTATAGCTAGGTACACTGTGAGATGTAATTAGGTGCACTAAAAGATATAGCTAGGTACACTGTGAGATGTAATTAGGTGCACTATAAGATATAGCTAGGTACACTGTGAGATGTAATTAGGTGCACCATAAGATGTAATTTGGTGCACTGTGAGATGTAATTAGGTGCACCATAAAATGTAACTAGATGCACTATAAGATGTAACTAGGTGCACTGTGAGATGTAATTAGGTGTACTGTGAGATGTAACTAGGTGCACCTTAAGATGTAATTAGGTGCACCATAAGATGTAACTAGGTGCACCGTGAGATGTAACTAGGTGCACCATAAGATGTAACTAGGGGCACCATAAGATGTAACTAGGTGTACTATAATATGTAACTAGGTGCACTGTGAGATATAATTAGGTGCACCATAAGATGTAACTAGGAGTACTATGAGATGAAATTAGGTGCACCATAAGATGTTACTACGTGTACTGTGAGATGTAATTAGGTGCACCGTGAGATGTAATTAGGTGCACTATAAGATATAGCTAGGTACACTGTGAGATGTACTTAATTGCACTATAAGATATAGCTAGGTATACTGTGAGATGTAATTAGGTGCACTATAAGATATAGCTAAGTACACTGTGAAATGTAATTAGGTGCACTATAAGATATAGCTAGGTACACTGTGAGATGTAATTATGTACACTATAAGATATAGTTAGGTACACTGTGAGATGTAATTAGGTGCACTATAAGATATAGCTAGGTACACTGTGAGATGTAATTAGGTGCACTATAAGATATAGCTGGGTACACTGTGAGATGTAATTAGGTGCACTATAAGATATAGCTAGGTACACTGTGAGATGTAATTAGGTGCACTATAAGATATAGCTAGGTACACTGTGAGATGTAATTAGGTGCACTATCAGATATAGCTAGGTACACTGTGAGATGTAATTAGGTGTACTATAAGATATAGCTAGGTGTACTGTGAGATGTAATTAGGTGCACTATAAGATATAGCTAGGTACACTGTGAGATGTACTTAATTGCACTATAAGATATAGCTAGGTATACTGTGAGATGTAATTAGGTGCACTATAAGATATAGCTAAGTACTCTGTGAAATGTAATTAGGTGCACTATAAGATATAGCTAGGTACACTGTGAGATGTAATTAGGTGCACTATAAGATATAGCTAGGTACATTGTGAGATAGAATTAGGTGCACTATAAGATATAGCTAGGTGTACTGTGAGATGTAATTAGGTGTACTATAAGATATAGCTAGGTACACTGTGAGATGTAATTAGGTGTACTATAAGATATAGCTAGGTACACTGTGAGATGTAATTAGGTGTACTATAAGATATAGCTAGGTACACTGTGAGATGTAATTAGGTGCACTATAAGATATAGCTAGGTACACTGTGAGATGTAATTAGGTGTACCTTAAGATATAGCTAGGTACACTGTGAGATATAATTAGGTGCTCTATAAGATATAGCTAGGTGTACTGGGAGATGTAATTAGGTGTACTATAAGATATAGCTAGGTACACTGTGAGATGTAATTAGCTTCACTATAAGATATAGCTGGGTACACTGTGAGATGTAATTAGGTCCACTATAAGATATAGCTAGGTACACTGTGAGATGTAATTAGGTCCACTATAAGATATAGCTAGGTACACTGTGAGATGTAAGTAGGTGCACTATAAGATATAGCTAGGTACACTGTGAGATGTAATTAGGTGCACTATAAGATATAGCTAGGTACACTGTGAGATGTAATTAGGTGCACTATAAGATATAGCTGGGTACACTGTGAGATGTGATTAGGTGCACTATAAGATATAGCTAGGTACACTGTGAGATGTAATTAGGTGCACTATAAGATATAGCTAGGTACACTGTGAGATGTAATTAGGTCCACTATAAGATATAGCTAGGTACACTGTGAGATGTAATCAGGTGCACTATAAGATATAGCTAGGTACACTGTGAGATATAATTAGGTGCACTATAAGATATAGCTAGGTACACTGTGAGATGTAATTAGGTGTACTATAAGATATAGCTGGGTACACTGTGAGATGTAATTAGGTGCACTATAAGATATAGCTAGGTACACTGTGAGATGTAATTAGGTGCACTATAAGATATAGCTAGGTACACTGTGAGATGTAATTAGGTCCACTATAAGATATAGCTAGGTACACTGTGAGATGTAATCAGGTGCACTATAAGATATAGCTAGGTACACTGTGAGATATAATTAGGTGCACTATAAGATATAGCTAGGTACACTGTGAGATGTAATTAGATGCACTATAAGATATAGCTAGGTACACTGTGAGATGTAATTAGGTGCACTATTAGATATAGCTAGGTGTACTGTGAGATGTAATTAGGTGCACTATAAGATATAGCTAGGTACACTGTGAGATATAATTAGGTGCACTATAAGATATAGCTAGGTGTACTGTGAGATGTAATTAGGTGCACTATAAGATATAGCTAGGTACACTGTGAGATGTAATTAGGTGTAGCATAAGATGTAACTAGGTGCACCATAAGATGTAACTAGGTGTACTATAATATGTAACTAGGTGTACTGTGAGATGTAATTAGGTGCACTGTGAGATGTAATTAGGTGCACTATAAGACGTAACTAGGGGCACTGTGAGATGTAATTAGGTGCACTATAAGATATAGCTAGGTACACTGTGAGATGTAATTAGGTGCACTATAAGATATAGCTAGGTACACTGTGAGATGTAATTAGGTGCACTATAAGATATAACTAGGTGCACCATAAGATGTAACTAGGTGTACTATGAGATGAAATTAGGTGCACCATAAATGTAACTAGGTGTACTGTGAGATGTAATTAGGTGCACTGTGAGATGTAATTAGGTGCACTATAAGATATAGCTAGGTACACTGTGAGATGTAATTAGGTGCACTATAAGATATAGCTAGGTACACTGTGAGATGTAATTAGGTGCACTATAAGATATAGCTAGGTACACTGTGAGATGTAATTAGGTGCACTATAAGATATAACTAGGTACACTGTGTGATATAATTAGGTGCACTATAAGATATAGCTAGGTACACTGTGAGATGTAATTAGGTGCACTATTAGATATAGCTAGGTGTACTGTGAGATGTAATTAGGTGCACTATAAGATATAGCTAGGTACACTGTGAGATATAATTAGGTGCACTATAAGATATAGCTAGGTGTACTGTGAGATGTAATTAGGTGCACTATAAGATATAGCTAGGTACACTGTGAGATGTAATTAGGTGTAGCATAAGATGTAACTAGGTGCACCATAAGATGTAACTAGGTGTACTATAATATGTAACTAGGTGTACTGTGAGATGTAATTAGGTGCACTGTGAGATGTAATTAGGTGCACTATAAGACGTAACTAGGGGCACTGTGAGATGTAATTAGGTGCACTATAAGATATAGCTAGGTACACTGTGAGATGTAATTAGGTGTAGCATAAGATGTAACTAGGTGCACCATAAGATGTAACTAGGTGTACTATAATATGTAACTAGGTGCACTGTGAGATGTAATTAGGTGCACCATCTGATGTAACTAGTGTACTGTGAGATGTAATTATGTGCACTGTGAGTTGTAATTAGGTGTACTATAAGATGTAACTAGGTGCACTGTGAGATGTAATTAGGTGCACTATAAGACGTAACTAGGTGCACTCTGAGATGTAATTAGGTGCACTATAAGATATAGCTAGGTGCACTGTGAGATGTAATTAGGTGCACTATAAGATATAGCTAGGTACACTGTGAGATGTAATTAGGTGCACTATAAGATATAGCTGGGTACACTGTGAGATGTAATTAGGTGCACTATAAGATATAGCTAGGTACACTGTGAGATATAATTAGGTGCACTATAAGATATAGCTAGGTACACTGTGAGATGTAATTAGGTGTACTATAAGATATAGCTAGGTACACTGTGAGATGTAATTAGGTGCACTATAAGATATAGCTAGGTACACTGTGAGATGTAATTAGGTGCACTATAAAATATAGCTAGGTACACTGTGAGATGTAATTAGGTGCACTATAAGATATAGCTAGGTACACTGTGAGATGTAATTAGGTGTACCATAAGATGTAACTAGGTGCACCATAAGATGTAACTTGGTGTACTATAATATGTAACTAGGTGCACTGTGAGATGTAATTAGGTGCACCATAAGATGTAACTAGGTGTACTATGAGATGAAATTAGGTGCACTATAAGATATAGCTAGGTACACTGTGAGATATAATTAGGTGTACTATAAGATATAGCTAGGTGTACTGTGAGATGTAATTAGGTGCACTATAAGATTATAGCTAGGTACACTGTTAGATGTAATTAGGTGCACTATAAGATATAGCTAGGTGTACTGTGAGATGTAATTATGTGCACTATAAGATTATAGCTAGGTACATTGTGAGATGTAATTAGGTGCACTATAAGATATAGCTAGGTGTACTGTGAGATGTAATTAGGTGCACTATAAGATTATAGCTAGATACACTGTGAGATGTAATTAGGTGCACTATAAGATTATAGCTAGGTACACTGTGAGATGTAATTAGGTGCACTATAAGATATAGCTAGGTGTACTGTGAGATGTAATTAGGTGCACTATAAGATTATAGCTAGGTACACTGTGAGATGTAATTAGGTGCACTATAAGATATAGCTAAGTGTACTGTGAGATGTAATTAGGTGCACTATAAGATTATAGCTAGGTACACTGTGAGATGTAAATAGGTGCACTATAAGATATAGCTAGGTGTACTGTGAGATGTAATTAGGTGCACTATAAGATTATAGCTAGGTACACTGAGATGAAATTAGGTGCACTATAAGATATAGCTAGGTGTACTGTGAGATGTAATTAGGTGCACTATAAGATTATAGCTAGGTACACTGTAAGATGTAATTAGGTGCACTATAAGATATAGCTAGGTATACTGTGAGATATAATTAGGTGCACTATAAGATATAGCTAGGTACACTGTGAGATGTAATTAGGTGTACCTTAAGATATAGCTAGGTACACTGTAAGATGTAATTAGGTGCACTATAAGATATAGCTAGGTACACTGTGAGATGTAATTAGGTGTACCTTAAGATATAGCTAGGTACACTGTAAGATGTAATTAGGTGCACTATAAGATATAGCTAGGTACACTGTGAGATGTAATTTGGTGTACCTTAAGATATAGCTAGGTACACTGTGAGATGTAATTAGGTGTACCTTAAGATATAGCTAGGTACACTGTGAGATATAATTAGGTGCTCTATAAGATATAGCTAGGTGTACTGGGAGATGTAATTAGGTGTACTATAAGATATAGCTAGGTACACTGTGAGATGTAATTAGCTTCACTATAAGATATAGCTGGGTACACTGTGAGATGTAATTAGGTGTACCTTAAGATATAGCTAGGTACACTGTGAGATATAATTAGGTGCTCTATAAGATATAGCTAGGTGTACTGGGAGATGTAATTAGGTGTACTATAAGATATAGCTAGGTACACTGTGAGATGTAATTAGCTTCACTATAAGATATAGCTGGGTACACTGTGAGATGTAATTAGGTCCACTATAAGATATAGCTAGGTACACTGTGAGATGTAAGTAGGTGCACTATAAGATATAGCTAGGTACACTGTGAGATGTAATTAGGTGCACTATAAGATATAGCTAGGTACACTGTGAGATGTAATTAGGTGCACTATAAGATATAGCTGGGTACACTGTGAGATGTAATTAGGTACACTATAAGATATAGCTAGGTACACTGTGAGATGTAATTAGGTGCACTATAAGATATAGCTAGGTACACTGTGAGATGTAATTAGGTGTACTATAAGATATAGCTAGGTACACTGTGAGATGTAATTAGGTGCACTATAAGATATAGCTAGGTACACTGTGAGATGTAATTAGGTGCACTATAAGATATAGCTAGGTACACTGTGAGATGTAATTAGGTGTACTATAAGATATAGCTAGGTACACTGTGAGATGTAATTAGGTGCACCATAAGATATAGCTAGGTACACTGTGAGATGTACTTAATTGCACTATAAGATATAGCTAGGTACACTGTGAGATGTAGTTAGGTGCACTATAAGATATAGCTAGGTACAGTGTGAGATGTAATTAGGTGCACTATAAGATATAGCTAGGTACACTGTGAGATGTAATTAGGTGCACTATAAGATATAGCTAGGTACACTGTGAGATGTAATTAGATGCACTATAAGATATAGCTAGGTACACTGTGAGATGTAATTAGATGCACTATAAGATATAGCTAGGTACACTGTGAGATGTAATTAGATGCACTATAAGATATAGCTAGGTACACTGTGAGATGTAATTAGGTGCACTATAAGATATAGCTAGGTACACTGTGAGATGTAATTAGGTGCACTATAAGATATAGCTAGGTACACTGTGAGATATAATTAGGTGCACTATAAGATATAGCTAGGTACACTGTGAGATGTAATTAGGTGCACTATAAGATATAGCTAGGTACACTGTGAGATGTAATTAGATGCACTATAAGATATAGCTAGGTACACTGTGAGATGTAATTAGATGCACTATAAGATATAACTAGGTGCACCATAAGATGTAACTAGGTGTACTATGAGATGAAATTAGGTGCACCATAAGATGTAACTAGGTGCACTGTGAGATGTAATTAGGTGCACTATAAGATATAGCTAGGTACACTGTGAGATGTAATTAGGTGCACTATAAGATATAGCTAGGTACACTGTGAGATGTAATTAGGTGCACTATAAGATATAGCTAGGTACACTGTGAGATGTAATTAGGTGCACTATAAGATATAACTAGGTACACTGTGTGATATAATTAGGTGCACTATAAGATATAGCTAGGTGTACTGTGAGATGTAATTAGGTGCACTATTAGATATAGCTAGGTGTACTGTGAGATGTAATTAGGTGCACTATAAGATATAGCTAGGTACACTGTGAGATATAATTAGGTGCACTATAAGATATTGCTAGGTACACTGTGAGATGTAATTAGGTGTAGCATAAGATGTAACTAGGTGCACCATAAGATGTAACTAGGTGTACTATAATATGTAACTAGGTGCACTGTGAGATGTAATTAGGTGCACCATCTGATGTAACTAGTGTACTGTGAGATGTAATTATGTGCACTGTGAGTTGTAATTAGGTGTACTATAAGATGTAACTAGGTGCACTGTGAGATGTAATTAGGTGCACTATAAGACGTAACTAGGTGCACTCTGAGATGTAATTAGGTGCACTATAAGATATAGCTAGGTGCACTGTGAGATGTAATTAGGTGCACTATAAGATATAGCTAGGTACACTGTGAGATGTAATTAGGTGCACTATAAGATATAGCTGGGTACACTGTGAGATGTAATTAGGTGCACTATAAGATATAGCTAGGTACACTGTGAGATATAATTAGGTGCACTATAAGATATAGTTAGGTACACTGTGAGATGTAATTAGGTGTACTATAAGATATAGCTAGGTACACTGTGAGATGTAATTAGGTGCACTATAAGATATAGCTAGGTACACTGTGAGATGTAATTAGGTGCACTATAAGATATAGCTAGGTACACTGTGAGATGTAATTAGGTGCACTATAAGATATAGCTAGGTACACTGTGAGATGTAATTAGGTGCACTATAAGATATAGCTAGGTACACTGTGAGATATAATTAGGTGCACTATAAGATATAGCTAGGTACACTGTGAGATGTAATTAGGTGCACTATAAGATATAGCTAGGTACACTGTGAGATGTAATTAGGTGCACTATAAGATATAGCTAGGTACACTGTGAGATGTAATTAGGTGCACTATAAAATATAGCTAGGTACACTGTGAGATGTAATTAGGTGCACTATAAAATATAGCTAGGTACACTGTGAGATGTAATTAGGTGCACTATAAGATATAGCTAGGTACACTGTGAGATGTAATTAGGTGTACCATAAGATGTAACTTGGTGTACTATAATATGTAACTAGGTGCACTGTGAGATGTAATTAGGTGCACCATAAGATGTAACTAGGTGTACTATGAGATGAAATTAGGTACACTATAAGATATAGCTAGGTACACTGTGAGATATAATTAGGTGTACTATAAGATATAGCTAGGTGTACTGTGAGATGTAATTAGGTGCACTATAAGATTATAGCTAGGTACACTGTTAGATGTAATTAGGTGCACTATAAGATATAGCTAGGTGTACTGTGAGATGTAATTAGGTGCACTATAAGATTATAGCTAGGTATACTGTGAGATGTAATTAGGTGCACTATAAGATATAGCTAGGTGTACTGTGAGATGTAATTAGGTGCACTATAAGATTATAGCTAGATACACTGTGAGATGTAATTAGGTGCACTATAAGATTATAGCTAGGTACACTGTGAGATGTAATTAGGTGCACTATAAGATATAGCTAGGTGTACTGTGAGATGTAATTAGGTGCACTATAAGATTATAGCTAGGTACACTGTGAGATGTAATTAGGTGCACTATAAGATATAGCTAAGTGTACTGTGAGATGTAATTAGGTGCACTATAAGATTATAGCTAGGTACACTGTGAGATGTAAATAGGTGCACTATAAGATATAGCTAGGTGTACTGTGAGATGTAATTAGGTGCACTATAAGATTATAGCTAGGTACACTGAGATGAAATTAGGTGCACTATAAGATATAGCTAGGTGTACTGTGAGATGTAATTAGGTGCACTATAAGATTATAGCTAGGTACACTGTAAGATGTAATTAGGTGCACTATAAGATATAGCTAGGTATACTGTGAGATATAATTAGGTGCACTATAAGATATAGCTAGGTACACTGTGAGATGTAATTAGGTGTACCTTAAGATATAGCTAGGTACACTGTAAGATGTAATTAGGTGCACTATAAGATATAGCTAGGTACACTGTGAGATGTAATTTGGTGTACCTTAAGATATAGCTAGGTACACTGTGAGATGTAATTAGGTGCACTATAAGATATAGCTAGCTACACTGTGAGATGTAATTAGGTGCACTATAAGATATAGCTAGGTACACTGTGAGATGTAATTAGGTGCACTATAAGATATAGCTAGGTACACTGTGAGATGTAATTAGGTGCACTATAAGTTATAGCTAGGTACACTGTGAGATATAATTAGGTGCAGTATAAGATATAGCTAGGTACACTGTAAGATGTAATTAGGTGTACTATAAGATATAGCTAGGTACACTGTGAGATATAATTAGGTGCACTATAAGATATAGCTAGGTACACTGTGAGATGTAATTAGGTGTACTATAAGATATAGCTAGGTACACTGTGAGATGTAATTAGGTGCATTATAAGATATAGCTAGGTACACTGTGAGATATAATTAGGTGCACTATAAGATATAGCTAGGTACATTGTGAGATGTAATTAGGTGCACTATAAGATATGGCTAGGTACACTGTGAGATGTAATTAGGTGTACCATAAGATGTAATTAGGTGCACCATAAGATGTAACTAGGTGTACTATGAGATGTAATTAGGTGCACCATCAGATGTAACTAGGTGTACTGTGAGATGTAATTATGTGCACTGTGAGTTGTAATTAGGTGTACTATAAGATGTAACTAGGTGCACTGTGAGATGTAATTAGGTGCACCATAAGATACAGCTAGGTACACTGTGAGATGTAATTAGGTGCACCATAAGATATAGCTAGGTACATTGTGAGATGTAATTAGGTGCACTATAAGATATGGCTGGGTACACTGTGAGATATAATTAGGTGCACTATAAGATATAGCTAGGTACACTGTGAGATGTAATTAGGTGCACTATAAGATATAGCTAGGTACACTGTCAGATGTAATTAGGTGCACTATAGGATATAGCTAGGTACACTGTGAGATGTAATTAGGTGCACTATAAGATATAGCTGGGTACACTGTGAGATGTAATTAGGTGCACTATAAGATATAGCTAGTTACACTGTGAGATATAATTAGGTGCACTATAAGATATAGCTAGGTACACTGTGAGATGTAATTAGGTGCACTATAAGATATAGCTAGGTACACTGTGAGATGTAATTAGGTGCACTATAAGTTATAGCTAGGTACACTGTGAGATATAATTAGGTGCACTATAAGATATAGCTAGGTACACTGTGAGATGTAATTAGGTGCACTATAAGATATAGCTAGGTACACTGTGAGATGTAATTAGGTGTACTATAAGATATAGCTAGGTACACTGTGAGATGTAATTAGGTGCACTATAAGATATAGCTAGGTATACTGTGAGATGTAATTAGATGCACTATAAGATATAGCTAGGTGTACTGTGAGATGTAATTTGGTGCACTATAAGATATAGCTAGGTACACTGTGAGATGTAATTAGGTGTACCATAAGATGTAACTAGGTGCACCATAAGATGTAACTTGGTGTACTATAATATGTAACTAGGTGCACTGTGAGATGTAATTAGGTGCACCATAAGATGTAACTAGGTGTACTATGAGATGAAATTAGGTGCACTATAAGATATAGCTAGGTACACTGTGAGATATAATTAGGTGTACTATAAGATATAGCTAGGTACACTGTGAGATGTAATTAGATGCACTATAAGATATAGCTAGGTGTACTGTGAGATGTAATTAGGTGCACTATAAGATATAGCTAGGTGTACTGTGAGATGTAATTAGGTGCACTATAAGATTATAGCTAGGTACACTGTGAGATGTAATTAGGTGCACTACAAGATATAGCTAGGTGTACTGTGAGATGTAATTAGGTGCACTATAAGATTATAGCTAGGTACACTGTGAGATGTAATTATGTGCACTATAAGATTATAGCTAGGTACACTGTGAGATGTAATTAGATGCACTATAATATATAGCTAGGTGTACTGTGAGATGTAATTAGGTGCACTATAAGATTATAGCTAGGTACACTGTGAGATGTAATTAGGTGCACTATAAGATATAGCTAGGTACACTGTGAGATGTAATTAGGTGCACTATAAGATATAGCTAGGTACACTGTGAGATGTAATTAGGTGTACCTTAAGTTATAGCTAGGTACACTGTGAGATGTAATTAGGTGCACTATAAGATTATAGCTAGGTACACTGTGAGATGTAATTAGGTGCACTATAAGATATAGCTAGGTGTACTGTGAGATGTAATTAGGTGCACTATAAGATTATAGCTAGGTACACTGTGAGATGTAATTAGGTGCACTATAAGATATAGCTAGGTATACTGTGAGATATAATTAGGTGCACTATAAGATATAGCTAGGTACACTGTGAGATGTAATTAGGTGTACCTTAAGATATAGCTAGGTACACTGTGAGATGTAATTAGGTGCACTATAAGATATAGCTAGGTACACTGTGAGATGTAATTAGGTGTACCTTAAGTTATAGCTAGGTACACTGTGAGATGTAATTAGGTGCACTATAAGATATAGCTAGGTGTACTGTGAGATGTAATTAGGTGCACTATAAGATATAGCTAGTTACACTGTGAGATGTAATTAGGTGCACTATAAGATATAGCTAGGTACACTGTGAGATATAATTAGGTGCACTATAAGATATAGCTAGGTACACTGTAAGATGTAATTAGGTGTACTATAAGATATAGCTAGGTACACTGTGAGATATAATTAGGTGCACTATAAGATATAGCTAGGTACACTGTGAGATGTAATTAGGTGCACTATAAGATATAGCTAGGCACACTGTGAGATGTAATTAGGTGCACTATAAGATATATCTAGGTATACTGTGAGATGTAATTAAGTGCACTATAAGATATAGCTAGGTACACTGTGAGATGTAATTAGGTGCACTATAAGATATAGCTAGGTACACTGTGAGATGTAATTAGGTGCACTATAAAATATAGCTAGGTATACTGTGAGATGCAATTAAGTGCACTATAAGATATAGCTAGGTACACTGTGAGATGTAATTAGGTGTACCATAAGATGTAACTAGGTGCACCATAAGATGTAACTAGGTGTACTATAATATGTAACTAGGTGCACTGTGAGATGTAATTAGGTGCACCATAAGATGTAACTAGGTGTACTGTGAGATGTAATTATGTGCACTGTGAGTTGTAATTAGGTGTACTATAAGATGTAACTAGGTGCACTGTGAGATGTAATTAGGTGCACCATAAGATACAGCTAGGTTCACTGTGAGATGTAATTAGGTGCACCATAAGATATAGCTAGGTACATTGTGAGATGTAATTAGGTGCACTATAAGATATAGCTGGGTACACTGTCAGATATAATTAGGTGCACTATAAGATATAGCTAGGTACACTGTGAGATGTAATTAGGTGCACTATAAGATATAGCTAGGTATACTGTGAGATGTAATTAGGTGCACAATAAGATATAGCTAGGTACACTGTGAGATGTAATTAGGTGCACTATAAGATATAGCTAGGTACACTGTGAGATGTAATTAGGTGCACTATAAGATATAGTTAGGTACACTGTGAGATGTAATTAGGTGCACTAAAAGATATAGCTAGGTATACTGTGAGATGTAATTGGGTGTACTATAAGATATAGCTAGGTGCACTGTGAGATGTAATTAGGTGCACTATCAGATATAGCTAGGTACACTGTGAGATGTAATTAGGTGCACTAAAAGATATAGCTAGGTACACTGTGAGATGTAATTAGGTGCACTATTAGATATAGCTAGGTATACTGTGAGATGTAATTAGGTGTACTATCAGATATAACTAGGTGCACTGTGAGATGTAATTAGGTGCACTATCAGATATAGCTAGGTACACTGTGAGATGTAATTAGGTGCACTATAAGATATAGCTAGGTACACTGTGAGATGTAATTAGGTGCACTATTAGATATAGCTAGGTATACTGTGAGATGTAATTAGGTGTACTATCAGATATAACTAGGTGCACTGTGAGATGTAATTAGGTGCACTATAAGATATAGCTAGGTACACTGTGAGATATAAGTAGGTGCACTATAAGATATAGCTAGGTATATTGTGAGATGTAATTAGGTCCACTATAAGATATAGCTAGGTACACTGTGAGATGTAATTAGGTGCACTATAAGATATAGCTAGGTACACTGTGAGATGTAATTAGGTGTACCATAAGATGTAACTAGGTGCACTGTGAGCTGTAATTAGGTGCACTGTGAGATGTAATTAGGTGCATTATAAGATATAGCTAGGTACACTGTGAGATGTAATTAGGTGCACTATAAGATATAGCTAGGTACACTGGGAGATGTAATTAGGTGCACTATAAGATATAGCTAGCTACACTGTGAGCTGTAATTAGGTGCACTATAAGATATAGCTAGGTACACTGTGAGATGTAATTAGGTGCACTATAAGATATAGCTAGGTACACTGTGAGATGTAATTAGGTGCACTATAAGATATAGCTAGGTACACTGTGAGATGTAATTAGGTGCACTATAAGATATAGCTGGGTACACTGTGAGATGTAATTAGGTGCACTATAAGATATAGCTAGGTACACTGTGAGATATAATTAGGTGCACTATAAGATATAGCTAGGTACACTGTGAGATATAATTAGGTGCACTATAAGATATAGCTAGGTACACTGTGAGATGTAATTAGGTGCACTATAAGTTATAGCTAGGTACACTGTGAGATATAATTAGGTGCACTATAAGATATAGCTAGGTACACTGTGAGATGTAATTAGGTGTACTTTAAGATATAGCTAGGTACACTGTGAGATGTAATTAGGTGCACTATAAGATATAGCTAGGTACACTGTGAGATGTAATTAGGTGCACTATAAGATATAGCTAGGTGTACTGTGAGATGTAATTAGGTGCACTATAATATATAGCTAGGTACACTGTGAGATGTAATTAGGTGCACTATAAGATATAGCTAGGTACACTGTGAGATGTAATTAGGTGCACTATAAGATATAGCTAGGTACACTGTGAGATGTATTTAGGTGCACTATAAGATATAGCTAGGTGTACTGTGAGATGTAATTAGGTGTACCATAAGATGTAACTAGGTGCACTGTGAGATGTAATTAGGTGCCCTATAAGATATAGCTAGGTACTCTGTGAGATGTAATTAGGTGCACTATAAGATATAGCTAGGTACTCTGTGAGATGTAATTAGGTGCACTATAAGATATAGCTAGGTACACTGTGAGCTGTAATTAGGTGCACTATAAGATATAACTAGGTACACTGTGAGATGTAATTATGTGCACTATAAGATATAGCTGGGTACACTGTGAGATGTAATTAGGTGCACTATAAGATATAGCTAGGTACACTGTGAGATGTAATTAGGTGCACTATAAGATATAGCTAGGTTCTCTGTGAGATGTAATTAGGCGCACTATAAGATATAGCTAGGTGTACTGTGAGATGTAATTAGGTGCACTATAAGCTTATAGCTAGGTACACTGTGAGATGTAATTAGGTGTAACATAAGATGTAACTAGGAGCACTGTGAGATGTAATTAGGTGCACTATAAGATATAGCTAGGTACACTGTGAGATGTAATTAGGTGCACTATAAGATATAGCTAGGTACACTGTGAGATGTAATTAGGTGCACTATTAGATATAGCTAGGTATACTGTGAGATGTAATTAGGTGTACTATCAGATATAACTAGGTGCACTGTGAGATGTAATTAGGTGCACTATAAGATATAGCTAGGTACACTGTGAGATATAAGTAGGTGCACTATAAGATATAGCTAGGTATATTGTGAGATGTAATTAGGTCCACTATAAGATATAGCTAGGTACACTGTGAGATGTAATTAGGTGCACTATAAGATATAGCTAGGTACACTGTGAGATGTAATTAGGTGTACCATAAGATGTAACTAGGTGCACTGTGAGCTGTAATTAGGTGCACTGTGAGATGTAATTAGGTGCATTATAAGATATAGCTAGGTACACTGTGAGATGTAATTAGGTGCACTATAAGATATAGCTAGGTACACTGGGAGATGTAATTAGGTGCACTATAAGATATAGCTAGGTACACTGTGAGCTGTAATTAGGTGCACTATAAGATATAGCTAGGTACACTGTGAGATGTAATTAGGTGCACTATAAGATATAGCTAGGTACACTGTGAGATGTAATTAGGTGCACTATAAGATATAGCTAGGTACACTGTGAGATGTAATTAGGTGCACTATAAGATATAGCTGGGTACACTGTGAGATGTAATTAGGTGCACTATAAGATATAGCTAGGTACACTGTGAGATATAATTAGGTGCACTATAAGATATAGCTAGGTACACTGTGAGATATAATTAGGTGCACTATAAGATATAGCTAGGTACACTGTGAGATGTAATTAGGTGCACTATAAGTTATAGCTAGGTACACTGTGAGATATAATTAGGTGCACTATAAGATATAGCTAGGTACACTGTGAGATGTAATTAGGTGTACTTTAAGATATAGCTAGGTACACTGTGAGATGTAATTAGGTGCACTATAAGATATAGCTAGGTACACTGTGAGATGTAATTAGGTGCACTATAAGATATAGCTAGGTGTACTGTGAGATGTAATTAGGTGCACTATAATATATAGCTAGGTACACTGTGAGATGTAATTAGGTGCACTATAAGATATAGCTAGGTACACTGTGAGATGTAATTAGGTGCACTATAAGATATAGCTAGGTACACTGTGAGATGTATTTAGGTGCACTATAAGATATAGCTAGGTGTACTGTGAGATGTAATTAGGTGTACCATAAGATGTAACTAGGTGCACTGTGAGATGTAATTAGGTGCCCTATAAGATATAGCTAGGTACTCTGTGAGATGTAATTAGGTGCACTATAAGATATAGCTAGGTACTCTGTGAGATGTAATTAGGTGCACTATAAGATATAGCTAGGTACACTGTGAGCTGTAATTAGGTGCACTATAAGATATAACTAGGTACACTGTGAGATGTAATTATGTGCACTATAAGATATAGCTGGGTACACTGTGAGATGTAATTAGGTGCACTATAAGATATAGCTAGGTACACTGTGAGATGTAATTAGGTGCACTATAAGATATAGCTAGGTTCTCTGTGAGATGTAATTAGGCGCACTATAAGATATAGCTAGGTGTACTGTGAGATGTAATTAGGTGCACTATAAGCTTATAGCTAGGTACACTGTGAGATGTAATTAGGTGTAACATAAGATGTAACTAGGAGCACTGTGAGATGTAATTAGGTGCACTATAAGATATAGCTAGGTACACTGTGAGATGTAATTAGGTGCACTATAAGATATAGCTAGGTACACTGTGAGATGTAATTAGGTGCACTATAACATATAGCTAGGTACACTGTGAGATGTAATTAGGTGCACTATAAGATATAGCTAGGTGTACTATGAGATGTAATTAGGTGCACTATAAGATATAGCTAGGTACACTGTGAGCTGTAATTAGGTGCACTATAAGATATATCTAGGTACACTGTGAGATGTAATTAGGTGCACTATAAGATATAACTAGGTACACTGTGTGATATAATTAGGTGCACTATAAGATATAGCTAGGTACACTGTGAGATGTAATTAGGTGCACTATAAGATATAGCTAGGTATACTGTGAGATGTAATTAGGTGCACTATAAGATATAGCTAGGTACACTGTGAGATGTAATTAGGTGCACTATAAGATATAGCTAGGTACACTGTAAGATGTAATTAGGTGTACCATAAGATGTAACTAGGTGCACCATAAGATGTAACTAGGTGTACTATAATATGCAACTAGGTGCACTGTGAGATGTAATTAGGTGCACCATAAGATGTAACTAGGTGTACTATGAGATGTAATTAGGTGCACCATAAGATGTAACTAGGTGTACTGTGAGATGTAATTATGTGCACTGTGGTTTGTAATTAGGTGTACTATAAGATGTAACTAGGTGCACTGTGAGATGTAATTAGGTGCACCATAAGATACAGCTAGGTACACTGTGAGATGTAATTAGGTGCACCATAAGATATAGCTAGGTACATTGTGAGATGTAATTAGGTGCACTATAAGATATAGCTGGGTACACTGTGAGATGTAATTAGGTGCACTATAAGATATAGCTAGGTACATTGTGAGATGTAATTAGGTGCACTATAAGATATAGCTAGGTACACTGTGAGATGTAATTAGGTGCACTATAAGATATAGCTAGGTACACTGTGAGATGTAATTAGGTGCACTATAAGTTATAGCTAGGTACACTGTGAGATATATTTAGGTGCACTATAAGATATAGCTAGGTACACTGTGAGATGTAATTAGGTGCACTATAAGTTATAGCTAGGTACACTGTGAGATATATTTAGGTGCACTATAAGATATAGCTAGGTACACTGTGAGATGTAATTAGGTGCACTATAAGATATAGCTAGGTGTACGGTGAGATGTAATTAGGTGCACTATAAGATATAGCTAGGTGTACTGTGAGATGTAATTAGGTGTACCATAAGATGTAACTAGGTGCACTGTGAAATGTAATTAGGTGCACTATAAATATAGCTAGGTACAGTGTGAGATGTAATTAGGTGTACTATAAGATATAGCTAGGTACACTGTGAGATGTAATTAGGTGCACCATAAGATATAGCTAGGTACTCTGTGAGATGTAATTAGGTGCACTATAAGATATAGCTAGGTGTACTGTGAGATGTAATTAGGTGCACTATAAGATTATAGCTAGGTACACTGTGAGATGTAATTAGGTGTAACATAAGATGTAACTAGGAGCACTGTGAGATGTAATTAGGTGCACTATAAGATATAGCTAGGTACACTGTGAGATGTAATTAGGTGCACTATAAGATATAGCTAGGTACACTGTGAGATGTAATTAGGTGCACTATAACATATAGCTAGGTACACTGTGAGATGTAATTGGGTGCACTATAAGATATAACTAGGTGCACTGTGAGATGTAATTAGGTGTACTATAAGATATAGCTAGGTATACTGTGAGATGTAATTAGGTGCACTATAAGATATAACTAGGTACACTGTGAGCTGTAATTAGGTGCACTATAAGATTATAGCTAGGTACACTGTGAGATGTAATTAGGTGCACTATAAGATATAGCTAGGTACTCTGTGAGATGTAATTAGGTGCACCATAAGATATAGCTAGGTGCACTGTGAGATGTAATTAGGTGCACTATCAGATATAGCTAGGTACACTGTGAGATGTAATTAGGTGCACTAAAAGATATAGCTAGGTACACTGTGAGATGTAATTAGGTGCACTATAAGATATAGCTAGGTATACTGTGAGATGTAATTAGGTGCACTATAAGCTTATAGCTAGGTACACTGTGAAATGTAATTAGGTGTACCATAAGATGTAACTAGGTGCACTGTGAGATGTAATTAGGTGCACTATAAGATATAATTAGGTGCATTGTGAGATGTAATTAGGTGCACTATAAGATATAGCTAGGTACACTGTGAGATGTAATTAGGTGTACTATAAGATATAACTAGGTGCACTGTGAGATGTAATTAGGTGCACTATAAGTTATAGCTAGGTGCACAGTGAGATGTAATTAGGTGCACTATAAGATATAGCTAGGTACACTGTGAGATATAAGTAGGTGCACTATAAGATATAGCTAGGTACTCTGTGAGATGTAATTAGGTGCACTATAAGATATAGCTAGGTACACTGTGAGATGTAATTAGGTGTACCATAAGATGTAACTAGGTGCACTGTGAGCTGTAATTAGGTGCACTGTGAGATGTAATTAGGTGCATTATAAGATATAGCTAGGTACACTGTGAGATGTAATTAGGTGCACTATAAGATATAGCTAGGTACACTGGGAGATGTAATTAGGTGCACTATAAGATATAGCTAGGTACACTGTGAGATGTAATTAGGTGCACTATAAGATATAGCTAGGTACACTGTGAGATGTAATTAGGTGCACTATAAGTTATAGCTAGGTACACTGTGAGATATAATTAGGTGCACTATAAGATATAGCTAGGTACACTGTGAGATGTAATTAGGTGCACTATAAGATATAGCTAGGTACACTGTGAGATATAATTAGGTGCACTATAAGATATAGCTAGGTACACTGTGAGATATAATTAGGTGCACTATAAGATATAGCTAGGTACACTGTGAGATGTAATTAGGTGCACTATAAGTTATAGCTAGGTACACTGTGAGATATAATTAGGTGCACTATAAGATATAGCTAGGTACACTGTGAGATGTAAATAGGTGTACTTTAAGATATAGCTAGGTACACTGTGAGATGTAATTAGGTGCACTATAAGATATAGCTAGGTACACTGTGAGATGTAATTAGGTGCACTATAAGATATAGCTAGGTGTACTGTGAGATGTAATTAGGTGCACTATAATATATAGCTAGGTACACTGTGAGATGTAATTAGGTGCACTATAAGATATAGCTAGGTACACTGTGAGATGTAATTAGGTGCACTATAAGATATAGCTAGGTACACTGTGAGATGTATTTAGGTGCACTATAAGATATAGCTAGGTGTACTGTGAGATGTAATTAGGTGTACCATAAGATGTAACTAGGTGCACTGTGAGATGTAATTAGGTGCCCTATAAGATATAGCTAGGTACTCTGTGAGATGTAATTAGGTGCACTATAAGATATAGCTAGGTACTCTGTGAGATGTAATTAGGTGCACTATAAGATATAGCTAGGTACACTGTGAGCTGTAATTAGGTGCACTATAAGATATAACTAGGTACACTGTGAGATGTAATTATGTGCACTATAAGATATAGCTAGGTGTACTGTGAGATGTAATTAGGTGCACTATAAGCTTATAGCTAGGTACACTGTGAGATGTAATTAGGTGTAACATAAGATGTAACTAGGTGCACTGTGAGATGTAATTAGGTGCACTATAAGATATAGCTAGGTACACTGTGAGATGTAATTAGGTGCACTATAAGATATAGCTAGGTACACTGTGAGATGTAATTAGGTGCACTATAAGCTTATAGCTAGGTACACTGTGAGATGTAATTAGGTGTAACATAAGATGTAACTAGGTGCACTGTGAGATGTAATTAGGTGCACTATAACATATAGCTAGGTACACTGTGAGATGTAATTAGGTGCACTATAAGATATAGCTAGGTGTACTATGAGATGTAATTAGGTGCACTATAAGATATAGCTAGGTACACTGTGAGATGTAATTAGGTGCACTATAAGATATATCTAGGTACACTGTGAGATGTAATTAGGTGCACTATAAGATATAACTAGGTACACTGTGTGATATAATTAGGTGCACTATAAGATATATCTAGGTACACTGTGAGATGTAATTAGGTGCACTATAAGATATAGCTAGGTACACTGTGATATGTAATTAGGTGCACTATAAGATATAGCTAGGTGTACTATGAGATGTAATTAGGTTACTATAAGATATAGCTAGGTACACTGTGAGATGTAATTAGGTGCACTATAAGATATAGCTAGGTACACTGTGAGATGTAATTAGGTGCACTATAAGATATAGCTAGGTATACTGTGAGATGTAATTATGTGCACTATAAGATATAGCTAGGTACACTGTGAGATGTAATTAGGTGCACTATAAGATATAGCTAGGTACACTGTAAGATGTAATTAGGTGTACCATAAGATGTAACTAGGTGCACCATAAGATGTAACTAGGTGTACTATAATATGTAACTAGGTCCACTGTGAGATGTAATTAGGTGCACCATAAGATGTAACTAGGTGTACTATGAGATGTAATTAGGTGCACCATAAGATATAGCTAGGTATACTGTGAGATGTAATTAGGTGCACTATAAGATATAGCTAGGTACACTCTGAGATGTAATTAGGTGCACTATAAGATATAGCTAGGTACACTGTGAGATGTAATTAGGTGCACTATAAGATATAGCTAGGTGTACTATGAGATGTAATTAGGTGTACTATAAGATATAGCTAGGTACACTGTGAGATGTAATTAGGTGCACTATAACATATAGCTAGGTACACTGTGAGATGTAATTAGGTGCACTATAAGATATAGCTAGGTGTACTATGAGATGTAATTAGGTGTACTATAAGATATAGCTAGGTACACTGTGAGATGTAATTAGGTGTACTATAAGATATAGCTAGGTACACTGTGAGATGTAATTAGGTGCACTATAAGATATAGCTAGGTGCACTGTGAGATGTAATTAGGTGCACTATAAGATAAAACTAGGTACACTGTGAGCTGTAATTAGGTGCACTATAAGATTATAGCTAGGTACACTGTGAGATGTAATTAGATGCACTATAAGATATAGCTAGGTGTACTGTGAGATGTAATTAGGTGCACTATAAGATTATAGCTAGTTACACTGTGAGATGTAATTAGGTGCACTATAAGATATAGCTAGGTACACTGTGAGATGTAATTAGGTGCACTATAAGATATAGCTAGGTACACTGTGAGATGTAATTAGGTGCACTATAAGATATAGCTAGGTACACTGTGAGATGTAATTAGGTGTAACATAAGATGTAACTAGGAGCACTGTGAGATGTAATTAGGTGCACTATAAGATATAGCTAGGTACACTGTGAGATGTAATTAGGTGCACTATAAGATATAGCTAGGTACACTGTGAGATGTAATTAGGTGCACTATAAGATATAGCTAGGTACACTGTGAGATGTAATTAGGTGCACTATAAGATATAGCTAGGTACACTGTGAGATGTAATTAGGTGTACTATAAGATATAGCTAGGTGTACTGTGAGATGTAATTAGGTGCACTATAAGATTATAGCTAGGTACACTGTGAGATGTAATTAGGTGCACTATAAGATATAGCTAGGTACACTGTGAGATGTAATTAGGTGTACTATAAGATATAGCTAGGTGTACTGTGAGATGTAATTAGGTGCACTATAAGATTATAGCTAGGTACACTGTGAGATGTAATTAGGTGCACTATAAGATATAGCTAGGTACACTGTGAGATGTAATTAGGTGCACTATAAGATATAGCTAGGTGTACTGTGAGATGTAATTAGGTGCACTATAAGATTATAGCTAGGTACACTGTGAGATGTAATTAGGTGCACTATAAGATATAGCTAGGTGTACTGTGAGATGTAATTAGGTGCACTATAAGATTATAGCTAGGTACACTGTGAGATGTAATTAGGTGCACTATAAGATATAGCTAGGTGTACTGTGAGATGTAATTAGGTGCACTATAAGATTATAGCTAGGTACACTGTGAGATGTAATTAGGTGCACTATAAGATATAGCTAGGTACACTGTGAGATGTAATTATGTGCATTATAAGATATATCTAGGTACACTGTGAGATGTAATTAGGTGCACTATGAGATATAACTAGGTACACTGTGTGATATAATTAGGTGCACTATAAGATATAGCTAGGTACACTGTGAGATATAATTAGGTGCACTATAAGATATAGCTAGGTACACTGTGAGATGTAATTAGGTGCATTATAAGATATAGCTAGGCACACTGTGAGATGTAATTAGGTGTACCTTAAGATATAGCTAGGTACACTGTGAGATGTAATTAGGTGCACTATAAGATATAGCTAGGTACACTGTGAGATGTAATTAGGTGTACCTTAAGTTATAGCTAGGTACACTGTGAGATGTAATTAGGTGCACTATAAGATATAGCTAGGTACACTGTGAGATGTAATTAGGTGCACTATAAGATATAGCTAGGTACACTGTGAGATGTAATTAGGTGCACTATAAGATATAGCTAGTTACACTGTGAGATGTAATTAGGTGCACTATAAGATATAGCTAGGTACACTGTGAGATATAATTAGGTGCACTATAAGATATAGCTAGGTACACTGTGAGATGTAATTAGGTGCATTATAAGATATAGCTAGGCACACTGTGAGATGTAATTAGGTGCACTATAAGATATATCTAGGTACACTGTGAGATGTAATTAGGTGCACTATGAGATATAACTAGGTACACTGTGTGATATAATTAGGTGCACTATAAGATATAGCTAGGTACACTGTGAGATGTAATTAGGTGCACTATAAAATATAGCTAGGTATACTGTGAGATGTAATTAGGTGCACTATAAGATATAGCTAGGTACACTGTGAGATGTAATTAGGTGTACCATAAGATGTAACTAGGTGTACTATAATATGTAACTAGGTGCACTGTGAGATGTAATTAGGTGCACCATAAGATGTAACTAGGTGCACTGTGAGATGTAATTAGGTGTACTATAAGATATAGGTAGGTACTCTGTGAAATGTAATTAGGTGCACTATAAGATACAGCTAGGTACACTGTGAGATGTAATTAGGTGCACTATAAGATATAGCTAGCTACACTGTGAGATGTAATTAGGTGCACTATAAGATATAGCTAGGTACACTGTGAGATGTAATTAGGTGTACTATAAGATATAGCTAGGTACACTGTGAGATGTAATTAGGTGTACTATAAGATATAGCTAGGTACACTGTGAGATGTAATTAGGTGTACTATAAGATATAGCTAGGTACACTGTGAGATGTAATTAGGTGCACTATAAGTTATAGCTAGGTACACTGTGAGATGTAATTAGGTGTACTATAATATATAGCTAGGTACACTGTGAGATGTAATTAGGTGCACTATAAGTTATAGCTAGGTACACTGTGAGATGTAATTAGGTGTACTATAAGATATAGCTAGGTACACTGTGAGATGTAATTAGGTGCACTATAAGATATAGCTAGGTACTCTGTGAAATGTAATTAGGTGCATGATAAGATATAGCTAGGAATACTGTGAGATGTAATTAGGTGCACTATAAGATATAGCTAGGTACACTGTGAAATGTAATTAGGTGTACTATAAGATATAGCTAGGTACGCTGTGAAATGTAATTAGGTGCACTACAAGATATAGCTAAGTACTCTGTGAAATGTAATTAGGTGCACTATAAGATATAGCTAGGTACACTGTGAGATGCAATTAGGTGCACTGTAAGATATAGCTAGGTACTCTGTGAGATGTAATTAGGTGCACTATAAGATATAGCTAGGTACACTGAGATGTAATTAGGTGTACTATAAGATATAGCTAGGTACACTGTGAGATGTAATTAGGTGCACTATAAGATATAGCTAGGTACACTGAGATGTAATTAGGTGTACTATAAGATGTAATTAGGTGCACCATAAGATGTATCTAGGTGCGCCATAAGATGTAACTAGGTGTACCATAAGATGTAACTAGGTGCACCATAAGATGTAGCTAGGTGTACTGTGAGAGGTAATTAGGTGCACCATAAGATGTAACTAGGTGCACCGTGAGATGTAATTAGGTGCACCATAAGAGGTAACTAGGTGCACTGAGAGATGTAATTAGGTGCACCATAAAATGTAACTAGGTGCACTATAATATGTAACTAGGTGCACTGTGAGATGTAATTAGGTACACCATAAGATGTAACTAGGTGCACTGTGAGATGTAATTAGGTGCACTATAAGATATAGCTAGGTATACTGTGAGATGTAATTAGGTGCACTATAAGATATAGCTAGGTACACTGCGAGATGTAATTAGGTGTACTATAAGATATAGCTAGGTACACTGTGAGATGTAATTAGGTGCACTATAAGATATAGCTAGGTACACTGTGAGATGTAACTAGGTGCACTATAAGATATAGCTAGGTAGACTGTGAGATGTAATTAGGTGCACCATAAGATGTAATTAGGTGCACTGTGAGATGTAATTAGGTGCACTATAAGATAGAGCTAGGTAGACTGTGAGATGTAATTAGGTGCACCATAAGATGTAATTAAGTGCACTGTGAGATGTAATTAGGTGCACTATGAGATATAGCTAGGTACACTGTGAGATGTAATTAGGTGCACCATAAGATGTAACTAGGTGCACTATAAGATATAGCTATGTACACTGTGAGATGTAATTAGGTGCACTATAAGATATAGCTAGGTACACTGTGAGATGTAATTAGGTGCACTATAAGATATAGCTAGGTTCACTGTGAGATGTAACTAGGTGCACCATAAGATGTAACTAGGTGCACCATAAGATGTAACTAGGTGTACTATAATATGTAACTAGGTGCACTGTGAGATGGAATTAGGTGCACCATAAGATGTAACTAGGTGTACTATGAGATGAAATTAGGTGCACTGTGAGATGTAATTAGGTGCCCTATAAGACGTAACTAGGTGCACTGTGAGATGTAATTAGGTGCACTATAAGACGTAACTAGGTGCACTGTGAGATGTAATTAGGTGCACTATAAGATATAGCTAGGTGTACTGTGAGATGTAATTAGGTGCACTATAAGATATAGCTAGGTGTACTGTGAGATGTAATTAGGTGCACTATAAGATATAGCTAGGGACACTGTGAGATGTAATTAGGTCCACTATAAGATATAGCTAGGTACACTGTGAAATATAATTAGGTGCACTATAAGTTATAGCTAGGTACACTGTGAGATGTAATTAGGTGCACTATAAGTTATAGCTAGGTACACTGTGAGATATAATTAGGTGCACTATAATATATAGCTAGGTACACTGTGAGATGTAATTAGGCGTACCTTAAGATATAGCTAGGTACACTGTGAGATGTAATTAGGTGCACTATAAGATATAGCTGGGTACACTGTGAGATGTAATTAGGTCCACTATAAGATATAGCTAGGTACACTGTGAGATGTAATTAGGTGTACTATAAGATATAGCTAGGTACACTGTGAGATATAATTAGGTCCACTATAAGATATAGCTAGGTACATTGTGAGATGTAATTAGGTGCACTATAAGATATAGCTAGGTACTCTGTGAAATGTAATTAGGTGCACTATAAGATATAGCTAGGTACACTGTGAGATATAATTAGGTGCACTATGAGATATAGCTAGGTACACTGTAAGATGTAATTAGGTCCACTATAAGATATAGCTAGGTATACTGTGAGATATAATTAGGTGCACTATGAGATATAGCTAGGTACACTGTGAGATGTAATTAGGTCCACTATAAGATATAGCTAGGTATACTGTGAGATGTAATTAGGTGCACTATAAGATATAGCTAGGTACACTGTGAGATGTAATTAGGTGCACTATAAGATATAGCTAGGTACACTGTGAGATGTAATTAGGTGTACCATAAGATGTAACTAGGTGCACCATAAGATATAACTAGGTGTACTATAATATGTAACTAGGTGCACTGTGAGATGTAATTAGGTGCACCATAAGATGTAACTAGGTGTACTATGAGATGAAATTAGGTGCACCATAAGATGTAACTAGGTACACTGTGAGATGTAATTAGGTGCACTATAAGATGTAACTAGGTGTACTGTGAGATGTAATTAGGTGCACTATAAGATATAGCTAGGTACACTGTGAGATATAATTAGGTTCACTATAAGATATAGCTAGGTACACTGTGAGCTGTAATTAGGTGCACTATAAGATATAGCTAGGTACACTGTGAGATGTAATTAGGTCCACTATAAGATATAGCTAGGTACACTGTGAGATGTAATTAGGTGCACTATAAGATATAGCTAGGTACACTGTGAGATGTAATTAGGTCCACTATAAGATATAGCTAGGTACACTGTGAGATGTAATTAGGTGCACTATAAGATATAGCTAGGTACACTGTGAGATGTAATTAGGTCCACTATAAGATATAGCTAGGTACTATGTGAAATGTAATTAGGTGCACTATAAGATATAGCTAGGTACACTGTGAGATATAATTAGGTGCATTATAAGATATAGCTATGTACACTGTGAGATATAATTAGGTGCACTATAAGATATAGCTAGGTACACTGTGAGATGTAATTAGGTGCACTATAAGATATAGCTAGGTACACTCTGAGATGTAATTAGGTGCACTATAAGATATAGCTAGGTACACTGTGAGATATAATTAGGTGTACCATAAGATGTAACTAGGTGCACCATAAGATATAACTAGGTGTACTATAATATGTAACTAGGTGCACTGTGAGATGTAATTAGGTGCACCATAAGATGTAACTAGGTGTACTATGAGATGAAATTAGGTGCACCATAAGATGTAACTAGGTACACTGTGAGATGTAATTAGGTGCACTATAAGATGTAACTAGGTGTACTGTGAGATGTAATTAGGTGGACTATAAGATATAACTAGGTGCACTGTGAGATATAATTAGGTTCACTATAAGATATAGCTAGGTACACTGTGAGCTGTAATTAGGTGCACTATAAGATATAGCTAGGTACACTGTGAGATGTAATTAGGTGCACTATAAGATATAGCTAGGTACACTGTGAGATATAATTAGGTGTACCATAAGATGTAACTAGGTGCACCATAAGATGTAACTAGGTGTACTATAATATGTAACTAGGTGCACTGTGAGATGTAATTAGGTGCACCATAAGATGTAACTAGGTGTACTATGAGATGAAATTAGGTGCACCATAAGATGTAACTAGGTACACTGTGAGATGTAATTAGGTGCACTATAAGATGTAACTAGGTGTACTGTGAGATGTAATTAGGTGCACTATAAGATATAGCTAGGTACACTGTGAGATATAATTAGGTTCACTATAAGATATAGCTAGGTACACTGTGAGCTGTAATTAGGTGCACTATAAGATATAGCTAGGTACACTGTGAGATGTAATTAGGTCCACTATAAGATATAGCTAGGTACACTGTGAGATGTAATTAGGTGCACTATAAGATATAGCTAGGTACACTGTGAGATGTAATTAGGTCCACTATAAGATATAGCTAGGTACACTGTGAGATGTAATTAGGTGCACTATAAGATATAGCTAGGTACACTGTGAGATATAATTAGGTGCACTATAAGATATAGCTAGGTACACTGTGAGATGTAATTAGGTGTACTATAAGATATAGCTAAGTACTCTGTGAAATGTAATTAGGTGCACTATAAGATATAGCTAGGTACACTGTGAGATGTAATTAGGTGCACTATAAGATATAGCTAGGTACACTGTGAGATGTAATTAGGTGCACTATAAGATGTAACTAGATGCACCATAAGATGTAACTAGGTGTACTATGAGATGAAATTAGGTGCACCATAAGATGTAACTAGGTGTACTGTGAGATGTAATTAGGTGCACTGTGAGATGTAATTAGGTGTACTATAAGATATAGCTAGGTGTACTGTGAGATGTAATTAGGTGCACTATCAGATATAGCTAGGTACACTGTGAGATGTAATTAGGTGCACACTAAGATATAGCTAGGTACACTGTGAGATGTAATTAGGTGTACTATAATATATAGCTAGGTACACTGAGATGTAATTAGGTGCAAAATAAGATATAACTAGGTACACTGTGTGATATAATTAGGTGCACTATAAGATATAGCTAGGTACACTGTGAGATATAGTTAGGTGCACTATAAGATATAGCTAGGTACACTGTGAGATGTAATTAGGTGTACTATAAGATGTAACTAGGTACACTGTGAGATGTAATTAGGTGCACTATAAGATATAGCTAGGTACACTGTGTGATATAATTAGGTGCACTATAAGATATAGCTAGGTACACTGTGAGATGTAATTATGTGCACTATAAGATATAGCTAGGTACACTGTGAGATGTAATTAGGTGCACTATAAGATATAGCTAGGTACACTGTGAGATGTAATTAGGTGTACCATAAGATATAGCTAGGTGTACTGTGAGATGTAATTAGTTGCACTATAAGATATAGCTAGGTACACTGTGAGATGTAATTAGGTGTACCATAAGATATAGCTAGGTGTACTGTGAGATGTAATTAGTTGCACTATAAGATATCGCTAGGTACACTGTGAGATGTAATTAGGTGTACCATAAGATATAGCTAGGTGTACTGTGAGATGTAATTAGTTGCACTATAAGATATAGCTAGGTACACTGTGAGATGTAATTAGGTGCACTATAAGATATAGTTAGGTACACTGTGAGATGTAATTAGGTGCACTATAAGATATAGCTAGGTACACTGTGAGATGTAATTAGGTGCACTATCAGATATAGCTAGGTACACTGTGAGATGTAATTAGGTGCACTATAAGATATAGCTAGGTACACTGTGAGATGTAATTAGGTGCACTATCAGATATAGCTAGGTACACTGTGAGATGTAATTAGGTGCACTATCAGATATAGCTAGGTACACTGTGAGATGTAATTAGGTGCACTATAAGATATAGCTAGGTATACTGTGAGATGTAATTAGGTGTACCATAAGATATAGCTAGGTACACTGTGAGATGTAATTAGGTGCACTATAAGATATAGCTATGTACACTGTGAGATGTAATTAGGTGCACTATAAGATTATAGCTAGGTACACTGTGAGATGTAATTAGGTGCACTAAAAGATATAGCTAGGTACACTGTGAGATGTAATTAGGTGCACTATAAGATATAGCTAGGTACACTGTGAGATGTAATTAGGTGCACCATAAGATGTAATTTGGTGCACTGTGAGATGTAATTAGGTGCACCATAAAATGTAACTAGATGCACTATAAGATGTAACTAGGTGCACTGTGAGATGTAATTAGGTGTACTGTGAGATGTAACTAGGTGCACCTTAAGATGTAATTAGGTGCACCATAAGATGTAACTAGGTGCACCGTGAGATGTAACTAGGTGCACCATAAGATGTAACTAGGTGCACCATAAGATGTAACTAGGTGTACTATAATATGTAACTAGGTGCACTGTGAGATATAATTAGGTGCACCATAAGATGTAACTAGGAGTACTATGAGATGAAATTAGGTGCACCATAAGATGTTACTACGTGTACTGTGAGATGTAATTAGGTGCACCGTGAGATGTAATTAGGTGCACTATAAGATATAGCTAGGTACACTGTGAGATGTACTTAATTGCACTATAAGATATAGCTAGGTATACTGTGAGATGTAATTAGGTGCACTATAAGATATAGCTAAGTACACTGTGAAATGTAATTAGGTGCACTATAAGATATAGCTAGGTACACTGTGAGATGTAATTATGTACACTATAAGATATAGTTAGGTACACTGTGAGATGTAATTAGGTGCACTATAAGATATAGCTAGGTACACTGTGAGATGTAATTAGGTGCACTATAAGATATAGCTGGGTACACTGTGAGATGTAATTAGGTGCACTATAAGATATAGCTAGGTACACTGTGAGATGTAATTAGGTGCACTATAAGATATAGCTAGGTACACTGTGAGATGTAATTAGGTGCACTATCAGATATAGCTAGGTACACTGTGAGATGTAATTAGGTGTACTATAAGATATAGCTAGGTGTACTGTGAGATGTAATTAGGTGCACTATAAGATATAGCTAGGTACACTGTGAGATGTACTTAATTGCACTATAAGATATAGCTAGGTATACTGTGAGATGTAATTAGGTGCACTATAAGATATAGCTAAGTACTCTGTGAAATGTAATTAGGTGCACTATAAGATATAGCTAGGTACACTGTGAGATGTAATTAGGTGCACTATAAGATATAGCTAGGTACATTGTGAGATAGAATTAGGTGCACTATAAGATATAGCTAGGTGTACTGTGAGATGTAATTAGGTGTACTATAAGATATAGCTAGGTACACTGTGAGATGTAATTAGGTGTACTATAAGATATAGCTAGGTACACTGTGAGATGTAATTAGGTGTACTATAAGATATAGCTAGGTACACTGTGAGATGTAATTAGGTGCACTATAAGATATAGCTAGGTACACTGTGAGATGTAATTAGGTGTACCTTAAGATATAGCTAGGTACACTGTGAGATATAATTAGGTGCTCTATAAGATATAGCTAGGTGTACTGGGAGATGTAATTAGGTGTACTATAAGATATAGCTAGGTACACTGTGAGATGTAATTAGCTTCACTATAAGATATAGCTGGGTACACTGTGAGATGTAATTAGGTCCACTATAAGATATAGCTAGGTACACTGTGAGATGTAATTAGGTCCACTATAAGATATAGCTAGGTACACTGTGAGATGTAAGTAGGTGCACTATAAGATATAGCTAGGTACACTGTGAGATGTAATTAGGTGCACTATAAGATATAGCTAGGTACACTGTGAGATGTAATTAGGTGCACTATAAGATATAGCTGGGTACACTGTGAGATGTGATTAGGTGCACTATAAGATATAGCTAGGTACACTGTGAGATGTAATTAGGTGCACTATAAGATATAGCTAGGTACACTGTGAGATGTAATTAGGTCCACTATAAGATATAGCTAGGTACACTGTGAGATGTAATCAGGTGCACTATAAGATATAGCTAGGTACACTGTGAGATATAATTAGGTGCACTATAAGATATAGCTAGGTACACTGTGAGATGTAATTAGGTGTACTATAAGATATAGCTGGGTACACTGTGAGATGTAATTAGGTGCACTATAAGATATAGCTAGGTACACTGTGAGATGTAATTAGGTGCACTATAAGATATAGCTAGGTACACTGTGAGATGTAATTAGGTCCACTATAAGATATAGCTAGGTACACTGTGAGATGTAATCAGGTGCACTATAAGATATAGCTAGGTACACTGTGAGATATAATTAGGTGCACTATAAGATATAGCTAGGTACACTGTGAGATGTAATTAGATGCACTATAAGATATAGCTAGGTACACTGTGAGATGTAATTAGGTGCACTATTAGATATAGCTAGGTGTACTGTGAGATGTAATTAGGTGCACTATAAGATATAGCTAGGTACACTGTGAGATATAATTAGGTGCACTATAAGATATAGCTAGGTGTACTGTGAGATGTAATTAGGTGCACTATAAGATATAGCTAGGTACACTGTGAGATGTAATTAGGTGTAGCATAAGATGTAACTAGGTGCACCATAAGATGTAACTAGGTGTACTATAATATGTAACTAGGTGTACTGTGAGATGTAATTAGGTGCACTGTGAGATGTAATTAGGTGCACTATAAGACGTAACTAGGGGCACTGTGAGATGTAATTAGGTGCACTATAAGATATAGCTAGGTACACTGTGAGATGTAATTAGGTGCACTATAAGATATAGCTAGGTACACTGTGAGATGTAATTAGGTGCACTATAAGATATAACTAGGTGCACCATAAGATGTAACTAGGTGTACTATGAGATGAAATTAGGTGCACCATAAATGTAACTAGGTGTACTGTGAGATGTAATTAGGTGCACTGTGAGATGTAATTAGGTGCACTATAAGATATAGCTAGGTACACTGTGAGATGTAATTAGGTGCACTATAAGATATAGCTAGGTACACTGTGAGATGTAATTAGGTGCACTATAAGATATAGCTAGGTACACTGTGAGATGTAATTAGGTGCACTATAAGATATAACTAGGTACACTGTGTGATATAATTAGGTGCACTATAAGATATAGCTAGGTACACTGTGAGATGTAATTAGGTGCACTATTAGATATAGCTAGGTGTACTGTGAGATGTAATTAGGTGCACTATAAGATATAGCTAGGTACACTGTGAGATATAATTAGGTGCACTATAAGATATAGCTAGGTGTACTGTGAGATGTAATTAGGTGCACTATAAGATATAGCTAGGTACACTGTGAGATGTAATTAGGTGTAGCATAAGATGTAACTAGGTGCACCATAAGATGTAACTAGGTGTACTATAATATGTAACTAGGTGTACTGTGAGATGTAATTAGGTGCACTGTGAGATGTAATTAGGTGCACTATAAGACGTAACTAGGGGCACTGTGAGATGTAATTAGGTGCACTATAAGATATAGCTAGGTACACTGTGAGATGTAATTAGGTGTAGCATAAGATGTAACTAGGTGCACCATAAGATGTAACTAGGTGTACTATAATATGTAACTAGGTGCACTGTGAGATGTAATTAGGTGCACCATCTGATGTAACTAGTGTACTGTGAGATGTAATTATGTGCACTGTGAGTTGTAATTAGGTGTACTATAAGATGTAACTAGGTGCACTGTGAGATGTAATTAGGTGCACTATAAGACGTAACTAGGTGCACTCTGAGATGTAATTAGGTGCACTATAAGATATAGCTAGGTGCACTGTGAGATGTAATTAGGTGCACTATAAGATATAGCTAGGTACACTGTGAGATGTAATTAGGTGCACTATAAGATATAGCTGGGTACACTGTGAGATGTAATTAGGTGCACTATAAGATATAGCTAGGTACACTGTGAGATATAATTAGGTGCACTATAAGATATAGCTAGGTACACTGTGAGATGTAATTAGGTGTACTATAAGATATAGCTAGGTACACTGTGAGATGTAATTAGGTGCACTATAAGATATAGCTAGGTACACTGTGAGATGTAATTAGGTGCACTATAAAATATAGCTAGGTACACTGTGAGATGTAATTAGGTGCACTATAAGATATAGCTAGGTACACTGTGAGATGTAATTAGGTGTACCATAAGATGTAACTAGGTGCACCATAAGATGTAACTTGGTGTACTATAATATGTAACTAGGTGCACTGTGAGATGTAATTAGGTGCACCATAAGATGTAACTAGGTGTACTATGAGATGAAATTAGGTGCACTATAAGATATAGCTAGGTACACTGTGAGATATAATTAGGTGTACTATAAGATATAGCTAGGTGTACTGTGAGATGTAATTAGGTGCACTATAAGATTATAGCTAGGTACACTGTTAGATGTAATTAGGTGCACTATAAGATATAGCTAGGTGTACTGTGAGATGTAATTATGTGCACTATAAGATTATAGCTAGGTACATTGTGAGATGTAATTAGGTGCACTATAAGATATAGCTAGGTGTACTGTGAGATGTAATTAGGTGCACTATAAGATTATAGCTAGATACACTGTGAGATGTAATTAGGTGCACTATAAGATTATAGCTAGGTACACTGTGAGATGTAATTAGGTGCACTATAAGATATAGCTAGGTGTACTGTGAGATGTAATTAGGTGCACTATAAGATTATAGCTAGGTACACTGTGAGATGTAATTAGGTGCACTATAAGATATAGCTAAGTGTACTGTGAGATGTAATTAGGTGCACTATAAGATTATAGCTAGGTACACTGTGAGATGTAAATAGGTGCACTATAAGATATAGCTAGGTGTACTGTGAGATGTAATTAGGTGCACTATAAGATTATAGCTAGGTACACTGAGATGAAATTAGGTGCACTATAAGATATAGCTAGGTGTACTGTGAGATGTAATTAGGTGCACTATAAGATTATAGCTAGGTACACTGTAAGATGTAATTAGGTGCACTATAAGATATAGCTAGGTATACTGTGAGATATAATTAGGTGCACTATAAGATATAGCTAGGTACACTGTGAGATGTAATTAGGTGTACCTTAAGATATAGCTAGGTACACTGTAAGATGTAATTAGGTGCACTATAAGATATAGCTAGGTACACTGTGAGATGTAATTAGGTGTACCTTAAGATATAGCTAGGTACACTGTAAGATGTAATTAGGTGCACTATAAGATATAGCTAGGTACACTGTGAGATGTAATTTGGTGTACCTTAAGATATAGCTAGGTACACTGTGAGATGTAATTAGGTGTACCTTAAGATATAGCTAGGTACACTGTGAGATATAATTAGGTGCTCTATAAGATATAGCTAGGTGTACTGGGAGATGTAATTAGGTGTACTATAAGATATAGCTAGGTACACTGTGAGATGTAATTAGCTTCACTATAAGATATAGCTGGGTACACTGTGAGATGTAATTAGGTGTACCTTAAGATATAGCTAGGTACACTGTGAGATATAATTAGGTGCTCTATAAGATATAGCTAGGTGTACTGGGAGATGTAATTAGGTGTACTATAAGATATAGCTAGGTACACTGTGAGATGTAATTAGCTTCACTATAAGATATAGCTGGGTACACTGTGAGATGTAATTAGGTCCACTATAAGATATAGCTAGGTACACTGTGAGATGTAAGTAGGTGCACTATAAGATATAGCTAGGTACACTGTGAGATGTAATTAGGTGCACTATAAGATATAGCTAGGTACACTGTGAGATGTAATTAGGTGCACTATAAGATATAGCTGGGTACACTGTGAGATGTAATTAGGTACACTATAAGATATAGCTAGGTACACTGTGAGATGTAATTAGGTGCACTATAAGATATAGCTAGGTACACTGTGAGATGTAATTAGGTGTACTATAAGATATAGCTAGGTACACTGTGAGATGTAATTAGGTGCACTATAAGATATAGCTAGGTACACTGTGAGATGTAATTAGGTGCACTATAAGATATAGCTAGGTACACTGTGAGATGTAATTAGGTGTACTATAAGATATAGCTAGGTACACTGTGAGATGTAATTAGGTGCACCATAAGATATAGCTAGGTACACTGTGAGATGTACTTAATTGCACTATAAGATATAGCTAGGTACACTGTGAGATGTAGTTAGGTGCACTATAAGATATAGCTAGGTACAGTGTGAGATGTAATTAGGTGCACTATAAGATATAGCTAGGTACACTGTGAGATGTAATTAGGTGCACTATAAGATATAGCTAGGTACACTGTGAGATGTAATTAGATGCACTATAAGATATAGCTAGGTACACTGTGAGATGTAATTAGATGCACTATAAGATATAGCTAGGTACACTGTGAGATGTAATTAGATGCACTATAAGATATAGCTAGGTACACTGTGAGATGTAATTAGGTGCACTATAAGATATAGCTAGGTACACTGTGAGATGTAATTAGGTGCACTATAAGATATAGCTAGGTACACTGTGAGATATAATTAGGTGCACTATAAGATATAGCTAGGTACACTGTGAGATGTAATTAGGTGCACTATAAGATATAGCTAGGTACACTGTGAGATGTAATTAGATGCACTATAAGATATAGCTAGGTACACTGTGAGATGTAATTAGATGCACTATAAGATATAACTAGGTGCACCATAAGATGTAACTAGGTGTACTATGAGATGAAATTAGGTGCACCATAAGATGTAACTAGGTGCACTGTGAGATGTAATTAGGTGCACTATAAGATATAGCTAGGTACACTGTGAGATGTAATTAGGTGCACTATAAGATATAGCTAGGTACACTGTGAGATGTAATTAGGTGCACTATAAGATATAGCTAGGTACACTGTGAGATGTAATTAGGTGCACTATAAGATATAACTAGGTACACTGTGTGATATAATTAGGTGCACTATAAGATATAGCTAGGTGTACTGTGAGATGTAATTAGGTGCACTATTAGATATAGCTAGGTGTACTGTGAGATGTAATTAGGTGCACTATAAGATATAGCTAGGTACACTGTGAGATATAATTAGGTGCACTATAAGATATTGCTAGGTACACTGTGAGATGTAATTAGGTGTAGCATAAGATGTAACTAGGTGCACCATAAGATGTAACTAGGTGTACTATAATATGTAACTAGGTGCACTGTGAGATGTAATTAGGTGCACCATCTGATGTAACTAGTGTACTGTGAGATGTAATTATGTGCACTGTGAGTTGTAATTAGGTGTACTATAAGATGTAACTAGATGCACTGTGAGATGTAATTAGGTGCACTATAAGACGTAACTAGGTGCACTCTGAGATGTAATTAGGTGCACTATAAGATATAGCTAGGTGCACTGTGAGATGTAATTAGGTGCACTATAAGATATAGCTAGGTACACTGTGAGATGTAATTAGGTGCACTATAAGATATAGCTGGGTACACTGTGAGATGTAATTAGGTGCACTATAAGATATAGCTAGGTACACTGTGAGATATAATTAGGTGCACTATAAGATATAGTTAGGTACACTGTGAGATGTAATTAGGTGTACTATAAGATATAGCTAGGTACACTGTGAGATGTAATTAGGTGCACTATAAGATATAGCTAGGTACACTGTGAGATGTAATTAGGTGCACTATAAGATATAGCTAGGTACACTGTGAGATGTAATTAGGTGCACTATAAGATATAGCTAGGTACACTGTGAGATGTAATTAGGTGCACTATAAGATATAGCTAGGTACACTGTGAGATATAATTAGGTGCACTATAAGATATAGCTAGGTACACTGTGAGATGTAATTAGGTGCACTATAAGATATAGCTAGGTACACTGTGAGATGTAATTAGGTGCACTATAAGATATAGCTAGGTACACTGTGAGATGTAATTAGGTGCACTATAAAATATAGCTAGGTACACTGTGAGATGTAATTAGGTGCACTATAAAATATAGCTAGGTACACTGTGAGATGTAATTAGGTGCACTATAAGATATAGCTAGGTACACTGTGAGATGTAATTAGGTGTACCATAAGATGTAACTTGGTGTACTATAATATGTAACTAGGTGCACTGTGAGATGTAATTAGGTGCACCATAAGATGTAACTAGGTGTACTATGAGATGAAATTAGGTACACTATAAGATATAGCTAGGTACACTGTGAGATATAATTAGGTGTACTATAAGATATAGCTAGGTGTACTGTGAGATGTAATTAGGTGCACTATAAGATTATAGCTAGGTACACTGTTAGATGTAATTAGGTGCACTATAAGATATAGCTAGGTGTACTGTGAGATGTAATTAGGTGCACTATAAGATTATAGCTAGGTATACTGTGAGATGTAATTAGGTGCACTATAAGATATAGCTAGGTGTACTGTGAGATGTAATTAGGTGCACTATAAGATTATAGCTAGATACACTGTGAGATGTAATTAGGTGCACTATAAGATTATAGCTAGGTACACTGTGAGATGTAATTAGGTGCACTATAAGATATAGCTAGGTGTACTGTGAGATGTAATTAGGTGCACTATAAGATTATAGCTAGGTACACTGTGAGATGTAATTAGGTGCACTATAAGATATAGCTAAGTGTACTGTGAGATGTAATTAGGTGCACTATAAGATTATAGCTAGGTACACTGTGAGATGTAAATAGGTGCACTATAAGATATAGCTAGGTGTACTGTGAGATGTAATTAGGTGCACTATAAGATTATAGCTAGGTACACTGAGATGAAATTAGGTGCACTATAAGATATAGCTAGGTGTACTGTGAGATGTAATTAGGTGCACTATAAGATTATAGCTAGGTACACTGTAAGATGTAATTAGGTGCACTATAAGATATAGCTAGGTATACTGTGAGATATAATTAGGTGCACTATAAGATATAGCTAGGTACACTGTGAGATGTAATTAGGTGTACCTTAAGATATAGCTAGGTACACTGTAAGATGTAATTAGGTGCACTATAAGATATAGCTAGGTATACTGTGAGATATAATTAGGTGCACTATAAGATATAGCTAGGTACACTGTGAGATGTAATTTGGTGTACCTTAAGATATAGCTAGGTACACTGTGAGATGTAATTAGGTGCACTATAAGATATAGCTAGCTACACTGTGAGATGTAATTAGGTGCACTATAAGATATAGCTAGGTACACTGTGAGATGTAATTAGGTGCACTATAAGATATAGCTAGGTACACTGTGAGATGTAATTAGGTGCACTATAAGTTATAGCTAGGTACACTGTGAGATATAATTAGGTGCAGTATAAGATATAGCTAGGTACACTGTAAGATGTAATTAGGTGTACTATAAGATATAGCTAGGTACACTGTGAGATATAATTAGGTGCACTATAAGATATAGCTAGGTACACTGTGAGATGTAATTAGGTGTACTATAAGATATAGCTAGGTACACTGTGAGATGTAATTAGGTGCATTATAAGATATAGCTAGGTACACTGTGAGATATAATTAGGTGCACTATAAGATATAGCTAGGTACATTGTGAGATGTAATTAGGTGCACTATAAGATATGGCTAGGTACACTGTGAGATGTAATTAGGTGTACCATAAGATGTAATTAGGTGCACCATAAGATGTAACTAGGTGTACTATGAGATGTAATTAGGTGCACCATCAGATGTAACTAGGTGTACTGTGAGATGTAATTATGTGCACTGTGAGTTGTAATTAGGTGTACTATAAGATGTAACTAGGTGCACTGTGAGATGTAATTAGGTGCACCATAAGATACAGCTAGGTACACTGTGAGATGTAATTAGGTGCACCATAAGATATAGCTAGGTACATTGTGAGATGTAATTAGGTGCACTATAAGATATGGCTGGGTACACTGTGAGATATAATTAGGTGCACTATAAGATATAGCTAGGTACACTGTGAGATGTAATTAGGTGCACTATAAGATATAGCTAGGTACACTGTCAGATGTAATTAGGTGCACTATAGGATATAGCTAGGTACACTGTGAGATGTAATTAGGTGCACTATAAGATATAGCTGGGTACACTGTGAGATGTAATTAGGTGCACTATAAGATATAGCTAGTTACACTGTGAGATATAATTAGGTGCACTATAAGATATAGCTAGGTACACTGTGAGATGTAATTAGGTGCACTATAAGATATAGCTAGGTACACTGTGAGATGTAATTAGGTGCACTATAAGTTATAGCTAGGTACACTGTGAGATATAATTAGGTGCACTATAAGATATAGCTAGGTACACTGTGAGATGTAATTAGGTGCACTATAAGATATAGCTAGGTACACTGTGAGATGTAATTAGGTGTACTATAAGATATAGCTAGGTACACTGTGAGATGTAATTAGGTGCACTATAAGATATAGCTAGGTATACTGTGAGATGTAATTAGATGCACTATAAGATATAGCTAGGTGTACTGTGAGATGTAATTTGGTGCACTATAAGATATAGCTAGGTACACTGTGAGATGTAATTAGGTGTACCATAAGATGTAACTAGGTGCACCATAAGATGTAACTTGGTGTACTATAATATGTAACTAGGTGCACTGTGAGATGTAATTAGGTGCACCATAAGATGTAACTAGGTGTACTATGAGATGAAATTAGGTGCACTATAAGATATAGCTAGGTACACTGTGAGATATAATTAGGTGTACTATAAGATATAGCTAGGTACACTGTGAGATGTAATTAGATGCACTATAAGATATAGCTAGGTGTACTGTGAGATGTAATTAGGTGCACTATAAGATATAGCTAGGTGTACTGTGAGATGTAATTAGGTGCACTATAAGATTATAGCTAGGTACACTGTGAGATGTAATTAGGTGCACTACAAGATATAGCTAGGTGTACTGTGAGATGTAATTAGGTGCACTATAAGATTATAGCTAGGTACACTGTGAGATGTAATTATGTGCACTATAAGATTATAGCTAGGTACACTGTGAGATGTAATTAGATGCACTATAATATATAGCTAGGTGTACTGTGAGATGTAATTAGGTGCACTATAAGATTATAGCTAGGTACACTGTGAGATGTAATTAGGTGCACTATAAAATATAGCTAGGTACACTGTGAGATGTAATTAGGTGCACTATAAGATATAGCTAGGTACACTGTGAGATGTAATTAGGTGTACCTTAAGTTATAGCTAGGTACACTGTGAGATGTAATTAGGTGCACTATAAGATTATAGCTAGGTACACTGTGAGATGTAATTAGGTGCACTATAAGATATAGCTAGGTGTACTGTGAGATGTAATTAGGTGCACTATAAGATTATAGCTAGGTACACTGTGAGATGTAATTAGGTGCACTATAAGATATAGCTAGGTATACTGTGAGATATAATTAGGTGCACTATAAGATATAGCTAGGTACACTGTGAGATGTAATTAGGTGTACCTTAAGATATAGCTAGGTACACTGTGAGATGTAATTAGGTGCACTATAAGATATAGCTAGGTACACTGTGAGATGTAATTAGGTGTACCTTAAGTTATAGCTAGGTACACTGTGAGATGTAATTAGGTGCACTATAAGATATAGCTAGGTGTACTGTGAGATGTAATTAGGTGCACTATAAGATATAGCTAGTTACACTGTGAGATGTAATTAGGTGCACTATAAGATATAGCTAGGTACACTGTGAGATATAATTAGGTGCACTATAAGATATAGCTAGGTACACTGTAAGATGTAATTAGGTGTACTATAAGATATAGCTAGGTACACTGTGAGATATAATTAGGTGCACTATAAGATATAGCTAGGTACACTGTGAGATGTAATTAGGTGCACTATAAGATATAGCTAGGCACACTGTGAGATGTAATTAGGTGCACTATAAGATATATCTAGGTATACTGTGAGATGTAATTAAGTGCACTATAAGATATAGCTAGGTACACTGTGAGATGTAATTAGGTGCACTATAAGATATAGCTAGGTACACTGTGAGATGTAATTAGGTGCACTATAAAATATAGCTAGGTATACTGTGAGATGCAATTAAGTGCACTATAAGATATAGCTAGGTACACTGTGAGATGTAATTAGGTGTACCATAAGATGTAACTAGGTGCACCATAAGATGTAACTAGGTGTACTATAATATGTAACTAGGTGCACTGTGAGATGTAATTAGGTGCACCATAAGATGTAACTAGGTGTACTGTGAGATGTAATTATGTGCACTGTGAGTTGTAATTAGGTGTACTATAAGATGTAACTAGGTGCACTGTGAGATGTAATTAGGTGCACCATAAGATACAGCTAGGTTCACTGTGAGATGTAATTAGGTGCACCATAAGATATAGCTAGGTACATTGTGAGATGTAATTAGGTGCACTATAAGATATAGCTGGGTACACTGTCAGATATAATTAGGTGCACTATAAGATATAGCTAGGTACACTGTGAGATGTAATTAGGTGCACTATAAGATATAGCTAGGTATACTGTGAGATGTAATTAGGTGCACAATAAGATATAGCTAGGTACACTGTGAGATGTAATTAGGTGCACTATAAGATATAGCTAGGTACACTGTGAGATGTAATTAGGTGCACTATAAGATATAGTTAGGTACACTGTGAGATGTAATTAGGTGCACTAAAAGATATAGCTAGGTATACTGTGAGATGTAATTGGGTGTACTATAAGATATAGCTAGGTGCACTGTGAGATGTAATTAGGTGCACTATCAGATATAGCTAGGTACACTGTGAGATGTAATTAGGTGCACTAAAAGATATAGCTAGGTACACTGTGAGATGTAATTAGGTGCACTATTAGATATAGCTAGGTATACTGTGAGATGTAATTAGGTGTACTATCAGATATAACTAGGTGCACTGTGAGATGTAATTAGGTGCATTATCAGATATAGCTAGGTACACTGTGAGATGTAATTAGGTGCACTATAAGATATAGCTAGGTACACTGTGAGATGTAATTAGGTGCACTATTAGATATAGCTAGGTATACTGTGAGATGTAATTAGGTGTACTATCAGATATAACTAGGTGCACTGTGAGATGTAATTAGGTGCACTATAAGATATAGCTAGGTACACTGTGAGATATAAGTAGGTGCACTATAAGATATAGCTAGGTATATTGTGAGATGTAATTAGGTCCACTATAAGATATAGCTAGGTACACTGTGAGATGTAATTAGGTGCACTATAAGATATAGCTAGGTACACTGTGAGATGTAATTAGGTGTACCATAAGATGTAACTAGGTGCACTGTGAGCTGTAATTAGGTGCACTGTGAGATGTAATTAGGTGCATTATAAGATATAGCTAGGTACACTGTGAGATGTAATTAGGTGCACTATAAGATATAGCTAGGTACACTGGGAGATGTAATTAGGTGCACTATAAGATATAGCTAGCTACACTGTGAGCTGTAATTAGGTGCACTATAAGATATAGCTAGGTACACTGTGAGATGTAATTAGGTGCACTATAAGATATAGCTAGGTACACTGTGAGATGTAATTAGGTGCACTATAAGATATAGCTAGGTACACTGTGAGATGTAATTAGGTGCACTATAAGATATAGCTGGGTACACTGTGAGATGTAATTAGGTGCACTATAAGATATAGCTAGGTACACTGTGAGATATAATTAGGTGCACTATAAGATATAGCTAGGTACACTGTGAGATATAATTAGGTGCACTATAAGATATAGCTAGGTACACTGTGAGATGTAATTAGGTGCACTATAAGTTATAGCTAGGTACACTGTGAGATATAATTAGGTGCACTATAAGATATAGCTAGGTACACTGTGAGATGTAATTAGGTGTACTTTAAGATATAGCTAGGTACACTGTGAGATGTAATTAGGTGCACTATAAGATATAGCTAGGTACACTGTGAGATGTAATTAGGTGCACTATAAGATATAGCTAGGTGTACTGTGAGATGTAATTAGGTGCACTATAATATATAGCTAGGTACACTGTGAGATGTAATTAGGTGCACTATAAGATATAGCTAGGTACACTGTGAGATGTAATTAGGTGCACTATAAGATATAGCTAGGTACACTGTGAGATGTATTTAGGTGCACTATAAGATATAGCTAGGTGTACTGTGAGATGTAATTAGGTGTACCATAAGATGTAACTAGGTGCACTGTGAGATGTAATTAGGTGCCCTATAAGATATAGCTAGGTACTCTGTGAGATGTAATTAGGTGCACTATAAGATATAGCTAGGTACTCTGTGAGATGTAATTAGGTGCACTATAAGATATAGCTAGGTACACTGTGAGCTGTAATTAGGTGCACTATAAGATATAACTAGGTACACTGTGAGATGTAATTATGTGCACTATAAGATATAGCTGGGTACACTGTGAGATGTAATTAGGTGCACTATAAGATATAGCTAGGTACACTGTGAGATGTAATTAGGTGCACTATAAGATATAGCTAGGTTCTCTGTGAGATGTAATTAGGCGCACTATAAGATATAGCTAGGTGTACTGTGAGATGTAATTAGGTGCACTATAAGCTTATAGCTAGGTACACTGTGAGATGTAATTAGGTGTAACATAAGATGTAACTAGGAGCACTGTGAGATGTAATTAGGTGCACTATAAGATATAGCTAGGTACACTGTGAGATGTAATTAGGTGCACTATAAGATATAGCTAGGTACACTGTGAGATGTAATTAGGTGCACTATTAGATATAGCTAGGTATACTGTGAGATGTAATTAGGTGTACTATCAGATATAACTAGGTGCACTGTGAGATGTAATTAGGTGCACTATAAGATATAGCTAGGTACACTGTGAGATATAAGTAGGTGCACTATAAGATATAGCTAGGTATATTGTGAGATGTAATTAGGTCCACTATAAGATATAGCTAGGTACACTGTGAGATGTAATTAGGTGCACTATAAGATATAGCTAGGTACACTGTGAGATGTAATTAGGTGTACCATAAGATGTAACTAGGTGCACTGTGAGCTGTAATTAGGTGCACTGTGAGATGTAATTAGGTGCATTATAAGATATAGCTAGGTACACTGTGAGATGTAATTAGGTGCACTATAAGATATAGCTAGGTACACTGGGAGATGTAATTAGGTGCACTATAAGATATAGCTAGGTACACTGTGAGCTGTAATTAGGTGCACTATAAGATATAGCTAGGTACACTGTGAGATGTAATTAGGTGCACTATAAGATATAGCTAGGTACACTGTGAGATGTAATTAGGTGCACTATAAGATATAGCTAGGTACACTGTGAGATGTAATTAGGTGCACTATAAGATATAGCTGGGTACACTGTGAGATGTAATTAGGTGCACTATAAGATATAGCTAGGTACACTGTGAGATATAATTAGGTGCACTATAAGATATAGCTAGGTACACTGTGAGATATAATTAGGTGCACTATAAGATATAGCTAGGTACACTGTGAGATGTAATTAGGTGCACTATAAGTTATAGCTAGGTACACTGTGAGATATAATTAGGTGCACTATAAGATATAGCTAGGTACACTGTGAGATGTAATTAGGTGTACTTTAAGATATAGCTAGGTACACTGTGAGATGTAATTAGGTGCACTATAAGATATAGCTAGGTACACTGTGAGATGTAATTAGGTGCACTATAAGATATAGCTAGGTGTACTGTGAGATGTAATTAGGTGCACTATAATATATAGCTAGGTACACTGTGAGATGTAATTAGGTGCACTATAAGATATAGCTAGGTACACTGTGAGATGTAATTAGGTGCACTATAAGATATAGCTAGGTACACTGTGAGATGTATTTAGGTGCACTATAAGATATAGCTAGGTGTACTGTGAGATGTAATTAGGTGTACCATAAGATGTAACTAGGTGCACTGTGAGATGTAATTAGGTGCCCTATAAGATATAGCTAGGTACTCTGTGAGATGTAATTAGGTGCACTATAAGATATAGCTAGGTACTCTGTGAGATGTAATTAGGTGCACTATAAGATATAGCTAGGTACACTGTGAGCTGTAATTAGGTGCACTATAAGATATAACTAGGTACACTGTGAGATGTAATTATGTGCACTATAAGATATAGCTGGGTACACTGTGAGATGTAATTAGGTGCACTATAAGATATAGCTAGGTACACTGTGAGATGTAATTAGGTGCACTATAAGATATAGCTAGGTTCTCTGTGAGATGTAATTAGGCGCACTATAAGATATAGCTAGGTGTACTGTGAGATGTAATTAGGTGCACTATAAGCTTATAGCTAGGTACACTGTGAGATGTAATTAGGTGTAACATAAGATGTAACTAGGAGCACTGTGAGATGTAATTAGGTGCACTATAAGATATAGCTAGGTACACTGTGAGATGTAATTAGGTGCACTATAAGATATAGCTAGGTACACTGTGAGATGTAATTAGGTGCACTATAACATATAGCTAGGTACACTGTGAGATGTAATTAGGTGCACTATAAGATATAGCTAGGTGTACTATGAGATGTAATTAGGTGCACTATAAGATATAGCTAGGTACACTGTGAGCTGTAATTAGGTGCACTATAAGATATATCTAGGTACACTGTGAGATGTAATTAGGTGCACTATAAGATATAACTAGGTACACTGTGTGATATAATTAGGTGCACTATAAGATATAGCTAGGTACACTGTGAGATGTAATTAGGTGCACTATAAGATATAGCTAGGTATACTGTGAGATGTAATTAGGTGCACTATAAGATATAGCTAGGTACACTGTGAGATGTAATTAGGTGCACTATAAGATATAGCTAGGTACACTGTAAGATGTAATTAGGTGTACCATAAGATGTAACTAGGTGCACCATAAGATGTAACTAGGTGTACTATAATATGCAACTAGGTGCACTGTGAGATGTAATTAGGTGCACCATAAGATGTAACTAGGTGTACTATGAGATGTAATTAGGTGCACCATAAGATGTAACTAGGTGTACTGTGAGATGTAATTATATGCACTGTGGTTTGTAATTAGGTGTACTATAAGATGTAACTAGGTGCACTGTGAGATGTAATTAGGTGCACCATAAGATACAGCTAGGTACACTGTGAGATGTAATTAGGTGCACCATAAGATATAGCTAGGTACATTGTGAGATGTAATTAGGTGCACTATAAGATATAGCTGGGTACACTGTGAGATGTAATTAGGTGCACTATAAGATATAGCTAGGTACATTGTGAGATGTAATTAGGTGCACTATAAGATATAGCTAGGTACACTGTGAGATGTAATTAGGTGCACTATAAGATATAGCTAGGTACACTGTGAGATGTAATTAGGTGCACTATAAGTTATAGCTAGGTACACTGTGAGATATATTTAGGTGCACTATAAGATATAGCTAGGTACACTGTGAGATGTAATTAGGTGCACTATAAGTTATAGCTAGGTACACTGTGAGATATATTTAGGTGCACTATAAGATATAGCTAGGTACACTGTGAGATGTAATTAGGTGCACTATAAGATATAGCTAGGTGTACGGTGAGATGTAATTAGGTGCACTATAAGATATAGCTAGGTGTACTGTGAGATGTAATTAGGTGTACCATAAGATGTAACTAGGTGCACTGTGAAATGTAATTAGGTGCACTATAAATATAGCTAGGTACAGTGTGAGATGTAATTAGGTGTACTATAAGATATAGCTAGGTACACTGTGAGATGTAATTAGGTGCACCATAAGATATAGCTAGGTACTCTGTGAGATGTAATTAGGTGCACTATAAGATATAGCTAGGTGTACTGTGAGATGTAATTAGGTGCACTATAAGATTATAGCTAGGTACACTGTGAGATGTAATTAGGTGTAACATAAGATGTAACTAGGAGCACTGTGAGATGTAATTAGGTGCACTATAAGATATAGCTAGGTACACTGTGAGATGTAATTAGGTGCACTATAAGATATAGCTAGGTACACTGTGAGATGTAATTAGGTGCACTATAACATATAGCTAGGTACACTGTGAGATGTAATTGGGTGCACTATAAGATATAACTAGGTGCACTGTGAGATGTAATTAGGTGTACTATAAGATATAGCTAGGTATACTGTGAGATGTAATTAGGTGCACTATAAGATATAACTAGGTACACTGTGAGCTGTAATTAGGTGCACTATAAGATTATAGCTAGGTACACTGTGAGATGTAATTAGGTGCACTATAAGATATAGCTAGGTACTCTGTGAGATGTAATTAGGTGCACCATAAGATATAGCTAGGTGCACTATGAGATGTAATTAGGTGCACTATCAGATATAGCTAGGTACACTGTGAGATGTAATTAGGTGCACTAAAAGATATAGCTAGGTACACTGTGAGATGTAATTAGGTGCACTATAAGATATAGCTAGGTATACTGTGAGATGTAATTAGGTGCACTATAAGCTTATAGCTAGGTACACTGTGAAATGTAATTAGGTGTACCATAAGATGTAACTAGGTGCACTGTGAGATGTAATTAGGTGCACTATAAGATATAATTAGGTGCATTGTGAGATGTAATTAGGTGCACTATAAGATATAGCTAGGTACACTGTGAGATGTAATTAGGTGTACTATAAGATATAACTAGGTGCACTGTGAGATGTAATTAGGTGCACTATAAGTTATAGCTAGGTGCACAGTGAGATGTAATTAGGTGCACTATAAGATATAGCTAGGTACACTGTGAGATATAAGTAGGTGCACTATAAGATATAGCTAGGTACTCTGTGAGATGTAATTAGGTGCACTATAAGATATAGCTAGGTACACTGTGAGATGTAATTAGGTGTACCATAAGATGTAACTAGGTGCACTGTGAGCTGTAATTAGGTGCACTGTGAGATGTAATTAGGTGCATTATAAGATATAGCTAGGTACACTGTGAGATGTAATTAGGTGCACTATAAGATATAGCTAGGTACACTGGGAGATGTAATTAGGTGCACTATAAGATATAGCTAGGTACACTGTGAGATGTAATTAGGTGCACTATAAGATATAGCTAGGTACACTGTGAGATGTAATTAGGTGCACTATAAGTTATAGCTAGGTACACTGTGAGATATAATTAGGTGCACTATAAGATATAGCTAGGTACACTGTGAGATGTAATTAGGTGCACTATAAGATATAGCTAGGTACACTGTGAGATATAATTAGGTGCACTATAAGATATAGCTAGGTACACTGTGAGATATAATTAGGTGCACTATAAGATATAGCTAGGTACACTGTGAGATGTAATTAGGTGCACTATAAGTTATAGCTAGGTACACTGTGAGATATAATTAGGTGCACTATAAGATATAGCTAGGTACACTGTGAGATGTAAATAGGTGTACTTTAAGATATAGCTAGGTACACTGTGAGATGTAATTAGGTGCACTATAAGATATAGCTAGGTACACTGTGAGATGTAATTAGGTGCACTATAAGATATAGCTAGGTGTACTGTGAGATGTAATTAGGTGCACTATAATATATAGCTAGGTACACTGTGAGATGTAATTAGGTGCACTATAAGATATAGCTAGGTACACTGTGAGATGTAATTAGGTGCACTATAAGATATAGCTAGGTACACTGTGAGATGTATTTAGGTGCACTATAAGATATAGCTAGGTGTACTGTGAGATGTAATTAGGTGTACCATAAGATGTAACTAGGTGCACTGTGAGATGTAATTAGGTGCCCTATAAGATATAGCTAGGTACTCTGTGAGATGTAATTAGGTGCACTATAAGATATAGCTAGGTACTCTGTGAGATGTAATTAGGTGCACTATAAGATATAGCTAGGTACACTGTGAGCTGTAATTAGGTGCACTATAAGATATAACTAGGTACACTGTGAGATGTAATTATGTGCACTATAAGATATAGCTAGGTGTACTGTGAGATGTAATTAGGTGCACTATAAGCTTATAGCTAGGTACACTGTGAGATGTAATTAGGTGTAACATAAGATGTAACTAGGTGCACTGTGAGATGTAATTAGGTGCACTATAAGATATAGCTAGGTACACTGTGAGATGTAATTAGGTGCACTATAAGATATAGCTAGGTACACTGTGAGATGTAATTAGGTGCACTATAAGCTTATAGCTAGGTACACTGTGAGATGTAATTAGGTGTAACATAAGATGTAACTAGGTGCACTGTGAGATGTAATTAGGTGCACTATAACATATAGCTAGGTACACTGTGAGATGTAATTAGGTGCACTATAAGATATAGCTAGGTGTACTATGAGATGTAATTAGGTGCACTATAAGATATAGCTAGGTACACTGTGAGATGTAATTAGGTGCACTATAAGATATATCTAGGTACACTGTGAGATGTAATTAGGTGCACTATAAGATATAACTAGGTACACTGTGTGATATAATTAGGTGCACTATAAGATATATCTAGGTACACTGTGAGATGTAATTAGGTGCACTATAAGATATAGCTAGGTACACTGTGATATGTAATTAGGTGCACTATAAGATATAGCTAGGTGTACTATGAGATGTAATTAGGTTACTATAAGATATAGCTAGGTACACTGTGAGATGTAATTAGGTGCACTATAAGATATAGCTAGGTACACTGTGAGATGTAATTAGGTGCACTATAAGATATAGCTAGGTATACTGTGAGATGTAATTAGGTGCACTATAAGATATAGCTAGGTACACTGTGAGATGTAATTAGGTGCACTATAAGATATAGCTAGGTACACTGTAAGATGTAATTAGGTGTACCATAAGATGTAACTAGGTGCACCATAAGATGTAACTAGGTGTACTATAATATGTAACTAGGTCCACTGTGAGATGTAATTAGGTGCACCATAAGATGTAACTAGGTGTACTATGAGATGTAATTAGGTGCACCATAAGATATAGCTAGGTATACTGTGAGATGTAATTAGGTGCACTATAAGATATAGCTAGGTACACTCTGAGATGTAATTAGGTGCACTATAAGATATAGCTAGGTACACTGTGAGATGTAATTAGGTGCACTATAAGATATAGCTAGGTGTACTATGAGATGTAATTAGGTGTACTATAAGATATAGCTAGGTACACTGTGAGATGTAATTAGGTGCACTATAACATATAGCTAGGTACACTGTGAGATGTAATTAGGTGCACTATAAGATATAGCTAGGTGTACTATGAGATGTAATTAGGTGTACTATAAGATATAGCTAGGTACACTGTGAGATGTAATTAGGTGTACTATAAGATATAGCTAGGTACACTGTGAGATGTAATTAGGTGCACTATAAGATATAGCTAGGTGCACTGTGAGATGTAATTAGGTGCACTATAAGATAAAACTAGGTACACTGTGAGCTGTAATTAGGTGCACTATAAGATTATAGCTAGGTACACTGTGAGATGTAATTAGATGCACTATAAGATATAGCTAGGTGTACTGTGAGATGTAATTAGGTGCACTATAAGATTATAGCTAGTTACACTGTGAGATGTAATTAGGTGCACTATAAGATATAGCTAGGTACACTGTGAGATGTAATTAGGTGCACTATAAGATATAGCTAGGTACACTGTGAGATGTAATTAGGTGCACTATAAGATATAGCTAGGTACACTGTGAGATGTAATTAGGTGTAACATAAGATGTAACTAGGAGCACTGTGAGATGTAATTAGGTGCACTATAAGATATAGCTAGGTACACTGTGAGATGTAATTAGGTGCACTATAAGATATAGCTAGGTACACTGTGAGATGTAATTAGGTGCACTATAAGATATAGCTAGGTACACTGTGAGATGTAATTAGGTGCACTATAAGATATAGCTAGGTACACTGTGAGATGTAATTAGGTGTACTATAAGATATAGCTAGGTGTACTGTGAGATGTAATTAGGTGCACTATAAGATTATAGCTAGGTACACTGTGAGATGTAATTAGGTGCACTATAAGATATAGCTAGGTACACTGTGAGATGTAATTAGGTGTACTATAAGATATAGCTAGGTGTACTGTGAGATGTAATTAGGTGCACTATAAGATTATAGCTAGGTACACTGTGAGATGTAATTAGGTGCACTATAAGATATAGCTAGGTACACTGTGAGATGTAATTAGGTGCACTATAAGATATAGCTAGGTGTACTGTGAGATGTAATTAGGTGCACTATAAGATTATAGCTAGGTACACTGTGAGATGTAATTAGGTGCACTATAAGATATAGCTAGGTGTACTGTGAGATGTAATTAGGTGCACTATAAGATTATAGCTAGGTACACTGTGAGATGTAATTAGGTGCACTATAAGATATAGCTAGGTGTACTGTGAGATGTAATTAGGTGCACTATAAGATTATAGCTAGGTACACTGTGAGATGTAATTAGGTGCACTATAAGATATAGCTAGGTACACTGTGAGATGTAATTAGGTGCATTATAAGATATATCTAGGTACACTGTGAGATGTAATTAGGTGCACTATGAGATATAACTAGGTACACTGTGTGATATAATTAGGTGCACTATAAGATATAGCTAGGTACACTGTGAGATATAATTAGGTGCACTATAAGATATAGCTAGGTACACTGTGAGATGTAATTAGGTGCATTATAAGATATAGCTAGGCACACTGTGAGATGTAATTAGGTGTACCTTAAGATATAGCTAGGTACACTGTGAGATGTAATTAGGTGCACTATAAGATATAGCTAGGTACACTGTGAGATGTAATTAGGTGTACCTTAAGTTATAGCTAGGTACACTGTGAGATGTAATTAGGTGCACTATAAGATATAGCTAGGTACACTGTGAGATGTAATTAGGTGCACTATAAGATATAGCTAGGTACACTGTGAGATGTAATTAGGTGCACTATAAGATATAGCTAGTTACACTGTGAGATGTAATTAGGTGCACTATAAGATATAGCTAGGTACACTGTGAGATATAATTAGGTGCACTATAAGATATAGCTAGGTACACTGTGAGATGTAATTAGGTGCATTATAAGATATAGCTAGGCACACTGTGAGATGTAATTAGGTGCACTATAAGATATATCTAGGTACACTGTGAGATGTAATTAGGTGCACTATGAGATATAACTAGGTACACTGTGTGATATAATTAGGTGCACTATAAGATATAGCTAGGTACACTGTGAGATGTAATTAGGTGCACTATAAAATATAGCTAGGTATACTGTGAGATGTAATTAGGTGCACTATAAGATATAGCTAGGTACACTGTGAGATGTAATTAGGTGTACCATAAGATGTAACTAGGTGTACTATAATATGTAACTAGGTGCACTGTGAGATGTAATTAGGTGCACCATAAGATGTAACTAGGTGCACTGTGAGATGTAATTAGGTGCACCATAAGATGTAACTAGGTGTACTGTGAGATGTAATTATGTGCACTGTGAGTTGTAATTAGGTGCACTATAAGTTATAGCTAGGTACACTGTGAGATATATTTAGGTGCACTATAAGATATAGCTAGGTACACTGTGAGATGTAATTAGGTGTACTTTAAGATATAGCTAGGTACACTGTGAGATGTAATTAGGTGCACTATAAGATATAGCTAGGTGTACTGTGAGATGTAACTTGGTGTACTATAATATGTAACTAGGTGCACTGTGAGATGTAATTAGGTGCACAATAAGATATAGCTAGGTACACTGTGAGATGTAATTAGGTGCACTATAAGATATAACTAGGTACACTGTGAGATGTAATTAGGTGCACTATTATATATAGCTAGGTATACTGTGAGATGTAATTAGGTGTACTATCAGATATAGCTAGGTACACGGTGAGATGTAATTAGGTGCACTATAAGATAGAGCTAGGTACACGGTGAGATGTAATTAGGTGCACTATAAGATAGAGCTAGGTACACTGTGAAATGTAATTAGGTGCACTATAAGATATAGCTAGGTACACTGTGAGATGTAATTAGGTGCACTATCAGATATAGCTAGGTATACTGTGAGATGTAATTGGGTGTACTATAAGATATAGCTAGGTACACTGTGAGATGTAATTAGGTGCACTATAAGATATAGCTAGGTACACTGTGAGATGTAATTAGGTGTACTATCAGATATAACTAGGTGCACTGTGAGATGTAATTAGGTGCACTATAAGATATAACTAGGTGCACTGTGAGATGTAATTAGGTGCACTATAAGATATAGCTAGGTACACTGTGAGATGTAATTAGGTGCACTATAAGATATAACTAGGTGCACTGTGAGATGTAATTAGGTGCACTATAAGTTATAGCTAGGTGCACAGTGAGATATAATTAGGTGCACTATAAGATATAGCTAGGTACACTGTGAGCTGTAATTAGGTGCACTATAAGATATAACTAGGTGCACTGTGAGATGTAATTAGGTGCACTATAAGTTATAGCTAGGTGCACAGTGAGATGTAATTAGGTGCACTATAAGATATAGCTAGGTACACTGTGAGATGTAATTAGGTGCACTATAATTTATAGCTAGGTACACTGTGAGATATAAGTAGGTGCACTATAAGATATAGCTAGGTACTCTGTGAGATGTAATTAGGTGCACTATAAGATATAGCTAGGTACACTGTGAGATGTAATTAGGTGCACTATAAGATATAGCTAGGTACACTGTGAGATGTAATTAGGTGTACCATAAGATGTAACTAGGTGCACTGTGAGATGTAATTAGGTGCACTGTGAGATGTAATTAGGTGCATTATAAGATATAGCTAGGTACACTGTGAGATGTAATTAGGTGCACTATAAGATATAGCTAGGTACACTGGGAGATGTAATTAGGTGCACTATAAGATATAGCTAGGTACACTGTGAGCTGTAATTAGGTGCACTATAAGATATAGCTAGGTACACTGTGAGATGTAATTAGGTGCACTATAAGATATAGCTAGGTACACTGTGAGATGTAATTAGGTGCACTATAAGATATAGCTAGGTACACTGTGAGATGTAATTAGGTGCACTATAAGATATAGCTGGGTACACTGTGAGATGTAATTAGGTGCACAATAAGATATAGCTAGGTACACTGTGAGATATAATTAGGTGCACTATAAGATATAGCTAGGTACACTATGAGATATAATTAGGTGCACTATAAGATATAGCTAGGTACACTGTGAGATGTAATTAGGTGCACTATAAGTTATAGCTAGGTACACTGTGAGATATAATTAGGTGCACTATAAGATATAGCTAGGTACACTGTGAGATGTAATTAGGTGTACTTTAAGATATAGCTAGGTACACTGTGAGATGTAATTAGGTGCACTATATGATATAGCTAGCTACACTGTGAGATGTAATTAGGTGCACTATAAGATATAGCTAGGTGTACTGTGAGATGTAATTAAGTGCACTATAATATATAGCTAGGTACACTGTGAGATGTAATTAGGTGCACTATAAGATATAGCTAGGTGTACTGTGAGATGTAATTAGGTGCACTATAATATATAGCTAGCTACACTGTGAGATGTAATTAGGTGCACTATAAGATATAGCTAGGTGTACTGTGAGATGTAATTAGGTGTACCATAAGATGTAACTAGGTGCACTGTGAGATGTAATTAGGTGCCCTATAAGATATAGCTAGGTACTCTGTGAGATGTAATTAGGTGCACTATAAGATATAGCTAGGTACACTGTGAGCTGTAATTAGGTGCACTATAAGATATAACTAGGTACACTGTGAGATGTAATTATGTGCACTATAAGATATAGCTGGATACACTGTGAGATGTAATTAGGTGCACTATAAGATATAGCTAGGTACACTGTGAGATGTAATTAGGTGCACTATAAGATATAGATAGGTACACTCTGAGATGTAATTAGGTGCACTATAAGATATAGCTAGGTGCACTGTGAGATGTAATTAGGTGCACTATAAGATATAGCTAGGTACACTCTGAGATGTAATTAGGTGCACTATAAGATATAGCTAGGTACACTGTAAGATGTAATTAGGTGTACCATAAGATGTAACTAGGTGCACCATAAGATGTAACTAGGTGTACTATAATATGTAACTAGGTGCACTGTGAGATGTAATTAGTTGCACTATAAGATATAGCTAGGTACACTGTGAGATGTAATTAGGTGCACCATAAGATATAGCTAGGTGTACTGTGAGATGTAATTAGGTGCACTCTAAGCTTATAGCTAGGTACACTGTGAGATGTAATTAGGTGTAACATAAGATGTAACTAGGAGCACTGTGAGATGTAATTAGGTGCACTATAAGATATAGCTAGGTACACTGTGAGATGTAATTAGGTGCACTATAAGATATAGCGAGGTACACTGTGAGATGTAATTAGGTGCACTATAAGATATATCTAGGTACACTGTGAGATGTAATTAGGTGCACTATAAGATATAACTAGGTACACTGTGTGATATAATTAGGTGCACTATAAGATATAGCTAGGTACACTGTGAGATGTAATTAGGTGCACTATAAGATATAGCTAGGTACACTGTGAGATGTAATTAGGTGCACTATAAGATATAGCTAGGTACACTGTGAGATGTAACTTGGTGTACTATAAGATATAGCTAGGTACACTGTAAGATGTAATTAGGTGCACTATAAGATATAGCTAGGTACACTGTGAGATGTAATTAGGTGCACTATAAGATATAGCTAGGTACACTGTGAGATGTAATTAGGTGTACCATAAGATGTAACTAGGTGCACCATAAGATGTAACTAGGTGTACTATAATATGTAACTAGGTGCACTGTGAGATGTAATTAGGTGCACCATAAGATGTAACTAGGTGTACTATGAGATGTAATTAGGTGCACCATAAGATGTAACTAGGTGTACTGTGAGATGTAATTATGTGCACTGTGGGTTGTAATTAGGTGTACTATAAGATGTAACTAGGTGCACTGTGAGATGTAATTAGGTGCACCATAAGATACAGCTAGGTACACTGTGAGATGTAATTAGGTGCACCATAAGATATAGCTAGGTACATTGTGAGATGTAATTAGGTGCACTATAAGATATAGCTGGGTACACTGTGAGATGTAATTAGGTGCACTATAAGATATAGCTAGGTACATTGTGAGATGTAATTAGGTGCACTATAAGATATAGCTAGGTGTACTGTGAGATGTAATTAGGTGCACTATAAGATATAGCTAGGTGTACTGTGAGATTTAATTAGGTGTACCATAAGATGTAACTAGGTGCACTGTGAAATGTAATTAGGTGCACTATAAGATATAGCTAGGTACACTGTGAGATGTAATTAGGTGCACTAAAAGATATAGCTAGGTACATTGTGAGATGTAATTAGGTGCACTATAAGATATAGCTGGGTACACTGTGAGATGTAATTAGGTGCACTATAAGATATAGCTAGGTACATTGTGAGATGTAATTAGGTGCACTATAAGATATAGCTAGGTACACTGTGAGATGTAATTAGGTGCACTATAAGATATAGCTAGGTACACTGTGAGATGTAATTAGGTGCACTATAATATATAGCTAGGTACACTGTGAGATGTAATTAGGTGCACTATAAGATATAGCTAGGTACACTGTGAGCTGTAATTAGGTGCACTATAAGATATAGCTAGGTGTACTGTGAGATGTAATTAGGTGTACCATAAGATGTAACTAGGTGCACTGTGAGATGTATTTAGGTGCACTATAAGATATAACTAGGTACACTGTGAGATATAATCAGGTGCACTATAAGATATAGCTAGGTACACTGTGAGCTGTAATTAGGTGCACTATAAGATACAGCTAGGTGTACTGTGAGATGTAATTAGGTGTACCATAAGATGTAACTAGGTGCACTGTGAGATGTAATTAGGGGCACTATCAGATATAGCTAGGTACACTGTGAGATGTAATTAGGTGCACTAAAAGATATAGCTAGGTACACTGTGAGATGTAATTAGGTGTACTATAAGATATAGCTAGGTGCACTGTGAGATGTAATTAGGTGCACTATCAGATATAGCTAGGTACACTGTGAGATGTAATTAGGTGCACTATAAGATATAGCTAGGTACACTGTGAGATGTAATTAGGTGCACTAAAAGATATAGCTAGGTATACTGTGAGATGTAATTAGGTGTACTATAAGATATAGCTAGGTGCACTGTGAGATGTAATTAGGGGCACTATCAGATATAGCTAGGTACACTGTGAGATGTAATTAGGTGCACTAAAAGATATAGCTAGGTACACTGTGAGATGTAATTAGGTGTACTATAAGATATAGCTAGATGCACTGTGAGATGTAATTAGGTGCACTATCAGATATAGCTAGGTACACTGTGAGATGTAATTAGGTGCACTATAAGATATAGCTAGGTACACTGTGAGATGTAATTAGGTGCACTATTAGATATAGCTAGGTACACTGTGAGCTGTAATTAGGTGCACTATAAGATATAGCTAGGTGTACTGTGAGATGTAATTAAGTGTACCATAAGATATAGCTAGGTACACTGTGAGATGTAATTAGGTGCACTATTAGATATAGCTAGGTACACTGTGAGATGTAATTAGGTGCACTATAAGATATAGCTAGGTACACTGTGAGATGTAATTAGGTGTACTATAAGATATAGCTAGGTGTACTGTGAGATGTAATTAGGTGTACCATAAGATATAGCTAGGTACACTGAGATGTAATTAGGTGCACTATAAGATATAGCTTGGTACACTGTGAGATATAATTAGGTGCACTATAAGATATAGCTAGGTACAGTGTGAGATGTAATTAGGTGTACTATAAGATATAGCTAGGTGCACAGTGAGATGTAATTAGGTGCACTATAAGATATAGCTAGGTACACTGTGAGATGTAATTAGGTGCACCATAAGATATAGCTAGGTATACTGTGAGATGTAATTAGGTGCACTATAAGATATAACTAGGTACACTGTGAGATGTAATTAGGTGTACCATAAGATATAGCTAGGTACACTGTGAGATGTAATTAGGTGCACTATAAGTTATAGCTAGGTACACTGTGAGATATAAGTAGGTGCACTATAAGATATAGCTAGGTACTCTGTGAGATGTAATTAGGTGCACTATAAGATATACCTAGGTACACTGTGAGATGTAATTAGGTGCACTATAAGATATAGCTAGGTACACTGTGAGATGTAATTAGGTGTACCATAAGATGTAACTAGGTGCACTGTGAGCTGTAATTAGGTGCACTGTGAGATGTAATTAGGTGCATTATAAGATATAGCTAGGTACACTGTGAGATGTAATTAGGTGCACTATAAGATATAGCTAGGTACACTGGGAGATGTAATTAGGTGCACTATAAGATATAGCTAGGTACACTGTGAGCTGTAATTAGGTGCACTATAAGATATAGCTAGGTACACTGTGAGATGTAATTAGGTGCACTATAAGATATAGCTAGGTACACTGTGAGATGTAATTAGGTGCACTATAAGATATAGCTGGGTACACTGTGAGATGTAATTAGGTGCACTATAAGATATAGCTAGGTGTACTGTGAGATGTAATTAGGTGCACTATAAGATATAGCTAGGTGTACTGTGAGATGTAATTAGGTGCACTATAAGATATAGCTAGGTACACTGTGAGATGTAATTAGGTGCACTATAAGATATAGCTAGGTGTACTGTGAGATGTAATTAGGTGCACTATAAGATATAGCTAGGTACACTGTGAGATGTAATTAGGTGCACTATAAGATATAGCTAGGTACACTGTGAGATGTAAGTAGGTGCACTATAAGATATAGCTAGGTACACTGTGAGATGTAATTAGGTGCACTATAAGATATAGCTAGGTACACTGTGAGATGTAATTAGGTGCACTATAATATATAGCTAGGTACACTGTGAGATGTAATTAGGTGCACTATAATATATAGCTAGGTACACTGTGAGATGTAATTAGGTGCACTATAATATATAGCTAGGTACACTGTGAGATGTAATTAGGTGCACTATAAGATATAGCTAGGTACACTGTGAGATGTAATTAGGTGCACTATAAGATATAGCTAGGTACACTGTGAGATGTAATTAGGTGCACTATAAGATATAGCTAGGTACACTGTGAGATGTAATTAGGTGCACTATAAGATATAGCTAGGTACACTGTGAGATGTAATTAGGTGCACTATAAGATATAGCTAGGTACTCTGTGAGATGTAATTAGGTGCACTATAAGATATAGCTAGGTACACTGTGAGATGTAATTAGGTGCACTATAAGATATAGCTAGGTGTACTCCAAGTTGCACCATGAAGAGCAAGATTCTGTTTCAAAATGTAAAAAATACAAATTGAAATTTCTAATAAATTCTATATATAACTGTCAAAAATGGGAAACAACTAAACTAAGAATAAAAACATGCCCAAAAGACAAAGTTTATGTTTCTAATTGATAACATTGCTCCATTTATTGACTAAAGAAGAAAGTACTAATAATTTTTCTGTATTTTTATTATTTTTATCATATTTCTACTTTATTCTATGCTAAGATATAACATTTCTTGACAATGGTGATTTTACTTTAAAGTTTTGTTGATGTTATCAGCTCATCAACAGAGTTTTAATAAGCTAGTATCATCTGCAAAACTTCAAAATACACAGTCATCATTAATACAAATATTATATTGACTCTATGTACAATATATGAGCCTTTAATTCAGTGTATGTTTGGTGTGTTTATAAAGCAACCATATGAATTATAGCTTATATTCTGAAGTGGATTTACTCTACTTTCAAAATACAATATTTAAAACCAAAATTGATCATAACAATATTATGTATATTAAGCAGTTTATATCTCTAAGTCCTTTCTAGTTGTGCATTATTATATTTTAAGTTTTCTTTTCTCCAGTTTTCTACTTCTATCTAATTTCCAATCTTTCAAACAGCTTTTGTTAAGACCTCCTGAGCTGTTTGTTGTTGAAAGAGAAATTCTGCTAAGGAAGTAGATGTTTTAAATATCCACAAACTACAGTTTATGTTAAAACTACTGAGCTGTTTGTTGTTGAAAGAGAAGTTCTGCTAATGTTTTGTTAAAACTTACTGAGCTGTACTATCAGTATGAGTTAGACTCTTCTTTCTCTCTTCTCTCTATTAAGATTAACAACTTGCATAAATATGTATCTAATCTATAAATGAATGCAATTTGGAAGCAATACTCTTCCTCTCAATGCATTCTTTTAGCTCATTATCTGATAACCAGCCACAAGTACCAACATATTTTCCTCTATTAATAATCATTCTATCAGTCACAAACCAAGCACAAGTGCCAATATATTTTTCTCTATTGATAATCACTGTAAAAGAATGAAAATATCTGTCCCTACATTTATCACTTTTGACATTTCTCTGCATATGTAGTTACGTTGTAATTGTGTTTGTGTAATCTAATTACAGGACGATATTAATTTCCAATTGCTACTGTACTTAGCTTTCAATGACCTGTCTTTACAACTAAACCTCTTATGACAACATTCTTTTCTGATTACCTGCCTTACATTAATTCACTTCTTTGTCTTCTTATGATATTCTACTATGATTACCTAAACAAACTACTTACTACTATATTTATCTCTTCTAATAACATCTGTATCAAACAAATACCTTTATAACTGCATTCTTTATTTCAGTTATGACATATTCTTCATAATAACATTCCTAACCTTATGCAGAATAAAGCACTTCAGAATAGTTATTTATCATTACAATAATGTATTTTAGAAAATATAACTCTAACATTGAATTTTCATTTCTATACATTATTTGGACAGCCTCCTAATAAATGTATACCTTTCAGTTATATGATTGATTACTACCACCTGTGGCAATACTATGAGTATGTTGGCTTGTTTTAAGAATTATTAGAGAGAAACCCCAGTATCCTTTTGTTGTGGGGGTGTGATTGAGTATGCATGGTCTTGCACCTTATTCTTCCTTTTTTTTTCTCTCTGATTACTTTCTGTTAATCATTAATCCTTTGATTTGATAATCTATGTAAATAAAATATAACACACATACACACACACACATACATTACATATATATATACATGCGTTACATATATGTATACATACATTACATATTTATATATATATACAAACATAAATACATATATATATATATATATGCAAAAGTTCTATTTAAATTGTTGGGATACATCAAGCAAATATTTTTATAACTGATATAAAGCACTCAACAAGTATTTGGAGTAAACATACGATATTAACAAATGGAAACTATATTTATAAAACCATATTTATTTCATTATACATATTCCAAGGACACCAAGTTAAATTATGGTGTGCTTTCATCAGACAAAATATAATATAGATCAGTTTTATAAATAAATATTGACAACAGTAATGGTTGCATTTTTTAAGGGTATGTCAATATTTATTTATAAAACTGATCTATATTATATTTTGTCTGATGAAAGCACACCATAATTTAACTTGGTGTCCTTGGAATATGTATAATGAAATAAATATGGTTTTATAAATATAGTTTCCATTTGTTAATATCGTACATCAGACCTCGTCGTTCCCTGCGAAGTATAATGTAAATGCCATTTTTCTTATCTCTCTCCAGCCTATCGGTCCATTCATTCATATTGTTCTAAATAATCTTCTCTTTGCTATCGGTCCATTCATTCATATATCCGTATCATCGCCCAGAATCCAAATCTTTTGCTCTCTCTCAATGCTATTCTATAATTCTGTCTGGTTGTTTCTAAATAATCTTCTTGTATTTTAAAAACCCCATTATTCGCTTATTATTACTGTTATATGCTTCCCCAATTATGCCCAAAATTCGAAGATTTCATTTAAAACCTCTCGCTAACTACCCCATTTGTTTTTCTAAAATAACAATCTTGTTTGTTTAATTTTGGCTGAAAAAAATTCTAGGATTTATAAAATGACCTCATTGTCCCTCTTATCCTTTACCCCCGGCCCCACTATATCGTATTACGCGTCAGCTAGTTCACCCTTTCAATCACTCCTTTCTCTCACCAAATATAAATAAACCTGTTGCGAGGTACGAATCTCAGAATTTGTCAACACTTATAAATAGTCAGACCTCGTTGTTCCCTGCGAAGTATAATGTAAATGCCATTTTTCTTATCTCTCTCCAGCCTATCGGTCCATTCATTCATATTGTTCTAAATAATCTTCTCTTTGCTAACTACCCCATACCCCTCCCTCCCACCCCCATTTGGATCAATCACAAGTCAACGGCCTATGCTATCACTTCTGGCTGCTTTTCGATATGATGGATGGACTAAGGAATTTTCTGGAGAGTCTGAAGAATCGGGACACTCGATGACAATGCCAAAGATAACAACAAATTCACCTCATGCTGCCGGACGAAAGGGCAAGGCCCCCTCCTCTTTGTTTCAGCCACGGATGGCCAACATAACCTCAACCCCCATCCTCCTCACCACTCCCTGCGCCCCATCCTCCTCACCCCTCCCTGCGCCCCATCCTCCAAACACAATCCAAAACTTCAGAGTTGGTACCATGAATGTAGGCACCTTAAAAGGTCGCTCTAACGAGGTTGTAGAAATGCTTGAACATAAGGAGGTTGATGTTTGCTGTATCCAAGAGACCAGGTGGAGGGGTGGGTCTGCTAGATTCATTGTGGGTAAAAAACGTTGCTATAAGCTTTTCTGGGTGGGAAATGACAATGGGATAGGTGGGGTAGGAATCATGTTAGCAGAAAAATGGGTGGATAAGATAATAGATGTAAATAGAGTAAATGACAGAATAATTAAAATAAGACTTGTTCTAAATAGAACTACTGTGACAGTAATATCTGCATACGCGCCCCAATCCGGACTGCCTGGCGTTATAAAAGACAGATTCTATGAGACACTGATGCTCACTACCTCCCAAATAACCGACAGTGACTATATAATTATTGCTGGCGACCTAAATAGCCACGTTGGACAACATTGTGACGGCTACGACGAAATCCATGGAGGCTATGGGTTTGGTACTAGAAACGAGGAAGGCTCCAGAATCCTGGAATTCTGTGATGCAAATAACCTTACTATCTGTAACACTAACCTCAAAAAATGAGACAATCACTTGATCACCTACAGATCAGGAGAACATACCAGCCAGGTAGATTATATCCTTACCAGAAGACGTGACAGAGTGTCTGTTGTAAACACTAAATCCCTCCCCCCTGAAGAATGCACCTCCCAACATAGACTGATAATTAGCGACCTCATAGTCAGGACGAGACGTACTAGACAGCAGAAGAGGATTATCCTCAGGGGAAAAATATGGAAGCTAAAGGACCCCACAGCCAGAAATAAATTTCAAAGCATATTACTTGATGCTTTCGACAGTAAGGAAGAACAATTAGAGTCGTACAATATAGAGGAACAGTGGGAATTCCTGAAAGCAAACCTGTTGATGGCGGCAGACGAAGTCTGTGGCTGGAGCAGGCCTGTAGGCAGGAGGAGAGTAACATGGTGGTGGAACAGTAAGGTGGAGGAGTCAATTAAGGCCAAAAAGCAGGCTTGGAAAGTATGGCGGGATGGGGGAAGTAGAGAAGACTATCAAGTGGCCAGGAGGGAAGCTAGGAGACAAGTGTACTTCGCAAGAAGGGAAGCAGAGGAAAGAAAGTTCAAGCATGTTCTACAACGCGAGGACCAAAAGCGTGAGGTGTTCAGGATTGCTAGGCAATGCGTCAAGGAAAACCGTGATATTGTTGGGGAGAAGTGTGTACTTAATGATGATGGCATACTTGCCATCACTGACGCTGATAAGAAGGTAGCTTGGAAGTGTCACTACGAAAGGCTACTAAATGAGGAGAATAAATGGGAGAAAGACAGTCTCCCCCACATCGACCCAATAGAGAGACCAGCAGTGTTAGTCGAAAGTAGTATAATAAGTAAGGCAATCAAAGATATGAAGACGGGTAAGGCGGCTGGGCCTTCAGAAATAGTTGCTGAGATGCTGAAAGCCTCTGGAACGGTGGGACACACCATGGTCACCCGGATAGTAAACCAAGTCATACAGAATGGGGTTGTTCCAAAGGACTGGCATAGCAGCATCATCATTAACTGCTACAAGGGTAAAGGAGACGCCCTAGATAGGAGTAACTATAGAGGCATTAAATTAATCGACCAGGTCATGAAGGTCACGGAAAAAGTAATAGCGCAACTAATCAGAGAGAGAATTGATCTAGATGAAATGCAGTTCGGGTTTGTGTCAGGCAAAAGTACCACAGACGCTCTTTTCATTGTACGACAACTACAGGAGAAGTACCTAGCTAAAAGTAAACCCCTATACATAGCTTTTGTCGACTTAGAGAAAGCCTCCAACAGAGTCCCCCGTTCCATTATCTGGTGGGCTCTTAGAAAACTAGGTGTTGATGAATAGCTTGTGAGAACTATACAAGCCATGTATAAAGAAACAGTGAGCAAGGTTAGAATTAACAACGAATATAGTGAAGAGTTTAGTGTAAAAGTTGGTGTTCATCAGGGCTCCGTTCTTAGCCCCCTACTATTTATTATTGCCCTTCAGGCTATAACAGAGGAGTTCAAGACCGGATGCCCATGGGAACTCCTATACGCAGATGATCTAACGCTCATAGCTGAATCAATGGCCGAGCTAGAGAAGAAATTCCAAACATGGAAGCACGGCCTAGAATCAAAAGGCCTTAAAATTAACCTGGCTAAGACTAAAGTTCTAGTTTGTAGGAAAGAAAATACGGCGCCGGTCCCTTCCGGGAAATGGCCATGCTCAGTGTGTAGGAAAGGCGTAGGTAGAAACTCCATTTTATGTCCCAAATGCAAAGTATGGGTGCATAAAAGATGTAGTGGGATTACAGGTAAGCTAACTAAGAACATAGATTTTACATGTGGCCGGTGCTCTGGTGCAATAAGTAGCAGCAAGTGCCCACAAAATACTAGCTCTTTCAATTGTGCAGAGAGTTCTATAGAAATAGTGGACAGCTTCCGTTACCTGGGTGACAAAATCAGCAGTGGGGGAGGGTGCTCTGAAAGTACAGTAGCTAGAGTCAGAACTGGATGGAAAAAGTTCAGAGAGCTTATACCACTATTAGCCGCTAAAGGGTTCTCCCTAAAAATGAAAGGCAGGCTGTATGATGCCTGCATACGAACAGCAATGTTGCATGGCAGTGAGACTTGGGCATTGTGTGCAGAGGATATACGCAGACTAGAGAGGAACGAAGCTTGCATGCTCCGCTGGATGTGTAACAGTAATATACGCGAAGGCAAAGCATAAACGAACTAAGGGAAAAATTAGAAATAAGAGGGATCAGATGTTTACTCGAGAGAAGGCTACGTTGGTATGGTCACGTGATGCGCATGAAAGATGACAGCTGTATAAAAAAGTGCAGGGCAATAAAGATAGACGGTAGCCACGGAGTAGGCAGACCCAGAAAAACCTGGGACGACCTGATAAATTCCGACCTCACACACTTACACCTCTCCAAGACAATGTCACTGGACCGAGATCTTTGGCAGTACTCAGTAATAGAGAAGACCCGCCTTACCTAAATACAAAGTAAAACCTACTACAGTCAGTAGGCATCTCAAACAAAATACACCCCTTCCCACTGCCCCCACCCCATCCACACCGCCCCTTTCAATGTAAAGTTATGTTGGTGCCACAACATCCAGGCCGAAACAAATGAGATCGTGTAGGTGTCACAACAAAAAAACATAGTCCACGCTGTAATGTGGCCGTGTAGGCAACACGGTAAAAACCTCCCAGTCCCACACTGTAAATGTGGTTGGTGTTAGGAAGGGCATCCAGCTGTAGAAAACCCGCCAGACAGTCCTATGCGAGCAAGACAACCACTCTTGCCTCAAGTGGGAAAACTCCCGTCCAAACCCATGCAAGCGTGGAACATGGACGTTAAACGATGATGATGATGATGATGATATACAAACATAAATATAAACATACAAACATAAATACATACATACATACATACATACATACATACATACATACATACATACATACATACATGGTGGCTGCCAACTCGTTTTCGAGTACGGCCACTACTTTATATCCATGTAGGAGAACCCCTACCGATGCGCTGAACAAGTGTGACTTTTTAGTCCAGCCAGCTACTTGAAAACTCTGGTACAAACACTACACCTGTGACAATTATTGACACATAGTGCTGGGCACATGGTACCATGTGATGACAAGTGCAGAGAGATCTCCAAATATAAAGCCATGCCTGTGCCGTGAAGCTTTTATAGTGAGCAAAGGCACTGCACAAAGCCAGTCCCACTCTCTTAACCAAGATGATATTTACCAAAAAGAAGAACAAGTCAACATCATTGGATACCATCAGGGTTGCAGGTGTTATATCAGAGTTTTCCTTCTCCTAGAATTCTGCCTTGACAAAGGCTAAGGGGTCATCTCTCCCGGTGATTTTGGATGGCCATTGACGCTTAAGAGCTCCTACATACATACATACATACATACATATATTACATATATATATATACACACACGATCATATAAAATGAATGTCATATGAGTTTTTTATAAAAATTATACATACATACAAACATAAATACACACACACACACACACACACACACACACACACACACACACACACACACACACACACACACACACATATATATATAAGAAAATGAGATTTTAAAAAAACAAAAAAAAAACGAGATGTCCTACACAAGTGAAAGTATAAGGAAAAAAGATGAAATCGAAAATGCAACTGGAGTCTTTTTAAGAATATTTATTTGTTTCCTTTACCGGTTTCACAGTTCTTATGCTTTTCAAAAGTAGAATTGAGATGGAGGGTTTGTGGTTTTTCACACATCGATGTAAGAAAAACCACAAACCCTCCATCTCAATCCTACTTTTGAAAAGCATAAGAACTGAAACCGGTAAAGGAAACAAATAAATATTCTTAAAAAGACTCCAGTTGCATTTTCGATTTCATCTTTTTTCCTTTATATGTGTTTATATATATATATATATATATATATATATATATATATATATATATATATATATATATATGATTATATAAAATGAATGTCATATAAGTTTTTTATAAAAATTATAACTTGTTGTAAGAATTTATATTTTTGTTAACCTCAATCATACCTTTTCACAATCGTATTTCTATTCATGTTATCTAACAATTTCATTGGGTGACAAAATGTAGTGTGTCCCACAAATAAGAGTACAACTCAGCATCACTACCCCAGTGATGTGGACCCAGATGGAGTGTTCTCTGGTGTGTGTGGGAACCTGTGTGTAGGGCTGCCGTGTGTAGGGCTGCCTTATGGACCTGGTGGACAGAATGGAGAAAAGGTTGCCTTGGAGGGTGACAAGGGTGACGTGTTGGAATAGCCAGTCCAACTTGCAGGGCTACTCCTGTGGGTAGCCAACTCCATCCCAATTCTAGTGAGTAGGGAGGTGGTCTGGTAGCCAAGAATGCTGGAACTCTCCACTGTTACAAGCTTGACCACAAACCTATTCATAGGGTCGAAAATTATCAAAATGAAGACGTCCATTTAATTAGTGTTCTTAGACTATTTATTAAAAAGTGAAATTTAGTGGAATTTATACTGTATTTCATAGACAGTGCTTATTACTCTACAGCTCTCAGTTTATCTAGCTGAAAATATTTATCTTTCATAGTTGACTAACTATTATTCAAAATGATATTTACCTTACACTAACATAGAAATGATTGGGGGACCCAGTTCAATCATATCTCTTTCCAGTGAGAGGAGGCAGGATTTGACCATAAAATGTCAATGATAGGAGGAGCAAATTCTATCATATCACCACTTTCCAGTGAGAGGAGGCAGGATTTGAACACACACAGTTACAACAGATACTGCAAAACAACCTGTTTAATGCTCTAACAATTCTACCTACATACTGCTCTCGACTGGTACTTTGTTTATCAACAATGAAAGGATGACAAGCAAAGAGGGTCTCAGTGGGATTTGGACTTAGAGTACAGAGTGCCAGAACTAATACATATAAACCTATGAAAACTGAAATTGAAACAAAATTTACAACTCACACCTATGTAGGATTAGCTGGCCACCTATGGGCTTATATCTTATAGGAAGTTTTGTGCTTTAATGAAAGAGGTCCCAGGCCTATCATAAAAACCAATGTGGAATGAAACATCAGTCCAGAAATCAAACCCACAACCATGTGATCATAAACCAAACACTCTAACCACTAGGCCACACAACTTCACATTTAATTCTAAGCTCTCACATAGAACTTCAAATTATGCCAACTGAACCAATTTTACAATTTTACTATTGTTCTGTTGTTATCTTCAGCATATAACTAATTTATACATTTGATATCAAATTTATATGTTTTATACTGAACACATCTTTATTATTTTTATTTCCCTAATTACCATATATACTCGAATATGAGCCAAGGAATATGTGACCAAAAAATCAATGGGAGAAGGGGGCCACTTTATATTCATGGTCAATAGTTTGATGATTTTCACCAACTTTAAATTCTATTTAAATAAGGTTTGGATTTTTACCCATTCCTCAGACATAAAATTTTGGGGACCGCTTATATCTGTATCAGCTTATATTTCAGGGTATATGGTAAATCTTATATGATTTTCTGTAATCTTCAACATATAGCTAACTTATAATAATTAATTGAAATATCAGCTTTATATGTTTTATACTAATTACATTGCTTTGATTTATTTACATCTCTAATTAAATCTTAATATTTATCTTTACAGCCCTTGACATGGCCTTCATTATATTTCCTGAGATCACCTCATTAATGCCATTTCCACCAGTATGGTCAGCTCTTTTTTATCTTATGTTGACCATTATCAGTTTAAACAGCATCGTAATATTTATTCAACTAGTTGTATCTGGACTGGAGATGATATGGCCAATGCACGAGAGACACTATTACAAAATGTTTTGGTTGTTTGTCATTTGTGTATTAGCTTTTATTTTTTCCCTCTTCATACTTTCTCAGGTAAGAATTTTTAGCTAAAATACAGAAAATTATCAATATACTATTATATGATTTTTTTCCTTTCACAACTCTCAATTAATAAAACTCCCACAACTGGTTCATCTAATCGTTGGAGTGCCACTGATCTCTGTTCACTGTTCTCTGTCCTGTATTGAAGGATCTTGGTGATGTAACCTACCCAGTCTTTGATATTGGACCAGTATTTTCTTTGCCTGCTTCTCCTTTACCCCACCTCAATTGTGTCCTGAAGGATGGTTTTCAACAGGGTATCATAGCAGGATACATGACTGTACCAGGCAAGCTTCTGTCTTTTCACCATCACAAGAAGTGGTTCCTGTCTCTCAGCATGTTAGTTAACTTGCTGTTTGATTTGTGCTCAACTCTACTCAGCAATAAAATACATCACACAAAATACAATTACCTAATTAAATAAAATTATAACAACAACATAAAAAGCCTTTATACCAGAGATCTTTCAATGGGATCTTAGTTCACAGAATGTCAGAGGTATGAATATGTTTTAGTTAAATAACAGAGCTCCGACAACATAGACAAATGATTAGAATGTCAGGAAAGAATTGCTGGATAGATTTTATGAGCTAAACCAACAAGCAGGAGACCCAGGGGTAGTCCTTGAGAAAGATTATTGGATAACATCCATGAGCTCAGCTGGTCTTGCTTGCAAATACAGTCAAATCAATTGGAGACAGTTGCTTCTGACAGGACCCGCTGGAAGGAGTGTTTGAGGACTCTGACCCATGGCCCACCCAGGAATAAGTGGGTGAAGCTCTTCTTCTTCTTCTTTTCTTTTTCTTTTTTTTCTTCTTCTTCTTTTTCTTTTTCTTCTTCTTCTTTTTCTTCTTTTTCTTTTTCTTTTTTTTTTTTTTCTTCTTTTTCTTTTTTTTCTTTTTCTTTTTCTTCTTTTTCTTTTTCTTCTTTTTCTTTTTCTTCTTTTTCTTTTTCTTTTTCTTCTTTTTCTTTTTCTTTTTCTTCTTCTTCTTCTTGTCTATTTGATCTCTTCCAATCACCAGATTGGATTCAAACTCAGAACATCTGTTCTGAACTATGCTTAATTATGCTTTTATCCACTAAGGTCATTGACACACTAATAATTAATATGACATTTTTACATTTATTTACGGCAATTATATAGAGCTGTGGTCAAGCACTGGCCCTACTAATGGGATTATCAGTATGTGCTATAAGTTTCTTTGATATTTCTAAGTTTCTGATGTGGTCCATTCACTATCAATAATGGAAATGTCATTTCATAGTGTCATATGATTTGTTGTCCAAGAATATGATTATGATAACAAGGAATAAAACACTTAATGAAGATGAGAGATCAAACTGACTGACCAATAGTATAGATCAGAGGTTCTCAAAGTGGGCACTACCACCCCCCAGGGGGGGGGGGGGTTGAGGCAGTAGGTATCATATAATAGTATATTAAATATCAAATGATACATATTATATATAGATATAGTAAAATAAAAAATATATAATATTTATTTATACATAGTGCATATATCATTTATTATATACTATTTGCATGTAGGAAGGTCTATCTGGAAATAGGATTGGAGGGAGCTGAGGGGAGGTGGTGGCCCAAAAAGTTTGAGAACCTCTGGTATAGATGTAAATATGTGAAGGTGCATGGCTTAGTGGTTAGAGCATTGGCCTTGCAATCGAAAGGTTGTGAGTTCAATTCTCGGACCGGGTGATGTGTTGTTTCCTTGAGCAAGACACTTTATTTCATACTGCTCCAGTTTTACTCAGCTGTAGAAATGAGATGACAGGACTGGGGTCCCTATCATTAAATCACCCAAGATACCTCCGAGATATACCTTGGAGGAGGCCAGCTAAACCTGCATAGGTGTGAGCTGTCACACACACACACATAGATGTAAATAAATGAGTTTCATTCCTAAAAATGAGATTAATTGCCTGATAAATTGTAATCTTAGAATTATATAGTTGTTTCTACTTTTGGCACAAGCCAGCAATTACCCCAGTGCATTACTTGTGCTTTATTTTATCGACCCTGTAAGGATGAAAGATCATATATTGCCATTAGACAGAATGAAATGCTGCTGGTAACATGATAATAAACAAGTGTTCAATAATTGTTAGTTTAATATTTTACTAATTTAGTAAATTTGCCTCTGTTTTACTAAGATAAGATTTTTATAAAAATTACTGTTGCTCTTAGAATATTATTCTTAACATTGTTTTCAGTGTGGGATTTACACATGTGCTGTGTTAACTGTACCCCAAGACCTCACAGCCCATGGAGGGTCTCATCACATTTTAAATATATATTAAAATATAAACAAAGTTATCTCAAATATTGAGTTTGAGGCACGAGGTAATTTTAATTGACTTTCCCCTATCCCCCAAATTGTTGGTCTTGTGTCTAAATCAGAAAACATTATATTATGGATTGGCAGTATCGGTAGAGGGTTGGGTGCCATGCTTTCTAGCATAGAGTTACGTCCCTTTACAGTCTGAGTTCGAATCCCGCCAAGGTTAACTTTGCCTTTCATCCTTACGGGGTCGATAAAATGAAGTACCAGTAATGTACTGAGTAATTGCTGGCCTTGTGCCAAAAGTAGAAATAATTATTTACTTCTGTTACTCTTTCCTCATCTTTACTTGTATATTATTCTATTTCCTTTACAAGGCCGATATTTACACTGATCAAACAATGGATGTTTACCTTCCAAGCTGGTCCTTGCCATTTATTTGTTTTTTTGAATGTTTGATTCTGATGTGGTTCTATGGTCCAAAGAAAATATTGCGACACATAACAGATATGACAGGTAGTCTCGACCGTTTCTTTTGGAAGTTGATGTGGAAAACAATTACACCAATAACAATATTGGTAAGTTATCTAAAACCAATTTTTTCTTATCAATCCTAACCTCTCTCTCTCTCTCTTTCTCTCTCTCTCTCTCTCTCTCTCTCTCTCTCTCTCTCTCTCTCTCTCTCTCTCTCTCTCTCGCTATCTATGTATATATATATATATATATAGATGTATAATTTAAATGTTAATGTAATCATCAGGTAAATACTTGTTCCCTCTTTAACTACCCCATCCCTCTCACCTCAACCTTTGATCATGCTAGCACAGGTACAAGATGAGCCCTTCTATAATACAACTTAGCCACCAATCCTCATTATGTCATATTCCCTATAGCAGATACCAAAATAGAGGAGCTTGGTAATCTGTGGAAAGTGGCTGGCACTCTGAAGGTAGATGGCATAGGGTAGAGAGAACTTTCTAGGCACATTGAGAACATGACAACCTTCCTAGTGCTGGGGCCATCATAAAATGCACTCAGTACACTGTGTAAAGTGGTAGTGCTAGTCCCATGATAAAATACAGCCACTACACTTTGTAAAATTGTTGTGCTGCTGTCATGACAAAATGCACTCAGTACATGCTGTAGAGTAGTTGGCATTAAGAATGGTATCCAGCAGTAGAATCCCTGCCAAAAATTGAACCTATGAGCAAAACATGGTTCACTGCCCCATTTAATCTTAAACAGTGCCAAACACATCCAACCTATGTCAGCATGGAAAATGTATATAAAATAATGATGTATAGTTTAAATAAAAGTAAAAATATTGTGCAATAGTTACAAAAGACGATGTTTCATGCACATTTTGTTCTGATTTACTGCAAAACAAACATACTGCAATGTTCTGTTCTGCACATAGGCTTACATCCACCTTGCACTAAAACCAGATGTTGATTTCAGCAGTGAGAAAAAGAAAACAAGGACTTCAAAGTTGAACTTTGGGGAAGAAGGGGGGTAATTGTGCTTTTTTGTTTGCAAGAGTTGTTTCACTTGAATCGTCAAATATCCATGCATGCAGACTGACAGGTACATACATACACATTCACACACAGAGGAATAGTCAAACAGATGCACACACATATGTGTGTATATAAGCATACATATATGGACTCACAAAGCCCAATATATATATATATATACATATATACATTAGAGAGTCAGGGTCCGATGGCTGAACTCTTACCGTTTCAAGAGCAAATTCCAGACAGTGGTACCAACTTTCGATTGTATTTACATTCTACTATCCCAAGTATTGAAACTTTTGCTGAATAATGGTCTTTCTAGTTAAAAAATGGTAAACCTGATCTCTCTCTCTCTATCTGTGCTTTTATAAATATATATATATATAAGCACAAAGAACACTCATGAAATAGCTGCCAGGGGAGCTCTCTAGAAGTTGTGGATAGCTTTTGCTACCTAAGTGATTAAATTAGTAGTGGGGAAAGATGCACTGATTGTGTGATAGCTAGGATAATAACAAGATGGAAGAAATTCATAGATCTATTATCACTGCTAACAACAAAATGCTTTTCTCTCAGATTGAATGATAGACTATATGATGCCTGTGTGCGAACTGCAATGTTACATGGCAGTGAAACATGGACCTTGACTGCAGAAGATCTGTGGAGGCTAAATCCCCCACACAGACACACATATTGCTAGCAGCTTCCCCTTCCCGTTAAGTGGTTGGTGGTAGAAAGGGCTTCCAGCCATGGAGAGCTTGCCAAACAAACTAACAAACAAGGGTCGGGAGGTCCCTTTAGTCATATCATGGATAAGACAGCCTCCCTAGTTTTTGTGATCTACATGATAAACACACCCAGTACATGCTGTAAAGTGGTTAGTGATAGAAAGGGCATCCAGCCATGGAACTCTTGCCAGACAAAGGGTTGGGAGGACCCTCAGTTGTGTCAAAGACATGTCAACTTCTCCTAAGCACTTGATGGAATGTAAGACTATACATAAATGAGACACAGATCCCTGACCTGCCTGGGGGATCAGTGGTTCCCCTCCAGTACTGACTTGGTCTGTATGGACCCATCCAATCCTTGCTAGCATGGAAAATGGACATTAAAACAATGATGATGATATATATATTGCCACTGCAAAGTGGTCGTGGAGGTGCCATGGCAAAAAAGCACAGTAAAAAAGCACCCAGCACTCACTGTAAATGAGGTTGGTGTTAGGAAGGGCATCCAGCTGTAGAAATCAAGCCAGAATCAGTTCCCGTATGAGCAAGACAGGGTCATTCGACTGGACACTGCCCACAACAGGACAACCCGTCTAACCCATGCTAATGTGGAAGAACGGACGTAAAACGGTGATGATGATGATGATATCTATATATATATATATATATATATATATATATATATATATATAGGAGGTAGTGATGGAGTTAGCCTTTCTGATGATGATTAAAGAGCCAGAAACAGTGCTGTTAAGGTGCTCTCTCTTGGTTGCTAAAGACTGGTGGTGAATAAATCACTGCTTCTAAAGTTCATAGCAAGGCTACAAAAATGTTTATTTACATGAACATTTTGTTTATGATTAAATATACAACCCAAGTCACACATATACACACACACATATTTTAAAGTGTTTGCAAAACAACCAGCAACAACTACAACAATAACTCTAACTAAAAACGCACACTCTACCATACATAGGCACCTATGACAACCTTAGGCCTACTATATTTCAGAACAAATAAATAATAATTACCAACACTACCACTCTTTCACAACAAACACAAAACATATTATCACCACCTCTTTCCGACAAACACCCTCTCACACATGTGCATTTGTATGTCAGTGCAAACTCACATACACACAACCATATTAAGTGCCATACACACACATTCACACCCACAACTTCTTCACACACACACACATTTAACTCCATAGTTACTAGACCTTATCTAAATTTAAATTTTAAAAAAAATATACACATCTGCCCGTAATTTAAGGTAAATTAAATGTTAGCTTAAAAACTAGAAACAGATAGAACAAAAAGAATTCTAACTAAAAACACACTCTTGAAACAACAACAACAATCATAACACCAACCAGCTGGTCTGTGATCTTTTGAGATAACTAAAAGATAGGTTCTTTTGTTGACAGATATATAAAATTTGTCAATGTGTGATGGGGCTATTCTTTGATGAGGCAGCTCTAGCATATTGGTGTGGCGTCAGTCACTGGCTCCATGTCTGCCATTAAGCTGGCTATGTTTTCTGACCACTCCAGCCATATAAATGGCAAACTGCATGCTGACTCACATACATACACACACACCCCAATAAATCAAGATGATAAATACATTCTATCTCTTCTTGACAATTCTTCCATCTCACCCATCCCCACATAAGTAATGAAACATACAGACACATATGGATGCACACATACACACACTTGTGCAGCCACACACCCACACACAAAACCACTCCCTATATATATATATATATATATATATATGTATATAAAAAGTAAAGACCCCCTTTGGTCCGAATGACCATGAAATTTACACCTAGAAAGTTCCCCTCTAGGCAAGGTTATTTGTTAAAGACCAGCAGTCACCTGTGCTTGCCAGCCTCCCCTCTCTAAGCCACCGATGTTGTTCAAAGGAAGGCAATGGCCAATACAGCTTGGCATCTGTGATGTCGCAACTCATTTCTGCAGCTGAATAAACTGGCACAGCATAAAATAAAGTGTCTTGAATCACCCGGTCCAAGAATTGAACTCACAACCTCCCGATTACAAATCCAATGCTCTAACTACTAATCCATGCACTTTCACATTTGTGTGTGTGTGTGTGTGTGTGTGTGTGTGTGTGTGTGTGTGTGTGTGTGTGTGTGTGTGTGTGTGTGTGTGTGTGTGTGTTTATATATAATTAATTCATTGTCAAACTTTTCTTTAACATCCTATAAAGATTTACACTTAGATGGACAGGTTATACACTTATATGGACAAGCAATGCCCCTGATGAAACGGCCAGTTGACTGTAAGCCTGTTGGTTAACAATTTGGAACTAGCTGTTGAAACCACAAGAACTCAGCCAACAGGCCCTGACTCTTTCTAATATAGTCTCAATCTATTATCCGAAGTACCTAGTACTCTGTTGAATAATGATCTAACTAGTTTAAAAGTTGATCTATCCTGATATATATATATATATAATGGCGTGCTGCATTGTTGCGAATATGAACATATGAATAAAAATAGACCGAGAAACAAGAATGTCCATCATCAGTAGCCTGCTGATTATCGTTGGTATTTCTTTGCATTAAAGACTAGATACCTAAAATCAGTGCGAGCGATAACTAAATTAAGTTATCGGGACAGAAGAAAACAGAGGAAAGGAAACAAACCACATGGTAGTAATGCAACGTAAAGAGAGGAAAAGAGAGACAAGTCAATGAATCTTGTGGGCTTAAGTCCGGCAAATAAAATGTCTTTAATGCGAAGAAATACCAATGATATATCAGCAGGCTACTGATGAAGGACATTCTTGTTTCTCGGTCATATGTTCATATTCGCAACAACGCAGCACGCCATTTTTCATTCACATATATTTTTTCCCTTCGCTGTGGTTCGTATTTTTTCTGTCACCTTACTGCTATCCTCTTTCTCTCTCCCCCTTCTCTTTCCTTCACCTCTTGCTTTCCTCCACTCCCGCTGCTGGTCACTCACTCTCGGCTGGCCCCTTCCTCACACTTTCACTCATTCACTCTGCTACTCCACCTCTCTCACTTCCTCCCGTCTGACCTGCGTGAAATTCTTTCCTCTCTCACTTTTCTCGGACGCGTTTGTTTCTTCTCGTCATTTTATTTGCCGGACTTAAGCCCACAAGATTCATTGACTTGTCTCTCTTTTCCTCTCTTTACGTTGCATTACTACCATGTGGTTTGTTTCCTTTCCTCTGTTTTCCTCTGTCCCGATAACTTAATTTAGTTATCGCTCGCACTGATTTTAGGTATCTAGTCTTTAATGCAAAGAAATACCAACGATAATCAGCAGGCTACTGATGATGGACCTTCTTGTTTCTCGGTCTATTTTTATTCATATATATATATATATATATGTATTGTGTACAGAAGAGATTATAATGATTAAACGACATATGTAACCTCAGCATTTTATTTTGTTATTTTTATATATATATGGATAGATAGATATTTATATATATACATATATACATACACACACACACACACACACATATATATATATAATAGAAGAATTAAAATTTGAAGAAACTTCCAAATTTATGTAAGATATAGATTTTTTTATGGAATCTCCGTTTCCAAATACCAAAGTGAATCTACTTATGTTACTATAATATAGTATTAGAACGTATATTTTGATTATATTTTTACACTATGATATATATCCATATGATATCAATATATATATATATATATATATATATATATATATATATATATATATATATATATATATATATATATATATTTATTAAAATAACAGATTAAAGTTTAAGCAAAGAATCGCTGCTTTCACCCTTAACGGGATCTTCTGAAACTAACAAAGTCAATCTGTAAACGCAGAACTGGATATTTCAAAAAACGTTGCAACCGGAGGAAGACAGGAAGACGATACTTTGGTTCGTGGAAACGTTCGCTGGCTAAGAACGGGAAAAAACGAATAATACGTCATTAATAGGAGCGGTGAAAAACGATTACGCGCAAAGACAGAACGACGTTTATGGTATAATAGAGGTCGTAGGCTAATGTTCTCTTAGGTGGTGCATAGAGACGTTCTCTGGCGATGAACGAAAAAAACGAAGATAATACGTCATATGTGGAGCGTGGAGAACAATAGCACGCAAAGACAAAACCACGTAAAAGGTAAAGCAGAAGTTGTAGACTAAAATTCTAACTAGGAGACCAAATGAATCTCCGCTACAGAGTTAAGAACAAAGTAAATAAATACAATACAGAAGTAATAGAAACAAATAAATACATACACGCAAACAGATACGTACATACACAAGCATTCGCAAAACCTTACCATAGGTATACAAAACCACGCACATATAAATATGTGTGTGTGTGTATGCTTGTGTACAAATAAATAAATAAATAATTATATAAACGTATATAAGTAAATAAATACGTATATAACAAGCGCACACACATACCTACAAATAAATACACGAATGTTCGGAGACGTAAGTCAACTAAAACAAGAAGTACACATATACACACACCCACCATACGTACGAACCTGCATACTCACGCAGACGCAAAACTCCCGTATACACATAGCTAAACCCTAAATACCAGAATATGTAAAAATTATACGCCATAACAGTCAAATATACGTACGAGAAGGTATACATACCTTCACAAAACATACGGGTAATATATACTTACCTATGCAAATAATTAAAGGAATAAACAAAACATATACTTAGCTCCCACATCAAGACGTAAAATATCCACGTATAGATCGTGCTATCCGTTAGGGTATAACGTGGGGCTGTAATACAGGAAAGTTTTGTGCAATTTATGTTTACAAGCCGAAATTGCCTCAGATTTTTTGTTTAAGATGTGGTCCCTGGCGTAGAGTATTTCCAGGGCCTCAGTGGCGCAGAGGTCACATGGTCTTTTATTTCCGTTATACGATCTAGCCCTAGCTAGGATCTCCCAGTGTAACTTATATTGGGTGTGGTTGTCTTTTAGACTCCAGATATAAGCTGAAAGTGACGTCATATTCCTTCTTAGAGGGTAACGAAAAGAATGGGTATGCATGTAAAGACGCTGCTTGAAACTATTGGCGGTTAACCCTATGTAGGCCCTACGGAACGTGGGTGTTACAACCTTACATTTGTAGACAATGTTACTAGAGAGGCATTTCCCGGATAGGGGGCAATCAGCCCGATTCCTACAATTACAGTTAGTACTAACTACAGGGTTGCACGTGTTCCTACGGCTAGGTAGTTTAGCTAAATTTGAAGCTGTGATGTTATGTGCAAGGTTAGGAGTCGTAGAGTAAGAAATTTTAATAGTATTTCTATTAAAAATTTTACTATATTTATGTGTAGGGGGAAAATGCTTCGTAATAAGGGAAAGAAAGATCTTAGCTAATGGCGTGGCCACCTCCATATTATATGGTGGGTTAAACCAACAAATGCGACGGGATCTATTTCTTCTAGGTCTATTTTCGTACTCTGTATATGCTACCTTATCAACAAATCCACTTCGAGCAAGAGCTTCATTGTAATAAGTGGAATGGTCGTTGAAAATGCGCTCGTTGGTGGAAAGACGGGAAAGCCTCAACGAAACGTTTTTTACCAGGTTCTTGGTTATGCTGGCAGGAAGGTTGGAATGCTTACTTATGTAATTAAGCGTATCATTCGGCTTTCTATACGGTTAATACAACCCATTCAATAAATTAAGGGTAACGTCGAGGTAATTAACGACCGAGAGATTGGCCTCAACCTGTATAGAGAGGTTGAAGCCTTTAAAGAAGGCTGTGAGTTCTTTTCTGAACCTGTCGCAAGCACGAGGTCCGCACTTAGTCATGGTCAAAAGACCATCGTCACGGTACAAACCACCGCCCGCGTTGGGGAATTCGTCCTTGATAGAGAAAAGAAGGAAAAGGCCAATAAGATCAGTAACCTCCGCAGAGTCACTGGCGCCCATACTCACGTCGAATGGGGTACTATTGGATTTTTTAATCCAAATAGAGTCGTCGAAATTAATCACCGACTTTCGGGCATTAAGGATGACATCAACTTCGAAATCCTTAACCACTGTGAGTGTTTTAGCGAAATTGATAGCTCTAAGGAGAAGTGGTAAAGTGATGGAGGAGTAGTAATTGTTAATGTCGAATTGGATAAAACGGCAATGTTCCTTGTTACATATGTCGTTGAACCAATCAATCACCGCGAAAGAATTGTTCCACAGTGCGAGAGGGGCCAAACTTCTAATTTCAGGTATAATTCTATCGAGAATCGTTTTACTAAGTCTACCTAAGTCGGACTTCGTAGGGTTAATAAGCCGAATAGAGGGGTTGTTCGGAAAATTGGATTTGTGATCCTTCAGGGTAAAGTGGGGAGAGATAGGGTCCAGAGGTTCGGTCCGGTCCAGGATGTTGAGATCAGATGTGATTTTAAACCCAGCATCGTTGATTTCATTGATGACGCACCAATTAGTTTTACGGTAATCCTTAGTTACAGCATTATGTAGTAGTTGATGGTAAGTACTGCGCTCCACTTGATATAGGTTGCCAGTTTTGTCGGAATGGACGTGCACGGCGTTAGAATCCTTAATAGAACGAATTCTATTCTTCAGGTCTTGCTGGAAAGAATTGCTCCTATTCCGAAATTTGATACTCCGAATGAGTTCCAAGACATCATTTTCGAAGGGTAGCAATGCTGGGTTCCACGGAGTGTTATTATATGTTTTAAATCCAAATTTATCCTGTTTGTTGTCTGCTTTTCGCGGATTATCGAAATAAAAGGCACGCCAACGCAACCTTTTAATGAACGCGTCTGTTTTCTGTATCAGGAGTTTTAGGTATGTTTTCCTGCTTGGTACGGGTATGTTCTTTGTAGAAATATTCAGATGTTGTTTCTGCATGATGAATATAAGTCAGTAGAGTGCTCAACCGAAGGAGCCAAATAGTAATAATAATAAAATTGAAGACTAAAATCCAAAGAGGGCTCGATAAGGAAAATATATATCAAATATATAAGAACCGTAGAGCAAATATTTATTAAAATAACAGATTAAAGTTTAAGCAAAGAATCGCTGCTTTCACCCTTAACGGGCCACATATGACGTATTATCTTCGTTTTTTTCGTTCATCGCCAGAGAACGTCTCTATGCACCACCTAAGAGAACATTAGTCTACGACCTCTATTATACCATAAACGTGGTTCTGTCTCTGCGCGTAATTGTTTTTCACCGTTCCTATTAATGACGTATTATTTGTTTTTTCCCGTTATTAGCCAGCGAACGTTTCCACGAACCAAAGTATCGTCTTCCTGTCTTCCTCCGGTTGCAACGTTTTTTGAAATATCCAGTTCTGCGTTTACAGATTGACTTTGTTAGTTTCAGAAGATCCCGTTAAGGGTGAAAGCAGCGATTCTTTGCTTAAACTTTAATCTGTTATTTTAATAAATATTTGCTCTACGGTTCTTATATATTTGATATATATTTTCCTTATCGAGCCCTCTTTGGATTTTAGTCTTCAATTTTATTATTATTACTATATATATATATATATATATATATATATATATATATATATATATATATATATATATATATATATATATATATATATATATATATATATATATATATATATATATATATATATGGAGGCACATGGCTTAGTGGTTAGAGCATTGGCCTTGCAATCGAAAGGTGAGTTCAATTCTCAGACCTGGTGATGTGTTGTTTCCTTGAGCAAGACACTTTATTTCACATTGCTCCAGTTTACTCAGCTGTAGAAATGAGATGATAGGGACAGAGGTCCATATCATTCCACTGCAAAGTGGTCGTGGAGGTGCCACGGCAAAAAAGCACCCAGCACTCACTCTAAATGAGGTTGGTGTTAGGAAGGGCATCCAGCTGTAGAAATCAAGCCAGAATCATTTCCCGTTCCACCCTTGCAAGCAGGGAAAAGCAGACATAAAATGATGATGATGATAAATATATATATATATAGAGTGGTTAGAGAATTGGATTCACAATCTTGAATTTGTGAGTTCGATTCCTGGACCGGGCGATGCGTTATGTCCTTGAGCAAGATACTTTATTTCACGTTGCTCCTTCTACCTGGAGTTGCGACCGATAGATAGCAACTGGAAAGATCGCTGAAAACATTGTTTCCTCGGTCCGATTCCTTTTTATATATATATATATATTGTATATGTAGCATTATCCGTAGATGTGAAAAGGAAAACAATGCTCAATCAGAAAGAGAACCGAAATATTATGTTATGTTCATACACGGAACAAAATCACTACCCAAGGTTCAAGGTCCAAATTTGTTCCTACTTCCAAAAAGCAAGAGGGATCCTAATAGTGACCTTTCTTCAGGCACTAATATGAGTTTATAAGATACCAGTAAAAGTAAATTTTGCTAAGAACGCATGTTTATGAAAGATAGCATAAAAAAACAAATGGAAATAACTTCAAGATGTAAATATGAATTATGAGTTCAACCACATGCTTGTGCTTGTATACTCTAGCAGAAGTATTGTATTATGTGGTGGACTGTAATATAAAGAAGGTAATATATATATTGAGGTATCGGGTATAGTAGTGTAGAAAGTGTATTGTATTATGTAAGAGAAATACAAAGAAAAGATATAACAGAAGTATATAAATCAAATTAAGGTGAGTAGAAAATCAGTCAAATTTGTTGAATATTTCCACTTAGCAAGCAGTTAGGTTTTGAGATGGAGACATCCTCTAAAAATTTGAGTTCAAGTAAATATTGTTCAGAAATGACAAACCTTGTAATATCCTAAAGTTCTCATTCAGACAGTAACAACATTTCTTGGTACCGTTGCTGTAAGGAGTGGATCTTTCATGTATCTTCCAAGAGATCTTATATGGAACTCCTTTCTCCTTTAATTGCTAGACTTTGTTCACCAGGGCTGTACTGGTTCTCACATTAGGATTCCTGAAGGAATGGAGATGTGTGTAGAAATGTTGTTTAAAACAATCTTGCACCATACTGATGCAGAGATTACACACAACAACACAGAAAATTCTGAAGTTCACAAAAGATACGTTGGTATGGTGCAAGATTTATTTTACATTGCACCAGTTCACTCAGCTCAAGAAATGAGTTGCAGCATCACTAGTGGACAAAATGCTGCAACTCATTTCTTGAGCTGAGTGAACTGGTGCAATGTAAAATAAATCTTGCACCATACCAACGTATCTTTTGTGAACTTCAGAATTTTCTGTGTTGTTGTGTGTAATCTCTGCATCAATATATATATATATATATTTATTAAAATAACAGATTAAAGTTTAAACAAAGAATCGTTGCTTTCACCCTTGACGGGATCTTCTGAAGGGTGAAAGCAGCGATTCTTTGCTTAAACTTTAATCTGTTATTTTAATAAATATTTGCTCTAGGGTTCTTATATATTTGATATATATTTATCCTTATTGAACCCTCTTTGGATTTTAGTCTTCATATTTATTATTATTACTAGAAATAGCCGCCGAAACGGCTTGAGCTCTGCCGTCAGGGTCATACTATTTCCCACTCTACTACCCTAAGTATTGAGTACTCTGGTGCGTTATGGTACATCTGGTTCCTTACCACAATTCCTTTGTTATTATTACTATATAGATATTTATTTATTTATCTCATATACATTCAAAATGACATTTTCAGATAGTCAATCAGATTGTTAATTATTCATGGTTAAGAAGTCCATTTTGCAATCAGTACATTCTGGATTGTGTGACATTTTATTAACCGTGTAACAATGAAAGGCAAAGCTAACCTTGATAGAATTTGAATTCAGAATGTAAAGGGCCATAACTAAATGCTGCAAAGCATATTTTCCAATGCTCAACCAATTCTGCCAATACCCTGCCCACAATATGGGTATAATAGTAACAAGGAGAAAAGAAAAGAAAGAATGAAGAGATGGAGATGTTATATGAAAGACATTATATAATTCCACGTACAACTGACTGAGCATTTCACAGACATGCATACCTTTAATGTAGTTCTCAGGGGGATTCAGCATGACACAGAATGTGACAAGGCTGGTCCTTCAAATTACAGGTACAACACATTTTTACTAGCAGAGTGAACTGGAGCAATGTGAAGCACACAACATGTCACTGGGAATCGAACTCATGACCTTCAGATCATGAGCTGAATACCCTAACCACTAAGCCACATACATTCACTGAACAACATTATACAATAAAAAGATAACATTAAAGAAACTATAGATGGTTGAGCCTGTAACAATGGAGACTTCTGATATTATTTGCCCTGGACTACATCCCTGCTCACTGCTATTGGAGTAGAGTTCACGGCCGAAGGTGTGAAGTCCGTGAGGTTGCATGGCTGTTCCAGCGTGTCTCCTTTGCCATCCTCCGGGGCAATGTCTTCTCCAGTCTGTCAGCTGGGACCATGAGGTGGAAGACATATCAGAGCAGGACGAGGGTGGTAGCCTTAAGATAAAGGGTTAATAAAGCTCTCTCACACACACACACATACATACATACATACATACATACATACATACATACATACATACACACAGACACACACACATACATGCACACACACACACACACACACACACACACACACACACACACATACATGTACACACACACACACACATATATACACACACACACGTGCATACACACACATACATGCACATGCACACACACTCACACACAACTCTCTCTTTTTTGTGTGTTGGACTGAATACAGCTTTGAAAGATGTAAAACTATTTTGACTTACCATCATTTAACATGTCTTTCCTTCTAGCAATGGCCGTGGTTAATATAATGAAATGACCTAATATGTGTGTGTGTATGTGTCTATGGGTGTGCGTGTGTGTGTGTGAATGTGTGTGTATTTGGGTGAGTGAGTGTGTATATGTGTGTGTGTGTGTGAGTATGTGTGTGAATGTTGTCTATATGTATGCGCAAGAGAGAGTGTGTTTGTGTCTGTGTGGGAGTGAGTATGTCTGTGAATGTTGTGTTTGTATGTTGGTGTGTGTTTGTGTGTCTGTCTGCGTGTCTGAGTGAGTGTGTGTGTGTGTTTGCGTCTGTCTGCGTGAGTGTGTGTTTGTGTGTTTTCGTCTGTCTGCGTGAGTGTGTGTGTTTGTGTCTGTCTGTGTGAGTGTGTGTGTGTGTGTGTTTGTGTCTGTCTGTCTGAGTGAGTGTGTGTGTGTGTCTGAGTGAGTGTGTATCTATAACCACTCACCTTCCCCAATACCTATAGATATATAATTTTTTAACTTCAGTTTTGAAATAAAATATTAAGTTGTTTTATTTTTGTGGTTATAGTTGTGTAATGCAACTGCAACCACTCCATCACTACTTAAAACTGACCATGTGTGACATCATCATCACCATTAAATGTCTGTTTTTCCTGCTAGCAACGGTTGGAGATATAAAGGTGACAATATTTGACATCATCATCATCAACACACCATCATAACCACCACCACCACCACCATCATCATCATCATCACTATTTTCATCATCAACATTTAATATCCATTTTTCCCTGCTTGCAATGGTTGAACATGTAAAGGAGACAATATTTGACTTCATCATCATCATCATTATCATCATTTAATGTCTGTTTTCCCTGTTAGCAGCAATGGTAGGATATATTAGAATATCTCAGTAATCAAAAATAACTCTTCAGCTCTGTCATGGTTCTATCAAACACCTGTCATATTACCTGTGTAACATTCCCAGCTGTTAATGCCAGGGATTTCAGGTGAGAAACACGGTTGGCATCTTTCAAGCCCATTATTACCACCAATCATTGTCACTGTGTATGCAAACTATTTTCTGTTTAGTGTATGCTACTAATCTAGTGGTAGCCAAGTTAATTGGCTTACACCTGGCCATTGAAATTTACCTGCTTACTTCACCTGATAGGAGTTACTTTCACCATCAAAGAAACAATCCTTCAAATCTATCTTTAAGAAGAAGCTCCATTGAAACTAAAAAAAAACCTACTAACGTTGTCTATCTGATTATATATAAAATTCCAGAGAAAAACACAGATATATATATATATATATATATATATATTATTATTATTATTTTCAAGGTATGTTAGCTTCAGTTTAAATATCATTTCTTCATTTTGTTTTCTCCAAAATTTTTACTAACTTTAAAGTTATATGTTTTAATTTTAGATAAAATAGTAGATTATGAATAGTAGTGAAATATAATACATATCGGTTCTTGTTTATTAGTTAACTTCCTTCTCTTTTTTATTGCAATATCAAACATGTCATTTATTATATTATTTGAATGTTCATAGATAAAGATATAAAGCTGCTTGTATTAGTGGTTAGGGTGTTCATTTCACAATCATAAGGTTGTGAGTTCGATTTCTGGTGGTACATTGTGTCCTTGAGAAAAACACTTTATTTCAGAATGCTCCAGTTCACTCAACAGGTAAAAATTAGTTGTACTTGTAATTCAAATGACCATCTTTATCACACAATGTGTTAAAGGTATGCATGTCTGTAGAAAGCTGAGCCACTTGCCCATTATTTTATTGAGCAGACGGTTATGTTGGTAGAACAACTAGAACAGAAGTCATCAGACCCAACAGAGTGCCAATACCAACAAAGATATATATCCTTCATGTGATTAGATTGCCACCTTTCTGACACAAATATCACAGGTAGATTAATTAAAAAAGATTCAGATTCTTGAAGTGATTGGTTTGTTACCTTTCTTACACAAATATCATAGGTAGATTAATCATCTCATTATTGTATATAAAGATTAAAAACACCTTTCTATATGGATTGTAAAGTATATAGGTTTCACATAGAAGCCCAATAATGAATAATAAAGTTAATATGGATTTCAGTTTTGTTACTATTTCAATTTTTCTTTATAACACCTGATATGTTTCTATAGTTGTAGTTTAATATTTAAAGGTTATGTTAATTTACATTGCTTTCCATGCATGCTTTTGGTATTTCAACATCATCATCATTATTATCAACATTTGGTATTTTGATATCATCATTTGCTATTTTGATATCATCCTCATCAACATTTGGTATTTTGACACCATTATTATCATCATCAACAACAACATTTGAACATGTATTTTTCTAAGATGATTTGATTTAGATAACTCTGATATATAGCATATTGTTAATCCATTTAGTCTTTTCATGTCTAACCGATGAAAGTATGGAAAAATAGACATTAAATGGTGATGATGATAATGATCTCTAGTCATATCATTCTTTAGTCCTTTTATATCCTTCTTTAGTCCTTTCCTATCCTTCTTTAGTCCTTTCATATCATTCTTTAGTCCTTTCATATCCTTCTTTAGTCCTTTCATATCCTTCTTTAGTCCTTTCATATCATTCTTTAGTCCTTTCATATCCTTCTTTAGTCCTTTCATATCATTCTTTAGTCCTTTCATATCCTTCTTTAGTCCTTTTATATCTTTCTTTAGTCCTTTCATATAATTCTTTAGTCCTTTCATATCCTTCTTTAGTCCTTTTATATCCTTCTTTAGTTAGTCCTTTTATATCCTTCTTTAGTCCTTTTATATCCTTCTTTAGTCCTTTCATATCATTCTTTAGTCCTTTCATATCCTTCTTTAGTCCTTTCATATCATTCTTTAGTCCTTTTATATATTTCTTTAGTCCTTTCATATCCTTCTTTAGTCCTTTCATTTCCTTCTTTAGTCCTTTCATTTCCTTCTTTAGTCCTTTCATATCCTTCTTTAGTCCTTTCATATCCTTCTTTAGTCCTTTTATATATTTCTTTAGTCCTTTCATATCCTTCTTTAGTCCTTTCATTTCCTTCTTTAGTCCTTTCATTTCCTTCTTTAGTCCTTTCATATCCTTCTTTAGTCCTTTCATATCCTTCTTTAGTCCTTTTATATATTTCTTTAGTCCTTTCATATCCTTCTTTAGTCCTTTCATTTCCTTCTTTAGTCCTTTCATTTCCTTCTTTAGTCCTTTCATATCCTTCTTTAGTCCTTTTATATATTTCTTTAGTCCTTTCATATCCTTCTTTAGTCCTTTCATATCCTTCTTTAGTCCTTTCATTTCCTTCTTTAGTCCTTTCATTTCCTTCTTTAGTCCTTTCCTATCATTATTTAGTCCTTTCCTATCATTATTTAGTCCTTTCATATCCTTCTTTAGTCCTTTTATATCATTCTTTAGTCCTTTCATATCATTCTTTAGTCCTTTCATATCATTCTTTAGTCCTTTCATATCCTTCTTTAGTCCTTTTATATCCTTCTTTAGTCCTTTCATTTCCTGTTCGGTCTCCTGAGATATGATATCACTTCTTCCCATATCTTTCTTACTATACATTTTCCATGAACACCCACTCTTCACCAACACATACACTTTGTTTGTCTTCCACTCATCATCCATTCACACTAGATCTCCACAATACTGTTGTTTCTTCTCCTACATACATTGACAGATGTCTTTAATGCTTGGACACATTCTATACATGTAATAGATGATGCTGACCTCATTTCTTGTAACACTTTGGAGATTGTGATCACTTAATGCCAACAATGTCTTGCAATCTTACAATCTGCTGTTAGTACAAAGGGAGATACACTTTGTAACCAACACAGAATAACTACTTACATATCTATCACTACTGCTGTTTTCAAGTTACTAATCTAATCACCAGTACTATCACTGCACCAGAAGTTATTGGCTTTATGGTGAGTCTAGTCAAGCGTATAACAATCCCCCCTAGAGCTAGTGCCACAATAAAACACACAATTCACTCTGTAAAGTGGTAGTGCAGGTGTCACAATAGAATACACCAAGTACACTCTGTAAAATGGCAGTGCTGGTGGCATGATGAAATGCACCCTGTACTCTCTGTAAAGTGGTAGTGCTGTTGTCATGTTAAAATACACTCCACACGTGCTGTAAAGTGGTAGTGCTAGTGCTATAATAAAACATACCCAGTGCACACTGTAAAGTGGTAGTGCTAGTGCCATATAATGCTCTCACTACACTCTGTAAAGTGGTAGTGCTGGTGTCATGATAAAATGCACCTAGTACACTCTGTAAAGTGGTTGGTTTCAGGAAGAGGAATTCCATGAAAATTTTGAAGCCTAGAAGACGCGTTGGGATCTCTGTATCTTTCTGAGAGGACTACTTTGAGGAGAATGATGTCTGAATATAAATAGATATTATATAAAAAACGATGTTATAAGCTTTTCTGGGTGGGAAACGACGATGGGCTGGGTGGAGTAGGAATCATGGTAGCAGAAAAGTGGGCAGATAAGATAATAGACGTAAATAGAGTGAACGACAGAATAATTAAAATATGACTTGTCCTCAATAGAACTACGGTGACAGTAATATCTGCGTACGCACCCCAATCCGGACTGCCCGGCACTATAAAAGACAGATTCTATGAGACACTGATGCTCACTACCTCCCAAATAACCGACAGTGACTATATAATTATTGCAGGCGACCTAAATGGTCACGTTGGACAACATTGTGACGGCTACGACGAAATCCGTGGAGGCTATGGGTTTGGTACTAGAAATGAGGAAGGCTCCAGAATCCTGGAATTCTGTGACGCAAATAACCTAACTATCTGTAACACTAACTTCAAAAAACGTGACAATCACCTGATCACCTATAGATCCGGGGAACACACAAGCCAGGTAGATTATATCCTTACCAGAAGACGTGACAGAGTGTCTGTTGTAAACACTAAATCCCTCCCCCATGAAGAATGCACCTCCCAACATAGACTGATAATTAGCGACCTCATAGTCAGGACGAGACGTACTCGACAGCAGAAGAGGACTATCCTCAGGAGAAAAATATGGAAGCTAAAGGACCCCACAGCCATAAATAAATAAATTTCAAAGCATATTACTTGATGCTTTCGACAGTAAGGAAGAGCATTTAGAGTCGGACAATATAGAGGGACAGTGGGAATTTCTGAAAGCAAACCTGCTGATGGCGACAGACGAAGTCTGTGGCTGGAGCAGGCCTGTAGGCAGGAGGAGAGTAACATGGTGGTGGAACAGTAAGGTGGAGGGGTCAATTAAGGCCAAAAAGCAGGCTTGGAAAGTATGGCGGGATGGGGGAAGTAGAGAAGACAATCAAGTGGCCAGGAGGGAAGCTAGGAGACAAGTGTACTTCGCAAGAAGGGAAGCAGAGGAAAGAAAGTTCAAGCATGTTCTACAACGCGAGGACCAAAAACGTGAGGTGTTCAGGATTGCTAGGCAATGCGTCAAAGAAAACCGTGATATTGTCGGGGAGAAGTGTGTACTTAATGATGACGGCGTACTTGCCATCACCGACGTTGATAAGAAGGTAGCTTGGAAGTGTCACTATGAAAGGCTACTAAATGAGGAGAATAAATGAGAGAAAGACAGTCTCCCCCACATCGACCCAATAGAGGGACCAGCAGTGTTAGTCGAGGGGAGTATAATAAGTAAGGCAATGAAGGATATGAAGACAGGTAAGGCGGCTGGGCCTTCGGAAATAGTTGCGGAGATGCTGAAGGCATCTGGCACGGTGGGACACACCATGGTCACCCGCATAGTTAACCAAGTCGTACAGAATGGGGTTGTTCCGAAGGACTGGCATAGCAGCATCATCGTTAACTGTTATAAGGGTAAAGGAGATGCGCCAGATAGGAGTAACTATAGAGGCATTAAATTAATCGACCAGGTCATGAAGGTCACGGAAAAAGTAATAGCGCAACTAATCAGAGAGAGAATTGACCTCGATGAAATGCAGTTCGGGTTTGTGTCAGGCAAAAGTACCACAGACGCTCTTTTCATTGTACGACAACTACAGGAGAAGTACCTAGCTAAAGGTAAACCCCTCTACTTAGCTTTTGTCGACTTGGAGAAAGCCTTTGACAGAGTCCCCCGCTCCATTATCTGGTGGGCTCTTAGAAAACTAGGTGTTGACGAATGGCTTGTGAGAGTTATACAAGCCATGTATAAAGAAACAGTCAGCAAGGTTAGAATTAACAACGAATATAGTGAAGAGTTTAGCGTAAAAGTTGGCGTCCATCAGGGCTCTGTTCTCATCCCCCTACTATTTATTATTGCCCTTCAGGCTATAACAGAGGAGTTCAAGACCGGCTGCCCATGGGAACTCCTATACGCAGACGACCTGACACTCATAGCTGAATCAATGGCCGAGCTAGAGAAGAAATTCCAAACATGGAAGCACGGCCTAGAATCAAAAGGCCTTAAAATTAACCTGGCTAAGATTAAAGTTCTAGTTTGTAGGAAAGAAAATAAGGCGGCGGTCCCTTCTGGGAAATGGTCATGCTCAGTGTGTAGGAAAGGCGTCGGTAGAAACTCCATTTTATGTCCCAAATGCAAAGTATGGGTGCATAAAAGATGTAGTGGGATCACAGGTAAGCTAACTAAGAACATAGATTTTACATGTGGCCGGTGCTCTGGTGCAATAAGTAGCAGCAAGTGCCCACAAAATACTAGCTCTTTCAATTGCGCAGAGGGTTCTATAGAAATAGTGGACAGCTTCCGTTACCTGGGCGATAAAATCAGCAGTGGGGGAGGGTGCTCTGAAAGTACAGTAGCTAGAGTCAGAACTGGTTGAAAAAAGTTCAGAGAGCTTATACCACTATTAGCTGCTAAAGGGTTCTCCCTAAAAATAAAAGGCAGGTTGTATGATGCCTGCATACGAACAGCAATGTTGCATGGCAGTGAGACCTGGGCATTGTGTGCAGAGGATATACGCAGACTAGAGAGGAACGAAGCTTGCATGCTCCGCTGGATGTGTAACAGTAATATACGTGAACGGCAAAGCATAAACGAACTAAGGAAAAAATTAGAAATAAGAGGGATCAGATGTTGTTTACTCGAGAGAAGGCTACGTTGGTATGGACACGTGATGCGCATGAAAGTCGATAGCTGTATAACAAAGTGCAGGGCAATAAAGATAGACGGTAGCCACGGAATAGGCAGACCTAGAAAAACCCGGGACGAGCTGATAAACTCCGACCTCACACACTTACACCTCTCCAAGACAATGTCACTGGACCAAGACCTTTGGCGGTACTCAGTAACAGAGAAGACCCGCCTTACCTAAATACATAGTAAAACCTACTACAGCCAGTAGGCATCTCTAACAAAATACAATCACTCTTGCCTCAAGTGGGAATACCCCCGTCCAAACCCATGCAAGCGTGGAACACGGACGTTAAACGTTGATGATGATGATGATGATGATGATTATATGAAATATATTATTTACTGGAGTGTTGGTGTACTTTCTTTTAGAATTGTGATAGGAGCTTTTTGATTGTACACCTCATAACTGTAATAATAGGTGTCAACACAGGTTGAGGATTTGGGGCCTGAATCAGAAAAATCTGAACTATGCAGCCAAAGAAACATGTGTAGCTAAATGACAACATACTTAGTGTAATATATACCACAACTCATCCCACAGATTGAATGTTTTTCGATCTTTTGGTATTCTTTACCAAATTACACTACACTATATATTGTTAGCCTAGTAACCATATATATATATATATATATATATATATATATATATATATATATACAATGAGTTATTTGTTTTGTTGATTATTCAACAAAGTTAATTTATAACAGATTAGAAGCACTCAACAGTATTCTTCTGGAGTATAATATCAATAATATTAATAAATGGAAAATATCTTTATAAAACCATATTTATTTTATTATACATATTTCAAGGGTACCAGTATTTTGGTATGCTTTCGTCAGATAAAATACAATATTTGGTTTAAAGATAGTGACATATCCACATATGAACTTAATGTTATGAGTTCAATGCGGATGTTATGAGTTCTATCCACATTGAACTCATAACATTAAGTTCATATGTGGATATGTCAATATCTTTAAACCAAATATTGTATTTTATCTGACGAAAGCGTACCAAAATACTGGTACCCTTGAAATATGCATAATAAAATGAATATGGTTTTATAAAGATATTTTCCATTTATTAACATTATTGATATATATATATATATATATATATATATTAATAAAAAGAGGCCAATTGGAGGCCATATTCAGTTTATTCAGGTTTATTTAAAACTCTGTTATACATATTTCACTGAGGACTATTGGTTATGATAGCCTGAGGTCTTCAGATGGCGTAACCTAAAATAAACATTGAAAGTTCCTAAGAAACCTTTAAATTTTGGAAAAATCCAATAATTTCCCTGAAAAAAAAATTTATTTTCATGATACAGGGGGCCGGCCGAACATGTGGCGTTGTTTAAGAAACAACGCCACACATTCGGCCGGCCCCCTGTATCATGAAAAGGAAAACCTGATTCAACTGAATATGGCCTCCGATATTTTATTAATATATAATGCTCTGACTTGCACCATTTATACAGGTCATTGAGCACTTCATTTTATCTGTTTCACCGACAGACCATAATGTGGTCCACACATATCTCTGTTTGGTTAACCCCATACTCAAAAAAAAAAACAAAAAAAAAAAAAATATATATATATATATATATATATAGTGGAGGCACGTAGCCTAGTGGTAAGGGTGTTTGACTTACAATCATAATGTCATGGGTTCAATTCCTGGGTTATGTGTTGTATTATTGAGCAAAACACTTCATTTCCCGTGACTCCAGTATACTCAGCTGAAAATGAGTACCAGCAATAGATGGGTGGACTGGCATCCTGTCCAGGAGGGAGTCTTGTACTGTCAGTTGCTTCACGTCATGAGCCTTCTGGCATAAGACAGACATTAGACATATATATATATATATATATACATATATATATATATATATAATCTGAGTTTTCTGAATATTAATAATAATATTCGATTCGTTTGCAAACAGCCTTTTTTTTTTAATGCCATGTTAGTAGAATGAGCCCCTCATTTTTGCTCTTGTGTTTGCAATACTGCAGACACTAATGTTTCTGGGTATTACCCTTCATCAGTGCAGTTCACTGTTCACCTGCCAACATTAGTGTTTGCAGTTCTGTTTGCATGCCAACACAAGAGCAAAAATGAGGGGCTCATTCTACTGACATGGCTTTAAAAAAGAGGCTGTTTGCATAATTGCAAACGAATCAAATATTATTATTAATATTCGAAAAACTCAGATTACATTTATTGTATTCAGCTATGTAGAGCAATAATTTTTATTTTTTTATTTATTATATATATATATATATATATATATATATATATATATATATATATGTTGTCTACAGTCTGTACAAATCAAATCAATAGTTGCCACTCTGAAACAACAAATTGATTGTATTAATCATTCAGTATTGATCAGACTACTCCAGACTTATGTTGCTTTTATGATTTCAATAGATATCAATTATATATATATATATATTCTACCAAAATTAAATTAAAGATGTCATGTTTGAGAATATCAGAAGCATGTGCCATACCACCTGTGGAATAAGCTCAAAGATTCTAAAGAATAAATCCGAGCATTTATTAACATTAAATTAAAAATCGATTGACATATATATATAAAATAAGCTCCTCAAACAATCACAAGGGATAATTCGTAAAGAGTGTAAACACATAGTTACAGAGGTAACATATCAAAAATTAACAAGAACCATGAATATAGATACCTTCCAAAATTATTAGTCTCCTTTGTATATATTCCATTAAAAAAGTATATTTCACCATTAATCTTGATCATCGCCAATTTATAATATGTTACCTCCATAACTATGTCTGTTTATACTCTTTACAAATTACACTCTGTGATTGTTTGATGTGTTTATTTTATATACATATGTCAATCGATTTTTAATTTAATGTCATATATATATATATATATATATATATATATATATATATCATTGAGGTTAACTTTGCCTTTCATCCTTACGGGGTCGATAAAATAAAGTACCAGTAACGTACTGGTGCCAAAAGTAGAAACAATTATTATCATTATTTCCATTATTATTTTTATTGCACATCATTACTGCTTTACCGAGCACAGCTCTGTGTACCTTGGGTATGAGCAGTGTAATTTTCCCTGGTGTTGTTTCTATTGTATTGATAGTACATTTAGTAATATGTGTGCAGTGCCTAGTAGTGCTATTTTTTGTATGCTGTATATATTTGTAAGCCCTGGGCTTTGACTATGTATTTGTCTGTGTTTGTTTTTTTATCATTCCTAGAGCACTTATTATTGTAGGTATTGTTTCTGTTTTCATTTTCCACATTCCAGTTATTTTTATCTGATTATTTATATTTGGGGAGTTTCTCTATTCTCTTGGAAGATATATTGTTGTCTGCCTGGATAGATATATCTATTAGAAGGCATTTTTTTTCTTTGTGATTTTTTACTATAATATCTGGTCAGTTGGGCTTGATCTCTTTATCTGTATGTATTGGAATATCCCAGAGAATGGTTGCTTTGTCATTCTCTGACACTTTTTCTGGTGTGTGTTTGTATCATCTTTTTCCTGTTGTATTTCATAATGCTGGCATAATTTCCAGTGTATGAAGGTCCCAACTCTATCATGTCTATGGATATATTCTTTTTTGGCTAGAGCTGGGCATCCAGAGACTATGTGCTTGATTGTTTCTTCCCTATCTCCACATATTCTACAGTTACTTATAGTGCTTTGTTTCATTATGTACTTTTGATGGGTAGACTCTGGTCCAGCGCTGCAATTAGAAATCCTTCCGTCTCAACTTTTAGTCCAGTGCTTTAGAACCAGTTTGTGTGTTTTCTTTGCCTTACTTCCTTTCTATTTAGCTTTTTGGGGTATTGGCCATGTAAGGATTTCTCTTGCCATCGTTTTAACATGGCATTCTGGATGTCAGATTTGAATTTAAATTTTATGACTTTCACAATTTCTATTTTTTCTTTGCTTTCATTTTCCTCACAATCATCTGTTAGTCCAGTTTCTGATTTGAATTTTTTGGCTTCCTTGAAGACCGAGAACAGTTTTTTGTTTTGTTCATGTTTTGTGGCTATCTGTATTCACTTTCCTTTGTTTTTTATTAGGTATTTTTGTAGTCCTACAGTAGTTATTTTGTAAGAGTTTTCTAGTTGCATAAGGCCCCTTCCTCCTTGTGTTCTTGGTAGGTATAATCTTTCTACATCTGACTTTGGATGGTGTATTCTAAATGCAGTCATTATTATTATTATGATGAACTGGGGTCGATTTAATCGAGTTCCCCTCCCCCAAAATTGCTGGCCTTGTGCCTAAATCAGAAACCATTATTTTTATTATTATTATCATCATTATTATTATTATTATTATTATTATTATTATTACTATCATCATAATCATCATAATTTAACATCTATTTTCCATGCTTGCATGAGTTAGGAGATCACATCTTGATCATGTAGATCTATATTTTGGCTTGGTTTCTATAGCTGGATGCCTTTCCTAATGCCAACCACATTACAGAGTTGACTGGATGCTTTTTATCATGGCACCAAAATGACCATCTAACAAGATGGACAGGGTGCTTTTTATTGTGACATAAGTATGACCACCTGATGAGTTGGACTGAGTGTGTTTTGTTGTATTATGAGCATGACTACTTTATAGCGTAGACTGAGAACGTTTTGTTGTCATCAGCACAATCACCTTACAGTGATATTTTTGCGGTGGCAGGACTGTGAGAGAGAAGACGTGGAACATGTCCAGCTTTTCATGCTTGTATGCATGGGTTGGACATGAGGTGTATCATGTGTGAAGGGGGAGGAGTGAAACAAGTATTCAGCCTGGGGATGGGTGACTATTGAGGTGTGGGAAGGGGAAGGCTGGATAAGAGTAGTGTCCTCTAGAGGTTTGCTTCATCCTGTGTACATAAGAGAACAGGTCCCATATTTATACACACACATATATATATGTGAATAAGGATGTATGTAATCATCATTTAACATGTTTTTCCTTATAATTCTTTCTCTTTTATCTTTTTATCTATATTCTAATTCATTTTTGTTTTATTTTTTTCTATCTCTTTCTTTTCATTTATGGTAACTTCTCAGTTTACTTGTCATTGTTCTGAGTTCAAATCTTGCAGAAGTCAACTTTGACTTTCATTCATTCAAGGTCGATAATAAAGTACTAGTCTAGTATTGAGGCTGACTCTCCCTCTATATATCTCTCTCACTCTCTATCCTTCTCTGAAAGGAATCTTCTGTATTCAGACCTGGAGAGGAGATGGGCTCTGCTAGGTTTAAAAATGTCATAGAAATTCTGTATGTCAATACAGCACCCATGTCCATCTATGTCACAGTATGACATCTGCCTATTTAAGTCACAGTATGACATCTGTCTATTTATATCACAGTATGTCATCTGTCTATTTAAGTCAGAGTATGTCATTTGTCCATCTATGTCACAGTATGTCATCTGTCCATTTATGTCACAGTATGACAGCTGTCCATTTATGTCACAGTATGACATCTGTCTATTTATGTCACAGTATGTCATCTGTCTATTTATGTCACAGTATGTCATCTGTCTATTTATGTCACAGTATGTCATCTGTCCATTTATGTCACAGTATGACAGCTGTCTATTTATGTCAGAGTATGACAGCTGTCTATTTATGTCAGAGTATGATATCTGCCTATTTAAGTCACAGTATGTCATTTGTCCATTTATATCACAGTATGTCATCTGTCTATTTATATCACAGTATGTCATCTGTCTATTTATGTCACAGTATGTCATTTGTTTATTTAACTCACAGTATGACATCTGTCCATTTAAGTCACAGTATGTCATCTGTCCAATTATGTCACAGTATGTCATCTGTCCATTTATGTCACAGTACATCATCTGTCCATTTATATCACAGTATGTCATTTGTCCATTTATGTCACAGTATGACATCTGTCTATTTAAGTCACAGTATGACATCTGTCCATCTATGTCACAGTATGTCATCTGTCCATTTATGTCACAGTGTGACATCTATTTATGTCACAGTATGTCATCTGTCTATTTATGTCACAGTATGTCATTTGTCCATTTATGTCACAGTATGACATCTGTCTATTTAAGTCACAGTATGACATCTGTCCATCTATGTCACAGTATGACATCTATCCATTTAAGTCACAGTATGACATCTGTCTATTTAAGTCACAGTATGACATCTGTCCATTTATGTCACAGTATGTCGTCTGTCCATTTATGTCACAGTATGACATCTGCCTATTTATGTCACAGTATGTCATCTGCCTATTTAAGTCACAGTATATCATTTGTCCATTTATGTCACAGTATGCTGTCTGTCCATTTATGTCACAGTATGACATCTGTCCATCTATGTCACAGTATGACATCTATCCATTTAAGTCACAGTATGACATCTGTCTATTTATGTCGCAGTATGACATCTGTCTATTTAAGTCACAGTATGACATCTGTCCATCTATGTCACAGTATGACATCTATCCATTTAAGTCACAGTATGACATCTGTCTATTTATGTCGCAGTATGTCATCTGCCTATTTAAGTCACAGTATATCATTTGTCCATTTATGTCACAGTATATCATCTGTCCATTTATGTCACAGTATGTCGTCTGTCCATTTATGTCACAGTATGACATCTGTCTATTTATGTCACAGTATGTCATCTGCCTATTTAAGTCACTGTATGTCATTTGTCCATTTATGTCACAGTATGACATCTGTCCATTTATGTCACAGTATGACATATGTCCATCTATGTCACAGTATGACATCTATCCATTTAAGTCACAGTATGACATCTGTCTATTTATGTCGCAGTATGACATCTATCCATTTATGTGACTGTATGACATCTATCCATGTATATCACAGTATGATATCTGTCCATTTATGTCACAGTATCACATCTGTTCATTTATGTCGCAGTATATCATCTGTCTATTTATGTCACAGTATGGCATCTGTCCATTTATGTCACAGTATGGCATCTGTCCATTTATGTCACAGTATGACATCTGTCCAATTATGTCACAGGATGACATCTGTCCATTTATGTCATCTGTCCGTTTATGACTCCATATGTTATCTGTACATTTATGACTCCATATCACATCTCCCCATTTATGTCACAGCAAGACATCTGTCCATTTATGTCTCCATATGACATCTGTCTATTTATATTGCAATATATCATCTCTCCATTTATGACCCTCTATGTTTCACGAAAGTCAGAGATTATCCTTAATTTGTGCAACATTAAGCAGATGGAGACAGATTTTTCACCCGTCTTCCACCCAGATAAAATGATATTCTATTGCAAGAAAGTTTTCTCATGAAAAGAATTAAAGTTAGCACTATAAACCGATAAGTTATTCATCAATTTTGCTATACAATAGGGTGTTCACATTTCAAACAGAGTTATGTAGATGTATAAGGTAAAATTTAGTACCATTATATATATTCACTAATTTTTACTAGTCTACATCCTTTTGAACCAGTTTGACCCCATAATATTCAGTACATAATTCACAGTTGTAAATAGCAATTATGTCAGTAGTTGTGTCATTGTAATTCAACCTTATAAATATTTTACACAACATATATCACTTTGGAATGACATCAGAGCAATCAATACTATGTAGTCAGTCTTCTCAAAGGTAGGTGTCTTTAAAAATAGTAATAAACAGATATATAAGTATGCAACAATGGTTGCCGAACACTGTACAGCTTAATTCGGGCTGTTTGTTTACAAACAAACCGAATATTATAATAAATGTTCGGTAAACCCATACGTACATATATATATGTGTGCATGTATGTATGTATATACATACTACTGTACGTTTGTATGCATATATGTATGTACGTATACATACTTAATTCCTGTTTTAACGACATCACAACTTTCTCCGGCTTAGCCTGTTCCCCCCCTTTTGGAACTTTCCCCCGTTGATGGGCGTGAGCCCGAAATATTGGGATTAAATCTCCACTACGGTAACCCTTATACCTTTGTTTTGTTTTCATCTTTGTCTCTCTCAATTTTCACTTTCTCCTATTTCTCCTATCTATCATTCACTTCCTACCTCGAGATTTCCCATCGGCATTGTTGTGGCTTTCTAAACTACGTATTTTACACATTTCACAATGCTTCAAGCAAACTTTAACACCCTCTTAACATACTTATATTTAAGTATCAGCCGTACTAAGAGTGAGAAACGACATTTCATTTTTTTCCATTTATTGTTTTCGGTGCGCCTGGCCGACTAACTCACTCGATATGCAAATTAGGCTGCTCAGCCGTTAATATGCATAAGGAAAGTATATACTTTCAAACGTTCAATCGACTGACAGGAAGGTATACGGTGCTGACGATAGCTAATAAGCTTGAAACTAGTACATCGTTCCTGTGTCAGTGTTGAACAAAAGGGCAACGATGGTTGCCGAACACTGTACGGCTTAATTTGGGGTGTTTGTTTACAAACAAACCGAACATTATAATAAATGTTCGGTAAACCCATACGTACATATATATATATATATGTGTGCATGTATGTATGTATATACATACTACTGAACGTCTGTATACATATATGTATGTGCGTGTACATACTTATATTTAGGTATCAGCTGTACTAAGAGTGAGAAATGAAATTTCATTTTTTCCATCAATAAACAGATAGATATCTTTATAATTAGTAAATACAGGTAGATATTCTTATAAATAGTAATAAACAGGTAGATATCTTTATATATAGGAAATACAGGTTTTATATCTTTATAAATAGTAATAAACAGATAAATATCTTTATATGTAGTAAATACGGATGTATATCTTTATATATAGTAAATATAGGGATATATCTTTATAGGGATATATCTTTATAATTAGTATATATATCTTTATAATTAGTATATATATCTTTATAATTAGTATATATATCTTTATAATTAGTATATATATCTTTATAATTAGTAAATACAGATAGGTATCTGAATATATAATAAATACAGGAATATGTCTTTATATATAGTAAATACAGGTATATATCTTTATTTATTGTAAATATAGATAGGTGTTTGTCATCATCATCATCATCATCATCATCATTTAACGTCCATGTTCCACGCTTGCATACAGGTATATATCTTTATCTATAATAATAAACAGGTAGATATCTTTATATATAATAGAAAAAAAGGTAGATATGTTTATATATAGTAAATACAGGTAGGTATCTTTATAATTCCTGGAGAGGAGATGGGATCCACCAGGTTTTTCAAAATCTCCTAGAAACGCTGTATGCCAATACGTCACAGCCAACAACTTCCTCTGGAGTTACAGGACAATGCATGCAACTTTATAATCAGTAAAAAAACAGGTAGAAATCTTTATATATAGTATATACAGGTAGGCTTCTTGATATAAAGTAAAAAACAGGTAAGCACCTTTATATATAGTAAATAAGCAGGTAAACATCTTTATATATACCGTATTTCCCGGCGTCGAGGACGCTACTGTTTTCCTAAGATAAGTCTCAAAAATCTACCGTGTGTCATGGAGACCGAAGGTTGTTTATTATTTTTTTTCAAATTTTTGGTTGTCAAAATTAGGGTGCGTCCTCAAGGACGAAGTGTCTTCAGCACCGGAAATACAGTAATAAAATCTGTGGCATATTAAAAACTGAAACAAATGTCTAATATTACTTAATAAGTTCCTTTGAGAACCTATCTTTCATTTTTTTTATATTTAATGATGTTGAATGGGGGGATTGGTAGAATTGGTGGAGGAATAAACAAAATCTCATGTGATATATAATGTTATATCAGTACCTGTGATGTACTGGACAGAAACCTCTCCCCAACACTGTGGTGAATATAATGGACAGAAACCTCTCCCCAACACTGTGGTCAGTGTAATGGACACAAACCTCTCCCCAACACTGTGGTTAATATAATGAACAATAACCTCTCCCAACACAATTTATGATTTTCTACTTATATTAGATATCAGTACCAGTAATGTACTGTGGTCAATAGGTCAATATAATGAACACTAACCTCTCCCCTACACATTTTATGACTTTCTACCTATATTAGACATCAATATCTAATAATGCTTTATTTCCTTGCTGTATTGTTTTTGGTATATATTAACATATATATGTACATGAATTTTATTAAGGCATAACCGTCAACATAATATTACAAATAGAAAGAGAAAAAAAAAAGAAAGAATCACAAGAAGGTAATACATACATCTAGGATCACATACAACAAAAGGCAGGCAAAAGGGGTGGACAAACGAACTGCTGCCACAGCATAAATAATTTTAAAAGGCAGTTGAGTAAGTCAGTTATGTTTGGCACATTTTATATCATTTTTTGTTGTTGTTGTTGTTGTTGTTGTTTCAACATTGACCATTACAGAAAGGAATTTATGAATTTTCTTATAATTTTCCATTTATGTTTGTAATATAGCTGATTATATTGTTTTTGTCTATGTATATATTTTCTAAGTAAGAGTTTCTTTTCTTCAAACTCTCTTCAGGTATTCAGTACTTTAGGAATCACTCTTGCCTGTTCTTCCCTTCAAAAGAAATGGGATGTGAGACAAACAATTGGTTGGATACTTTCTTCACTGCCTATCTTCATAATTTCTCTTTACATTATTCACAAACTCATTGTTGAATTCAGCAAGAAAGATAATTTACAAAAATCTGATGTAAGTATTTTTTTTTCTAAACTTTTACATATAGCCAATTACTATATAATATTGTATCAAGTTTGGGGAGAAGAAAAGCAAATTTGACTATCCACATATCCCTATTTACAGGTGAAGACAGATATTAGGTAATATGGTTTGGTTGATCCTGAATTTTCTTGTTATTATTATATGGGAATACAGGGTGGTGGATTATCAGTATTGGTAGAGGGTTGGATGCCATGCTTTGCAGCATAGGCTTACGGCCCTTTATGATCTGAGTTCAAATCCCGCCGAGGTTAACTTTGCCTTTCATCCTTATGGAGTCAATAAAATAAAGTACCAGTCACGTCACTGGGGTCGATTAAATCGACCCCCCCCCCCAAAAAAAAAAATTGCTGGCCACAATGTGTGCTGGATGCTTTACATACATATGCTTACACATACATATACAAAAATGTTTCACGGCCAGCATCTCTGATTGAAACGCTGATTTACACACACACATACACACACATAAACATTTATATACAATTATCTATCTCTCTATCTATATATAATATAAAATATTGGAACTTCCATCATCCTTTTGAGAAATGTGGACCCGCTACTTCTATGCAATGGCACATACTTTACAGCCAGGAGGATGATGAACCATCTCTTAGAGGTCACTATTCTTGGAAGCAATCATCAAGGAGAAAATGCATTTATTCCCAAGATTCCTCTTATCCCTTACTGAGCTGCCGTTCAAATTCTCAAGACGTCAGTTCCGAGTTAAAGCCAGTTTTGCTATGACCATAAATAAAGCTCAGTCTCAAAGTTGTAGGATTGAATATGAGAGAATCAGTTTTATCTCGTAGTCAGTTATATGTTGGTTGTTCACAAGGAGAAACACCTAGAAATCTTCATATATTAGGCATTACCAGTAGAACGAAAAATTTGGTGTATCTGGAAGATCTTTTACTGTTTTTTTGTTTTGTCACACACACCAGTTTTGCTTCATACTGTAAACCAGACAAACATCCAATACAGTCAATTTCTCTTCTACCTGTCTTCTCTTATCATCTGTTTACCCAGGCGAAGCTGGGTACCTCAGCTAGTGGTCAGATATTAATATAATAACACTATTATTAAATATAATAATAGTGTTATTATATTTGAGGTGTAATCACACCAGAGTCTTGAATAGTATTGCAAGGATATCTTTGTCAATCACTGAAAAATTATTTTTTATTGTTCTGAGAATAGCAAAAGCTTGCCTGACAACTGCAGTGTGTTTATAAAACAGCATGTCTTGTCAATGATTACAGCAAAACCTTTCTCTTATGATCCTTCATGTAAGAATTTTCATTTTTCTACAATTCAAAGACCATTTAAACATGAAAATATCCAACACCCAAATAGACATAGCAACGTACTTAGACTAGTTCTTTAACTTTTCATCAAATTCAACAACAAACAAAAAAATAACCAAAGTAACTCCATTAAATAAAGAACCAATTTCAGGTAATTTTACTGATAAGTCTGATGAAGTAGTGGAATATTTGAAGGGGTCAGTTATTAATAGAGACAGGAGTATGGGAGTTTTGGGAAGGTGGTCAACTAGTTTATATTTGAAAGGGTCAGATAGTTATGGAACAGAAGTATAGGAGGTTTTAAAGGGTGGTTGACTGTTTTATATTGGAAAGGGTCAGATAGTAATGGAACAGAAGTATAGGAGGTTTTAAAGGGTGGTTGACTGTTTTATATTGGAAAGGGTCAGATAGTAATGGAACAGAAGTATAGGAGGTTTTAAAGGGTGGTTGACTGTTTTATATTGGAAAGGGTCAGATAGTAATGGAACAGAAGTATAGGAGGTTTTAAAAGGTGGTTGACTGTTTTATATTGGAAAGGGTCAGAAATATAGGAGTTTTGAGGATGGTGGGCAACTGGTTTATATTTGAAGGGGTCAGATATTAATAAAAATAGAAGTATAGGAGTTTTTAAAGGGTGGTCAACTGGTTTATATTGGAAAGGGTCAGATATTAACAAAAATAGAAGTATAGGAGGTTTTGAGGATGGTGGTCAACTGGTATAAACCTCCCCACCACTGCACACACACACACACACACACACACACACACACACACACACACACACACACACACACACACACACACACACACACACACACACACACACACACACACACCAATTACAAAATGTGTCATATATAATAAAGGAACAGAGAAATTTGTTTGGAGATCATGTCCCTAAAGATAATTACTTTTTACCTTAGACACCTCACCTTTCATGTCATATACTCTTTTCATCTCTACTTATTCTTTCATTTTTTCATTCTCTTTCTCTTCTCTTTCATCCCATCTTTTCCTTTCTCTCTCTTTCCCTTTCCTTCTCTTTCAACCTCTCGAATCCTTTCCCCTTTCTTTTCTCTTCTATATTCTTTTTCTCTTCCCCTCTCTTTCCCATTTTTTTCTCTCTTTCTTCTGTTAACATGTTTTCCTTCCATCAGAACTAATTTAAAGTTGAACCCACCTTCCCTTCCCAGAACCCCAGAATAAATTAGGTTTTTACTTATTTCTGTTCTTAAAATGGAAACTACAGGACTAAACAACATTACAAACCAGAAAGATGAAACATTTAAAATTTACTTATTTTTTGTTTTATTGTTGTTGTTGTTTTGTTTTTCTGTTACATTTACTGCTGAGTTACATTTACTGCTGAATTACCAATGACTGAGATTGACTGCACAGACATATATGGCACAGTGACACTAAATTTTATGTGGCACATTAAAACATCACTTTATATGGCACAGTGACAGAACGACACATAAAGAGCAGGTGACACCGTGGTACATTTATATGGCACAGGGAAACAGTGGTACATTTATATGGTAGAGTGACAGTGGTACATTTATATGGTACAGTGACAGTGGTGCATTTATATGGTACAGTGACAGTGGTACATTTATATGGTAGAGTGACAGTGGTACATTTATATGGTACAGTGACAGTGGTACATTTATATGGTACAGTGACAGTGGTACATTTATATGGTACAGTGACAGTGGTACAGTTATATGGTACAGTGACAGTGGTACATTTATATGGTACAGTGACAGTGGTACATTTATATGGTACAGTGACAGTGGTACATTTATATGGTACGGTGACAGTGGTACATTTATATGGTACAGTGACACAGTGGTACATTTATATGGTACAGTGACAGTGGTACATTTATATGGTACAGTGACAGTGGTACATTTATACGGTACAGTGACAGTGGTACATTTATATGGTACAGTGACACAGCGGTACATTTATATGGTACAGTGACAGAGGTGCATTTATATGGTACAGTGACAGTGGTACATTTATATGGTACAGTGACACAGTGGTATATTTATATGGTACAGTGACAGTGGTACATTTATATGGTACAGGGACAGTGGTACATTTATATGGTACAGTGACAGTGGTACATTTATATGGTACAGTGACAGTGGTACATTTATATGGTACAGAGATACAGTGGTACATTTATATGGTACAGTGACAGTGGTACATTTATATGGTACAGTGACAGTGGTGCATTTATATGGTACAGTGACAGTGGTACATTTATATGGTACAGTGACAGTGGTACATTTATATGGTACAGAGACAGTGGTACATTTATATGGTACAGTGACAGTGGTACATTTATATGGTACAGTGACAGTGGTGCATTTATATGGTACAGTGACAGTGGTACATTTATATGGTACAGTGACAGTGGTGCATTTATTTGGTACAGTGACACAGTGGTACATTTATATGGTACAGTGACAGAGGTACATTTATATGGTACAGTGACACAGTGGTGCATTTATATGGTACAGTGACAGTGGTACATTTATATGGTACAGTGACAGTGGTGCATTTATTTGGTACAGTGACACAGTGGTACATTTATATGGTACAGTGACAGAGGTACATTTATATGGTACAGAGACAGTGGTACATTTATATAGTACAGTGACACAGTGGTACATTTATATGGTACAGTGACAGTGGTACATTTATATGGTACAGTGACAGTGGTACATTTATATGGTACAGAGACAGTGGTACATTTATATGGTACAGTGACAGTGGTACATTTATATGGTACAGTGACAGTGGTACATTTATATGGTACAGTGACAGTGGTGCATTTATATGGTACAGTGACACAGTGGTACATTTATATGGTACAGTGACACAGTGGTACATTTATATGGTACAGTGACAGTGGTACATTTATATGGTACAGTGACACAGTGGTACATTTATATGGTACAGAGACAGTGGTACATTTATATGGTACAGAGACAGTGGTACATTTATATAGTACAGTGACACAGTGATACATTTATATGGTACAGTGACAGTGGTACATTTATATGGTACAGTGACACAGTGGTACATTTATATGGTACAGTGACAGTGGTACATTTATATGGTACAGTGACACAGTGGTACATTTATATGGTACAGTGACACAGTGGTACATTATATGGTACAGTGACAGTGGTACATTTATATGGTACAGTGACACAGTGGTACATTTATATGGTACAGTGACAGTGGTACATTTATATGGTACAGAGACAGTGGTACATTTATATGGTACAATGACAGTGGTACATTGATATGGTACAGTTACAGTGGTACATTTATATGGTACAGTGACAGTGGTACATTTATATGGTACAGTGACACAGTGGTACATTTATATGGTACACTGACAGTGGTACATTTATATGGTACAATGACAGTGGTACATTTATAAGGTACAGTGACACAGTGGTACATTTATATGGTACAGTGACAGTGGTACATTTATATGGTACAGAGACAGTGGTACATTTATATGGTACAGTGACAGTGGTACATTTATATGGTACAGTTACAGTGGTACATTTGTATGGTACAGTGACAGTGGTACATTTATATGCTACAGTGACACAGTGGTACATTTATATGGTACAGTGACAGTGGTACATTTATATGGTACAGTGACAGTGGTACATTTATATGGTACAGTGACAGTGGTACATTTATATGGTACAGTGACACAGTGGTACATTTATATGGTACAGTGACACAGTGGTACATATATATGGTACAGTGACAGTGGTACATTTATATGGTACAGTGACGGTGGTACATTTATATGGTACAGAGACAGTGGTACATTTATATGGTACAGTGACACAGTGGTACATTTATATGGTACAGTGACACAGTGGTACATATATATGGTACAGTGACAGTGGTACATTTATATGGTACAGTGACACAGTGGTACATTTATATGGTACAGAGACAGTGGTACATTTATATGGTACAGTGACACAGTGGTACATTTATATGGTACAGTGACACAGTGGTACATATATATGGTACAGTGACAGTGGTACATTTATATGGTACAGTGACAGTGGTACATTTATATGGTACAGTGACAGTGGTACATTTATATGGTACAGTTACAGTCGTACATTTATATGGTACAGTGACAGTGGTACATTTATATGGTACAGTGACAGTGGTACATTTATATGGTACAGTGACAGTGGTACATTTATATGGTACAGTGACACAGTGGTACATTTATATGGTACAGTGACAGTGGTACATTTATATGGTAGTGACACAGTGGTACATTTATATGGTACAGGGACAGTGGTACATTTATATGGTACAGTGACAGTGGTACATTTATATGGTACAGTGACAGTGGTACATTTATATGGTACAGTGACAGTGGTACATTTATATGGTACAGTGACAGTGGTACATTTATATGGTACAGTGACACAGTGGTACATTTATATGGTACAGTGACAGTGGTACATTTATATGGTACAGTGACAGTGGTACATTTATATGGTACAGTGACAGTGGTACATTTATATGGTACAGTGACAGTGGTACATTTATATGGTACAGTGACACAGTGGTACATTTATATGGTACAGTGACAGTGGTACATTTATATGGTACAGTGACAGTGGTACATTTATATGGTACAGTGACAGTGGTACATTTATATGGTACAGTGACAGTGGTACATTTATATGGTACAGTGACAGTGGTACATTTATATGGTACAGTGACACAGTGGTACATTTATATGGTACAGTGACAGTGGTACATTTATATGGTACAGTGACACAGTGGTACATTTATATGGTACAGGGACAGTGGTACATTTATATGCTACAGTGACACAGTGGTACATTTATATGGTACAGTGACAGTGGTACATTTATATGGTACAGTGACAGTGGTACATTTATATGGTACAGTGACACAGTGGTACATTTATATGGTACAGAGACAGTGGTACATTTATATGGTACAGTGACACAGTGGTAGAATTATATAGTACAGTGACAGTGGTACATTTATATGGTACAGAGACAGTGGTACATTTATATGGTACAGTGACAGTGGTACATTTATATGGTACAGTGACAGTGGTACATTTATATGGTACAGTGACACAGTGGTACATTTATATGGTACAGTGACACAGTGGTACATATATATGGTACAGTGACAGTGGTACATTTATATGGTACAGAGACAGTGGTACATTTATATGGTACAGAGACACAGTGGTACATTTATATGGTACAGTGACAGTGGTACATTTATATGGTACAGTGACACAGTGGTACATTTATATGGTACAGTGACACAGTGGTACATTTATATGGTACAGTGACAGTGGTACATTTATATGGTACAGTGACAGTGGTACATTTATATGGTACAGAGACAGTGGTACATTTATATGGTACAGTGACAGTGGTACATTTATATGGTACAGTGACAGTGGTACATTTATATGGTACAGTGACAGTGGTGCATTTATATGGTACAGTGACACAGTGGTACATTTATATGGTACAGTGACACAGTGGTACATTTATATGGTACAGTGACAGTGGTACATTTATATGGTACAGTGACACAGTGGTACATTTATATGGTACAGAGACAGTGGTACATTTATATGGTACAGAGACAGTGGTACATTTATATAGTACAGTGACACAGTGATACATTTATATGGTACAGTGACAGTGGTACATTTATATGGTACAGTGACACAGTGGTACATTTATATGGTACAGTGACAGTGGTACATTTATATGGTACAGTGACACAGTGGTACATTTATATGGTACAGTGACACAGTGGTACATTATATGGTACAGTGACAGTGGTACATTTATATGGTACAGTGACACAGTGGTACATTTATATGGTACAGTGACAGTGGTACATTTATATGGTACAGAGACAGTGGTACATTTATATGGTACAATGACAGTGGTACATTGATATGGTACAGTTACAGTGGTACATTTATATGGTACAGTGACAGTGGTACATTTATATGGTACAGTGACACAGTGGTACATTTATATGGTACACTGACAGTGGTACATTTATATGGTACAATGACAGTGGTACATTTATAAGGTACAGTGACACAGTGGTACATTTATATGGTACAGTGACAGTGGTACATTTATATGGTACAGAGACAGTGGTACATTTATATGGTACAGTGACAGTGGTACATTTATATGGTACAGTTACAGTGGTACATTTGTATGGTACAGTGACAGTGGTACATTTATATGCTACAGTGACACAGTGGTACATTTATATGGTACAGTGACAGTGGTACATTTATATGGTACAGTGACAGTGGTACATTTATATGGTACAGTGACAGTGGTACATTTATATGGTACAGTGACACAGTGGTACATTTATATGGTACAGTGACACAGTGGTACATATATATGGTACAGTGACAGTGGTACATTTATATGGTACAGTGACGGTGGTACATTTATATGGTACAGAGACAGTGGTACATTTATATGGTACAGTGACACAGTGGTACATTTATATGGTACAGTGACACAGTGGTACATATATATGGTACAGTGACAGTGGTACATTTATATGGTACAGTGACACAGTGGTACATTTATATGGTACAGAGACAGTGGTACATTTATATGGTACAGTGACACAGTGGTACATTTATATGGTACAGTGACACAGTGGTACATATATATGGTACAGTGACAGTGGTACATTTATATGGTACAGTGACTGGTACATTTATATGGTACAGTGACAGTGGTACATTTATATGGTACAGTTACAGTCGTACATTTATATGGTACAGTGACAGTGGTACATTTATATGGTACAGTGACAGTGGTACATTTATATGGTACAGTGACAGTGGTACATTTATATGGTACAGTGACACAGTGGTACATTTATATGGTACAGAGACAGTGGTACATTTATATGGTACAGTGACACAGTGGTACATTTATATGGTACAGTGACACAGTGGTACATATATATGGTACAGTGACAGTGGTACATTTATATGGTACAGTGACTGGTACATTTATATGGTACAGTGACAGTGGTACATTTATATGGTACAGTTACAGTCGTACATTTATATGGTACAGTGACAGTGGTACATTTATATGGTACAGTGACAGTGGTACATTTATATGGTACAGTGACAGTGGTACATTTATATGGTACAGTGACACAGTGGTACATTTATATGGTACAGTGACAGTGGTACATTTATATGGTAGTGACACAGTGGTACATTTATATGGTACAGGGACAGTGGTACATTTATATGGTACAGTGACAGTGGTACATTTATATGGTACAGTGACAGTGGTACATTTATATGGTACAGTGACAGTGGTACATTTATATGGTACAGTGACAGTGGTACATTTATATGGTACAGTGACACAGTGGTACATTTATATGGTACAGTGACAGTGGTACATTTATATGGTACAGTGACAGTGGTACATTTATATGGTACAGTGACAGTGGTACATTTATATGGTACAGTGACAGTGGTACATTTATATGGTACAGTGACACAGTGGTACATTTATATGGTACAGTGACAGTGGTACATTTATATGGTACAGTGACAGTGGTACATTTATATGGTACAGTGACAGTGGTACATTTATATGGTACAGTGACAGTGGTACATTTATATGGTACAGTGACAGTGGTACATTTATATGGTACAGTGACACAGTGGTACATTTATATGGTACAGTGACAGTGGTACATTTATATGGTACAGTGACACAGTGGTACATTTATATGGTACAGGGACAGTGGTACATTTATATGCTACAGTGACACAGTGGTACATTTATATGGTACAGTGACAGTGGTACATTTATATGGTACAGTGACAGTGGTACATTTATATGGTACAGTGACACAGTGGTACATTTATATGGTACAGAGACAGTGGTACATTTATATGGTACAGTGACACAGTGGTAGAATTATATAGTACAGTGACAGTGGTACATTTATATGGTACAGAGACAGTGGTACATTTATATGGTACAGTGACAGTGGTACATTTATATGGTACAGTGACAGTGGTACATTTATATGGTACAGTGACACAGTGGTACATTTATATGGTACAGTGACACAGTGGTACATATATATGGTACAGTGACAGTGGTACATTTATATGGTACAGAGACAGTGGTACATTTATATGGTACAGAGACACAGTGGTACATTTATATGGTACAGTGACAGTGGTACATTTATATGGTACAGTGACACAGTGGTACATTTATATGGTACAGTGACACAGTGGTACATTTATATGGTACAGTGACAGTGGTACATTTATATGGTACAGTGACAGTGGTACATTTATATGGTACAGAGACAGTGGTACATTTATATGGTACAGTGACAGTGGTACATTTATATGGTACAGTGACAGTGGTACATTTATATGGTACAGTGACAGTGGTGCATTTATATGGTACAGTGACACAGTGGTACATTTATATGGTACAGTGACACAGTGGTACATTTATATGGTACAGTGACAGTGGTACATTTATATGGTACAGTGACACAGTGGTACATTTATATGGTACAGAGACAGTGGTACATTTATATGGTACAGAGACAGTGGTACATTTATATAGTACAGTGACACAGTGATACATTTATATGGTACAGTGACAGTGGTACATTTATATGGTACAGTGACACAGTGGTACATTTATATGGTACAGTGACACAGTGGTACATTTATATGGTACAGTGACAGTGGTACATTTATATGGTACAGAGACAGTGGTACATTTATATGGTACAATGACAGTGGTACATTGATATGGTACAGTTACAGTGGTACATTTATATGGTACAGTGACAGTGGTACATTTATATGGTACAGTGACACAGTGGTACATTTATATGGTACACTGACAGTGGTACATTTATATGGTACAATGACAGTGGTACATTTATAAGGTACAGTGACACAGTGGTACATTTATATGGTACAGTGACAGTGGTACATTTATATGGTACAGAGACAGTGGTACATTTATATGGTACAGTGACAGTGGTACATTTATATGGTACAGTTACAGTGGTACATTTGTATGGTACAGTGACAGTGGTACATTTATATGCTACAGTGACACAGTGGTACATTTATATGGTACAGTGACAGTGGTACATTTATATGGTACAGTGACAGTGGTACATTTATATGGTACAGTGACAGTGGTACATTTATATGGTACAGTGACACAGTGGTACATTTATATGGTACAGTGACACAGTGGTACATATATATGGTACAGTGACAGTGGTACATTTATATGGTACAGTGACGGTGGTACATTTATATGGTACAGAGACAGTGGTACATTTATATGGTACAGTGACACAGTGGTACATTTATATGGTACAGTGACACAGTGGTACATATATATGGTACAGTGACAGTGGTACATTTATATGGTACAGTGACACAGTGGTACATTTATATGGTACAGAGACAGTGGTACATTTATATGGTACAGTGACACAGTGGTACATTTATATGGTACAGTGACACAGTGGTACATATATATGGTACAGTGACAGTGGTACATTTATATGGTACAGTGACTGGTACATTTATATGGTACAGTGACAGTGGTACATTTATATGGTACAGTTACAGTCGTACATTTATATGGTACAGTGACAGTGGTACATTTATATGGTACAGTGACAGTGGTACATTTATATGGTACAGTGACAGTGGTACATTTATATGGTACAGTGACACAGTGGTACATTTATATGGTACAGTGACAGTGGTACATTTATATGGTAGTGACACAGTGGTACATTTATATGGTACAGGGACAGTGGTACATTTATATGGTACAGTGACAGTGGTACATTTATATGGTACAGTGACAGTGGTACATTTATATGGTACAGTGACAGTGGTACATTTATATGGTACAGTGACAGTGGTACATTTATATGGTACAGTGACACAGTGGTACATTTATATGGTACAGTGACAGTGGTACATTTATATGGTACAGTGACAGTGGTACATTTATATGGTACAGTGACAGTGGTACATTTATATGGTACAGTGACAGTGGTACATTTATATGGTACAGTGACACAGTGGTACATTTATATGGTACAGTGACAGTGGTACATTTATATGGTACAGTGACAGTGGTACATTTATATGGTACAGTGACAGTGGTACATTTATATGGTACAGTGACAGTGGTACATTTATATGGTACAGTGACAGTGGTACATTTATATGGTACAGTGACAGTGGTACATTTATATGGTACAGTGACACAGTGGTACATTTATATGGTACAGTGACAGTGGTACATTTATATGGTACAGTGACACAGTGGTACATTTATATGGTACAGGGACAGTGGTACATTTATATGCTACAGTGACACAGTGGTACATTTATATGGTACAGTGACAGTGGTACATTTATATGGTACAGTGACAGTGGTACATTTATATGGTACAGTGACACAGTGGTACATTTATATGGTACAGAGACAGTGGTACATTTATATGGTACAGTGACACAGTGGTAGAATTATATAGTACAGTGACAGTGGTACATTTATATGGTACAGAGACAGTGGTACATTTATATGGTACAGTGACACAGTGGTACATATATATGGTACAGTGACAGTGGTACATTTATATGGTACAGTGACACAGTGGTACATTTATATGGTACAGTGACACAGTGGTACATATATATGGTACAGTGACAGTGGTACATTTATATGGTACAGAGACAGTGGTACATTTATATGGTACAGAGACACAGTGGTACATTTATATGGTACAGTGACAGTGGTACATTTATATGGTACAGTGACACAGTGGTACATTTATATGGTACAGTGACACAGTGGTACATATATATGGTACAGTGACAGTGGTACATTTATATGGTACAGAGACAGTGGTACATTTATATGGTACAGTGACACAGTGGTACATTTATATGGTACAGTGACACAGTGGTACATTTATATGGTACAGTGAGACAGTGGTATATTTATATGGTACAGTGACACAGTGGTACATTTATATGGGACAGTGACAGTGGTACATTTATATGGTACAGTGACAGGGGTACATTTATATGGTACAGTGACAGTGGTACATTTATACGGTACAGTGATAGTGGTACATTTATATGGTACAGTGACAGTGGTGCATTTATATGGTACAGTGACACAGTGGTACATTTATATGGTACAGAGACAGTGGTACATTTATATGGTACAGTGACAGTGGTACATTTATATGGTACAGTGACAGTGGTACATTTATATGGTACAGTGACACAGTGGTACACTTATATGGTACAGTGACAGTGGTACATTTATATGGTACAGTGACACAGTGGTACATTTATATAGTACAGTGACAGTGGTACATTTATATGGTACAGTGACAGTGGTACATTTATATGGTACAGTGACAGTGGTACATTTATATGGTACAGTGACACAGTGGTACATTTATATGGTACAGTGACAGTGGTACATTTATATGGTACAGTGACACAGTGGTACATTTATATGGTACAGTGACAGTGGTACATTTATATGGTACAGTGACAGTGGTACATTTATATGGTACAGAGACAGTGGTACATTTATATGGTACAATGACAGTGGTACATTTATATGGTACAGTGACACAGTGGTACATTTATATGGTACAGTGACAGTGGTACATTTATATGGTACAGTGAAAGTGGTACATTTATATGGTACAGTGACACAGTGGTACATTTATATGGTACAGTGACAGTGGTACATTTATATGGTATAGTGACAGTGGTACATTTATATGGTACAGTGACACAGTGGTACATTTATATGGTACAGTGACAGTGGTACATTTATATGGTACAGTGACAGTGGTACATTTATATGGTACAGAGACAGTGGTACATTTATATGGTACAGTGACAGTGGTACATTTATATGGTACAGTGACAGTGGTACATTTATATGGTACAGTGACAGTGGTACATTTATATGGTACAGAGATACAGTGGTACATTTATATGGTACAGTGACACAGTGGTACATTTATATAGTACAGTGACAGTGGTACATTTATATGGTACAGTGACACAGTGGTACATTTATATGGTACAGTGACAGTGGTACATTTATATGGTACAGTGACACAGTGGTACATTTATATGGTACAGTGACAGTGGTACATTTATATGGTACAGTGACAGTGGTACATTTATATGGTACAGAGACAGTGGTACATTTATATGGTACAGTGACAGTGGTACATTTATATGGTACAGTGACACAGTGGTACATTTATATGGTACAGTGACAGTGGTACATTTATATGGTACAGTGACAGTGGTACATTTATATGGTACAGTGATAGTGGTACAGTGACAGTGGTACATTTATATGGTACAGAGACAGTGGTACATTTATATGGTACAGTGACAGTGGTACATTTATATGGTACAGTGACAATGGTACATTTATATGGTACAGAGATACAGTGGTACATTTATATGGTACAGTGACACAGTGGTACATTTATATGGTACAGTGACAGTGGTACATTTATATGGTACAGTGGCAGTGGTACATTTATATGGTACAGTGACACAGTGGTACATTTATATGGTACAGTGACAGTGGTACATTTATATGGTACAGTGACACAGTGGTACATTTATATGGTACAGTGACAGTGGTACATTTATATGGTACAGTGACAGTGGTACATTTATATGGTACAGTGACAGTGGTACATTTATATGGTACAGTGACAGTGGTACATTTATATGGTACAGAGACAGTGGTACATTTATATGGTACAGTGACAGTGGTACATTTATATGGTACCGTGACAGTGGTACATTTATATGGTACAGAGATACAGTGGTACATTTATATGGTACAGTGACACAGTGGTACATTTATATGGTACAGTGACAGTGGTACATTTATATGGCACAGTGACAGAGGTACATTTATATGGTACAGTGACAGTGGTACATTTATATGGTACAGTGACAGTGGTGCATTTATATGGTACAGTGACAGTGGTACATTTATATGGTACAGTGACAGAGGTACATTTATATGGTACAGTGACACAGTGGTACATTTATATGGTACAATGACAGTGGTACATTTATATGGTACAGTGACACAGTGGTACACTTATATGGTACAGTGACAGTGGTACATTTATATGGTACAGTGACACAGTGGTACATTTATATGGTACAGTGACAGTGGTACATTTATATGGTACAGTGACAGTGGTACATTTATATGGTACAGAGACAGTGGTACATTTATATGGTACAGTGACAGTGGTACATTTATATGGTACCGTGACAGTGGTACATTTATATGGTACAGAGATACAGTGGTACATTTATATGGTACAGTGACACAGTGGTACATTTATATGGTACAGTGACAGTGGTACATTTATATGGCACAGTGACAGAGTGACTGAATGATACATAAAGAGTAGGTGACACAGTGACACCATTTTTCACCAATCAGACAAACTAAAGTCAATCATTTTGGATATTAAAGTTTAAATTTTCAGGAAATATGGAAATTAGAAAATATAATTTATTGTATATCTTCCACATAAATTGTTAACACACTTTACAGTTACACCACCACTGCCAGCACCACCATCGCCACCACCATCACCACCACTGTCACCACCATCACCACCATCATGATTAGCATTGGTACCACCACCATTACCATTATCACGACTACCATCGTGTAGAAAATTTACTATATATGTGAGGGCAGATAAAATTTTGTTTATGTATATCAAGAATGATTGCTTAAACAGGATAGCTGCTTACTAGAGAATTTAACTCAACAGTATCTTTGATTCGTATAACATATATATCGAAGCAGGGGAATATGGTATATATCTCCAGAAGAGATCATGGAGTATATAACATAAGCAAGTATTGCACCAAGAAAAATATAGACTTCGGCGAGAAAGGGCAGAAAGAATTTATTGGCTTCAACACTTGTTTCTGTGACTATTATAATAGACACAGAAACATATGTTAAAGCCAATAAATTTTTTCTGTACCTTCTCGCCGAAGTCTATATTTTTCTTGATGCAATACTTGCTTATATCATATATATATATATATTGTATATCCCATACGGAGTGCCTGCTAAAAAACAACTGCCTAGTCTCTGGAATTGTCTACAGATGCACCATTAATGCAGAGGACAACAAAAAATACATCTACATAGGTGCAACTGGAAAAGATTTAAAATCCTGTTCCTACAACCATCCCTGCTCCTTCAGACATTGGCACAAAATATCACAAAGCAGCAAGTATGGTGGCTAAAGGACAGAAACATCAGCTTTAGGATGGAATGGGTATTCATTAAGCATGAACTCCCATTCCATTTATGAGGCAAGTACTGCCAGTTGTGCCTTTCAGAATCTCTAGAAATCATCAAGCTTAAGCAACACAGAATCAACTCGAGGTCCGAAGTTGTGATGAACTGCTTACACAAACATGTGCACCTGTTCACCACATATACAGACACACAGACCCTGAGGAACACGAACCCAACAGTAAAATCTCCACCTAACACACAGCTTTATCAGGATTGCCATACTCAAACAAGTTAATGGACCCTTTCAGAAACATTTTTTCATGCTTAGAGTTGCTGAAGCATGGAACAAACTGCCTGCGTCAGTTGTTAGCTGCCGAGACACTGCATCCTTTAAAACCCTCATGCTTCCCGAAATTCGCCAAAACTACATCTGATGTCCCCCTTCCATACACATGCGCACATGTGTATATCACATGACTCATGCACTGTTCATTTTCCTGACGTTTGTACATTACCCTATGTACTATACATACACTTTTGATGAGTTGTAGTGCACCTGAGCACTGTACACAATATTTTCATTATTATTAATTATGAAAAATGTTCCCCTACTTATATATATATGTATTTGTGCATCCTTACTTGTTTTTTATATATATACATTGGTGTATATGTGGGTGTATGTCTGTGGGCAATCAGGTGTCTGCATGTGTGTGTCTATGTGTATATTCCTATGTATGTGCATGTTACTACACAGATTCATGAATAAACCTGTAAACATACGAGTGTATGCAAGTGTGTATGTGTGTATATGCAATTGAATATACATGCTCACATGCACACAGATGCATGCACATCAGTGCACACATCCTTGCATGCACACATGCACACAAGTATGTTTGCAGTTATAAGGATGTGCAAGTGTGTATGTATCTATATGTATATATGTATGTCCATACATGTGTATGCCTGTGTGTTGGTATCTATGCATGTATGCATGTTTGTATGCATGTTTGTATGCATGAAGCTATGTATGTGTGTGTGTGTGTGTGTGCACATGCACATATATACTTGTTGTGTTATTGTATTTGTTTTATATATTAACATTTCATTACTATTATTACACTCTGTATGGACATATTCATTCAACTTATTAATTAATTCAATTATTTACCTGGTAGCCGCTGTCCACCTATTGTGACTGTGATTGTCTTATATAGATTATTTTATTATTATTTTTATTAACACACTCTGTATGAACAAATTCATTCATCAACTTATTTATTTATCTTTTTATTTACTTGGTGGCCGTATTCGTCAACTGTGAATTGTCACTATGGAGGTAATGATCTTATACTGGGTTATCGTAGGCTGGCACACACCACACCCCAACACCAATATAGTCACCCTCCCATTTAGTTTTCTGTTTAACAAAAGCTAGGTTTTGAATGGCCAATTCACATACTAACACACACACACATGAATATATATGTGTATATACAAACAAAGGTGGAGGCACGTGGCCTAGTGGTAAGGGTGTTGGACTTACGATCATAATGTTGTGGGTTCGATTCCTGGGTTATGTATTGTGTTGTTGAGCAAAACACTTAATTTCACATTGCTCCAGTATACTCAGTTGAAAATGAGTACCAGCAATAGCTGGGGGTTTAACCCTGTGATGGACTGGCGACCTGTCCAGGGGGGATTCTTGTACTCTCAGTCGCTTCACGCCATGAAACCGGGATAAGCACTGGCCAAATGAGCCTTCTGGCTTAAGACAGACTTTAAAGAAGATACAGCCCTACCTATTACTTCCAACATCCACATATGCCCATATAAAAAAAAATAGGGCCAATACTTATATATACACCCATCATCTCACAAATCACAACAAACACTATCTTTTTTGTCACATCACCAGTCTGAAGAGCAGATCGATAATGGAGTTGGGTCCATAACTTTTATAGGTGACTCTGAGTCAATCCTCTGCGAAACGTGCATAAGAGGTCGATACACAATAAAATCTAAATACATGTAAACAAAACTTCATCATCCTTATTAATATATACACTCTGCCTGTACATCGAGTGCTTGTTTTGGTACCACCATCAGTAATTCACTGAATAGCATGTATATCATCATCATTACCATTTAACATCCATTATTCTGCACTAGCATGGGTTAAACGAGTTGCCCCATTGTGAGACAAGCCAAGTCAGATGACCATGTCTTGCCCATACAGAACTTGTTTGGCTTGGTTTCTATGGCTGGAAGCCCTTTCTAACACCAACCACATTAACAGTGTGTGCTGGGTTCCTTTTATTGTGACACCTACATGACCACTTTACAGTGTGGACTGGGCGTTTTTTCTCATGGCACCTACATGACCACTTTACTGTGTGAGCTGGGGACTTTTTGTTGTGTCACCTACACAACCATTTTACAGTGTGAGCTTGGGGCTTTTTGTCATGACACGTATCATCATCATCGTTTAACGCCCACTTTCTACGCTAGCATGGGTTAGATAGGTTGTCCCATTTGAGGTAAGTTGGGTCAGGTGACCATGTCTTGCTCATATAGAACTGTTTCTGGATACCCTTCCTAATGCCAACCAGATTTACAGTGTGGGCTTTTTGTTGTGACTCCTACACGACCACTTTACAGTATAGGCTGGGTGCTTATTGTTGTGACTCCTACACGACCACTTTACAGAATAGGCTGGGTGCTTTTTGTTGTGACACCTACATAACCAAGGGTTCCTTTGTCTTCAAGTGCCCTGCATTTCTTTATGCAGCTGTCATCCTTCATACACATTACATGTCCATACCATTGCAGTCTCCTCTCCTGCACACTGCACCTGATGCCTCTAATGCCTAGTTTTTCTCTTGGCTCATTAATACTTCATCACTCATTTACACTATTATTACACTCCCACCAGAGCATGCTCGCCTCATTTCTTTCCTATCTTTATAAATCCTCCATACACAAAGTTCAAGTCTAACTACCATGTAGAATAGATGTTTGCACACAAACATCATACAGTCTGCCTTTCACTCTGAGGGAAAGACCCTTTGTAGCTAGCAGTGGAAGTAGCCCCCTAAACTTTTTCCAACCAGTCCTAACTCTGGCTACTGTACTTTCAGAACACCCACTCCTACTTATAATTTGGTCCACTAGGTAGCAGAAACTATCGACTATTTCCATTTGACGGAGCTTGTTGCTTATTGCTCCTGTGCATTAGCAAGATATAAACTCTACATTTTTAGTTAGTCTTCCTGCTATCTCAAAGGTAATACAAGCTGTAACAATTTCTATAATACAAAACTTGTAACATTTTGCAAGATTTTTAAATGTTTCCATTTTTCTACAATTCTGAGACAAGTAATCACTGATATCAATGCCTCACCATTCCTTGTCACTCTTTAAAATTAAAACAGTACACTCCAGCCTACAGTAAGGACAACATTTGAATTGACCATGACATATTTGGCACAGAAGAAGATGAATTTGAAGTTGATTGTGTTGAAATTTGGGTGGAAATCCTGTACCATCATCATCATTTTACGTCCACTTTTCCCTGCTTGCAAGGGTGGGACGGGAACTGATTCTGGCTTGATTTCTACAGCTGGATGCCCTTCCTAACGCCAACCTCATTTACAGTGAGTGCTGGGTGCTTTTTGCCGTGGCACCTCCACGACCACTTTGCAGTGGAATGATAGGGACCTCAGTCCCTATCATCTCATTTCTACAGCTGAGTAAACTGGAGCAATGTGAAATAAAGTATACACGTATATATATACATATGTGTATATATCTATATATGTGTGTGTATACATGCATATATGAATAAACATATATGCATATATAAATATATGTATATATACATATATATATATATTATACGTATATATGTATGCATATATATGCAAATATATATATATATACACACACACATATATATATGTATGTGTATATTTATATATATGCAAGTATGTATATGTGTGTGGGTGTGTAGGCATGGTGTATATATATATATATGTATGTATATGTAGGTATGTGTGAATATATATACAATATATATATAAAGGTGTTGTCTCTGTCAAGTGTGGGAAACTTCTAAGCAGTGCCTACAGCTGAAATCTTTTCTTTTAATTTAATCTTCCTGTTATCCTTCTGTCAGACAGTTCAATAGCCAGTTCTTATCTCACCTGTTCAAGGAATTTATCTCGTTAACGCCTCATTTGCCTCATAATTGCATCATCTTCTCTCACTCTCACAACACATTAGTTTTCGAACTTGAACTTTGTGAATTTAGGTAAGTTCCTCTATAATTATTCATATTAAATCATATAAGCAATACTTCTAATGTATTTTAACAGTGGTTTCTCTTACCACTAACATATGTATAATGTCAGCAACATCATACATATCTTATCTCTTAACCCTTTAGCATTTACATTACTCTATATTTATTATTGTATTTTCATGATAAATTCTTTATTTCATATAATTATCTCACATAATATCGAATCTACAAGATTTTGATATTATTTATTTTGAAAACAATACCTTAACACAATCATGAGCAGCCGGTTATGGCCAGTTTGAACAGAAAGTGGTGAGAGAATTCTGGTTGGATATGGCCGGTTTAAATGCTAAATATACTGTAATGATTCAGCAAAAAATATCCAAAGAAAAAAGTTGTTAATCAAATTGTTTATAGTATCTTTGTTAGTGGACAGATTGTTATAACAATCTGCAGTATTAGAGTAAAGACTTTAATTTTTAATGTGATGCAGTCATAGTGTTTGTTGTTCTGTACTTTTCAAAAATGTCTTGTTAATATGATTTCATACAGAACAAGAGCTTAAGAATTAATATCTAAATCAATTTGTTCAATATATTAAATCCATTCAATTAAAAAAAGAAGAAATTAGCTGAATTTACTCTATTAGGTTTGTTTTTTAAACCAAAAATATTCAATGTTTAAATTTCATTTTTATTCTGGAAGTTTCTGAGAATTACATGTGTTTCAGTTTGTATTTTTTAACAAATTTATTTCCTGTTATACTATAATTCGTAGTAAATTTAGAAATTTAGAAATATGTATTAGTCAATTGTAATATTTGTTAATTGTGGGAATGTATATATGGAGGCACATGGCTTAGTGGTTAGAGCATTGGCCTTGCAATCAAAAGGTTGTGAGTTCAATTCTCAGACCGGGTGATGTGTTGTTTCCTTAAGCAAGACACTTTATTTCACATTGCTCCAGTTTACTCAGCTGTAGAAATGAGATGATAGGGACTGGGGTCCCTATCATTCCACTGCAAAGTGGTCGTGTAGGTGCCATGGCAAAAAAGCACCCAGCACTCACTGCAAAGTGGTCGTGTAGGTGCCACGGCAAAAAAGCACCCAGCACTCACTGTAAATGAGGTTGGTGTTAGGAAGGGCATCCAGCTGTAGAAATCAAGCCAGAATCAGTTCCCATCCCACCCTTGCAAGCAGGGAAAAGTGGATGTAAAATGATGATGATGATGATGATGATGAAGTCATGAGAATATATTCAGATTTCAATACTTAAGAGCTTCTGGAAATTACATCAAAATAGATTTTGTTTTCTTTTGATGTATCAAAACATCATGATTTATCATGACAGCAGGTTGATTTATAAAAGGTGCAATATACATACATACATGTATACACATATACAGATCATCATCATCATCCTTTTACGTCCGCTTTTCCCTGCTTGCATATTTTCATTTTACGTCCACTTTTCCCTGCTTGCAAGGGTGGGACGGGAATTGATTCTGGCTTGATTTCTACAGCTGGATGCCCTTCCTAACACCAACCTCATTTACAGTGAGTGCTGGGTGCTTTTTTTGCCGTGGCACCTCCACGACCACTTTGCAGTGGAATGATAGGGACCCCAGTCCCTATCATCTCATTTCTACAGCTGAGTAAACTGGAGCAATGTGAAATAAAGTGTCTTGCTCAAGGAAACAACACATGACCCGGTCTGAGAATTGAACTCACAACCTTTCGATTGCAAGGCCAATGCTCTAACCACTAAGCCATGTATATATCAGGATGACTTGTAAAAAGTGTAATATACACATACACACACACACGCACACGCATCTGACATCACGTTGATCTATATGAGGTGCAATATACAAATATACATGTATAAACACATACATACATTTCAGGATGACTTGTAAAAAGTGCAATACACACACCCACATATATATATATATATATATATACATACATACACACATATATATACATACACACAAACATATATATATATATATGTATATATATATATATACATACACACACACACCCATGACATCAGGATGATTTATAAAAGATGCAATACACATATATACACATATTCATACAAACACATACAAATGACATCAGGTTAACTTATATAAGGTACAATACACACATACAAACTGTATAAATCAGATATCAATAGAAAAAAGCAAAATAAATCATCCAACCATCTCAAGCAGGTAACAAAAAAACAGTGCTTGAATTTGAACAGTGTATAGCAACCAACCATGACAGTAAGGTGCTCTGAAAATATGTACATTCAAAGCAGAGATCTCACTCCCCAGTTAGTCTTCTTCATAATCCCCACACAAGCCAGATTACTGATCTTAATGGTGTTATGTACCTACTTCTCAAACGTGGTGGGTACTTCCTTCTGCACCAACTTTCACTCTTCTTTCAATTCTGTTTTAATAATGGTGCTACTCCAGAGCAGTGGAAAACTGTCAGTGTCATTCCCCTGTTCGAAAAGAGTCACCACACATTGCCTGTCAACTATCGTCCAGTCAGTCTTACTAGCTGCATTGCCAAACTGATGGAATCCTGTTTCAGAGAAACACTTTGGAACTTCTGCAACTCTCACAGTCTCATCCGGCCCTTGCAATTTAGATTTATCCCTAACTTCAGCTGCTGTGATCAACTTATCGAGTTTCTTGAAGACATCACCCGGATGTCTCAGTCGAAGAGAGGTAGTCACGGTTCTAGGACAGCATTCCTCACTGTATAAGATGCCATCTGGTGTACCACAAGGATCTGTTCTTGGTCCCCTTTTGTTTGTTGCATATATTAATGACATAGATGCCAACTTAAAGAATGCCACAGTACTGAAATACGCAGATAACATCAAGCTGTACCTTGAGATAAAAAGGACAGATCCTGAACACTATAGATCTTTCCTGCAATCTGACCTGGACACAATGGGAGGAAAAACCCAGCATCCACATACTCCCTCCACAACACTAATATCAAGAAGTCTTCTTGTGAACATGACCTGGGCATTACGGTCAGCAGCAATTTGCGTTGGACAAAGCACATCTCTAAAATTCTCAAGAAGGCCGAGGGTGTCTTAGGATCACTCAACAAGACCTTTGTCAGCCGCTCTCCAGCTAACTATTTAAAGCTGTATATCGCTATGGTGCGGCAAACTTAGAATTTGCATCACCAGTCTGGAACCCCTATCTTGCTCAGAACATTGACCGCCTGGAAACTGTTCAGAGATGTGCAACCAAGCGAATACTCTCCATCAGGCATCTACCATACTCTGAACACCTTGCTTCCCTGGGCATGGATACATTGAGGCTCCAACATCTAGCAACTGTCTTAGTAAACACCCACAAAATTATTAACCATCTTGCCAACAACAACCCTGAGCACCTTTTTTAATTCCATGTGTCTGTGGGCATGCCCACAAAGTCAGAAAACAGCACAGCTCCCATGACTTTCAGAAACATTTTTTCACGCTCAGAGTTGCTGAAGCATGGAACAAACTACCTGCATCAGTTGTTAGCTGCCGAGACACTGCATCCTTTAAAATCTCCATGCTTCCTGAGATTCACCAACACTACACCTGATATCCCCCCTCCATACACACACACACATGTATATCATGGCTCATACACTGTTCACTTTCCTGACATTTGTACATTATTCTATGTACTATACATGCACCTTTGATGAGTTGTAGTGCACCTGAGCACTGTACACAATAATTTCATTATTATAATTATACACACACAGATACACATGACATCAGGATGACCTACATAAGGTGCAATACACATTCACACACACACATACATATGACATCAGAATGATTTATAAAAAGTGCAATACACATATATACACATACATATATACACACATATACACATACATAGACACACAGATACATATGTCATCAGGATGACATATAAAGGGTGTAATACACATCATCATCATCATTGTCACTGTTTAACATCAATTTTTTCCACATTGGCATGGGTTGGACAAGTTATCCTGTTATGAGCAATGCTAGGTCAGGTGAACATATCTTGCACATACAGGACCGATTTGGGGTTAGTTTCTACATGTCCTTCCTAGCGCCAACCTCATTTACAGTGAGTACTGGGTGCTTTTTGCTGTGATGTCTACACGATCAGTTTACAGTGTGAGCTGGATGCTTTTTGCTGCATGCGTATATACACATATATACACATATATACACATATATACACATATATATACATATATATACATATAAACACACAGATTCACATGGCATCAGGATGACTTATAAAGGGTGAAATACACATATATATATATGCACACATACACACACATATATACATAAACACACACATACATACACATGTATATACACATGCATACACACACACACACATATATATATATATATACACACACACATATATACATATACACACACATACATATATTTATATACTGATGATGATAATATATTACACAATGTGCATATATATATGTGTGTGTGTATGTATGCATGTATATATGTTCATATGTGTGCATATGTATGTGTGTGTATATATGTGTGTGCATGTGTATGTATGTATGTGTGTGTGTATATATATATATAAAATTACCATTGTTCTTCTTCCAACCATCTTGCTTAGGGCCTACTCCTGGCTTTCCTGCCAGTTAGTTTTGCCCATAATATCTGATCAGCAATTCTTTCCTTAGATATTCTAACCACATATCCATAGAATCAGGGTTGTGAATAAACATTATGATGCTCTTTATAATTGTTATTATTACTAGCAGAAAAACCACCCTTCGGGTGGGTTTCTGCTAGCATGTGTAGTGTGCATATTGATATTATACGCAAGTAGATATGATACATCAAATAAAATCGTAATTGACAATATACACAGAAATTGAACGAAGACAGTGTTACACTGTCTTCTGTAATCAGTAACATACCCATGCTAGCATGGAAGAACGGACGTAAAACGGTGATGATGATGATGAATCCATGATACATTAAAAAAAGACAATATTATATATAAACTGCATTAGGAGAAAATTAGTGACAGAAATATATGAATATTTATTTAAACAATCGCTAACCGGAAGTGTTGACATTTGAAAATTTTAAAGAAGTGAATCTTTAAATAAGTAATAAAATATATTTAATGAACAGCCACAAAATTTAGTAGATAAATTATGTAATATTCATTGATTATTTATTCAAAGTAATCCAACTTATTTTACTAAGGGGGTAACAAAATTATAAACCGTACACAGTCCCGCACTTCTTACTTTATTGTAGTTTAGATATACTCATAATAGTTATATACTCATACGCATCAGAGTGCAGAAAATCATAATCTCTCTATCTCTCTCACCACACACTCTCTCTTTCTATATATATGGTAGTTGAAGTAGTGGTGGCGACGATATACCGGAAGTGCAACTATGAAAAGATATCAATTTTAAATTATTTTTACGAAATTATTTGTTTTACGAAATTTAGTACATAAATTATGTAATATTCAGGTGGATTGGCAGTATCGGTAAGGGTCGGACGCCATGCTTTGAAGCATAGAGTTACCTCCCTTTATGATCTGAGTTCAAATCCCGCCGAGGTTAACTTTGCCTTTCATCCTTACGGGGTCGATAAAATAAAGTACCAGTAATGCACTGGAATAATTGCTGGCCTTGTGCCAAAAGTAGAAACAATTATTTATTCAAAGTTCAAATATTTATTCTGAGTTCAAATCCCGCCGAGGTTAACTTTGCCTTTCATCCTTACGGGGTCGATAAAATAAAGTACCAGTAATGTACTGGGTAATTGCTGGCCTTGTGCCAAAAGTAGAAACAATTATTTATTCAAAGTAATCCAACTTATTTTACTAACTGGATTAAAAGAAATAAACCGTACGCAGTCCCGAAGACCTTCCTTTATTATAGTTTAGATAGATATGTATCTTTATTTTCACTGCATCCTTTAAAACCTCCATGCTTCCTGAAATTCACTAACACTACACCTGATATCCCCCCTCCATACACACGCACACATGTATATCATGACTCATACACTGTTCGCTTTCCTGGCATTTGTAGATTATTCTATGTACTATACATGCACCTTTGATGAGTTGTAGTGCACCTGAGCACTGTACACAATAATTTCATTATTATTCTTATTAGGGCGTTGCATTGGCAGTATCGGTAGAGGGTTGGCTGCCATGCTTTGCAGCAAAGAGTTACGGCCTTTTATGGTCTGAGTTCAAATCCCGCTGAGGTTAACTTTGCCTTTCATCCTTATGAGGGCGATAAAATAAAGTACCAGTAATGTACTGGGATCGATTTAATCGACTTTCCAATCCCCTTAAAAAAAATTGCTGGCCTTGTGCTTAAAGTATAAACAATTATTATTATTATAGAAACAACTTCCACAGGACTAGAACTGTTTCATTCGTATGACAGGAAAGTCCTGATTTCATATGAATGAAACAGTTCTAATCCTGTAGAAGTCATTTCTATATAAAATAAAGATGCCTATACTCTACTAACACATTGAGTATCATTTTAATTGTGGTCTCCTCACAATACTCATCAGGAATTCATCCATAGCTAATATATATATCATCATTTAACGTCCATTTTCCATGCTAGCATGAGTAGGATGGGCTGATCTGTTGTATGAGATCCACGTCGAAGGACCATGTTTCGCTTACGCAGAACTGATTGTGGGTTCGAGGCATGTTGAGGTCAAATGACCATGTCTTGCTCATGCAGAACCAATTTTGGCTTGGTTTCTATGGCTGGATGCCCTTCCTAATGCCAACCACATTTGCAGTAAGTACTGAGTGCTTTTTGTTGTGATACCTACATGACCACTTTACAGAGTAGGCTGGGTGCTTTGGTGGGAATGATGTGTGGGGATTAGGAAGATGGGTATATGGGTGTGTTTGAGGGGGGAAGAGTGTTAGGACGTGGGAGATGTGTCGAAGGGGGGATGAAGGTGAAGTTGGTGCATACCAAATGTATGCTTTAGTCTGTGCTCATGGGAGGTGGGTTGAGATGAATACTATAAGTATGCTTCAGCTTGTGCTCATAGGAAGGCAGGTCTTCTGTATTATTGCATAACGCCAAAGGTCCTGGTCATGTGTCATCACCTTTGAGAGGTGCAATTGGGCAAGGTCAGCTTTTATCACCTCATCCCAAATTTTCCTGGGTCTTCCTACTCTATAGCTTCCATCAACTTTGAGTGCTCTGTATCTTTTTATCTGATGTCATACTTCATATGCATCACATCATCATCATCATCATCATCATCATCGTTTAACGTCCATATTCCACGCTTGCATGTCCATACCAACACAATCTTCTCTCTTCCACACTACATATGATCCCTCTTATGCCTAGTTTCTCTCCCAGTTTGTTTATGCTTTGTTGTTCACTATTACACATCCATTGAAGCATGTAAGCTTCATTTCTTTCCAATCTTCGTAAGTCCTCTGCACACAACACCCAGATCTCAATACGATGCAATATGTGTGTGTGTGTGTGTGTGTGTGTGTGTGTTTATGAATGTATGCAGGAGATCTGTATTTAAAAGGTCAAGGAAAACTATGTTCAATCTATTGCAAGAGAACTTATTTAGAATAGTTAAAATTTTATACACTTAACATGTATGTACAACCTTAGATTTCAAGGTCCAGCCCAGGCCACCACTGTATCGTGGAGGAGCTGCTTCAACATTAATCTCTCATCAGGCACCAGGACAAAATTATGAAAAAATCTTTTGTAATTTTGTCCTCGTGCCCAATGAGAGATCAGTGTTGAAGTGGCTCCTCCCCCATACAGTGGTGGCCTGAACTGGACCCAAAAAGCTAAGGTCCCGCATGCATGTTAAGTGTATGAAATTTTAAATATACTATATATATATATATAATTAGAAAGTGAACAACACAAAATATAACTACTCCATTCGCAAAGGTTTCTGGGTCACAGACGATAATAATATATGTCTGGTCATTACCAGCCGTAGTAGTTATATTTTGTGTTGTTCACTTTCTAATTAAATGGCTCTGTTCTATACATAGAGCACTCTTTTTTCCTTTGCTTTTCCTTCGGAATTACCTAACAGATAGATATGCAAATGCAATCAGACCCGAACTTTTGTTCCCATGTTTGCTAGGTAGGTCATTGCACCTACACATGCTGACCTTTTGGCCTCATAAATATTTAGTTCATTTTTGCAACCGAGTGTCACAAGATTGTCTAGAGGAGTGGTTAACTAGAGGCCATCTGCAGATTGTCAGGAGATGATGCTATTCTCCCTCAGCTGCCAAACCAGCCAGTACAGTTCAGTTTGTTCCAGTGAGCAAAACAACATAGATGTCCATAGATTCACTCCGACTCATTGTAGTCTCGCCCCTTAGGCCAGTGAGGTTTATCAACAATGGTTAATTAGGCAAACATTTTTACACATTTACTACAAACATCCATGCCAAACTATCATACAAACACTTACATAATTTTACTGTGAATATCTTTATTCTCACAATAACTTTGAAGCAAGTTATTAATTAATAAAATTATTTAAATAGCGGCTATTTTTATTCATTTAATACTGGCTATGGAAAACATATATCTCGACTCACTGAGACATACACTCAGCTCTTTATATGGGACAGATCAACTTACACATTCACCCATCAAGTCAATATTTACTGCTACAAAATTCCTGCCACCCCACAATGAACTACTGACCAATTCAGACAACACAAACAACATCTAATTCATTTACCCAATATATATATATATATATAATTGTCTAAATGTCCTTCTTTGTGTTATTTACTCGCCACAGACATGAACTTCAAATAAGCATCAAAATAAATATCAGTTCCAAAAAAAAAAATATAAGTTGCTCCTTATATATTTGATCCTAGTATAGATTTTTTAATCTTTTTGAAACTGCTCCTGGTTCTATTATTCCAAACTCCTGATATTTTGTCCTCTTCCTTTCCTGTATCTCATCCATCCATTCTCTCTTCCTAGGTATCAGTTAGCTCCAATAGAGTGAGCTGTCTTGTCACCTCAGAAACCAAGATAATGTCTGGTTTCAACATGGATTCAGTTATACATGATGGAATGTTCTGCTACTTTTATAGGTCAGCTGTCATTACCCAATCTCATGCTGTGGTGAACAAACTTGCTGAACTAGGGTCTTCTCTTCGGTCATTCACACTAAATATTTAATTGATCCTGCTATGAAATGCATTTATGAAATTTGTACAAAGTTTCACTCAAGTCCAAGCTTTGACTATAATTGGTGACTGCAATGACAAGTCCTGTCATCATTATACATTTGTGGAATGTCGAGCTAGTTATAAAATTAACCATATAATATCATAGAATGAATTATATTTATACTAAAAACTAGTGTTATTTTCCATAGCTAACGCTTAGTATTTTATTGAGGAGTTTATAGCCTGACAATCTTCTTTGTTTATTCAGTAATTACTTATAGAAGTAGAAACAACAGAAATTTTATGTAGTGCACTACAAGAGGTGACATTTTTCTTTGAAATATGTATAGCAGAGATATTTTTGTTAGTCTTCCCAGGCATAAGTCGAAAGTCTTCAAGGAAAATTATTTTCTGAAGCATCCTCAACATCGTAGCTCAACACAAACAGTATTTTCCAAGGTATGTGTTGTAATACAAATAAAAGACAGGAGAATGTGGTGTAAGAATGTATGTATATATGGATGTGTGCACACACATATTTTTTTCTTAACCCCAAAATGGTTGACTGAACATGCCCATGCTTTTTATATAATTTTTTTTTTTTCGGTTTCTTTCTCTTTTAACTCTTTATCTTTTTATGTCTTCTTTTATTTCTTATTCTATCTTCTGATGAAGGACTAATGTCCAAAACCTTAAAACTCTTTTCCAATTATATCAAGCATTAACTAATATATTTCATCATTGTATTGTATTGTTTGCCTTGTTGTTTCTGTTTACCTTTTGCATGCATACCTCCCCCCACCCCCTGCACACACATATACACACATGTATATATATATCATCATCATCATCACACGTCCATTCTTCCATGCTAGCATGGGTTAGACAGGTTGTCCTATTGCTCATACAGGAACTGATTTGGGCTTGATTTCTACAGCTGGACGCCCTTCCTAACACCAACCTCATTTACATGAGTGGTGGGTGCTTTTTTTCTGTGGCGCCTACAAGACCACTTTACAGTGTGGGCTGGGTGCTTTTTTGCTGTGGCACCTCCACGACCACTTTGCAGTGGGAGGGGGTGGGGCATATTGTCTATATGCTTCAGCTTCGGCTTGTACCCGTAGGAAAGTGGGTCTTCTGTATTACTGCGTGATGCCAGAGGTCACGGTCCTGTATATATATATATATATATATATATATATATACATACATACATACATATAATTTTGATAGGTTTTAGCCAGTCTAATTTAATAGTTCCACCTGGCGAAATCTTGTGGATCATGATTTACACACAAGTCATGTTTTAGGCACCATGGCCCACTCTAGTAAAGAGTTATTGTCTTCAGAGACATATATATATGTGTGTGTGCATAACAATATTATTTTGTATGACAGAAGTTATGTAATAACATTAAGTTGAAGATTCATCTTCAGTATCCAAGACCTGTAGAAAATAACTACAACTTGTCATGTTTTTGAGAATAACAAGATCTTCAGAAATTCCCAGTCTCTCACCACTGTAACATTATATCACATGGTGTTACTGCGTCACATTGTATCTCTGTATCACGCTGTGTAACACACTAATATTTTGTCACATAGTATTACACTGTGTTACACTGCATCACTGCCACTGTTTCTTGTTTGTGTGTTACTTTCTTTGTTTTTTCAATTGCAACACTTATTATTCCTTTTACAATATGGATACAGGTTTAATTTATCCTAAATACATAAGTAATGGTTATTTATTGGAAGGAAATAAATGTTATAGTGAAAGGAATGTTTACCTTGCTTCTTAGGAATACATGCCAGTAATATATATATATATATTTGCAAGCAGGGAAAAGCAGACATAAAATGATGATGATGATGATGATGATATATATATATATATATATTAATTTATTAAAATAACTGATTAAAGTTTAAGCAAAGAATCGCTGCTTTCACCCTTAGCGGGATCTTCTGAAACTAAAAAAAATCAATCTGTGAACGCAGAAGTAAATATTTTGAAAAATGTTGCAACTGAAGGAAGACAGGAAGACGATGAGTTTTAGGTATTTCTTCCTGCTTGGTACGGGTATGTTCTTTGTAGAAATATTCAGATGTTGTTTCTGCATGATGAATATTATTATTACTATCTATGGCAGTGGATTGGCAGTATCGGTAGAGGGTCGGACGCCATGCTTTGCAGCAAAGACTTACGGCCCTTTATGGTCTGAGTTCAAATCCCGCTGAGGTTAACTTTGCCTTTCATCTTTACGGGGTCGATAAAATAAAGTACCAGTAATGCACTGGGTAATTGCTGGCATTGTGCCAAAAGTAGAAACAATTATTATTACTATCTATCTATATATATATATATGTATATGTATATATATATATATGTATATATATAAATCTATCTAGGGCGGGTAAAATTCCTGAGATCCATGAACAAGTTCTCTCCAGCGGTTTCTGTCCTTAGGGCATCAATATATGTCAACCTCGGTCTCCCTCTTCTAGTGAATACATGTAGGGGCTCACCATCTGAATGATGGTGAGCATGTCCAGCTCACCTCAGTATCTTCTGTGTTACTTTCGAGCTGACTTTTGGGAGGCTTTCATATAGCTTTGGTAGAGAACATTAAGAAGCCAGAGAAGATTATGAATGTAGGCAGGAAGTCGCTAGAGTTGGTTGTATCTGGGAGCAAAGATTGGGAACACAGAGGATGATGTGGTTGAGAGGAAGAGCAAAACCTGGGCGGTGTGCCACAGTTTGAGATCAGTATAGAAGTCTGACCCTCGTAAAGACCTGAAGATCCGTCTCTTTGTTACTACAGTGGAGTCTGTGGTACTGTACAGGTCTGAGACGTGGACACTGACCAAGAATCTCACTCAGATGGTAAGTGGGCACTACACGAGAATATTGAGGATGAAGAAATATATATATATATATATATATAAATATAGGTAGATCCCAAGCTTCAATATTTAATATAGAAACGGTTTATACAGGACTAGAACTGTTTCATTCAATGAAATCATCAGGAATGAAACAGTTATAGTCCCATAGAAGTAATTTTTATATTAACTATGGATATATATATATATATATACTAGCAGATGTACCCGGCGTTGCTCGGGAAATGAATGACAGCCTGTTTGTCCGTATAAAGAGAGCCAAAGGTTAAGCAAAGAATTGAAATGTAAGTGTAAAAAAAAGTTTAACAAAATGGGTGTACAGTGACATGATTGAGTGAAATAAACGGCAACATAAAAACAATTCATGGGGTAGCTTGAGTTAATTGACGTGAATGATTTCAGGTCAATTAACTCAAGCTACCTTGCTGTAGTAGGTATGAGTAAGGGGATAAAGATGGAATAGACGCACCGTATGTCCTTCAGTAGACTAAACCCTATGCGTAAGATGGCGCTGCCACTACCACGTTGACCATCCACTGGACATAGAAATATCATTCCTTGAAGCAAATCGGCCTAGTACTTCAAAAGTTAAAAGGAGCCTAGTATTTGTACACAGACAGATACACACACAAAATCGATTTTTCGGCCCCAATATCGATTTTTTTTCAAATTTGTTTTTGTCCAAAACCTGCTCTAGCATATAAGCAACATGTGTGCCAAATTTGGTTGAAATCGGCCTAGTGCTTCAACAGTTAAAAGGAGCCTAGTATTTGTACACAGATAGACAGACACAGACTGACACATACACAGACCGACTTGCTTTTATATATATAGATATATGTGTGGGTGTGTGTGTGTAGAGAGAGAGAGAGAATTTATGTCAACTTCTGTAAAATTAAAACACTGATTTTCTGTAGACACTAACTAATGTAGACGTCAGTCCAGTACAGATTCCTATCTTAGCTAGACACTAGTCTAATGTAGACATTAGTTTAGTGTAGATTCCTATCTTAGCTAGACACTAGTCTAATGTAGACATTAGTTTAGTGTAGATTCCTATCTTAACTAGACACTAGTCTAATGTAGACATTAGTTTAGTGTAGATTCCTATCTTAACTAGACACTAGTCTAATGTAGACATTAGTTTAGTGTAGATTCCTATCTTAGCTAGACACTAGTCTAATGTAGACATTAGTTTAGTGTAGATTCCTATCTTAGCTAGACACTAGTCTAATGTAGACATTAGTTTAGTGTAGATTCCTATCTTAACTAGACACTAGTCTAATGTAGACATTAGTTTAGTGTAGATTCCTATCTTAACTAGACACTAGTCTAATGTAGACATTAGTTTAGTGTAGATTCCTATCTTAACTAGACACTAGTCTAATGTAGACATTAGTTTAGTGTAGATTCCTATCTTAGCTAGACACTAGTCTAATGTAGACATTAGTTTAGTGTAGATTCCTATCTTAGCTAGACACTAGTCTAATGTAGACATTAGTTTAGTGTAGATTCCTATCTTAGCTAGACACTAGTCTAATGTAGACATTAGTTTAGTGTAGATTCCTATCTTAGCTAGACACTAGTCTAATGTAGACATTAGTTTAGTGTAGATTCCTATCTTAGCTTGACACTAGTCTAATGTAGACATTAGTTTAGTGTAGATTCCTATCTTAGCTAGACACTAGTCTAATGTAGACATTAGTTTAGTGTAGATTCCTATCTTAGCTAGACACTAGTCTAATGTAGGCATTAGTTTAGTGTAGATTCCTATCTTAGCTAGACACTAGTCTAATGTAGACATTAGTTTAGTGTAGATTCCTATCTTAGCTAGACACTAGTCTAATGTAGACATTAGTTTAGTGTAGATTCCTATCTTAGCTAGACACTAGTCTAATGTAGACATTAGTTTAGTGTAGATTCCTATCTTAGCTAGACACTAGTCTAATGTAGACATTAGTTTAGTGTAGATTCCTATCTTAGCTAGACACTAGTCTAATGTAGACATTAGTTTAGTGTAGATTCCTATCTTAGCTTGACACTAGTCTAATGTAGACATTAGTTTAGTGTAGATTCCTATCTTAGCTAGACACTAGTCTAATGTAGACATTAGTTTAGTGTAGATTCCTATCTTAGCTAGACACTAGTCTAATGTAGACATTAGTTTAGTGTAGATTCCTATCTTAGCTTGACACTAGTCTAATGTAGACATTAGTTTAGTGTAGATTCCTATCTTAGCTTGACACTAGTCTAATGTAGACATTAGTTTAGTGTAGATTCCTATCTTAGCTAGACACTAGTCTAATGTAGACATTAGTTTAGTGTAGATTCCTATCTTAGCTAGACACTAGTCTAATGTAGACATTAGTTTAGTGTAGATTCCTATCTTAGCTAGACACTAGTCTAATGTAGACATTAGTTTAGTGTAGATTCCTATCTTAGCTAGACACTAGTCTAATGTAGACATTAGTTTAGTGTAGATTCCTATCTTAGCTAGACACTAGTCTAATGTAGACATTAGTCCAATGTAGATTACTATCTTAACTTGACACTAGTCTAATGTAGACATTAGTCCAATGTAGATTACTATCTTAGCTAGACACTAGTCTAATGTAGACATTAGTCCAATGTAGATTACTATCTTAACTTGACACTAGTCTAATGTAGACATTAGTCCAATGTAGATTACTATCTTAACTTGACACTAGTCTAATGTAGACATTAGTCCAATGTAGATTACTATCTTAACTTGACACTAGTCTAATGTAGACATTAGTCCAATGTAGATTACTATCTTAACTTGACACTAGTCTAATGTAGACATTAGTCCAATGTAGATTACTATCTTAACTTGACACTAGTCTAATGTAGACATTAGTCCAATGTAGATTACTATCTTAACTTGACACTAGTCTAATTTAGACATCAGCTCAGGGCAGATTCTTATCTTAGCTATAATTAATAGTATTCATTATTAGGTGCCAAAAGTAGAAACAATTATTAGATATGAAAGGGCGGTAGATTGGCAGTATCAGTAGAAGCTCGGACGTCATGCTTTGCAGCAAAGAGTTACGGCCCTTTACGGTCTGAGTTCAAATCCCGCCGAGGCTAACTTTGCCTTTCATCCTTACAGGGTCAATAAAATAAAATACTAGTAATGTGCTGGGTAATTGCTGACCTTGTGCCAAAAGTAGAAATAATTATTAGATATGAAATTTCTATGTCAAATATTCAATTCATATGAAGTCAAACAGAACGTATGTGTCCTCACTTGAGTAATTTCCTTCGTATGTGTTTTATCAAACTAGAAAGAATATCATATGTCACATTAAGGTAAGATTTCAACACCAGCACTTTACACTTCTGAGTAGTGCTGCTATCATTTCACCCTGACAAGACTACATTTTATTATATCAAGTAAAATAAAATTTAAATTTAAATTCATATTGATATATTTTATTTTATTTATTTTGCTTTGGTAATTTTTCTCTTCTTTTTATTTACATCTATATATAGCTAATTAACTTTTTTTTATTGCTTTTTTTCTAGCATTTCAAAAATCTTACAGAAACACCACCTGATTGGGGCCCTGGTCTTCTTTCTGATGAAGAACTCCAAAATGAACAATGTTCTGAATATGTAATTCAAGAAGAAAATAATCGCCGCCCTGCTAATGCTCTTGCCATTCTTACAGCTAACCTCTACTTACCAGATATTGGAGGGATGGTCGGCATGGTAAGTTCAACATTTCATAGCTTTAATACACTGACAAGAAATACCAAGGTTAATCTTTAAAGTAAATCTTTAATGATCAATAAGGAAACTAAGTGTTGAATGATTTATATAGGGTGGTAGATGAATTATCATAAGGAATGATCAATGAATGATTTATATAGAGTGATAGAAGAAATGTTACAACAGGTGATTGACAAATGATTTATATAGGGTGATAGATGAAATGTTATTGAAAGGAAAATTATGGAAAAATAAAGAAAAAGAAAATACCTCAATATTTAAGCAATACTTGTATAAAATATAACTTTATGAAATAACTAAAGTGTATATATCAATCGGTGGTAACCACAGTAAGTAAGGTACTCAATACAAAGCAGAGTATAAATATTTAATATAGAAAAGCTTCTACAGGACTAGAACTGTTTCATTCGTGAGAAATCATCAGGAAGCACTTTCTGATGATTTCTCATGAATGAAACAGTTCTAGTCTTGTAGAAGATTTTCTATATTATATATATATATATCACCATCATCATCAAAGTTGTCATTTTAATATCCGCTTCCCCGCCTAGCAAGGGTTGGATGGGTCAACATAGACCAAGTCAGTGCTGAAGAAGAGGCGTTGATCTCCCAGGCAAGCCAGGGATCTGTGTCTTGCTATTTGTACAGTCAAAGCTCCTAATCCTTTTATTTGGCAGGATTTCTATAGCTGGATGCCCTTCCTATCACTTTACTGGGTGCATTTATCGTGTAGGTCACCAAACACTAGGGAGGCTGTCATGTCCTTGACAGTTCAATAAAAATCCAAATATTCAAGGTCTGTGGGTAATCTACTGACTGGACAGGATGTAAAATAGAGCAGTCACTGCTCCTCTTTGCACTAATCATCTGTGATCTTCTTTTCTCTTTTTCCTTTTACCTCTAACTTGTTTGTATCACCTTTCATGGTTTGTTTACTCGTTCCTCTTTTCCCACCATGCCTACCTCTTTTTATACTGTTTCTCCTTTGTGATCCTGTCTCTATTTCGAACTCCTGGAGAAGGGCTTAAGCTTGACACATTGAACTTTCTTTCCCCTTTTCCACATAGAGTGTGAAACTAATGACACTTTTTGTACATCTGTTTGTTGTCTCCTTGAACTATATATATATGAAAAAAAAAATTAAGAAGTTTGCGACAGAGGGGAGGCAAGTAGTCTGGCATATAGGAGTGGTGGCCGAAGTGGAGGGTGCAGGTGTGTCATGGGTGTTGTTATGTGTATGCAAATGGAGTGTATTTCGTGGATGTGCATTATTGCTTCTGTGTGTGTATGCAATTTTTATGTAGTTTCATTTTTGTGTGTGTGTGCATGTATATATACATGTGTGTCTCTAACATTTTTGTATTTGTATACAATATATGTCTGTATGTATGTATGTATGTTTGTATGTATGTATGTATGTATATATATATATATATATATATATATATATATATATATATATATATATATACACACGCACACACAATAAGGATAATTGTGAATGTCAGATGCAGATATTCATAATTTATTTATTCACTAGCAGTGGTACCCGGCGTTGCACGGGATAAGGTATTTTGGAACGCGGGCCGCCAATAGACCTAAAAACTGCATGCCTGGAAATATGTAAAGAAAATAAACCGAATACTCTTATGGCTGGATAATCTTTAAGATTTTCCTCGATGAAGCAGGAAAAATGCAGGTTTTCACCTAATGCGGGCCCTAAGGGATCAAGAAAATGAATTTTTTTTATGTGCATAATATGCCTTGAAATTTCGGGAAAATCGGCTAGATGTAACGCCTCAAAAAAGCCCTAAGAAGCTGGAAAAAATGAAGTTTTTCACCTAATGCGGGTCCTAGGCCATAAGAAAGTTGGATTTTCTTTGCTTACGGTATGAGGAAGAGACTGACTAATACATAGTTACAATTTCAAGGAAATCGGTCTGACGTAACGCCTCAAAAAACCCCTAAAAATGTTAAACAACGCAGTTTTTCACCTAATGCGGGCCCTAGGAGATTAAAAAAAAAGTTGAATTCTTTTATGTGCATAACACTCCCTGAAACATAAGTAATACACATGTAAAGTTTGAAAAAAATCGGTTGGGTACTTCTCGAGTTTTAGGGATTCAAACTCACACACACACACACACAGACATCCTCAAGGAAGTGACGTAATGCAGACAGCAGACATACAGACAGATATTATAAGGGCGCGACGTTATATGTATGTATCTATCTAAAAAGAGAAACACTAATAATTATAGAGTGAGATTGCTAAATCGCCTAATGTGGTCCCTGGGGCATAGAAAATTTGAAATTCTTTTTTACTCAGAACACTCCCTGAAACATAAGTATTACATGTGTAAAGTTTGAAAACAGTCGGTTGGGTGGTTCTCGAGTTTTAGGGATTCGAACTCACACACACACAGACAGACATCCTCAGTTTTATACATATTTCTCTGGTTTTCATGATTACATGATGCTGTGATCACGCAACAACCTATGCAACTTCATCAGACAATATATTAGGTAATAAGATTGTTTTTTGCTAATGCAATACAAGCTATGGACAAGGGAACAGACAAGTTTGATGTTTCCATTATCAAGGTCCATCAATCGTATTTAGAAGGATACACATGACAGTGAGTCCTTAAATTTAATTGCATCATAGTTCATTGAATAATTTGATATATATATATTAATATATATATATATATATATATATATATAAACCCATAGAGCAAATATTTATTATAAAAACAGATTAAAGTTTAATCAAAGAATCACTGCTTTCACCCTTAATGGGATCTTCTGAAGCTAAAAAATTCAATCTGTGGACACAGAAGTAAATATTTCGAAAAACGTTATAACCGAAGGAAAAGAGGAAGATGATACTTTGGTTTGTGAAGACATTCCCTGGCAATGAACGGAAAAAAAGTGAGGATAATTACATTGTTATGTGGAGTGAGAAGAACAATTTCTTGCAATATATATATACACATATATATATATTTTTTTTCTAATATAGAATTAACTAACCTATATACTTATAAATTGGTATGGCACAAGTCATTTTCAAATCTGTATCATTCCACAATAAATAGTGATGAATGGATCACATAAAATCTTAGCTTGAGAGGCTGTAACCTTGACAACAAAGAATCTTATTGACTCATCAAGATCAAGAAGATGACACATCAGTTAACAGACCTACATATTCTTTCTAGAAGATAAAAACTTTCAATAGTTAGAGCTAGACAAGAATCTTCTAATTATTAATTAATTGATTCTTCAATATAAGAGGTACAATAGCTGTGAACTGAAGTTGACAATCTATTAACCAGAGGGTGATAAATAAGTTCAGATCTTACAACTGTCAAAACACTTGTGTCAGTTTAATGATATATTTTGCCTGACAAAACAAAATTAAAGGCTTCAATCCTATGAATTCTGGCTGAAAAATAGACAGACACACTTGCACGGAACTGATCAGGGGCTACAATAACAACAACATAATTTCATGGTCTTGCTTGTGGATCCAGCCAAATCAATTGGTTCCTTTGGACAGATCCCATCCGAATGTGTACTTAAGGACTCTAACCCACGACCTTCCCATGAATAAATGGGAAAATAGTATTAATAATAATAATAATAGAGTCGGTAATAGAAAACGATCAAGTGAAGGTGCTATGGGATTTCAGGATACATATGGACAAGAAATTAGAACACAATAGGCCTGACCTGGTGGTTTTTTGACAAGGAGAAAAGATTGTGCCTAATTGTAGATGTAGCCTGCCCCTTTAACATGAGAGTGCAAGAAAAGGAGAAGGAGAAAATTAACCGATACTAGGATTTAAAGTGGGAATTAAAAAGGATTTGGGACTGTCATGAGATCAAGCTTTTCAATTTGTTTCTTATATTCAATTCAGTTGAAATTCTTAAAAAGCAGGCCAAAAAACTAACAAATTGGAAATCACCAGGCCCAGATGGTGTGTAAGGATATTGGATAAAAAAAATATAACATTCCTCCACCCAAAACTGACAATCATGTTCAATAACTGCTTGGTGTCGGGTGAAGTACCAGAGTGGTTAACAAAAGGTACCACAGTTCTGGTAATGAAAGACCAAATCAAGGGTAAGAGGTTACCAACTATAGGCCTATCACATGTCTATCCGTAATGTAGAAACTGTTAACTAGCAGTTTGTCTGAGGAAATCTACTATCACCTCCACATAAACAACTTATTGCAGGATGAACAGAAAGGATGTCAAAGGAATGTTACTGGTTGCACAAGAGCAAGCCCTCAGAACGAAGTGGGTGAAACACCATATTGATAAGGAGGAGACTAGCTCATTCTGTAGGATCTGTGAAGAGAGAGAGGAGATTGGGGCTCACATCATATCTGAATGTAAACACCTAGCCCAGACTCACTATAAAGGCTGGAGGCATGATATAATAGGAAAGGTGATTCACTGGTATTTATGCAAACTAAATAATTTACCACATTCTGAGAAGTGATATCAGCATAAGCCAGAGTCGGTGACAGAAAATGATCAAGTGAAGAATAGGCCTGACCTGGTGGTTATTGACAAGGAAAAAATATTGTACCTAATTGTAGATGTAGCCTGCCCCTTTAACACAAGAGTGGAAGAAAAAGAGAAGGAGAAAATTAAAGTGGGAATTAAAAAGGATTTGGGACTGTCATGAGATCAAGGTCGTCCCAATTATCGTAGGAGCACTAGGTACTATCTCAAAAAGTTTTCAAGGATGATTAAAGAACATTAGTCCAGCCCCCTTTTTTGGAACACTTCAAAAGGCATGCTTGCTTGCCAATCCATAATAATAATAATAAAAAGAAGCTATTATTATATATATTTAAGTGGATTGGCAATATTGGTAGAGGGTCGGACGCCATGCTTTGCAACATAGAGTTACGGCCCTTTGTATTCTGAGTTCAAATCCCACCAAGGTTAACTGTGCCTTTCATCCTTATGGGGTCGAGAAAATAAAGTACCAGTAATACACTGGAATAATTGCTGGCCTTGTGCCAAAAGTAGAAACAATTATTATATATATTTCTTAATAATTCTTTCTATGTTAGGCACAAGGCCAGCAATTACTCAGTGTATTACTGGTACATTATTTTATCGACCCCCGTAAGGGTGAAAGGCAAAGTTAACCTCGGTGGGATTTGAACTCAGAATGGCAAGGGCCGTAACTCTATACGTCAAAGCATAGCGTCCGACCTTCTACTGACACTGCCAATCCACCGCTAACCATTGTATATAATTGTTGATATCTTAAATTGTCAGACAGTCACAACTGTGAACTAAATGTGGACTGATTTGTAGGAATAACTAGAAAACTGAATAATTGATATAAATACACAGAGTTGTACTTTATTTTGACCTAAATATTATATAGCTAATATAAATCAAAATAGTATTAAACCTATGAACTAAATATTTACTGAACTATATAGATGAATAGAATAAACTCAGTTTTATTTCTTTAGACAACATTATATTTATAGGTTTTCATGTTGGTCTTTAGAAATATTCTTTTCTGTTTATGATCAGAAAAAAAGCAGAATCAAACTTCCACATTTAACAGAGTTTTATATAGTGTTTAGACTGATTCAATATAACAATTCTGTTATTGACTTATTAGCACATAAATGACAACTTCCTTACTGTTAAAGATATCTTACTGTTAAAAACATTTTAGTGTTCTGATTGTTTAATAAACTGGTTTGGATGGTTATTAGACACTGATTCTTGTTTAACAAACTGGTATATAATAAACACACTAGAGCTACAAATTAAAAGGAATTTTCCACAGAAATACTAAGAGAGAAACATGACTTCTGTGAAAGTAAAATCCCAAAGCGAGAATGAATGGGGTATGTAGGGGGTCGCATTAAGATTAAGTTTTGTGAACATTAACAAGGTTGTTGGACAGTCAGACAGACAGACAAACAGTCAGAGAGATGGATGGATAGATGGATGTGTAGGGAAATCTGTCCACACCCTGACCCCTGAGTGACACTTAACAGTCAAATTCTGGGTTACCTCCTTTTTGGCATAAACAAGTCTATGCGTGGATGATCTCTCAAGGTTACCCCAGTGGTTCACAAGGCAGGGGACAGAAGAAGCAACAGATATAAATAGCCTGTCTTAGACCAGGCAAAAGGCAGTTTGGAACAGTTCCTAATAGAGTAACGATGTAAAATATTTGCTTTCTACAAACCCCCTTGGGGTCTACCGATTCTTACTCTCTCTCCTGGTCCTACAGACTCTCAACTTCACTTGTCACTGGGCTGGGACTACTACCTTGCTGCTATGACTAACGAACGATATCTTGCCACAAACTATTTCAGCATAACGAAATAACAGCAAAAACATTGTCAACCTTTATGACTTGTAGTAACCTATTCTTTGTTCCTTTATTCACTGAAGTGAAGTAAATGTTATATTTAAACGAAATCATCTATTTTGTCTGTTATTTCACCTCTAACAACATTTACTAACTTGGCTTCGCTTCAGATGGTCCACAGACAATGATTTGTTAAAGTTTTGAGAAAACCCCAAATATTAGTTATTCTGTCCATTCAATGGTCTATCTACTGGTTATATATGATTGGTGCAATGGTATTTATGACTTAAATTAATGTTTGTAGCTTTCTGTCCAATTGTAAAGCAGCAAAGATGTAACCAAATATCTTTTAGATATAATCTTGATGATTCCAGTTAGATTGTGTCTTAACATGTATGTTTAATTGTATGAGTGTGAACTTATAGTTGTGTGGGTATGTGAAAGGGAGAGAGAGAGTGTGTGTGTGTGTGTATGAGAGAGTGTGTGTGAGTGTGAAAGGGAAAGAAGGAGAGAGAGAAAGAGAGTTTGAGTGTGTGTGAAAAGTGAGAGAGAGTGTGAGTGTAAAAGGGAGAAAGAGGGAAAGAATATGAGTGTGTGTCAAAAAGAGAGAAAGGGGGAGAGAGTGTATGTATATGAAAGAGAGAGAGAGAGAAAGAGAGACAGAGAAAGAGTGTGTATAAGTGCATGAAAGGGAGAGAAACAGAGAGTGAGAGAGTATGTGTGTATGTAAGTGTGTGTGTGAGTATATGTGTGTATATGTGTATGTATGTGTGTGCGTAAGTAAGTGTTTGTTTACGTATATTCTATATGTGTATGTATATATGTGTGTATGTATGCATGTATGAATGTAAGTGTGTGTATTTGTGTAAGTGTGTATTTGTGTATAGGAGTGTGTGTTTGATTATACATTATATATAATTACTAGCAGAATGGCCCGGCGTTGCTCGGGCTTCTGAACATAGATTGCCATGTTTATCCCTCCTTCCTGAAACAGTACAGAGAAGTACGGAATACCTCGGCCTGGGGATGGTGTCTACATCTTGTGCTTAGGCAAATCATTTTCCATTAAGATTTTTCAAAAGCATGTAATTGCGTCCCTCTCTTTTTTGTTGTTGTTTTTGCTGCTGTTGGTGTGATAGCAGCCGCTGGTCGTACTACTAACACACTCTTCTTCAGCCAATCGTGTATATCCCCGTCTGCCTCGTCTACCTAAACAATGATTGTAGCACCTCCTTGTACACAATGTTCCTTGTTTTTCCATGTCGGGCATATGCAAAGAGATTTGTCTTGCTTCCCACTCTTGAGCAGCCAACGTATAGTTACCCATGACGAATTTATTCCTAGTTGGTAATTGGTAAAGAAAATTAAAAAATGTTCGCTTAACGTCAGCGTACGTGATTTTATCATAGGTGTGGGGATATATTGGCGGGGGTTTTCTAAAAAGATCCACTATTTCTATCTACTGGGGTTAGTAGAAATGTCTCAGGATATGTTATCAAAAAATTAGTAACTGACGCTTACCGACTGAAAAATAAGCCGATCATCGGAATGGTAATCTCAACTGTAATTGGTAACCTGGGCTGGCTTTCCTCGCTTATGTACCAAGATAGATAGAAATTACCGCTTAACGCCAGCGTATGTGATTTTTAACATAGGTGTGGGGATATTTTTTGGCGGGGGCTTTCTAAAAAGATCCACTATTTCTATCTATGTATGTAATGGGGCATATGGCTTGGTACTAACACCAATAATAATGTGTGATTATGTCTCAGGAAGTATTTCAAAAAAATATTAAAGCAACTGGGGTAAGTGGGAATGTCTCATGATTGTTAGCCAAAAAATTAGTAAATGACACTTACTGATTGAAAAATAAGCCGACCGTCGGAAAGGTATTCTCAAGTGTAATTGTTAACCTGGGCTGGCTTGCCTCACTTATATTATATATTAAAATAACAGATTAAAGTTTAAGCAAAGAATTGCTGCTTTCACCCTTAACGGAATCTTCTGAAACTAAAAAAACAATCTGTGAATGCAGAAGTAAATATTTCAAAAAACGTTGCAACCGAAGGAAAACAGGAAGACGATACTTTGGTTCCTGAAGACGTTCCCTGGCAATGAACGGAAAATAGCAAAGATAATACGTCATCAATGTTTGTCATAATGTCGGAATGCAGACAGCCAGACATACAGACAGATATTATAAGGGTGCGACGGAGATTATAACCGGCGCCTAACACTCCTTTAACAACAGAAAATTGAAAAATAAAAGCTGCAGTTAATATCTTTAGACCGCAAGGAATATATAAATGCAAGTTTGAAGTCAATCGGAGTAGAAATGTGGATTTGTATAAACTTTGCAAAAATGAGGACACACACACACAAACAATTTCACTTTTATATATATGTATAGATTATGATGAGATATGAACTAATTAACAATAAGTTAAACATAGATTATATCAGTAGATTTAATTATCAACTGTCTCTCTTGATCATGTCAGGATTGATTCTGTGGTTACACCTAAGGACTTCGTCCCTGGGATGCAGGGCTGGGCAAGGGTTTTTTTTTTTAACAAAGACCAGCAGTTTATATAGTAACTCTCTTCTCTTTACTTCACTGATGTTATTCAAAGTAAATGTAAAGGTAGTGACATCACAGACATACCCAGTACATAAAAAACTGGAATATATGCCTCAAGACTTTCCTATACTCTAACAATTCTGCCAATCCACTGTTAAACCAAATCAAATGTCTTAATAAATAAAGTAAACCTTACATCTTGGTCTAGAATCAACGTACATTTGTGTGCTATCATTTCCTTGTCAGGGATTATATTTAATTCTCATGGTATTAACATTTTGAGTGAAATATTGTCACAAATTATAATATGCATTTAAGAATATTTCTATAAATTCTATGTTATTCATAAGACCTTAAAGTCTTTGTCTTAAGATGTTAACAACATCAACTTAATTCATCTTTCTCCATTCTTTTCCCAGGTAATTAAAAATTTAAATGCCTATCTTTTTCTTTATTTAAATTAATTGAAAATGAATGTAAATGTTTCTGTATAATTCCCTGCAGATGTGTCCATTTCATATTTTATTCATTCAATTTTTATTATTTTTATTTTATTATTAGTTGTTCATTTGTTGAATAATATAAAAGTTTTTTTTCACATTCTTTCTTTTTTTGAAATATATTTCATGACTGGAAGTAAACCAGTAGTTTATGAAAAACAGTAACAGTATCAACTATTTAAGGTCATTTTCTCTGCTAAAACAGGGGTTTGCCTTGCAGGACCCACGACAAGCTTCTCCATCATTTGCATTTCCCCATCACTCTTCTCACCCACTCACTTTCATCCTTTCTCAACACATGACCCAGCTTTCTCATTCCATTTCTTTTCACTACATTCATCACTGGCTCTATTTCCACCACTTCTCTCACCCAACCACTTTCATCTCTTCTCAACACGTGACTCAGCCATCTCATTTCATTTCTCTTCACTACATTCATTACAGGCTCTATTCTCATCACTCCCCTGCAAATTCTTGTTTAATTTTAGATATCAATCCAGCATTATATGGAACTAACTTGTTTTTTCAATTACATCAGTATTTGAAACTTACATATTTTATATTTACAAAAGTTATCATAAACATTTCTATCCACTTCATCATCATCATCATCATCACCATTTAATGTCTGTCTTCCCTGCTAGCAAGGTTTGTCCAGATCTTGACAGACTAAATAAGTATTCAAATGATGCTATTGACCTCTTAGGTGGGCCAAGAGCCTTCATTTTGCTTACATACATTCTCATGCTCAACTGAGTGTATTTTAGCATGAAGCCATCATTAGGGAGGTTGTCGTGTCTTTGACCAACTGAAGAGTCCTCTTGACCCTTTCTTTGACTGGAGAAAACAGTATGAAACCATATTGTATTTTCCAAAGGATCTACAGGAGTTAAATCTCTACATATCAACTGTAATTTAATTAATTTAATTAATAAGTTAAAAAGGAAACAAAAACTTAGATCTTTATGTCTTACAGATGAAGCAACAAGCAAGGAAATATATATAAGTGAATCACCATCATCATTCCATCATCATCATCATATCATCATCATCATCATGCTATTACTACCACAATCATTATCATCATCATAATCATTCTATCATCACCATCACCACCAACATCAACATCAACAGTTTTAGAATAGTTCCACTGCATCCCTGCATGTTGTAAGGGGTATCAGACTGTAAAACATTGGTTCTCCACTCTATACAATAAATTTAGTTGATAGATTTACCTGAGAACAATACTTCTTCTTTGCCACTATTCCTGAGAGGGTTGTGGAACAGAGTCCTCAAGCACTTCTTCCAGCAGGTCCTGACAGAAGTAACCATCTCCAATTGATTCAGCTGGACCCCAAGTGAGACTAATTGAGCTCATAGATGTTATCCAACCATCTTGCTTGGGGTCTATGTCTGGATCCCCTACCAGTTGGTTTTGCCCATAAAATCTGCCCAGCAATTCTTTCCTTAGACATTGCAACCACATATCTGAAATATCGGAGCTATGATCTCTCATTTTGAAGCAATACATTACTTATTGAAATATCTTATATGTTGCGACCAACATATCACTATGGAAAACCACTTTCTCTCTACTAATATATTATACTTAACATTTTCATTTCTGAATTAACAGAATTTTCTATTGAAAAGCTATAAATTTTCCATTTATACATTTTCAGATGACAGGCAGAACAAAATAAATAGTCAAAATAATAATGGAAAGCAATGTTTAGCTTTTGATAATTTAGGAAATAACAATGTATGTCAGATAAGGATGTATAATTCATTAGTTTGCTCATTAAAAAGATAATAATACTATTTATTTGAAAGAGAATGGATTGTGGCTTCATTTAATATTCCCACTTATATCTATCAAAACATATCATAATACATCCTACCTTATTAATTACATTTTAGAAACAATATATGGTTCAATTCAAATTTCTCATATAATTCTGATAAATATACATGTTTATAAATAGCTGTCACGTGTGACGATCACATTAAGTCAGTTTTGTTATCAGAGCAACATAATAGATGGAATGAGAAAGTGTGTAATGATATTTACACAAGAAGGGAATATGTTGGTGTTTGTTGAGGGCATTGAATTGAGTGAGTGTATTATGTTTTACTGTCAAAATAAGATCTCTGTCAATTTTATCTGCTTCTTCCATTAATCTTCAGTCAATCATTGTATTACCGTAAAAATAACACCTCAGTCAATTTGATCTGCTTCTTCCATTCATCCACACTCTTCAGTCAATCATTTTTGTATTTTTCTTCACTTCCACACTGAGTGTGATCTTTCCCTCCCTGACATTATTAACCTTTTAGCATTTAAACCAGCCATATCCGGCCAGAATTCTCTCACTTCTTTCTGTTCAAATCGGCTGTAACTGGTCACTCATACTGATGTTAAGGTATTGTCCTCAAAATAAATAACATCAAAATCTCAAAGATTTGATATTATGTGAGATATTATGTGAAATAAAGCCTTTACCGGAGAAAATACAATAGTAAATATAAAGTAATGTAAATGCTAAAGGGTTAAGCAATAATTTAATCATATTTATAACTCTTGGATAGGTAACTAGCTCCTGTATATAGCTCTTCAACAGATAACTAGTCCTGTGTCTTACTCTTGGGCAGGTAACTAGCTCCTATATATAGCTTTTCAACAGATAACTAGTCCTGTGTCTCACTCTTGGACAGGTAACTATCTTGTCTGATACTGACATCTGTTATATAATCTTCAAATTGTTGAATAGTCTCAACTCTTTCCTATAATTATTGTTCAAGACAATATAATACTTTAATAGTTTTCTTCTTATTGCTTATTTTTCTGGAGCTAAGATCAGAATTTCTGTGTCCTTCATTTATCATCCATCTTTCAAACAAACACACTCCTCTCCTTCTGTGCCTTTTGTTTACCTGGAAAACTGCACCTGTAACAGCTACTTCTATGTCATCTGTTTACCTGGAAAACTGCACCTGTAACAGTTACTTCTATGTCATCTGTTTACCTGGAAAACTGCACCTGTAACAGTTACTTCTATGTCATCTGTTTACCTGGAAAACTGCACCTGTAACAGTTACTTCTATGTCATCTGTTTACCTGGAAAACTGCACCTGTAACAGTTACTTTTATGTCTTTCATTTACCTTTCAAGCTGCACCTATAACAGTTTTTCTTTCCATTTTACTACCCTCTCCCTTTTTTTCTGTTTCTAGGTATTCTCCATTGAACTTGTTGCATATATAAATTCCTCTTTATTAAACTTAGAAATTTCAAAGCCACCTCCATAACTCAAGACTTCTTCTGTTATAGTGGGATTACCCCCACCCCTCTTCCAGTAAGCAGTATGTAACCTGCACACCCACCCTACACCCATCAATGCCTCCCCAGCTTGGCAAAGGAAACAATAAGTACCCTAGTGTTGTAATGTGTTGGTGCCGGTACCATGATAAAATGTTTCCAGTATACATGGTTAAGTGGTTGACATGGATATTCATCAGCATGTGGTAACCTCTCTAACCCATGAAAGCATGGAAAATAGACATAAAAGGGTGTTGATGGTGGTGATAATGATGATATATATATATATATATATATGTGTGTATATATGTGATAATGACAGTATCTGTTATATCAAGTAGCCCTCTGTATGTGGGGGATACATGCAGTACAGCAACACTGCATCATGAATATAACTCATTTCACTAAGTTCCTTCTTTAACCTATTTAAAAAAACTGCAGAATATCTCAACATTGATAATACCCATGATTTGATCTTAGTTTAGTATATATGATCTTCTGGCCTCCATATATTACCCAAGACTTGATCTTATTTTAGTATATATGATCTACTAGCCTCCATATATTACCCAAGACTTGATCTTATTTTAGTATATATGATCTTCTGGCCTCCATATATTACCCATAATTTGATCTTATTTTAGTATATATGATCTTCTGGCCTCCATATATCACCCAAGACTTGATCTTAGTTTAGTATATATGATCTACTAGCCTCCATATATTACCTATGACTTGATTTTATTTTAGTATATATGATCTTCTGGCCTCCATATATCACCCAAGACTTGATCTTAGTTTAGTATATATGATCTTCTGGCCTCCATATATTACCCATGATTTGATCTTATTTTAGTATATATGATCTTCTGGCCTCCATATATTACCCATAATTTGATCTTATTTTAGTATATATGATCTTCTAGCCTCCATATATCACCCATGACTTGATCTTATTTTAGTATATAAGATCTTCTAGCCTCCATATATTACTCATAATTTGATCTTATTTTAGTATATATGATCTTCTGGCCTCCATATATTACCCAAGACTTGATCTTATTTTAGTATATATGATCTTCTGGCCTCCATATATCACCCAAGACTTGATCTTAGTTTAGTATATATGATCTTCTAGCCTCCATATATTACCCATGACTTGATCTTATTTTAGTATATAAGATCTTCTAGCCTCCATATATTACTCATAATTTGATCTTATTTTAGTATATATGATCTTCTGGCCTCCATATATTACCCAAGACTTGATCTTATTTTAGTATATATGATCTTCTGGCCTCCATATATCACCCAAGACTTGATCTTAGTTTAGTATATATGATCTTCTGGCCTCCATATATTACCCATGATTTGATCTTATTTTAGTCTATATGATCTTCTAGCCCCCATATATTACCCATAATTTGATCTTATTTTAGTATATATAATCTTCTAGCCTCCATATATTACCCATGACTTGATCTTAGTTTAGTGTATAAGATCTGGCCTCCATGAGTTGATCTTAGTTTAGTGTATATGATCTTCTAGCCTCCATATAATACCCATGATTTGATCTTATTTTAGTGTATATGATCTTCTATCCTCAATATATCACCCATGAATTGATCTTAGTTTAGTGTATATGATCTTCTGGCCTCCATATATTACCCATGACTTGATCTTAGTTTAGTGTATATGATCTTCTGGCCTCCATATAATACCCACGACTTGATCTTAGTTTAGTGTATATGATCTAGCCTCCTTATATTGTTCTTGATTTGAGCTTAGTTTATTGTGTAAGATCATCTGTCCTCCATATATTACCAATAGCTTGATCTTAGGTTAGTTTATAAGATCTTCTGGCCTTGATATAATGTCCATGATTTGATCTTAGTTTAGTGTATAAGTTCTTCTGACCTCCATATATTCTCTATATATGGATCTAAGTTTTATATATAAGATCTGGCCTCCATATATTGTCCATATATGGATCTTAGTTTAATGTTTAAGATCTTCTGTCCTCCGTATATAATCAATATAGCAATATCTTAGTTGAAAATTCTACTTTCAAGTATGCAGCATCTTCTCATTCTTGGAGCAACATTTGAGGTCAATGATGAAGATTAAAAGTTAATTTCTTCATAACATATGATGAAATGGTACCTTTGTCCTTTGTTTTCTTTTGTTTTAATTTGATACTTTCCATGTAATGTCTGGTGATATCTCATAAGTCTTGTTTTTGATACTTCTTATCTTAATTGTAATATATTGTGATGATGTCTTGTTTTTGATACTTTTGTCTTAATTTGATATCTTCCTTATAATATCTGGTGACATCACTTAAGTCTTGTTAATATTTCTATCTTAATTTGATATTTTCCATGTACTTAATATCTTGTGATATCTCATAAGTCTTGTCTTAATTTGATATCTATCTTTTCAGTAATATCTAGTGATATCTGATATGTGTGTTGGCTTTGATACTTTTTCAGAAATTAAGAAACATGACTTGGCTCTTCTTTAAAAGCTTTTACTTGTTCTTCCAGTCTTCTTTTCTACTTTGGTTCTTCTATTATTTTTGTGTTTGTTTTTACTTCAACCCTGAATATATTTGTAGCAAGTGAAGCTTCACATTATAATAAGTTATTAGGTGGAGTAATATTTACTTATGTCTTTTGCAGGATATCATTAAATATTCTTTCTCCCATGGATAACCTACATTATTTCTCCCATGGACATATTTTCTGTTTCCCTTATTGATGGTAATCTGGATCGGTAACTCTTCCTTATTCTTTCAACTTTCCTAAATCATTTATATTCCTCTTTTTATATATTCAGACCTTATAAAACTTTTGCCTTATATTCAGTAGCAGTTTCTCTCTTTATTCACATTATTATTCATCACTCTTGCCTTCATATTGTAGCTTTTCATTCTTACATATCTTATATTTTTTCCATTTTATATTATTATTGTTATTGTTGTTGTTTACACCATGGCATTATGTTGTTGTTGTTGTATACACTATAAAATTGTTGTTATTATTTACACTAAGACATTATATTGTTGTTATTAATTACACTAAAAGGGCGTTGGATTGGCAGTATCGGCAGAGAGTTGGACGCCATGCTTTGTAGCATAGAGTTACGTCCCTTTATGATCTGAGTTCAAATCCTGCCGAGGTTAACTTTGCCTTTCATCCTTATGGGGTCCATGAAATAAAGCACCAGTAACACACTGGTAAACTCAAGAACTCTTCCTGAATGGTTCTGGATTTCACTGCAGATGCTGGAGATAATTAACTGTCACTGCAAGGCTTGCCTGCACAGCTACATGAATGAGTACTGCCGGCTCAATCAGATATGCAATAAGGATGACCGAGAGAAGTTCTGGGTGGAAAGAGGCAAGTGCCAGGAGACAGCGGCATTACCCCTAACTAATTACCCTATTCAGCAACTTGATCAATCAGCTCAGAGATGCACTGACCATATACCATGAGGAATCAGCAAAGCTTGGCCTTCGGGTAAGCTGGGCGAAGACAAAGCTGATGCATGTCGGCAATGGCCCAGATCCTCTTCCACTTCATATTGGCCACGACGCCATGGAGTTTGTCAGCTCCTTCATTTACCTGGGCTCAACTATCACCTACAGTGGAGACCTGACCCCGGAGATCAACCACAAATGTAGTCTGGCTTCCTGGGTCATGCCCTCCCTATGGAAGCCCCTTTGGCGCCACTGCTCTGTCTCCTGAAAGACAAAGCTCCATATTTACAACACATTGGTCCTCTCCATTCTCCTTTATGAGGCAGAAACATGGCCCCTCACAAAGACCCTGGCAAAGAAGATCAACAGCTTCGATAGCAGAGCCCTGAGGACCATCAAAAACATCAAATGACACCACCACATTTCCAACAAAGTGTTACATGTGTGCACACATCAACCCATAGCTTCCCACCTCATTGCTATCTTCTGCATGCACTGGTATGAACATGTCCTTTGCTTTCCACCAGATCATCCTAACAGAGTGGCTGCAGACTGGAAAAGGCCATGCATCAGGCCCTGCACCAGATGGCTGGATATCATCAGGGACAATGTCTTCACCTTGGAGGATGCAGAGGAGTTGGCATGGGACTGCCAGTGATGGAGGGAGCTGGTAGACTTGGTAGACCTGGTTGGCTCTACACACAATGATGCTTCTGGGATCGCTGGCCTAGGATGACCCTGGACTTGTCGAGGAAGAGCAAGGAGAAAAAGAACACACTGGGGTTGATTTAATTGATTTTTTTCTTTCCCCAAAATTGTTGGCCTTGTGCCTAAATCAGAAACTCTATAACATTGTTGTTGTTGTTTACACTATATTTTTATGTTGTAAATACTGCATGTTTTTCCATACTTGCTGTGTTATGTCTCCTTACCTTGATAACCATGTAGTCAGTACTATTTAATACAACTAATAGTTTGCTCTAGAGTGTGTGTGTGTGGGGGGGGGGGGCATTATTCAGTTCAATAACATCTCTTGAGGTAAAGAAACTTGTGTGACTCTGACTTAACTGAGATGAATTCTGTGAGACTTCATTACTGGACCTGGACAAATATTTATCAGGTTCTTTATAAACATATGGTGAAGACAAGAAAATAGTATAAGATTCATTATGGCATGGTATGACATGGCCCTGTAAGAGAGTCGTTGGGGTGCCGTATTGACATACAGTGTTTCTAGGGCGTTATTTAAACCTAGCAGAGCCTATCTCCTCTCCAGGTCTGAATATAGTAGATTTCATTCTGAGAAGGATAGAGAGTGAGAGAGAGAGGAAATGAGAACAAATTGACTGTACTTGTGTCTAAATTAAATATCAGTTTGGGCCTGAAGGAGGTAAATATTTTTTTGGCAGGAAGATGTGCTTAAGCACATGTAAGCACAATGATAAATCCGGCACTGATTCTCAGTTAAACATTCTTCACTCTTTGATCCAATCTCTCTGGATATTAAAGTCTTATAATGTTTTCGATTATTCATTCTCCACAACAACTATTTCAGTTCTATGTAAAATCTTGAAATTCCTGTTTTCTTCAGATTCCAATAATTATTAGTTCCCACATCCTACTAGATTATGATTTAAAGTTATTATCATCTGTCAGGTTTAGTACTTCTCACAAAGCTAACACTTAGTAATATATATTAGGTAGTAGGTGTAATTTTTAATAAAAGCTTGATATTATAAAACAAATAGCATGTTTTTTCCTTATATCTTAAAATTTGCTTTGTATTTTTAACTACTTTTAACTTTTATCCTTTTTAGATGCTTGTTTCATTCTTAAACTGTATATGCATTTCTATATAATTACTCTTACCAAATTCATTTCCCCTGACTAAATATGTAGTTCTCACCTGAAGATCTATTGTTAATTTGGTTTTACAAACACAGTTGTATCAATGTCACCACCTTCATATTTGATCAAAAGTAGTTTTCTGAGGACATTTTTCATTTCTCCAGCATTTTATATTTAACATCACCATAACATAATATTCCTGAAACTGTTTAAATTCCACCCCTTTTAACACTAACTGACCTGAAACAGTTTAAATTCCACTCCTTTTAACACCAGCTGCCCTGAAACTATCTAAATTCCACCCTTTTAACACAAGTTTACCTGAAATTGTTTCTATTAAAGTGTTCAAATTATGAATAAAAAAACATCATTGGAATGAAATCTCATTAGGCAGTAGAATCAGTAGATGTTGGCCAAGATGCTTTGTTGCATAGAGTCCATAAAGAGCCCTTTATGTTTTGAGTTCATATCCTGCCAAGGTTAGCTTTGCCTTTCATACTTTTGGGGTCAATAAAACATAATACCAGTAACGTACTAGGTTCGATTTAATTGACTTTCCCCTTTCCTTTGAATTACTACTCTTGTGCCAAAAGTAGAAACAATTATTAAATAAAAGATATTAAATTTTAATTGGTAAATATTTATTTGTCATGTATTACACTGAAAGCTATTATTTTACCAATAACTCTCGTAATTCTTGATTTATTTGAAGCCTAGAATGTATTCTTCTTAGAAATAGGGTCACAAAAGGGTTGAGGTATTTTGCAATTTGTATATATATATATATATGTGTGTATAGCTATTTATTTGGCAAACTGGGATATGCAGACTGAGTTTGGCAACAGGACCATATTAGGATCTGTCTAGTGTTGGATTTCTATTTTCATTGTCAGCTGTTATATATGTATATGAGTTATATATAGATGCATGTATGTTGTAACAGAGTCATATATAAATGCATGTATGTTTTTACAGAATTTTGACCACCACAAGTTATATATGTGTTAAAATGTGATGTACTGAATTATTATCAAAACTCTCTTCTTTTTGACTACAATCAAAATAAAAATACTTAATTCCAAAGGTTTTCATGAGAACTACACTAAAAAAATTAATTATCATCTGTCATACCTCACATTCTAATCCCACCAACTTTATTTCTGTCAAACAACTGTCATATCTCATATTCTAATCCTAACAACTGTGGTGTCTGTCACAGGACTGTTATGTCTCAAATATATTATATTTATACTTTATAGAATGTTCTTCCTTCTCTATTCTGCAATATATGATCTTCGTGTCTTCAAGAATCAGATACATTAACACCAAAAATACACTTTTTCCTTGGGCAATGGCGAAAATAAGACCATTTTCTTTGTCATATAAGAAAAAGGCCTGTTTTTTTCTTATAAAATAATTTTGCAAACGAGAAAATGTTAGAAACCATGAAATGAAGAGCTTAACAAAGGGACATAACCAAAAATTGTGATACTCAATAGGAAAAGAAATAATTGTTTCTACTTTGGGCACAAGGCCAGCAATTACTCAGTACATTACTGGTACTTTATTTTATCAACCCGTATGGATGAAAGGCAAAGTTAACCTCGGCGGGATTTGAAGTCAGATCGTAAAGGGTTGTAACTATGCTGGAAAGCATGTCCGACCCTCTACCGATACTGTGGAAGGTAGAATAAGATTCAGTATACTTCAATCTACTAACAAATTAAATGACAGGATGATAGTCAATGATGTCTTTAACACAATGAATGTACTAATAAGCTGATACTCAATGAAGTCTTTAAGGCTCCTAATGTACTAATAAGCTGATAGCCATTGAAATCTTTAAGGAACTAATGTACTAATAAGCTGGTGCTCAATGAAGTCTTTAAGGATACTAATGTACTAATAAGCTGATGCTCAATACAGTCTTTAAGGTTACTAATAAGGTAATAGCCAATCAAATCTTTAAGGCTACTAATGTACTAATAAGCTAATATATATATAATAAGCTAATATATCTTTATATATAAAGTTGTATTCCTGTCTGTTTGTTTGTTCACGAACTCCTCCTATGGTTTTAGAGATAGACCCCCCACAACCATATATATTCTGAAACTACATTGCCCAGGGTACTTGGATAAGTATATTTCATTTTAATCAAAGGGTTCCTGGGGGCTCAAAACCCCCGCTGAAGATTTTTTATATGAAATTTAAACCATAGGTAAATGACAAGATATGATGCCTATTCACAAAAGATTTGAACTGATATTTTAAAAAAAATTATTTACAAGAAACAAAATAAGAATAAGATTTAATAATGTCATTTTGATTTGACATATTACAAAAAATAATGTTTTCTAATTTTTCATGCATTACATTTTACATTGAGTAATATTGAAATGCAGAATTTTTCTCCATAAATTATATCACTGATTTAAAATCAATCATCATTTTCTTACAAAAAAAATGTGGGAAACGCAGCCAGGAGCGGGTAATTCGGCTAGTATATATAAATGCTAGTATATATAAATAAATGACTTGTGAAATATAAAAAAAAGAATTAGATTTAGGGAGCTGTAAATATTGAGGTGATGATAACAGAAAAAGAAAGAAAGAAAATCGAAATACTGGCTTGGAAATGTTTACTATTTCCTTATATTTTGTGAAAAATACCAATTGATGAAGGAAACATATTAAAGAACAAAGAGTGGAATTTAACATCCATTCTGTTGTTTTATTAAACTATGAAAATATGAAAAGAATTTAGGGTAACTCATCCAGATTGCTTCCATGCAGAGATATAATAAATAAATAAAAGTAGTGTCAATAAACTATGAAGGTGTGTCATGTACCTTATCAGTTATATAATGTATAAGATGAGCTAGGATTAATGTAAACACAACCTAGTTAGTCAACTGTTTGTATCTGATCTATAGTGTAATGTATAAGATGAGCTAGGATTAATGTAAACACAACCTAGTTAGTCAACTATTTGTACCTGATCTGTAGTGTAATGTATAAGATGAGCTAGGTTTAATGTAAACACAACCTAGTTAGTCAACTGTTTGTACCTGATCTGTAGTGTAATGTATAAGATGAGCTAGGATTAATGTAAACACAACCTAGTTAGTCAACTATTTGTACCTGATCTGTAGTGTAATGTATAAGATGAGCTAGGATTAATGTAAACACAACCTAGTTAGTCAACTATTTGTACCTGATCTGTAGTGTAATGTATAAGATGAGCTAGGATTAATGTAAAAACAACCTAGTCAGTCAGCTGTTTGTACCTGATCTGTAATGTAATGTATAAGATGAGCAGGGATTAATGTAAACACAACCTAGTTAGTCAACTGTTTGTACCTGATCTGTAGTGTAATGTAAAAGATGAGCTAGGATTAATGTAAACACAACCTAGTTAGTCAGCTGTTTGTACCTGATCTGTAGTGTAATGTATAAGATGAGCTAGGATTAATGTAAACACAACCTAGTTAGTCAACTGTTTGTACCTGATCTGAAGTGTAATGTATAAGATGAGCTAGGATTAATGTAAACACAACCTAGTTAGTCAGCTGTTTGTATCTGATCTGTAGTGTAATGTATAAGATGAGCTAGGATTAATGTAAAAATAACCTAGTTAGTCAGCTGTTTGTACCTGATCTGTAGTGTAATGTATAAGATGAGCTAGGATTAATGTAAACACAACCTAGTTAGTCAACTGTTTGTACCTGATCTGTAGTGTAATGTATAAGATGAGCTAGAATTAATGTAAACACAACCTAGTTAGTCAGCTGTTTGTACCTGATCTGTAGTGTAATGTATAAGATGAGCTAGGATTAATGTAAACACAACCTAATTAGTCAACTGTTTGTACCTGATCTGAAGTGTAATGTATAAGATGAGCTAGGATTAATGTAAAAATAACCTAGTCAGTCAGCTGTTTGTACCTGATCTGTAGTGTAATGTATAAGATGAGCTAGGATTAATGTAAACACAACCTAGTTAGTCAACTGTTTGTACCTGATCTGAAGTGTAATGTATAAGATGAGCTAGGATTAATGTAAAAATAACCTAGTCAGTCAGCTGTTTGTACCTGATCTGTAGTGTAATGTATAAGATGAGCTAGGATTAATGTAAACACAACCTAGTTAGTCAACTGTTTGTACCTGATCTGAAGTGTAATGTATAAGATGAGCTAGGATTAATGTAAAAATAACCTAGTCAGTCAGCTGTTTGTACCTGATCTGTAGTGTAATGTATAAGATGAGCTAGGATTAATGTAAACACAACCTAGTTAGTCAACTGTTTGTACCTGATCTGAAGTGTAATGTATAAGATGAGCTAGGATTAATGTAAAAATAACCTAGTCAGTCAGCTGTTTGTACCTGATCTGTAGTGTAATGTATAAGATGAGCTAGGATTAATGTAAACACAACCTAGTTAGTCAACTGTTTGTACCTGATCTGTAGTGTAATGTATAAGATGAGCTAGGATTAATGTAAACACAACCTAGTTAGTCAGCTGTTTGTACCTGATCTGTAGTGTAATGTATAAGATGAGCTAGGATTAATGTAAACACAACCTAGTTAGTCAACTGTTTGTACCTGATCTGTAGTGTAATGTATAAGATGAGCTAGGTTTAATGTAAACACAACCTAGTTAGTCAACTGTTTGTACCTGATCTGTAGTGTAATGTATAAGATGAGCTAGGATTAATGTAAACACAACCTAGTTAGTCAACTATTTGTACCTGATCTGTAGTGTAATGTATAAGATGAGCTAGGATTAATGTAAAAACAACCTAGTTAGTCAGCTGTTTGTACCTGATCTGTAATGTAATGTATAAGATGAGCAAGGATTAATGTAAACACAACCTAGTTAGTCAACTGTTTGTACCTGATCTGTAGTGTAATGTATAAGATGAGCTAGGATTAATGTAAACACAACCTAGTTAGTCAGCTGTTTGTACCTGATCTGTAGTGTAATGTATAAGATGAGCTAGGATTAATGTAAACACAACCTAGTTAGTCAACTATTTGTACCTGATCTGAAGTGTAATGTATAAGATGAGCTAGGATTAATGTAAACACAACCTAGTTAGTCAACTATTTGTACCTGATCTGTAGTCTAATGTATAAGATGAGCTAGGATTAATGTAAAAACAACCTAGTTAGTCAGCTGTTTGTACCTGATCTGTAATGTAATGTATAAGATGAGCAAGGATTAATGTAAACACAACCTAGTTAGTCAACTGTTTGTACCTGATCTGTAGTGTAATGTATAAGATGAGCTAGGATTAATGTAAACACAACCTAGTTAGTCAGCTGTTTGTACCTGATCTGTAGTGTAATGTATAAGATGAGCTAGGATTAATGTAAACACAACCTAGTTAGTCAACTATTTGTACCTGATCTGAAGTGTAATGTATAAGATGAGCTAGGATTAATGTAAACACAACCTAGTTAGTCAGCTGTTTGTATCTGATCTGTAGTGTAATGTATAAGATGAGCTAGGATTAATGTAAAAATAACCTAGTTAGTCAGCTGTTTGTACCTGATCTGTAGTGTAATGTATAAGATGAGCTAGGATTAATGTAAACACAACCTAGTTAGTCAACTGTTTGTACCTGATCTGTAGTGTAATGTATAAGATGAGCTAGGATTAATGTAAAAAGAACCTAGTTAATCAGCTATTTGTACCTGATCTGTAGTGTAATGTATAAGATGAGCTAGGATTAATGTAAACACAACCTAGTTAGTCAACTGTTTGTACCTGATCTGAAGTGTAATGTATAAGATGAGCTAGGATTAATGTAAAAATAACCTAGTCAGTCAGCTGTTTGTACCTGATCTGTAGTGTAATGTATAAGATGAGCTAGGATTAATGTAAACACAACCTAGTTAGTCAGCTATTTGTACCTGATCTGTAGTGTATTGTATAAGATGAGCTAGGATTAATGTAAACACAACCTAGTTAGTCAGGTGTTTGTACCTGATCTGTATTGTAATGTATAAGATGAGCTAGAATTAATGTAAACACAACCTAGTTAGTCAACTGTTTGTACCTGATCTGAAGTGTAATGTATAAGATGAGCTAGGATTAATGTAAAAATAACCTAGTAAGTCAGCTGTTTGTACCTGATCTGTAGTGTAATGTATAAGATGAGCTAGGATTAATGTAAACACAACCTAGTTAGTCAGCTGTTTGTACCTGATCTGTAGTGTAATGTATAAGATGAGCTAGGCTTAATGTAAACACAATCTAGTTAGTCAGCTGTTTGTACCTGATCTGTAGTGTAATGTATAAGATGAGCTAGGATTAATGTAAACACAACCTAGTTAGTCAACTGTTTGTACCTGATCTGAAGTGTAATGTATAAGATGAGCTAGGATTAATGTAAAAATAACCTAGTCAGTCAGCTGTTTGTACCTGATCTGTAGTGTAATGTATAAGATGAGCTAGGATTAATGTAAACACAACCTAGTTAGTCAACTGTTTGTACCTGATCTGAAGTGTAATGTATAAGATGAGCTAGGATTAATGTAAAAATAACCTAGTCAGTCAGCTGTTTGTACCTGATCTGTAGTGTAATGTATAAGATGAGCTAGGATTAATGTAAACACAACCTAGTTAGTCAACTGTTTGTACCTGATCTGTAGTGTAATGTATAAGATGAGCTAGGATTAATGTAAACACAACCTAGTTAGTCAGCTGTTTGTACCTGATCTGTAGTGTAATGTATAAGATGAGCTAGGATTAATGTAAACACAACCTAGTTAGTCAACTGTTTGTACCTGATCTGTAGTGTAATGTATAAGATGAGCTAGGTTTAATGTAAACACAACCTAGTTAGTCAACTGTTTGTACCTGATCTGTAGTGTAATGTATAAGATGAGCTAGGATTAATGTAAACACAACCTAGTTAGTCAACTATTTGTACCTGATCTGTAGTGTAATGTATAAGATGAGCTAGGATTAATGTAAACACAACCTAGTTAGTCAACTATTTGTACCTGATCTGTAGTGTAATGTATAAGATGAGCTAGGATTAATGTAAAAACAACCTAGTTAGTCAGCTGTTTGTACCTGATCTGTAATGTAATGTATAAGATGAGCAAGGATTAATGTAAACACAACCTAGTTAGTCAACTGTTTGTACCTGATCTGTAGTGTAATGTATAAGATGAGCTAGGATTAATGTAAACACAACCTAGTTAGTCAGCTGTTTGTACCTGATCTGTAGTGTAATGTATAAGGTGAGCTAGGATTAATGTAAACACAACCTAGTTAGTCAACTATTTGTACCTGATCTGAAGTGTAATGTATAAGATGAGCTAGGATTAATGTAAACACAACCTAGTTAGTCAGCTGTTTGTATCTGATCTGTAGTGTAATGTATAAGATGAGCTAGGATTAATGTAAAAATAACCTAGTTAGTCAGCTGTTTGTACCTGAGCTGTAGTGTAATGTATAAGATGAGCTAGGATTAATGTAAACACAACCTAGTTAGTCAACTGTTTATACCTGATCTGTAGTGTAATGTATAAGATGAGCTAGGATTAATGTAAAAAGAACCTAGTTAATCAGCTATTTGTACCTGATCTGTAGTGTAATGTATAAGATGAGCTAGGATTAATGTAAACACAACCTAGTTAGTCAACTGTTTGTACCTGATCTGAAGTGTAATGTATAAGATGAGCTAGGATTAATGTAAAAATAACCTAGTCAGTCAGCTGTTTGTACCTGATCTGTAGTGTAATGTATAAGATGAGCTAGGATTAATGTAAACACAACCTAGTTAGTCAGCTGTTTGTACCTGATCTGTAGTGTAATGTATAAGATGAGCTAGAATTAATGTAAACACAACCTAGTTAGTCAACTGTTTGTACCTGATCTGAAGTGTAATGTATAAGATGAGCTAGGATTAATGTAAAAATAACCTAGTAAGTCAGCTGTTTGTACCTGATCTGTAGTGTAATGTATAAGATGAGCTAGGATTAATGTAAACACAACCTAGTTAGTCAGCTGTTTGTACCTGATTGTAGTGTAATGTATAAGATGAGCTAGGCTTAATGTAAACACAATCTAGTTAGTCAGCTGTTTGTACCTGATCTGTAGTGTAATGTATAAGATGAGCTAGGATTAATGTAAACACAACCTAGTTAGTCAACTGTTTGTACCTGATCTGAAGTGTAATGTATAAGATGAGCTAGGATTAATGTAAAAATAACCTAGTCAGTCAGCTGTTTGTACCTGATCTGTAGTGTAATGTATAAGATGAGCTAGGATTAACGTAAACACAACCTAGTTAGTCAACTGTTTGTACCTGATCTGAAGTGTAATGTATAAGATAAGCTAGGATTAATGTAAAAATAACCTAGTCAGTCAGCTGTTTGTACCTGATCTGTAGTGTAATGTATAAGATGAGCTAGGATTAATGTAAACACAACCTAGTTAGTCAACTGTTTGTACCTGATCTGAAGTGTAATGTATAAGATGAGCTAGGATTAATGTAAACACAACCTAGTTAGTCAGCTGTTTGTACCTGATCTGTAGTGTAATGTATAAGATGAGCTAGGATTAATGTAAACACAACCTAGTTAGTCAACTGTTTGTACCTGATCTGTAGTGTAATGTATAAGATGAGCTAGGTTTAATGTAAACACAACCTAGTTAGTCAGCTGTTTGTACCTGATCTGTAGTGTAATGTATATGATGAGCTAGGATTAATGTAAACACAACCTAGTTAGTCAGCTGTTTGTACCTGATCTGTAGTGTAATGTATAAGATGAGCTAGGATTAATGTAAACACAACCTAGTTAGTCAGCTGTTTGTACCTGATCTGTAGTGTAATGTATAAGATGAGCTAGGATTAATGTAAACACAACCTAGTTAGTCAGCTGTTTGTACCTGATCTGTAGTGTAATGTATAAGATGAGCTAGCATTAATGTAAACACAACCTATATAGTCAGCTGTTTGTACATGATCTGTAGTGTAATGTATAAGATGAGCTAGGATTAATGTAAACACAACCTAGATAGTCAGCTGTTTGTACATGATCTGTAGTGTAATGTATAAAATGAGCTAGGATTAATGTAAACACAACCTAGTTAGTCAACTGTTTGTACCTAATCTGTAGTGTAATGTATAAGATGAGCTAGGATTAATGTAAACACAACCTAGTTAGTCAGCTGTTTGTACCTGATCTGTAGTGTAATGTATAAGATGAGCTAGGATTAATGTAAACACAACCTAGTTAGTCAACTGTTTGTACCTGATCTGTAGTGTAATGTATAAGATGAGCTAGGATTAATGTAAACACAACCTAGTTAGTCAACTGTTTGTACCTGATCTGTAGTATAATGTATAAGATGAGCTAGGATTAATGTAAACACAACCTAGTTAGTCAACTATTTGTACCTGATCTGAAGTGTAATGTATAAGATGAGCTAGGATTAATGTAAACACAACCTAGTTAGTCAACTATTTGTACCTGATCTGTAGTATAATGTATAAGATGAGCTAGGATTAATGTAAACACAACCTAGTTAGTCAACTGTTTGTACCTGATCTGTAGTGTAATGTATAAGATGAGCTAGGATTAATGTAAACACAACCTAGTTAGTCAGCTGTTTGTACCTGATCTGTAGTGTAATGTATAAGATGAGCTAGGATTAATGTAAACACAACCTAGTTAGTCAACTATTTGTACCTGATCTGAAGTGTAATGTATAAGATGAGCTAGGATTAATGTAAACACAACCTAGTTAGTCAACTATTTGTACCTGATCTGTAGTCTAATGTATAAGATGAGCTAGGATTAATGTAAAAACAACCTAGTTAGTCAGCTGTTTGTACCTGATCTGTAATGTAATGTATAAGATGAGCAAGGATTAATGTAAACACAACCTAGTTAGTCAACTGTTTGTACCTGATCTGTAGTGTAATGTATAAGATGAGCTAGGATTAATGTAAACACAACCTAGTTAGTCAGCTGTTTGTACCTGATCTGTAGTGTAATGTATAAGATGAGCTAGGATTAATGTAAACACAACCTAGTTAGTCAACTATTTGTACCTGATCTGAAGTGTAATGTATAAGATGAGCTAGGATTAATGTAAACACAACCTAGTTAGTCAGCTGTTTGTATCTGATCTGTAGTGTAATGTATAAGATGAGCTAGGATTAATGTAAAAATAACCTAGTTAGTCAGCTGTTTGTACCTGATCTGTAGTGTAATGTATAAGATGAGCTAGGATTAATGTAAACACAACCTAGTTAGTCAACTGTTTGTACCTGATCTGTAGTGTAATGTATAAGATGAGCTAGGATTAATGTAAAAAGAACCTAGTTAATCAGCTATTTGTACCTGATCTGTAGTGTAATGTATAAGATGAGCTAGGATTAATGTAAACACAACCTAGTTAGTCAACTGTTTGTACCTGATCTGAAGTGTAATGTATAAGATGAGCTAGGATTAATGTAAAAATAACCTAGTCAGTCAGCTGTTTGTACCTGATCTGTAGTGTAATGTATAAGATGAGCTAGGATTAATGTAAACACAACCTAGTTAGTCAGCTGTTTGTACCTGATCTGTAGTGTATTGTATAAGATGAGCTAGGATTAATGTAAACACAACCTAGTTAGTCAGGTGTTTGTACCTGATCTGTATTGTAATGTATAAGATGAGCTAGAATTAATGTAAACACAACCTAGTTAGTCAACTGTTTGTACCTGATCTGAAGTGTAATGTATAAGATGAGCTAGGATTAATGTAAAAATAACCTAGTAAGTCAGCTGTTTGTACCTGATCTGTAGTGTAATGTATAAGATGAGCTAGGATTAATGTAAACACAACCTAGTTAGTCAGCTGTTTGTACCTGATCTGTAGTGTAATGTATAAGATGAGCTAGGCTTAATGTAAACACAATCTAGTTAGTCAGCTGTTTGTACCTGATCTGTAGTGTAATGTATAAGATGAGCTAGGATTAATGTAAACACAACCTAGTTAGTCAACTGTTTGTACCTGATCTGAAGTGTAATGTATAAGATGAGCTAGGATTAATGTAAAAATAACCTAGTCAGTCAGCTGTTTGTACCTGATCTGTAGTGTAATGTATAAGATGAGCTAGGATTAATGTAAACACAACCTAGTTAGTCAACTGTTTGTACCTGATCTGAAGTGTAATGTATAAGATGAGCTAGGATTAATGTAAAAATAACCTAGTCAGTCAGCTGTTTGTACCTGATCTGTAGTGTAATGTATAAGATGAGCTAGGATTAATGTAAACACAACCTAGTTAGTCAACTGTTTGTACCTGATCTGTAGTGTAATGTATAAGATGAGCTAGGATTAATGTAAACACAACCTAGTTAGTCAGCTGTTTGTACCTGATCTGTAGTGTAATGTATAAGATGAGCTAGGATTAATGTAAACACAACCTAGTTAGTCAACTGTTTGTACCTGATCTGTAGTGTAATGTATAAGATGAGCTAGGTTTAATGTAAACACAACCTAGTTAGTCAACTGTTTGTACCTGATCTGTAGTGTAATGTATAAGATGAGCTAGGATTAATGTAAACACAACCTAGTTAGTCAACTATTTGTACCTGATCTGTAGTGTAATGTATAAGATGAGCTAGGATTAATGTAAACACAACCTAGTTAGTCAACTATTTGTACCTGATCTGTAGTGTAATGTATAAGATGAGCTAGGATTAATGTAAAAACAACCTAGTTAGTCAGCTGTTTGTACCTGATCTGTAATGTAATGTATAAGATGAGCAAGGATTAATGTAAACACAACCTAGTTAGTCAACTGTTTGTACCTGATCTGTAGTGTAATGTATAAGATGAGCTAGGATTAATGTAAACACAACCTAGTTAGTCAGCTGTTTGTACCTGATCTGTAGTGTAATGTATAAGATGAGCTAGGATTAATGTAAACACAACCTAGTTAGTCAACTATTTGTACCTGATCTGAAGTGTAATGTATAAGATGAGCTAGGATTAATGTAAACACAACCTAGTTAGTCAGCTGTTTGTATCTGATCTGTAGTGTAATGTATAAGATGAGCTAGGATTAATGTAAAAATAACCTAGTTAGTCAGCTGTTTGTACCTGAGCTGTAGTGTAATGTATAAGATGAGCTAGGATTAATGTAAACACAACCTAGTTAGTCAACTGTTTATACCTGATCTGTAGTGTAATGTATAAGATGAGCTAGGATTAATGTAAAAAGAACCTAGTTAATCAGCTATTTGTACCTGATCTGTAGTGTAATGTATAAGATGAGCTAGGATTAATGTAAACACAACCTAGTTAGTCAACTGTTTGTACCTGATCTGAAGTGTAATGTATAAGATGAGCTAGGATTAATGTAAAAATAACCTAGTCAGTCAGCTGTTTGTACCTGATCTGTAGTGTAATGTATAAGATGAGCTAGGATTAATGTAAACACAACCTAGTTAGTCAGCTGTTTGTACCTGATCTGTAGTGTAATGTATAAGATGAGCTAGAATTAATGTAAACACAACCTAGTTAGTCAACTGTTTGTACCTGATCTGAAGTGTAATGTATAAGATGAGCTAGGATTAATGTAAAAATAACCTAGTAAGTCAGCTGTTTGTACCTGATCTGTAGTGTAATGTATAAGATGAGCTAGGATTAATGTAAACACAACCTAGTTAGTCAGCTGTTTGTACCTGATCTGTAGTGTAATGTATAAGATGAGCTAGGCTTAATGTAAACACAATCTAGTTAGTCAGCTGTTTGTACCTGATCTGTAGTGTAATGTATAAGATGAGCTAGGATTAATGTAAACACAACCTAGTTAGTCAACTGTTTGTACCTGATCTGAAGTGTAATGTATAAGATGAGCTAGGATTAATGTAAAAATAACCTAGTCAGTCAGCTGTTTGTACCTGATCTGTAGTGTAATGTATAAGATGAGCTAGGATTAACGTAAACACAACCTAGTTAGTCAACTGTTTGTACCTGATCTGAAGTGTAATGTATAAGATGAGCTAGGATTAATGTAAAAATAACCTAGTCAGTCAGCTGTTTGTACCTGATCTGTAGTGTAATGTATAAGATGAGCTAGGATTAATGTAAACACAACCTAGTTAGTCAACTGTTTGTACCTGATCTGAAGTGTAATGTATAAGATGAGCTAGGATTAATGTAAACACAACCTAGTTAGTCAGCTGTTTGTACCTGATCTGTAGTGTAATGTATAAGATGAGCTAGGATTAATGTAAACACAACCTAGTTAGTCAACTGTTTGTACCTGATCTGTAGTGTAATGTATAAGATGAGCTAGGTTTAATGTAAACACAACCTAGTTAGTCAGCTGTTTGTACCTGATCTGTAGTGTAATGTATATGATGAGCTAGGATTAATGTAAACACAACCTAGTTAGTCAGCTGTTTGTACCTGATCTGTAGTGTAATGTATAAGATGAGCTAGGATTAATGTAAACACAACCTAGTTAGTCAGCTGTTTGTACCTGATCTGTAGTGTAATGTATAAGATGAGCTAGCATTAATGTAAACACAACCTATATAGTCAGCTGTTTGTACATGATCTGTAGTGTAATGTATAAGATGAGCTAGGATTAATGTAAACACAACCTAGATAGTCAGCTGTTTGTACATGATCTGTAGTGTAATGTATAAAATGAGCTAGGATTAATGTAAACACAACCTAGTTAGTCAACTGTTTGTACCTAATCTGTAGTGTAATGTATAAGATGAGCTAGGATTAATGTAAACACAACCTAGTTAGTCAGCTGTTTGTACCTGATCTGTAGTGTAATGTATAAGATGAGCTAGGATTAATGTAAACACAACCTAGTTAGTCAACTGTTTGTACCTGATCTGTAGTGTAATGTATAAGATGAGCTAGGATTAATGTAAACACAACCTAGTTAGTCAACTGTTTGTACCTGATCTGTAGTATAATGTATAAGATGAGCTAGGATTAATGTAAACACAACCTAGTTAGTCAACTATTTGTACCTGATCTGAAGTGTAATGTATAAGATGAGCTAGGATTAATGTAAACACAACCTAGTTAGTCAACTATTTGTACCTGATCTGTAGTATAATGTATAAGATGAGCTAGGATTAATGTAAACACAACCTAGTTAGTCAACTGTTTGTACCTGATCTGTAGTGTAATGTATAAGATGAGCTAGGATTAATGTAAACACAACCTAGTTAGTCAGCTGTTTGTACCTGATCTGTAGTGTAATGTATAAGATGAGCTAGGATTAATGTAAACACAACCTAGTTAGTCAACTATTTGTACCTGATCTGAAGTGTAATGTATAAGATGAGCTAGGATTAATGTAAACACAACCTAGTTAGTCAACTATTTGTACCTGATCTGTAGTCTAATGTATAAGATGAGCTAGGATTAATGTAAAAACAACCTAGTTAGTCAGCTGTTTGTACCTGATCTGTAATGTAATGTATAAGATGAGCAAGGATTAATGTAAACACAACCTAGTTAGTCAACTGTTTGTACCTGATCTGTAGTGTAATGTATAAGATGAGCTAGGATTAATGTAAACACAACCTAGTTAGTCAGCTGTTTGTACCTGATCTGTAGTGTAATGTATAAGATGAGCTAGGATTAATGTAAACACAACCTAGTTAGTCAACTATTTGTACCTGATCTGAAGTGTAATGTATAAGATGAGCTAGGATTAATGTAAACACAACCTAGTTAGTCAGCTGTTTGTATCTGATCTGTAGTGTAATGTATAAGATGAGCTAGGATTAATGTAAAAATAACCTAGTTAGTCAGCTGTTTGTACCTGATCTGTAGTGTAATGTATAAGATGAGCTAGGATTAATGTAAACACAACCTAGTTAGTCAACTGTTTGTACCTGATCTGTAGTGTAATGTATAAGATGAGCTAGGATTAATGTAAAAAGAACCTAGTTAATCAGCTATTTGTACCTGATCTGTAGTGTAATGTATAAGATGAGCTAGGATTAATGTAAACACAACCTAGTTAGTCAACTGTTTGTACCTGATCTGAAGTGTAATGTATAAGATGAGCTAGGATTAATGTAAAAATAACCTAGTCAGTCAGCTGTTTGTACCTGATCTGTAGTGTAATGTATAAGATGAGCTAGGATTAATGTAAACACAACCTAGTTAGTCAGCTGTTTGTACCTGATCTGTAGTGTATTGTATAAGATGAGCTAGGATTAATGTAAACACAACCTAGTTAGTCAGGTGTTTGTACCTGATCTGTATTGTAATGTATAAGATGAGCTAGAATTAATGTAAACACAACCTAGTTAGTCAACTGTTTGTACCTGATCTGAAGTGTAATGTATAAGATGAGCTAGGATTAATGTAAAAATAACCTAGTAAGTCAGCTGTTTGTACCTGATCTGTAGTGTAATGTATAAGATGAGCTAGGATTAATGTAAACACAACCTAGTTAGTCAGCTGTTTGTACCTGATCTGTAGTGTAATGTATAAGATGAGCTAGGCTTAATGTAAACACAATCTAGTTAGTCAGCTGTTTGTACCTGATCTGTAGTGTAATGTATAAGATGAGCTAGGATTAATGTAAACACAACCTAGTTAGTCAACTGTTTGTACCTGATCTGAAGTGTAATGTATAAGATGAGCTAGGATTAATGTAAAAATAACCTAGTCAGTCAGCTGTTTGTACCTGATCTGTAGTGTAATGTATAAGATGAGCTAGGATTAATGTAAACACAACCTAGTTAGTCAACTGTTTGTACCTGATCTGAAGTGTAATGTATAAGATGAGCTAGGATTAATGTAAAAATAACCTAGTCAGTCAGCTGTTTGTACCTGATCTGTAGTGTAATGTATAAGATGAGCTAGGATTAATGTAAACACAACCTAGTTAGTCAACTGTTTGTACCTGATCTGTAGTGTAATGTATAAGATGAGCTAGGATTAATGTAAAAAGAACCTAGTTAATCAGCTATTTGTACCTGATCTGTAGTGTAATGTATAAGATGAGCTAGGATTAATGTAAACACAACCTAGTTAGTCAACTGTTTGTACCTGATCTGAAGTGTAATGTATAAGATGAGCTAGGATTAATGTAAAAATAACCTAGTCAGTCAGCTGTTTGTACCTGATCTGTAGTGTAATGTATAAGATGAGCTAGGATTAATGTAAACACAACCTAGTTAGTCAGCTGTTTGTACCTGATCTGTAGTGTATTGTATAAGATGAGCTAGGATTAATGTAAACACAACCTAGTTAGTCAGGTGTTTGTACCTGATCTGTATTGTAATGTATAAGATGAGCTAGAATTAATGTAAACACAACCTAGTTAGTCAACTGTTTGTACCTGATCTGAAGTGTAATGTATAAGATGAGCTAGGATTAATGTAAAAATAACCTAGTAAGTCAGCTGTTTGTACCTGATCTGTAGTGTAATGTATAAGATGAGCTAGGATTAATGTAAACACAACCTAGTTAGTCAGCTGTTTGTACCTGATCTGTAGTGTAATGTATAAGATGAGCTAGGCTTAATGTAAACACAATCTAGTTAGTCAGCTGTTTGTACCTGATCTGTAGTGTAATGTATAAGATGAGCTAGGATTAATGTAAACACAACCTAGTTAGTCAACTGTTTGTACCTGATCTGAAGTGTAATGTATAAGATGAGCTAGGATTAATGTAAAAATAACCTAGTCAGTCAGCTGTTTGTACCTGATCTGTAGTGTAATGTATAAGATGAGCTAGGATTAATGTAAACACAACCTAGTTAGTCAACTGTTTGTACCTGATCTGAAGTGTAATGTATAAGATGAGCTAGGATTAATGTAAAAATAACCTAGTCAGTCAGCTGTTTGTACCTGATCTGTAGTGTAATGTATAAGATGAGCTAGGATTAATGTAAACACAACCTAGTTAGTCAACTGTTTGTACCTGATCTGTAGTGTAATGTATAAGATGAGCTAGGATTAATGTAAACACAACCTAGTTAGTCAGCTGTTTGTACCTGATCTGTAGTGTAATGTATAAGATGAGCTAGGATTAATGTAAACACAACCTAGTTAGTCAACTGTTTGTACCTGATCTGTAGTGTAATGTATAAGATGAGCTAGGTTTAATGTAAACACAACCTAGTTAGTCAACTGTTTGTACCTGATCTGTAGTGTAATGTATAAGATGAGCTAGGATTAATGTAAACACAACCTAGTTAGTCAACTATTTGTACCTGATCTGTAGTGTAATGTATAAGATGAGCTAGGATTAATGTAAACACAACCTAGTTAGTCAACTATTTGTACCTGATCTGTAGTGTAATGTATAAGATGAGCTAGGATTAATGTAAAAACAACCTAGTTAGTCAGCTGTTTGTACCTGATCTGTAATGTAATGTATAAGATGAGCAAGGATTAATGTAAACACAACCTAGTTAGTCAACTGTTTGTACCTGATCTGTAGTGTAATGTATAAGATGAGCTAGGATTAATGTAAACACAACCTAGTTAGTCAGCTGTTTGTACCTGATCTGTAGTGTAATGTATAAGATGAGCTAGGATTAATGTAAACACAACCTAGTTAGTCAACTATTTGTACCTGATCTGAAGTGTAATGTATAAGATGAGCTAGGATTAATGTAAACACAACCTAGTTAGTCAGCTGTTTGTATCTGATCTGTAGTGTAATGTATAAGATGAGCTAGGATTAACGTAAAAATAACCTAGTTAGTCAGCTGTTTGTACCTGAGCTGTAGTGTAATGTATAAGATGAGCTAGGATTAATGTAAACACAACCTAGTTAGTCAACTGTTTATACCTGATCTGTAGTGTAATGTATAAGATGAGCTAGGATTAATGTAAAAAGAACCTAGTTAATCAGCTATTTGTACCTGATCTGTAGTGTAATGTATAAGATGAGCTAGGATTAATGTAAACACAACCTAGTTAGTCAACTGTTTGTACCTGATCTGAAGTGTAATGTATAAGATGAGCTAGGATTAATGTAAAAATAACCTAGTCAGTCAGCTGTTTGTACCTGATCTGTAGTGTAATGTATAAGATGAGCTAGGATTAATGTAAACACAACCTAGTTAGTCAGCTGTTTGTACCTGATCTGTAGTGTAATGTATAAGATGAGCTAGAATTAATGTAAACACAACCTAGTTAGTCAACTGTTTGTACCTGATCTGAAGTGTAATGTATAAGATGAGCTAGGATTAATGTAAAAATAACCTAGTAAGTCAGCTGTTTGTACCTGATCTGTAGTGTAATGTATAAGATGAGCTAGGATTAATGTAAACACAACCTAGTTAGTCAGCTGTTTGTACCTGATCTGTAGTGTAATGTATAAGATGAGCTAGGCTTAATGTAAACACAATCTAGTTAGTCAGCTGTTTGTACCTGATCTGTAGTGTAATGTATAAGATGAGCTAGGATTAATGTAAACACAACCTAGTTAGTCAACTGTTTGTACCTGATCTGAAGTGTAATGTATAAGATGAGCTAGGATTAATGTAAACACAACCTAGTTAGTCAGCTGTTTGTACCTGATCTGTAGTGTAATGTATAAGATGAGCTAGGATTAATGTAAACACAACCTAGTTAGTCAACTGTTTGTACCTGATATGTAGTGTAATGTATAAGATGAGCTAGGTTTAATGTAAACACAACCTAGTTAGTCAGCTGTTTGTACCTGATCTGTAGTGTAATGTATATGATGAGCTAGGATTAATGTAAACACAACCTAGTTAGTCAGCTGTTTGTACCTGATCTGTAGTGTAATGTATAAGATGAGCTAGGATTAATGTAAACACAACCTAGTTAGTCAGCTGTTTGTACCTGATCTGTAGTGTAATGTATAAGATGAGCTAGGATTAATGTAAACACAACCTAGTTAGTCAGCTGTTTGTACCTGATCTGTAGTGTAATGTATAAGATGAGCTAGCATTAATGTAAACACAACCTATATAGTCAGCTGTTTGTACATGATCTGTAGTGTAATGTATAAGATGAGCTAGGATTAATGTAAACACAACCTAGATAGTCAGCTGTTTGTACATGATCTGTAGTGTAATGTATAAAATGAGCTAGGATTAATGTAAACACAACCTAGTTAGTCAACTGTTTGTACCTAATCTGTAGTGTAATGTATAAGATGAGCTAGGATTAATGTAAACACAACCTAGTTAGTCAGCTGTTTGTACCTGATCTGTAGTGTAATGTATAAGATGAGCTAGGATTAATGTAAACACAACCTAGTTAGTCAACTGTTTGTACCTGATCTGTAGTGTAATGTATAAGATGAGCTAGGATTAATGTAAACACAACCTAGTTAGTCAACTGTTTGTACCTGATCTGTAGTATAATGTATAAGATGAGCTAGGATTAATGTAAACACAACCTAGTTAGTCAACTATTTGTACCTGATCTGAAGTGTAATGTATAAGATGAGCTAGGATTAATGTAAACACAACCTAGTTAGTCAACTATTTGTACCTGATCTGTAGTATAATGTATAAGATGAGCTAGGATTAATGTAAACACAACCTAGTTAGTCAACTATTTATACCTGATCTGTAGTGCAATGTATAAGATGAGCTAGGATTAATGTAAACACAACCTAGTTAGTCAACTATTTGTACCTGATCTGTAGTGTAATGTATAAGATGAGCTAGGATTAATGTAAACACAACCTAGTTAGTCAACTGTTTGTACCTGATCTGTAGTGTAATGTATAAGATGAGCTAGGATTAATGTAAACACAACCTAGTTAGTCAGCTGTTTGTACCTGATCTGTAGTGTAATGTATAAGATGAGCTAGGATTAATGTAAACACAACCTAGTTAGTCAACTGTTTGTACCTGATCTGAAGTGTAATGTATAAGATGAGCTAGGATTAATGTAAAAATAACCTAGTAAGTCAGCTGTTTGTACCTGATCTGTAGTGTAATGTATAAGATGAGCTAGAATTAATGTAAACACAACCTAGTTAGTCAACTGTTTGTACCTGATCTGAAGTGTAATGTATAAGATGAGCTAGGATTAATGTAAAAATAACCTAGTAAGTCAGCTGTTTGTACCTGATCTGTAGTGTAATGTATAAGATGAGCTAGGATTAATGTAAACACAACCTAGTTAGTCAGCTGTTTGTACCTGATCTGTAGTGTAATGTATAAGATGAGCTAGGCTTAATGTAAACACAATCTAGTTAGTCAGCTGTTTGTACCTGATCTGTAGTGTAATGTATAAGATGAGCTAGGATTAATGTAAACACAACCTAGTTAGTCAACTGTTTGTACCTGATCTGAAGTGTAATGTATAAGATGAGCTAGGATTAATGTAAAAATAACCTAGTCAGTCAGCTGTTTGTACCTGATCTGTAGTGTAATGTATAAGATGAGCTAGGATTAATGTAAACACAACCTAGTTAGTCAACTGTTTGTACCTGATCTGAAGTGTAATGTATAAGATGAGCTAGGATTAATGTAAAAATAACCTAGTCAGTCAGCTGTTTGTACCTGATCTGTAGTGTAATGTATAAGATGAGCTAGGATTAATGTAAACACAACCTAGTTAGTCAACTGTTTGTACCTGATCTGTAGTGTAATGTATAAGATGAGCTAGGATTAATGTAAACACAACCTAGTTAGTCAGCTGTTTGTACCTGATCTGTAGTGTAATGTATAAGATGAGCTAGGATTAATGTAAACACAACCTAGTTAGTCAACTGTTTGTACCTGATCTGTAGTGTAATGTATAAGATGAGCTAGGTTTAATGTAAACACAACCTAGTTAGTCAGCTGTTTGTACCTGATCTGTAGTGTAATGTATATGATGAGCTAGGATTAATGTAAACACAACCTAGTTAGTCAGCTGTTTGTACCTGATCTGTAGTGTAATGTATAAGATGAGCTAGGATTAATGTAAACACAACCTAGTTAGTCAGCTGTTTGTACCTGATCTGTAGTGTAATGTATAAGATGAGCTAGGATTAATGTAAACACAACCTAGTTAGTCAGCTGTTTGTACCTGATCTGTAGTGTAATGTATAAGATGAGCTAGCATTAATGTAAACACAACCTATATAGTCAGCTGTTTGTACATGATCTGTAGTGTAATGTATAAGATGAGCTAGGATTAATGTAAACACAACCTAGATAGTCAGCTGTTTGTACATGATCTGTAGTGTAATGTATAAAATGAGCTAGGATTAATGTAAACACAACCTAGTTAGTCAACTGTTTGTACCTAATCTGTAGTGTAATGTATAAGATGAGCTAGGATTAATGTAAACACAACCTAGTTAGTCAGCTGTTTGTACCTGATCTGTAGTGTAATGTATAAGATGAGCTAGGATTAATGTAAACACAACCTAGTTAGTCAACTGTTTGTACCTGATCTATAGTGTAATGTATAAGATGAGCTAGGATTAATGTAAACACAATCTAGTTAGTCAGCTGTTTGTACCTGATCTGTAGTGTAATGTATAAGATGAGCTAGGATTAATGTAAACACAACCTAGTTAGTCAACTGTTTGTACATGATCTGTAGTGTAATGTATAAGATGAGCTAGGATTAATGTAAACACAACCTAGTTAGCCAACTGTTTGTTCATGATCTGTAGTGTAATGTATAAGATGAGCTAGGTTTAATGTAAACACAACCTAGTTAGTCAAATGTTTGTACCTGATCTGTAGTGTAATGTATAAGATGAGCTAGGATTAATGTAAACACAACCTAGTTAGTCAACTATTTGTACCTGATCTGTAGTGTAATGTATAAGATGAGCTAGGTTTAATGTAAACACAACCTAGTTAGTCAACTGTTTGTACCTGATCTGTAGTGTAATGTATAAGATGAGCTAGGATTAATGTAAACACAACCTAGTTAGTCAACTATTTGTACCTGATCTGAAGTGTAATGTATAAGATGAGCTAGGATTAATGTAAACACAACCTAGTTAGTCAACTATTTGTACCTGATCTGTAGTATAATGTATAAGATGAGCTAGGATTAATGTAAACACAACCTAGTTAGTCAACTATTTATACCTGATCTGTAGTGTAATGTATAAGATGAGCTAGGATTAATGTAAACACAACCTAGTTAGTCAACTATTTGTACCTGATCTGTAGTGTAATGTATAAGATGAGCTAGGATTAATGTAGAAAACCTAGTTAGTCAGCTGTTTGTACCTGATCTGTAATGTAATGTATAAGATGAGCTAGGATTAATGTAAACACAACCTAGTTAGTCAACTGTTTGTACCTGATCTGTAGTGTAATGTATAAGATGAGCTAGGATTAATGTAAAAATAACCTAGTTAGTCAGCTGTTTGTACCTGATCTGTAGTGTAATGTATAAGATGAGCTAGGATTAATGTAAACACAACCTAGTTAGTCAACTGTTTGTACCTGATCTGTAGTGTAATGTTTAAGATGAGCTAGGATTAATGTAAACACAACCTAGTTAGTCTGCTGTTTGTACCTGATCTGTAGTGTAATGTATAAGATGAGCTAGGATTAATGTAAACACAACCTAGTTAGTCAGCTGTTTGTACCTGATCTGTAGTGTAATGTATAAGATGAGCTAGGATTAATGTAAACACAACCTAGTTAGTCAGATGTTTGTACCTGATCTGTAGTGTAATGTATAAGATGAGCTAGGATTAATGTAAACACAACCTGGTTAGTCAACTGTTTGTACCAGATCTGAAGTGTAATGTATAAGATGAGCTAGGATTAATGTAAAAATAACCTAGTTAGTCAGCTGTTTGTACATGATCTGTAGTGTAATGTATAAGATGAGCTAGGATTAATGTAAACACAACCTAGTTAGTCAGCTGTTTGTACATGATCTGTAGTGTAATGTATAAGATGAGCTAGGATTAATGTAAACACAACCTAGTTAGTCAACTGTTTGTACCTGATCTGTAGTGTAATGTATAAGATGAGCTAGGATTAATGTAAACACAACCTAGTTAGTCAGCTGTTTGTACCTGATCTGTAGTGTAATGTATAAGATGAGCTAGGATTAATGTAAACACAACCTAGTTAGTCAACTGTTTGTACCTGATCTGTAGTGTAATGTATAAGATGAGCTAGGATTAATGTAAACACAACCTAGTTAGTCAGCTGTTTGTACCTTATCTGTAGTGTAATGTATAAGATGAGCTAGGATTAATGTAAACACAACCTAGTTAGTCAACTGTTTGTACATGATCTGTAGTGTAATGTATAAGATGAGCTAGGATTAATGTAAACACAACCTAGTTAGTCAACTAGTTGTACCTGATCTGTAGTGTAATGTATAGGATGAGCTAGGTTTAATGTAAACACAACCTAGTTAGTCAACTGTTTGTACCTGATCTGTAGTGTAATGTATAAGATGAGCTAGGATTAATGTAAACACAACCTAGTTAGTCAACTATTTGTACCTGATCTGTAGTGTAATGTATAAGATGAGCTAGGATTAATGTAAACACAACCTAGTTAGTCAACTATTTGTACCTGATCTGTAGTATAATGTATAAGATGAGCTAGGATTAATGTAGAAAACCTAGTTAGTCAGCTGTTTGTACCTGATCTGTAATGTAATGTATAAGATGAGCTAGGATTAATGTAAACACAACCTAGTTAGTCAACTGTTTGTACCTGATCTGTAGTGTAATGTATAAGATGAGCTAGGATTAATGTAAAAATAACCTAGTTAGTCAGCTGTTTGTACCTGATCTGTAGTGTAATGTATAAGATGAGCTAGGATTAATGTAAACACAACCTAGTTAGTCAACTGTTTGTACCTGATCTGTAGTGTAATGTATAAGATGAGCTAGGATTAATGTAAACACAACCTAGTTAGTCAGCTGTTTGTACCTGATCTGTAGTGTAATGTATAAGATGAGCTAGGATTAAAGTAAAAATAACCTAGTTAGTCAGCTGTTTGTACCTGATCTGTAGTGTAATGTATAAGATGAGCTAGGATTAATGTAAACACAACCTAGTTAGTCAGCTGTTTGTACCTGATCTGTAGTGTAATGTATAAGATGAGCTAGGATTAATGTAAACACAACCTAGTTAGTCAACTGTTTGTACCTGATCTGTAGTGTAATGTATAAGATGAGCTAGGATTAATGTAAACACAACCTAGTTAGTCAGCTGTTTGTACCTGATCTGTAGTGTAATGTATAAGATGAGCTAGGATTAATGTAAACACAACCTAGTTAGTCAACTGTTTGTACCTGATCTGTAGTGTAATGTATAAGATGAGCTAGGTTTAATGTAAACACAACCTAGTTAGTCAGCTGTTTGTACCTGATCTGTAGTGTAATGTATATGATGAGCTAGGATTAATGTAAACACAACCTAGTTAGTCAGCTGTTTGTACCTGATCTGTAGTGTAATGTATAAGATGAGCTAGGATTAATGTAAACACAACCTAGTTAGTCAGCTGTTTGTACCTGATCTGTACTGTAATGTATAAGATGAGCTAGGATTAATGTAAACACAACCTAGTTAGTCAGCTGTTTGTACCTGATCTGCAGTGTAATGTATAAGATGAGCTAGCATTAATGTAAACACAACCTATATAGTCAGCTGTTTGTACATGATCTGTAGTGTAATGTATAAGATGAGCTAGGATTAATGTAAACACAACCTAGATAGTCAGCTGTTTGTACATGATCTGTAGTGTAATGTATAAAATGAGCTAGGATTAATGTAAACACAACCTAGTTAGTCAACTGTTTGTACCTAATCTGTAGTGTAATGTATAAGATGAGCTAGGATTAATGTAAACACAACCTAGTTAGTCAGCTGTTTGTACCTGATCTGTAGTGTAATGTATAAGATGAGCTAGGATTAATGTAAACACAACCTAGTTAGTCAAATGTTTGTACCTGATCTGTAGTGTAATGTATAAGATGAGCTAGGATTAATGTAAACACAACCTAGTTAGTCAGCTGTTTGTACCTGATCTGTAGTGTAATGTATAAGATGAGCTAGGATTAATGTAAACACAACCTAGTTAGTCAACTGTTTGTACATGATCTGTAGTGTAATGTATAAGATGAGCTAGGATTAATGTAAACACAACCTAGTTAGTCAACTAGTTGTACCCATTCTGTAGTGTAATGTATAAGATGAGCTAGGATTAATGTAAACACAACCTAGTTAGTCAACTATTTATACCTGATCTGTAGTGTAATGTATAAGATGAGCTAGGATTAATGTAAACACAACCTAGTTAGTCAACTATTTGTACCTGATCTGTAGTGTAATGTATAAGATGAGCTAGGATTAATGTAGAAAACTTAGTTAGTCAGCTGTTTGTACCTGATCTGTAATGTAATGTATAAGATGAGCTAGGATTAATATAAACACAACCTAGTTAGTCAACTGTTTGTACCTGATCTGTAGTGTAATGTATAAGATGAGCTAGGATTAATGTAAAAATAACCTAGTTAGTCAGCTGTTTGTACCTGATCTGTAGTGTAATGTATAAGATGAGCTAGGATTAATGTAAACACAACCTAGTTAGTCAACTGTTTGTACCTGATCTGTAGTGTAATGTTTAAGATGAGCTAGGATTAATGTAAACACAACCTAGTTAGTCTGCTGTTTGTACCTGATCTGTAGTGTAATGTATAAGATGAGCTAGGATTAATGTAAACACAACCTAGTTAGTCAGCTGTTTGTACCTGATCTGTAGTGTAATGTATAAGATGAGCTAGGATTAATGTAAACACAACCTAGTTAGTCAGCTGTTTGTACCTGATCTGTAGTGTAATGTATAAGATGAGCTAGGATTAATGTAAACACAGCCTGGTTAGTCAACTGTTTGTACCAGATCTGAAGTGTAATGTATAAGATGAGCTAGGATTAATGTAAAAATAAACTAGTTAGTCAGCTGTTTGTACATGATCTGTAGTGTAATGTATAAGATGAGCTAGGATTAATGTAAACACAACCTAGTTAGTCAGCTGTTTGTACATGATCTGTAGTGTAATGTATAAGATGAGCTAGGATTAATCTAAACACAACCTAGTTAGTCAACTGTTTGTACCTGATCTGTAGTGTAATGTATAAGATGAGCTAGGATTAATGTAAACACAACCTAGTTAGTCAGCTGTTTGTACCTGATCTGTAGTGTAATGTATAAGATGAGCTAGGATTAATGTAAACACAACCTGGTTAGTCAACTGTTTGTACCAGATCTGAAGTGTAATGTATAAGATGAGCTAGGATTAATGTAAAAATAACCTAGTTAGTCAGCTGTTTGTACATGATCTGTAGTGTAATGTATAAGATGAGCTAGGATTAATGTAAACACAACCTAGTTAGTCAGCTGTTTGTACATGATCTGTAGTGTAATGTATAAGATGAGCTAGGATTAATGTAAACACAACCTAGTTAGTCAACTGTTTGTACCTGATCTGTAGTGTAATGTATAAGATGAGCTAGGATTAATGTAAACACAACCTAGTTAGTCAGCTGTTTGTACCTGATCTGTAGTGTAATGTATAAGATGAGCTAGGATTAATGTAAACACAACCTAGTTAGTCAACTGTTTGTACCTGATCTGTAGTGTAATGTATAAGATGAGCTAGGATTAATGTAAACACAACCTAGTTAGTCAGCTGTTTGTACCTTATCTGTAGTGTAATGTATAAGATGAGCTAGGATTAATGTAAACACAACCTAGTTAGTCAACTGTTTGTACATGATCTGTAGTGTAATGTATAAGATGAGCTAGGATTAATGTAAACACAACCTAGTTAGTCAACTAGTTGTACCTGATCTGTAGTGTAATGTATAGGATGAGCTAGGTTTAATGTAAACACAACCTAGTTAGTCAACTGTTTGTACCTGATCTGTAGTGTAATGTATAAGATGAGCTAGGATTAATGTAAACACAACATAGTTAGTCAACTATTTGTACCTGATCTGTAGTGTAATGTATAAGATGAGCTAGGTTTAATGTAAACACAACCTAGTTAGTCAACTGTTTGTACCTGATCTGTAGTGTAATGTATAAGATGAGCTAGGATTAATGTAAACACAACCTAGTTAGTCAACTATTTGTACCTGATCTGTAGTGTAATGTATAAGATGAGCTAGGATTAATGTAAACACAACCTAGTTAGTCAACTATTTGTACCTGATCTGTAGTATAATGTATAAGATGAGCTAGGATTAATGTAGAAAACCTAGTTAGTCAGCTGTTTGTACCTGATCTGTAATGTAATGTATAAGATGAGCTAGGATTAATGTAAACACAACCTAGTTAGTCAACTGTTTGTACCTGATCTGTAGTGTAATGTATAAGATGAGCTAGGATTAATGTAAAAATAACCTAGTTAGTCAGCTGTTTGTACCTGATCTGTAGTGTAATGTATAAGATGAGCTAGGATTAATGTAAACACAACCTAGTTAGTCAACTGTTTGTACCTGATCTGTAGTGTAATGTATAAGATGAGCTAGGATTAATGTAAACACAACCTAGTTAGTCAGCTGTTTGTACCTGATCTGTAGTGTAATGTATAAGATGAGCTAGGATTAAAGTAAAAATAACCTAGTTAGTCAGCTGTTTGTACCTGATCTGTAGTGTAATGTATAAGATGAGCTAGGATTAATGTAAACACAACCTAGTTAGTCAGCTGTTTGTACCTGATCTGTAGTGTAATGTATAAGATGAGCTAGGATTAATGTAAACACAACCTAGTTAGTCAACTGTTTGTACCTGATCTGTAGTGTAATGTATAAGATGAGCTAGGATTAATGTAAACACAACCAAGTTAGTCAGCTGTTTGTACCTGATCTGTAGTGTAATGTATAAGATGAGCTAGGATTAATGTAAACACAACCTAGTTAGTCAACTGTTTGTACCTGATCTGTAGTGTAATGTATAAGATGAGCTAGGTTTAATGTAAACACAACCTAGTTAGTCAGCTGTTTGTACCTGATCTGTAGTGTAATGTATATGATGAGCTAGGATTAATGTAAACACAACCTAGTTAGTCAGCTGTTTGTACCTGATCTGTAGTGTAATGTATAAGATGAGCTAGGATTAATGTAAACACAACCTAGTTAGTCAGCTGTTTGTACCTGATCTGTAGTGTAATGTATAAGATGAGCTAGGATTAATGTAAACACAACCTAGTTAGTCAGCTGTTTGTACCTGATCAGCAGTGTAATGTATAAGATGAGCTAGCATTAATGTAAACACAACCTATATAGTCAGCTGTTTGTACATGATCTGTAGTGTAATGTATAAGATGAGCTAGGATTAATGTAAACACAACCTAGATAGTCAGCTGTTTGTACATGATCTGTAGTGTAATGTATAAAATGAGCTAGGATTAATGTAAACACAACCTAGTTAGTCAACTGTTTGTACCTAATCTGTAGTGTAATGTATAAGATGAGCTAGGATTAATGTAAACACAACCTAGTTAGTCAGCTGTTTGTACCTGATCTGTAGTGTAATGTATAAGATGAGCTAGGATTAATGTAAACACAACCTAGTTAGTCAACTGTTTGTACCTGATCTGTAGTGTAATGTATAAGATGAGCTAGGATTAATGTAAACACAACCTAGTTAGTCAGCTGTTTGTACCTGATCTGTAGTGTAATGTATAAGATGAGCTAGGATTAATGTAAACACAACCTAGTTAGTCAACTGTTTGTACATGATCTGTAGTGTAATGTATAAGATGAGCTAGGATTAATGTAAACACAACCTAGTTAGTCAACTAGTTGTACCCATTCTGTAGTGTAATGTATAAGATGAGCTAGGATTAATGTAAACACAACCTAGTTAGTCAACTATTTATACCTGATCTGTAGTGTAATGTATAAGATGAGCTAGGATTAATGTAAACACAACCTAGTTAGTCAACTATTTGTACCTGATCTGTAGTGTAATGTATAAGATGAGCTAGGATTAATGTAGAAAACCTAGTTAGTCAGCTGTTTGTACCTGATCTGTAATGTAATGTATAAGATGAGCTAGGATTAATATAAACACAACCTAGTTAGTCAACTGTTTGTACCTGATCTGTAGTGTAATGTATAAGATGAGCTAGGATTAATGTAAAAATAACCTAGTTAGTCAGCTGTTTGTACCTGATCTGTAGTGTAATGTATAAGATGAGCTAGGATTAATGTAAACACAACCTAGTTAGTCAACTGTTTGTACCTGATCTGTAGTGTAATGTTTAAGATGAGCTAGGATTAATGTAAACACAACCTAGTTAGTCTGCTGTTTGTACCTGATCTGTAGTGTAATGTATAAGATGAGCTAGGATTAATGTAAACACAACCTAGTTAGTCAGCTGTTTGTACCTGATCTGTAGTGTAATGTATAAGATGAGCTAGGATTAATGTAAACACAACCTAGTTAGTCAGCTGTTTGTACCTGATCTGTAGTGTAATGTATAAGATGAGCTAGGATTAATGTAAACACAGCCTGGTTAGTCAACTGTTTGTACCAGATCTGAAGTGTAATGTATAAGATGAGCTAGGATTAATGTAAAAATAAACTAGTTAGTCAGCTGTTTGTACATGATCTGTAGTGTAATGTATAAGATGAGCTAGGATTAATGTAAACACAACCTAGTTAGTCAGCTGTTTGTACATGATCTGTAGTGTAATGTATAAGATGAGCTAGGATTAATGTAAACACAACCTAGTTAGTCAACTGTTTGTACCTGATCTGTAGTGTAATGTATAAGATGAGCTAGGATTAATGTAAACACAACCTAGTTAGTCAGCTGTTTGTACCTGATCTGTAGTGTAATGTATAAGATGAGCTAGGATTAATGTAAACACAACCTAGTTAGTCAACTGTTTGTACCTGATCTGTAGTGTAATGTATGAGATGAGCTATGATTAATGTAAACACAACCTAGTTAGTCAGCTGTTTGTACCTGATCTGTAGTGTAATGTATAAGATGAGCTAGGATTAATGTAAACACAACCTAGTTAGTCAACTGTTTGTACATGATCTGTAGTGTAATGTATTAGATGAGCTAGGATTAATGTAAACACAACCTAGTTAGTCAACTAGTTGTACCTGATCTGTAGTGTAATGTATAGGATGAGCTAGGTTTAATGTAAACACAACCTAGTTAGTCAACTGTTTGTACCTGATCTGTAGTGTAATGTATAAGATGAGCTAGGATTAATGTAAACACAACCTAGTTAGTCAACTATTTGTACCTGATCTGTAGTGTAATGTATAAGATGAGCTAGGTTTAATGTAAACACAACCTAGTTAGTCAACTGTTTGTACCTGATCTGTAGTGTAATGTATAAGATGAGCTAGGATTAATGTAAACACAACCTAGTTAGTCAACTATTTGTACCTGATCTGTAGTGTAATGTATAAGATGAGCTAGGATTAATGTAGAAAACCTAGTTAGTCAGCTGTTTGTACCTGATCTGTAATGTAATGTATAAGATGAGCTAGGATTAATGTAAACACAACCTAGTTAGTCAACTGTTTGTACCTGATCTGTAGTGTAATGTATAAGATGAGCTAGGATTAATGTAAAAATAACCTAGTTAGTCAGCTGTTTGTACCTGATCTGTAGTGTAATGTATAAGATGAGCTAGGATTAATGTAAACACAACCTAGTTAGTCAACTGTTTGTACCTGATCTGTAGTGTAATGTATAAGATGAGCTAGGATTAATGTAAACACAACCTAGTTAGTCAGCTGTTTGTACCTGATCTGTAGTGTAATGTATAAGATGAGCTAGGATTAAAGTAAAAATAACCTAGTTAGTCAGCTGTTTGTACCTGATCTGTAGTGTAATGTATAAGATGAGCTAGGATTAATGTAAACACAACCTAGTTAGTCAGCTGTTTGTACCTGATCTGTAGTGTAATGTATAAGATGAGCTAGGATTAATGTAAACACAACCTAGTTAGTCAGCTGTTTGTACCTGATCTGTAGTGTAATGTATAAAATGAGCTAGGATTAATGTAAAAACAACCTAGTTAGTCAGCTGTTTGTACCTGATCTGTAGTGTAATGTATAAGATGAGCTAGGATTAATGTAAACACAACCTAGTTAGTCAGCTGTTTGTACCTGATCTGTAGTGTAATGTATAAGATGAGCTAGGATTAATGTAAAAACAACCTAGTTAGTCAGCTGTTTGTACCTGATCTGTAGTGTAATGTATAAGATGAGCTTGGATTAATGTAAAAACAACCTAGTTAGTCAGATGTTTGTACCTGATCTGTAGTGTAATGTATAAGATGTGCTAGGATTAATGTAAAAACAACCTAGTTAGTCAGCTGTTTGTACCTGATCTGTAGTGTAATGTATAAGATGAGCTAGGATTAATGTAAAAACAACCTAGTTAGTCAGCTGTTTGTACCTGATCTGTAGTGTAATGTATAAGATGAGCTAGGATTAATGTAAAAACAACCTAGTTAGTCAGCTGTTTGTACCTGATCTGTAGTGTAATGTATAAGATGAGCTAGGATTAATGTAAAAACAACCTAGTTAGTCAGCTGTTTGTACCTGATCTGTAGTGTAATGTATAAGATGAGCTAGGATTAATGTAAAAACAACCTAGTTAGTCAGCTGTTTGTACCTGATCTGTAGTGTAATGTATAAGATGAGCTAGGATTAATGTAAACACAACCTAGTTAGTCAACTGTTTGTACCTGATCTGTAGTGTAATGTATAAGATGAGCTAGGATTAATGTAAACACAACCTAGTTAGTCAACTGTTTGTAACTGATCTGTAGTGTAATGTATAAGATGAGCTAGGATTAATGTAAACACAACCTAGTTAGTCAACTGTTTGTACCTGATCTGTAGTGTAATGTATAAGATGAGCTAGGATTAATGTAAACACAACCTAGTTAGTCAACTGTTTGTACCTGATCTGTAGTGTAATGTATAAGATGAGCTAGGATTAATGTAAACACAACCTAGTTAGTCAACTGTTTGTACCTGATCTGTAGTGTAATGTATAAGATGAGCTAGGATTAATGTAAACACAACCTAGTTAGTCAACTGTTTGTACCTGATCTGTAGTGTAATGTATAAGATGAGCTAGGATTAATGTAAACACAACCTAGTTAGTCAACTGTTGGTAACTGATCTGTAGTGTAATGTATAAGATGAGCTAGGATTAATGTAAACACAACCTAGTTAGTCAGCTGTTTGTACCTGATCTGTAGTGTAATGTATAAGATGAGCTAGGATTAATGTAAACACAACCTAGTTAGTCAACTGTTTGTACCTGATCTGTTATATAATGTATAAGATGAGCTAGGATTAATGTAAACCCATTGGTACAATCTGAAGCATATAGACAATATGCCCCCACACCCCCCACTGCAAGGTGGTCGTTGAGGTGCCACTGCAAAAAAGCACCCAGCCCACACTGTAAAGTGGATGTGTAGGCGCCACAAAAAGCACCCAGCACTCACTGTAAATGAGGTTGGTGTTAGGAAGGGCATCCAGCTGTATAAATCAAGCCAAATCAGTTCCTGTATGAGCAAGGCATGGTCAGCCGACCAGACACTGCCCACAACAGGACAACCCGTCTAACCCATGCTAGCATGGAAGAACGGATTTAAAACGGTGATGATGATGATGATGATGATGACAACCTAGTTAGTCAGCTGTTTGTACCTGATCTGTAGTGTAATGAATGAGATGAGCTAGATTTAACGTAAACACAACCTAGTTAGTCAGCTATTTGTACCTGATCTGTAGTGTAATGTATAAGATGAGCTAGGATTAATGTAAACACAACCTAGTTATTCAGCTGTTTGTACATGATCTGTAGTGTAATGTATAAGATGAGCTAGGATTAATGTAAACACAACCTAGTTAGTCAGCTGTTTGTACATGATCTGTAGTGTTACGTATAAGATGAGCTAGGATTAATGTAAAAACAACCTAGTTAGTCAGCTGTTTGTACCTGATCTGTAGTGTAATGTATAAGATGAGCTAGGATTAATGTAAAAACACCCTAGTTAGTCAGCTGTTTGTACCTGATCTGTAGTGTAATGTATAAGATGAGCTAGGATTAATGTAAAAACAACCTAGTTAGTCAGCTGTTTGTACCTGATCTGTAGTGTAATGTATAAGATGAGCTAGGATTAATGTAAAAACAACCTAGTTAGTCAGCTGTTTGTACCTGATCTGTAGTGTAATGTATAAGATGAGCTAGGATTAATGTAAAAACAACCTAGTTAGTCAGCTGTTTGTACCTGATCTGTAGTGTAATGTATAAGATGAGCTAGGATTAATGTAAACACAACCTAGTTAGTCAACTGTTTGTACCTGATCTGTAGTGTAATGTATAAGATGAGCTAGGATTAATGTAAACACAACCTAGTTAGTCAACTGTTTGTACCTGATCTGTAGTGTAATGTATAAGATGAGCTAGGATTAATGTAAACACAACCTAGTTAGTCAACTGTTTGTAACTGATCTGTAGTGTAATGTATAAGATGAGCTAGGTTTAATGTAAACACAACCTAGTTAGTCAACTGTTTGTACCTGATCTGTAGTGTAATGTATAAGATGAGCTAGGATTAATGTAAACACAACCTAGATAGTCAACTGTTTGTACCTGATCTGTAGTGTAATGTATAAGATGAGCTAGGATTAATGTAAACACAACCTAGTTAGTCACCTGTTTGTACCTGATCTGTAGTGTAATGTATAAGATGAGCTAGGATTAATGTAAACACAACCTAGTTAGTCAACTGTTTGTAACTGATCTGTAGTGTAATGTATAAGATGAGCTAGGATTAATGTAAACACAACCTAGTTAGTCAGCTGTTTGTACCTGATCTGTAGTGTAATGTATGAGATGAGCTAGGATTAATGTAAACCCATTGGTATAATCTGAAGCATATAGACAATATGCCCCCACACGCCCCACTGCAAGGTGGTCGTGGAGGTGCCACTGCAAAAAAGCACCCAGCCCACACTGTAAAGTGGATGTGTAGGCGCCACAAAAAGCACCCAGCACTCACTGTAAATGAGGTTGGTGTTAGGAAGGGCATCCAGCTGTATAAATCAAGCCAAATCAGTTCCTGTATGAGCAAGGCATGGTCAGCCGACCAGACACTGCCCACAACAGGACAACCCGTCTAACCCATGCTAGCATGGAAGAACGGATGTAAAACGGTGGTGATGATGATGATGATGATGACAACCTAGTTAGTCAGCTGTTTGTACCTGATCTGTAGTGTAATGTATAAGATGAGCTAGATTTAACGTAAACACAACCTAGTTAGTCAGCTGTTTGTACCTGATCTGTAGTGTAATGTATAAGATGAGCTAGGATTAATGTAAACACAACCTAGTTAGTCAGCTGTTTGTACATGATCTGTAGTGTAATGTATAAGATGAGCTAGGATTAATGTAAACACAACCTAGTTAGTCAGCTGTTTGTACATGATCTGTAGTGTTACGTATAAGATGAGCTAGGATTAATGTAAACACAACCTAGTTAGTCAGCTGTTTGTACATGATCTGTAGTGTAATGTATAAGATGAGCTAGGATTAATGTAAACACAACCTAGTTAGTCAACTGTTTGTACCTGATCTGTAGTGTAATGTATAAGATAAGCTAGGATTAATGTAAACACAAGCTAGTTAGTCAACTGTTTGTACCTGATCTGTAGTGTAATGTATAAGATGAGCTAGGTTTAATGTAAACACAACCTAGTTAGTCAACTGTTTGTACCTGATCTGTGGTGTAATGTATATGATGAGCTAGGTTTAATGTAAACACAACCTAGTTAGTCAACTGTTTGTACCTGATCTGTAGTGTAATGTATAAGATGAGCTAGGATTAATGTAAACACAACCTAGTTAGTCAACTGTTTGTACCTGATCTGTAGTGTAATGTATAAGATGAGCTAGGATTAATGTAAACACAACCTAGTTAGTCAACTGTTTGTACCTGATCTGTAGTGTAATGTATAAGATGAGCTAGGATTAATGTAAACACAACCTAGTTAGTCAACTGTTTGTAACTGATCTGTAGTGTAATGTATAAGATGAGCTAGGATTAATGTAAACACAATCTAGTTAGTCAGCTGTTTGTACCTGATCTGTAGTGTAATGTATAAGATGAGCTAGGATTAATGTAAACACAACCTAGTTAGTCAACTGTTTGTACCTGATCTGTAGTGTAATGTATAAGATGAGCTAGGTTTAATGTAAACACAACCTAGTTAGTCAACTGTTTGTACCTGATCTGTGGTGTAATGTATATGATGAGCTAGGTTTAATGTAAACACAACCTAGTTAGTCAACTGTTTGTACCTGATCTGTAGTGTAATGTATAAGATGAGCTAGGTTTAATGTAAACACAACCTAGTTAGTCAACTGTTTGTACCTGATCTGTAGTGTAATGTATAAGATGAGCTAGGATTAATGTAAACACAACCTAGATAGTCAACTGTTTGTACCTGATCTGTAGTGTAACGTATAAGATGAGCTAGGATTAATGTAAACACAACCTAGTTAGTCAACTGTTTGTACCTGATCTGTAGTGTAATGTATAAGATGAGCTAGGATTAATGTAAACACAACCTAGATAGTCAACTGTTTGTACCTGATCTGTAGTGTAACGTATAAGATGAGCTAGGATTAATGTAAACACAACCTAGTTAGTCAACTGTTTGTACCTGATCTGTAGTGTAATGTATAAGATGAGCTAGGATTAATGTAAACACAACCTAGTTAGTCAACTGTTTGTAACTGATCTGTAGTGTAATGTATAAGATGAGCTAGGATTAATGTAAACACAACCTAGTTAGTCAGCTGTTTGTACCTGATCTGTACTGTAATGTATAAGATGAGCTAGGATTAATGTAAACACAACCTAGTTAGTCAACTGTTTGTACCTGATCTGTAGTGTAATGTATAAGATGAGCTAGGTTTAATGTAAACACAACCTAGTTAGTCAACTGTTTGTACCTGATCTGTGGTGTAATGTATATGATGAGCTAGGTTTAATGTAAACACAACCTAGTTAGTCAACTGTTTGTAACTGATCTGTAGTGTAATGTATAAGATGAGCTAGGTTTAATGTAAACACAACCTAGTTAGTCAACTGTTTGTACCTGATCTGTAGTGTAATGTATAAGATGAGCTAGGATTAATGTAAACACAACCTAGATAGTCAACTGTTTGTACCTGATCTGTAGTGTAATGTATAAGATGAGCTAGGATTAATGTAAACACAACCTAGTTAGTCAACTGTTTGTACCTGATCTGTAGTGTAATGTATAAGATGAGCTAGGATTAATGTAAACACAACCTAGTTAGTCAACTGTTTGTAACTGATCTGTAGTGTAATGTATAAGATGAGCTAGGATTAATGTAAACACAACCTAGTTAGTCAGCTGTTTGTACCTGATCTGTAGTGTAATGTATAAGATGAGCTAGGATTAATGTAAACACAACCTAGTTAGTCAACATTTTGTACCTGATCTGTTATATAATGTATAAGATGAGCTAGGATTAATGTAAACCCATTGGTATAATCTGAAGCATATAGACAATATGCCCCCACACGCCCCACTGCAAGGTGGTCGTGGAGGTGCCACTGCAAAAAAGCACCCAGCCCACACTGTAAAGTGGATGTGTAGGCGCCACAAAAAGCACCCAGCACTCACTGTAAATGAGGTTGGTGTTAGGAAGGGCATCCAGCTGTATAAATCAAGCCAAATCAGTTCCTGTATGAGCAAGGCATGGTCAGCCGACCAGACACTGCCCACAACAGGACAACCCGTCTAACCCATGCTAGCATGGAAGAACGGATGTAAAACGGTGATGATGATGATGATGATGATGACAACCTAGTTAGTCAGCTGTTTGTACCTGATCTGTAGTGTAATGTATAAGATGAGCTAGATTTAACGTAAACACAACCTAGTTAGTCAGCTGTTTGTACCTGATCTGTAGTGTAATGTATAAGATGAGCTAGGATTAATGTAAACACAACCTAGTTAGTCAGCTGTTTGTACATGATCTGTAGTGTAATGTATAAGATGAGCTAGGATTAATGTAAACACAACCTAGTTAGTCAGCTGTTTGTACATGATCTGTAGTGTTACGTATAAGATGAGCTAGGATTAATGTAAACACAACCTAGTTAGTCAGCTGTTTGTACATGATCTGTAGTGTAATGTATAAGATGAGCTAGGATTAATGTAAACACAACCTAGTTAGTCAACTGTTTGTACCTGATCTGTAGTGTAATGTATAAGATAAGCTAGGATTAATGTAAACACAAGCTAGTTAGTCAACTGTTTGTACCTGATCTGTAGTGTAATGTATAAGATGAGCTAGGATTAATGTAAACACAACCTAGTTAGTCAGCTGTTTGTACCTGATCTGTAGTGTAATGTATAAGATGAGCTAGGATTAACGTAAAAATAACCTAGTTAGTCAGCTGTTTGTACCTGATCTGTAGTGTAATGTATAAGATGAGCTAGGATTAATGTAAACACAACCTAGTTAGTCAGCTGTTTGTACCTGATCTGTAGTGTAATGTATAAGATGAGCTAGGATTAATGTAAACACAACCTAGTTAGTCAACTGTTTGTACCTGATCTGTAGTGTAATGTATAAGATGAGCTAGGATTAATGTAAACACAACCTAGTTAGTCAACTGTTTGTACCTGATCTGTAGTGTAATGTATAAGATGAGCTAGGATTAATGTAAACACAACCTAGTTAGTCAACTGTTTGTACCTGATCTGTAGTGTAATGTATAAGATGAGCTAGGATTAATGTAAACACAACCTAGTTAGTCAACTGTTTGTAACTGATTTGTAGTGTAATGTATAAGATGAGCTAGGATTAATGTAAACACAACCTAGTTAGTCAGCTGTTTGTACCTGATCTGTAGTGTAATGTATAAGATGAGCTAGGATTAATGTAAACACAACCTAGTTAGTCAGCTGTTTGTACCTGATCTGTAGTGTAATGTATAAGATGAGCTAGGATTAATGTAAACACAACCTAGTTAGTCAACTGTTTGTACCTGATCTGTAGTGTAATGTATAAGATGAGCTAGGTTTAATGTAAACACAACCTAGTTAGTCAACTGTTTGTACCTGATCTGTGGTGTAATGTATATGATGAGCTAGGTTTAATGTAAACACAACCTAGTTAGTCAACTGTTTGTACCTGATCTGTAGTGTAATGTATAAGATGAGCTAGGTTTAATGTAAACACAACCTAGTTAGTCAACTGTTTGTACCTGATCTGTAGTGTAATGTATAAGATGAGCTAGGATTAATGTAAACACAACCTAGATAGTCAACTGTTTGTACCTGATCTGTAGTGTAATGTATAAGATGAGCTAGGATTAATGTAAACACAACGTAGTTAGTCAACTGTTTGTACCTGATCTGTAGTGTAATGTATAAGATGAGCTAGGATTAATGTAAACATAACCTAGTTAGTCAACTGTTTGTATCTGATCTGTTATATAATGTTTAAGATGAGCTAGGATTAATGTAAACACAACCTAGTTAGTCAACTGTTTGTACCTGATCTGTAGTGTAATGTATAAAATGAGCTAGGATTAATGTAAACACAACCTAGTTAGTCAGCTGTTTGTACCTGATCTGTAGTGTAATGTATAAGATGAGCTAGGATTAATGTAAACACAACCTAGTTAGTCAACTGTTTGTACCTGATCTGTAGTGTAATGTATAGGATGAGCTAGGATTAATGTAAAAATAACCTAGTTAGTCAGCTGTTTGTACCTGATCTGTAGTGTAATGTATAAGATGAGCTAGGATTAATGTAAACACAACCTAGTTAGTCAGCTGTTTGTACCTGATCTGTAGTGTAATGTATAAGATGAGCTAGGATTAATGTAAACACAACCTAGTTAGTCAACTGTTTGTACCTGATCTGTAGTGTAATGTATAAGATGAGCTAGGATTAATGTAAAAATAAACTAGTTAGTCAGCTGTTTGTACCTGATCTGTAGTGTAATGTATAAGATGAGCTAGGATTAATGTAAACACAACCTAGTTAGTCAACTGTTTGTATCTGATCTGTAGTGTAATGTATAAGATGAGCTAGGATTAATGTAAAAATAACGTAGTTAGTCAGCTGTTTGTACCTGATCTGTAGTGTAATGTATAAGATGAGCTAGGATTAATGTAAACACAACCTAGTTAGTCAACTGTTTGTACCTGATCTGTAGTGTAATGTTAAAGATGAGCTAGTATTAATGTAAACACAACCTAGTTAGTCTGCTGTTTGTACCTGATCTGTAGTGTAATGTATAAGATGAGCTAGGATTAATGTAAACACAACCTAGTTAGTCAGCTGTTTGTACCTGATCTGTAGTGTAATGTATAAGATGAGCTAGGATTAATGTAAAAACAACCTAGTTAGTCAACTGTTTGTACCTGATCTGTTATATAATGTATAAGATGAGCTAGGATTAATGTAAACACAACCTAGTTTGTCAACTGTTTGTACCTGATCTGTAGTGTAATGTATAAAATGAGCTAGGATTAATGTAAACACAACCTAGTTAGTCAACTGTTTGTACCTGATCTGTAGTGTAATGTATAAGATGAGCTAGGATTAATGTAAAAACAACCTAGTTAGTTAGCTGTTTGTACCTGATCTGTATTGTAATGTATAAGATGAGCTAGGATTAAAGTAAAAATAACCTAGTTAGTCAGCTGTTTGTACCTGATCTGTAGTGTAATGTATAAGATGAGCTAGGATTAATGTAAAAACAACCTAGTTAGTCAGCTGTTTGTACCTGATCTGTAGTGTAATGTATAAAATGAGCTAGGATTAAAGTAAAAATAACCTAGTTAGTCAGCTGTTTGTACCTGATCTGTAGTGTAATGTATAAGATGAGCTAGGATTAATGTAAACACAACCTAGTTAGTCAACTGTTTGTACCTGATCTGTAGTGTAATGTATAAGATGAGCTAGGATTAATGTAAACACAACCTAGTTAGTCAGCTGTTTGTACCTGATCTGTAGTGTAATGTATAAGATGAGCTAGGATTAATGTAAACACAACCTAGTTAGTCAACTGTTTGTACCTGATCTGTAGTGTAATGTATAAGATGAGCTAGGATTAATGTAAAAATAACGTAGTTAGTCAGCTGTTTGTACCTGATCTGTAGTGTAATGTATAAGATGAGCTAAGATTAATGTAAACACAACCTAGTTAGTCAACTGTTTGTATCTGATATGTAGTGTAATGTATAAGATGAGCTAGGATTAATGTAAAAATAACCTAGTTAGTCAGCTGTTTGTACCTGATCTGTAGTGTAATGTATAAGATGAGCTAGGGTTAATGTAAACACAACCTAGTTAGTCAACTGTTTGTACCTGATCTGTAGTGTAATGTATAAGATGAGCTAGGATTAATGTAAACACAACCTAGTTAGTCAACTGTTTGTACCTGATCTGTAGTGTAATGTATAAGATGAGCTAGGATTAATGTAAACACAACCTAGTTAGTCAACTGTTTGTACCTGATCTGTAGTGTAATGTATAAGATGAGCTAGGATTAATGTAAAAACAACCTAGTTAGTCAGCTGTTTGTACCTGATCTGTAGTGTAATGTATAAGATGAGCTAGGATTAAAGTAAAAATAACCTAGTTAGTCAGCTGTTTGTACCTGATCTGTAGTGTAATGTATAAGATGAGCTAGGATTAACGTAAACACAACCTAGTTAGTCAACTGTTTGTACCTGATCTGTAGTGTAATGTATAAGATGAGCTAGGATTAATGTAAAAATAACCTAGTTAGTCAGCTGTTTGTACCTGATCTGTAGTGTAATGTATAAGATGAGCTACGATTAATGTAAACACAACCTAGTTAGTCAGCTGTTTGTACCTGATCTGTAGTGTAATGTATAAGGTGAGCTAGGATTAATGTAAACACAACCTAGTTAGTCAACTGTTTGTACCTGATCTGTAGTGTAATGTATAAGATGAGCTAGGATTAATGTAAAAATAACCTAGTTAGTCAGCTGTTTGTACCTGATCTGTAGTGTAATGTATAAGATGAGCTAAGATTAATGTAAACACAACCTAGTTAGTCAACTGTTTGTACCTGATCTGTAGTGTAATGTATAAGATGAGCTAGGATTAATATAAAAATAACCTAGTTAGTCAGCTGTTTGTACCTCATCTGTAGTGTAATGTATAAGATCAGCTAGGATTAATGTAAACACAACCTAGTTAGTCAGCTGTTTGTACCTGATCTGTAGTGTAATGTATAAGATGAGCTAGGATTAATATAAAAATAACCTAGTTAGTCAGCTGTTTGTACCTCATCTGTAGTGTAATGTATAAGATCAGCTAGGATTAATGTAAACACAACCTAGTTAGTCAGCTGTTTGTACATGATCTGTAGTGTAATGTATAAGATGAGCTAAGATTAATGTAAACACAACCTAGTTAGTCAACTGTTTGTACCTGATCTGTTATATAATGTATAAGATGAGCTAGGATTAATGTAAACATAACCTAGTTAGTCAACTGTTTCTATCTGATCTGTTATATAATGTTTAAGATGAGCTAGGATTAATGTAAACAAAACCTAGTTAGTCAGCTGTTTGTACCTGATCTGTAGTGTAATGTATAAGATGAGCTAGGATTAATGTAAAAATAACCTAGTTAGTCAGCTGTTTGTACCTGATCTGTAGTGTAATGTATAAGATGAGCTAGGATTAATGTAAACACAACGTAGTTAGTCAACTGTTTGTACCTGATCTGTAGTGTAATGTATAAGATGAGCTAGGATTAATGTAAACATAACCTAGTTAGTCAACTGTTTGTATCTGATCTGTTATATAATGTTTAAGATGAGCTAGGATTAATGTAAACACAACCTAGTTAGTCAACTGTTTGTACCTGATCTGTAGTGTAATGTATAAAATGAGCTAGGATTAATGTAAACACAACCTAGTTAGTCAGCTGTTTGTACCTGATCTGTAGTGTAATGTATAAGATGAGCTAGGATTAATGTAAACACAACCTAGTTAGTCAACTGTTTGTACCTGATCTGTAGTGTAATGTATAGGATGAGCTAGGATTAATGTAAAAATAACCTAGTTAGTCAGCTGTTTGTACCTGATCTGTAGTGTAATGTATAAGATGAGCTAGGATTAATGTAAACACAACCTAGTTAGTCAGCTGTTTGTACCTGATCTGTAGTGTAATGTATAAGATGAGCTAGGATTAATGTAAACACAACCTAGTTAGTCAACTGTTTGTACCTGATCTGTAGTGTAATGTATAAGATGAGCTAGGATTAATGTAAAAATAAACTAGTTAGTCAGCTGTTTGTACCTGATCTGTAGTGTAATGTATAAGATGAGCTAGGATTAATGTAAACACAACCTAGTTAGTCAACTGTTTGTATCTGATCTGTAGTGTAATGTATAAGATGAGCTAGGATTAATGTAAAAATAACGTAGTTAGTCAGCTGTTTGTACCTGATCTGTAGTGTAATGTATAAGATGAGCTAGGATTAATGTAAACACAACCTAGTTAGTCAACTGTTTGTACCTGATCTGTAGTGTAATGTTAAAGATGAGCTAGTATTAATGTAAACACAACCTAGTTAGTCTGCTGTTTGTACCTGATCTGTAGTGTAATGTATAAGATGAGCTAGGATTAATGTAAACACAACCTAGTTAGTCAGCTGTTTGTACCTGATCTGTAGTGTAATGTATAAGATGAGCTAGGATTAATGTAAAAACAACCTAGTTAGTCAACTGTTTGTACCTGATCTGTTATATAATGTATAAGATGAGCTAGGATTAATGTAAACACAACCTAGTTTGTCAACTGTTTGTACCTGATCTGTAGTGTAATGTATAAGATGAGCTAGGATTAATGTAAACACAACCTAGTTAGTCAACTGTTTGTACCTGTTCTGTAGTGTAATGTATAAGATGAGCTAGGATTAATGTAAAAACAACCTAGTTAGTTAGCTGTTTGTACCTGATCTGTATTGTAATGTATAAGATGAGCTAGGATTAAAGTAAAAATAACCTAGTTAGTCAGCTGTTTGTACCTGATCTGTAGTGTAATGTATAAGATGAGCTAGGATTAATGTAAAAACAACCTAGTTAGTCAGCTGTTTGTACCTGATCTGTAGTGTAATGTATAAAATGAGCTAGGATTAAAGTAAAAATAACCTAGTTAGTCAGCTGTTTGTACCTGATCTGTAGTGTAATGTATAAGATGAGCTAGGATTAATGTAAACACAACCTAGTTAGTCAACTGTTTGTACCTGATCTGTAGTGTAATGTATAAGATGAGCTAGGATTAATGTAAACACAACCTAGTTAGTCAGCTGTTTGTACCTGATCTGTAGTGTAATGTATAAGATGAGCTAGGATTAATGTAAACACAACCTAGTTAGTCAACTGTTTGTACCTGATCTGTAGTGTAATGTATAAGATGAGCTAGGATTAATGTAAAAATAACCTAGTTAGTCAGCTGTTTGTACCTGATCTGTAGTGTAATGTATAAGATGAGCTAAGATTAATGTAAACACAACCTAGTTAGTCAACTGTTTGTATCTGATATGTAGTGTAATGTATAAGATGAGCTAGGATTAATGTAAAAATAACCTAGTTAGTCAGCTGTTTGTACCTGATCTGTAGTGTAATGTATAAGATGAGCTAGGGTTAATGTAAACACAACCTAGTTAGTCAACTGTTTGTACCTGATCTGTAGTGTAATGTATAAGATGAGCTAGGATTAATGTAAACACAACCTAGTTAGTCAACTGTTTGTACCTGATCTGTAGTGTAATGTATAAGATGAGCTAGGATTAATGTAAACACAACCTAGTTAGTCAACTGTTTGTACCTGATCTGTAGTGTAATGTATAAGATGAGCTAGGATTAATGTAAAAACAACCTAGTTAGTCAGCTGTTTGTACCTGATCTGTAGTGTAATGTATAAGATGAGCTAGGATTAAAGTAAAAATAACCTAGTTAGTCAGCTGTTTGTACCTGATCTGTAGTGTAATGTATAAGATGAGCTAGGATTAACGTAAACACAACCTAGTTAGTCAACTGTTTGTACCTGATCTGTAGTGTAATGTATAAGATGAGCTAGGATTAATGTAAAAATAACCTAGTTAGTCAGCTGTTTGTACCTGATCTGTAGTGTAATGTATAAGATGAGCTAGGATTAATGTAAACACAACCTGGTTAGTCAGCTGTTTGTACCTGATCTGTAGTGTAATGTATAAGGTGAGCTAGGATTAATGTAAACACAACCTAGTTAGTCAACTGTTTGTACCTGATCTGTAGTGTAATGTATAAGATGAGCTAGGATTAATGTAAAAATAACCTAGTTAGTCAGATGTTTGTACCTGATCTGTAGTGTAATGTATAAGATGAGCTAGGATTAATGTAAATACAACCTAGTTAGTCAACTGTTTGTACCTGATCTGTAGTGTAATGTATAAGATGAGCTAGGATTAACGTAAAAATAACCTAGTTAGTCAGCTGTTTCTACCTGATCTGTAGTGTAATGTATAAGATGAGCTAGGATTAATGTAAACACAACCTAGTTAGTCAACTGTTTGTACCTGATCTGTAGTGTAATGTATAAGATGAGCTAGGATTAATGTAAAATTAACCTAGTTAGTCAGCTGTTTGTACCTGATCTGTAGTGTAATGTATAAGATGAGCTAGGATTAATGTAAACACAACCTAGTTAGTCAGCTGTTTGTACCTCATCTGTAGTGTAATGTATAAGATGAGCTAGGATTAATGTAAACACAACCTAGTTAGTCAACTGTTTGTACCTGATCTGTAGTGTAATGTATAAGATGAGCTAGGATTAATGTAAAAATAACCTAGTTAGTCAGCTGTTTGTACCTGATCTGTAGTGTAATGTATAAGATGAGCTAGGATTAATGTAAACACAACCTAGTTAGTCAACTGTTTGTATCTGATCTGTAGTGTAATGTATAAGATGAGCTAGGATTAATGTAAAAATAACCTAGTTAGTCAGCTGTTTGTACCTGATCTGTAGTGTAATGTATAAGATGAGCTAGGATTAATGTAAACACAACCTAGTTAGTCAACTGTTTGTACCTGATCTGTAGTGTAATGTTAAAGATGAGCTAGTATTAATGTAAACACAACCTAGTTAGTCTGCTGTTTGTACCTGATCTGTAGTGTAATGTATACGATGAGCTAGGATTAATGTAAAAACAACCTAGTTAGTCAACTGTTTGTACCTGATCTGTTATATAATGTATAAGATGAGCTAGGATTAATGTAAACACAACCTAGCTTGTCAACTGTTTGTACCTGATCTGTAGTGTAATGTATAAGATGAGCTAGGATTAATGTAAACACAACCTAGTTAGTCAACTGTTTGTACCTGATCTGTAGTGTAATGTATAAGATGAGCTAGGATTAATGTAAAAACAACCTAGTTAGTCAGCTGTTTGTACCTGATCTGTAGTGTAATGTATAAGATAAGCTAGGATTAAAGTAAAAATAACCTAGTTAGTCAGCTTTTTGTACCTGATCTCTAGTGTAATGTATAAGATGAGCTAGGATTAATGTAAAAACAACCTAGTTAGTCAGCTGTTTGTACCTGATCTGTAGTGTAATGTATAAAATGAGCTAGGATTAAAGTAAAAATAACCTAGTTAGTCAGCTGTTTGTACCTGATCTGTAGTGTAATGTATAAGATGAGCTAGGATTAATGTAAACACAACCTAGTTAGTCAACTGTTTGTACCTGATCTGTAGTGTAATGTATAAGATGAGCTAGGATTAATGTAAACACAACCTAGTTAGTCAGCTGTTTGTACCTGATCTGTAATGTAATGTATAAGATGAGCTAGGATTAATGTAAACACAACCTAGTTAGTCAACTGTTTGTACCTGATCTGTAGTGTAATGTATAAGATGAGCTAGGATTAATGTAAAAATAACCTAGTTAGTCAGCTGTTTGTACCTGATCTGTAGTGTAATGTATAAGATGAGCTAAGATTAATGTAAACACAACCTAGTTAGTCAACTGTTTGTACCTGATCTGTAGTGTAATGTATAAGATGAGCTAGGATTAATATAAAAATAACCTAGTTAGTCAGCTGTTTGTACCTCATCTGTAGTGTAATGTATAAGATCAGCTAGGATTAATGTAAACACAACCTAGTTAGTCAGCTGTTTGTACCTGATCTGTAGTGTAATGTATAAGATGAGCTAGGATTAATGTAAACACAACCTAGTTAGTCAACTGTTTGTACCTGATCTGTAGTGTAATGTATAAGATGAGCTAGGATTAATGTAAAAATAACCTAGTTAGTCAGCTGTTTGTACCTGATCTGTAGTGTAATGTATAAGATGAGCTAGGATTAATGTAAACACAACCTAGTTAGTCAGCTGTTTGTACCTCATCTGTAGTGTAATGTATAAGATGAGCTAGGATTAATGTAAACACAACCTAGTTAGTCAACTGTTTGTACCTGATCTGTAGTGTAATGTATAAGATGAGCTAGGATTAATGTAAAAATAACCTAGTTAGTCAGCTGTTTGTACCTGATCTGTAGTGTAATGTATAAGATGAGCTAGGATTAATGTAAACACAACCTAGTTAGTCAACTGTTTGTACCTGATCTGTAGTGTAATGTTAAAGATGAGCTAGTATTAATGTAAACACAACCTAGTTAGTCTGCTGTTTGTACCTGATCTGTAGTGTAATGTATACGATGAGCTAGGATTAATGTAAAAACAACCTAGTTAGTCAACTGTTTGTACCTGATCTGTTATATAATGTATAAGATGAGCTAGGATTAATGTAAACACAACCTAGTTTGTCAACTGTTTGTACCTGATCTGTAGTGTAATGTATAAGATGAGCTAGGATTAATGTAAACACAACCTAGTTAGTCAACTGTTTGTACCTGATCTGTAGTGTAATGTATAAGATGAGGTAGGATTAATGTAAAAACAACCTAGTTAGTCAGCTGTTTGTACCTGATCTGTAGTGTAATGTATAAGATAAGCTAGGATTAAAGTAAAAATAACCTAGTTAGTCAGCTGTTTGTACCTGATCTCTAGTGTAATGTATAAGATGAGCTAGGATTAATGTAAAAACAACCTAGTTAGTCAGCTGTTTGTACCTGATCTGTAGTGTAATGTATAAAATGAGCTAGGATTAAAGTAAAAATAACCTAGTTAGTCAGCTGTTTGTACCTGATCTGTAGTGTAATGTATAAGATGAGCTAGGATTAATGTAAACACAACCTAGTTAGTCAACTGTTTGTACCTGATCTGTAGTGTAATGTATAAGATGAGCTAGGATTAATGTAAACACAACCTAGTTAGTCAGCTGTTTGTACCTGATCTGTAATGTAATGTATAAGATGAGCTAGGATTAATGTAAACACAACCTAGTTAGTCAACTGTTTGTACCTGATCTGTAGTGTAATGTATAAGATGAGCTAGGATTAATGTAAAAATAACCTAGTTAGTCAGCTGTTTGTACCTGATCTGTAGTGTAATGTATAAGATGAGCTAAGATTAATGTAAACACAACCTAGTTAGTCAACTGTTTGTACCTGATCTGTAGTGTAATGTATAAGATGAGCTAGGATTAATATAAAAATAACCTAGTTAGTCAGCTGTTTGTACCTCATCTGTAGTGTAATGTATAAGATCAGCTAGGATTAATGTAAACACAACCTAGTTAGTCAGCTGTTTGTACCTGATCTGTAGTGTAATGTATAAGATGAGCTAGGATTAATGTAAACACAACCTAGTTAGTCAACTGTTTGTACCTGATCTGTAGTGTAATGTATAAGATGAGCTAGGATTAATGTAAAAATAACCTAGTTAGTCAGCTGTTTGTACATGATCTGTAGTGTAATGTATAAGATGAGCTAGGATTAATGTAAACACAACCTAGTTAGTCAACTGTTTGTACCTGATCTGTAGTGTAATGTATAAGATGAGCTAGGATTAATGTAAACACAACCTAGTTAGTCAACTGTTTGTACCTGATCTGTAGTGTAATGTATAAGATGAGCTAGGATTAATGTAAAAATAACCTAGTTAGTCAGCTGTTTGTACCTGATCTGTAGTGTAATGTATAAGATGAGCTAGGATTAATGTAAACACAACCTAGTTAGTCAACTGTTTGTACCTGATCTGTAGTGTAATGTATAAGATGAGCTAGGATTAAAGTAAAAATAACCTAGTTAGTCAGCTGTTTGTACCTGATCTGTAGTGTAATGTATAAGATGAGCTAGGATTAATGTAAACACAACCTAGTTAGTCAACTGTTTGTACCTGATCTGTAGTGTAATGTATAAGATGAGCTAGGATTAATGTAAAAATAACCTAGTTAGTCAGCTGTTTGTACCTGATCTGTAGTGTAATGTATAAGATGAGCTAGGATTAACGTAAAAATAACCTAGTTAGTCAGCTGTTTGTACCTGATCTGTAGTGTAATGTATAAGATCAGCTAGGATTAATGTAAACACAACCTAGTTAGTCAACTGTATGTACCTGATCTGTAGTGTAATTTATAAGATGAGCTAGGATTAATGTAAACACAACCTAGTTAGTCAACTGCTTATACCTGATCTGTAGTGTAATGTATAAGATGAGCTAGGATTAAAGTAAAAATAACGTAGTTAGTCAGCTGTTTGTACCTGATCTGTAGTGTAATGTATAAGATGAGCTAGGATTAACGTAAACACAACCTAGTTAGTCAACTGTTTGTACCTGATCTGTAGTGTAATGTATAATATGAGCTAGGATTAATGTAAAAATAACCTAGTTAGTCAACTATTTGTACCTGATCTGTAGTGTAATGTATAAGATGAGCTAGGGTTAATGTAAACACAACCTAGTTAGTCAACTGTTTGTACCTGATCTGTAGTGTAATGTATAAGATGAGCTAGGATTAATGTAAACACAACCTGGTTAGTCAACTGTTTGTACCTGATCTGTAGTGTAATGTATAAGATGAGCTAGGATTAATGTAAACACAACCTAGTTAGTCAACTGTTTGTACCTGATCTGTAGTGTAATGTATAAGATGAGCTAGGATTAATGTAAACACAACCTAGTTAGTCAGCTGTTTGTACCTGATCTGTAGTGTAATGTATAAGATGAGCTAGGATTAAAGTAAAAATAACCTAGTTAGTCAGCTGTTTGTACCTGATCTGTAGTGTAATGTATAAGATGAGCTAGGATTAATGTAAACACAACCTAGTTAGTCAACTGTTTGTACCTGATCTGTAGTGTAATGTATAAGATGAGCTAGGATTAATGTAAAAACAACCTAGTTAGTCAGCTGTTTGTACCTGATCTGTAGTGTAACGTATAAGATGAGCTAGGATTAAAGTAAAAATAACCTAGTTAGTCAGCTGTTTGTACCTGATCTGTAGTGTAATGTATAAGATGAGCTAGGATTAATGTAAACACAACCTAGTTAGTCAACTGTTTGTACCTGATCTGTAGTGTAATGTATAAGTTGAGCTAGGATTAATGTAAACACAACCTAGTTAGTCAGCTGTTTGTACATGATCTGTAGTGTAATGTATAAGATGAGCAAGGATTAATGTAAACACAACCTAGTTAGTCAGCTGTTTGTACCTGATCTGTAGTGTAATGTATAAGATGAGCTAGGATTAAAGTAAAAATAACCTAGTTAGTCAGCTGTTTGTACCTGATCTGTAGTGTAATGTATAGGATGAGCTAGGATTAATGTAAAAACAACCTAGTTAGTCAGCTGTTTGTACCTGATCTGTAGTGTAATGTATAAGATGAGCTAGGATTAATGTAAACACAACCTAGTTAGTCAACTGTTTGTACCTGATCTGTAGTGTAATGTATAAGTTGAGCTAGGATTAATGTAAACACAACCTAGTTAGTCAACTGTTTGTACCTGATCTGTAGTGTAATGTATAAGATGAGCTAGGATTAATGTAAACACAACGTAGTTAGTCAACTGTTTGTACCTGATCTGTAGTGTAATGTATAAGATGAGCTAGGATTAATGTAAAAACAACCTAGTTAGTCAGCTGTTTGTACCTGATCTGTAGTGTAATGTATAAGATGAGCTAGGATTAAAGTAAAAATAACCTAGTTAGTCAGCTGTTTGTACCTGATCTGTAGTGTAATGTATAAGATGAGCTAGGATTAACGTAAACACAACCTAGTTAGTCAACTGTTTGTACCTGATCTGTAGTGTAATGTATAAGATGAGCTAGGATTAATGTAAAAATAACCTAGTTAGTCAGCTGTTTGTACCTGATCTGTAGTGTAATGTATAAGATGAGCTAGGATTAATGTAAACACAACCTAGTTAGTCAGCTGTTTGTACCTGATCTGTAGTGTAATGTATAAGGTGAGCTAGGATTAATGTAAACACAACCTAGTTAGTCAACTGTTTGTACCTGATCTGTAGTGTAATGTATAAGATGAGCTAGGATTAATGTAAAAATAACCTAGTTAGTCAGATGTTTGTACCTGATCTGTAGTGTAATGTATAAGATGAGCTAGGATTAATGTAAATACAACCTAGTTAGTCAACTGTTTGTACCTGATCTGTAGTGTAATGTATAAGATGAGCTAGGATTAATGTAAAAATAACCTAGTTAGTCAGCTGTTTCTACCTGATCTGTAGTGTAATGTATAAGATGAGCTAGGATTAATGTAAACACAACCTAGTTAGTCAACTGTTTGTACCTGATCTGTAGTGTAATGTATAAGATGAGCTAGGATTAATGTAAAAATAACCTAGTTAGTCAGCTGTTTGTACCTGATCTGTAGTGTAATGTATAAGATGAGCTAAGATTAATGTAAACACAACCTAGTTAGTCAACTGTTTGTACCTGATCTGTAGTGTAATGTATAAGATGAGCTAGGATTAATATAAAAATAACCTAGTTAGTCAGCTGTTTGTACCTCATCTGTAGTGTAATGTATAAGATCAGCTAGGATTAATGTAAACACAACCTAGTTAGTCAGCTGTTTGTACCTGATCTGTAGTGTAATGTATAAGATGAGCTAGGATTAATATAAAAATAACCTAGTTAGTCAGCTGTTTGTACCTCATCTGTAGTGTAATGTATAAGATCAGCTAGGATTAATGTAAACACAACCTAGTTAGTCAGCTGTTTGTACCTGATCTGTAGTGTAATGTATAAGATGAGCTAGGATTAATGTAAACACAACCTAGTTAGTCAACTGTTTGTACCTGATCTGTAGTGTAATGTATAAGATGAGCTAGGATTAATGTAAAAATAACCTAGTTAGTCAGCTGTTTGTACATGATCTGTAGTGTAATGTATAAGATGAGCTAGGATTAATGTAAACACAACCTAGTTAGTCAACTGTTTGTACCTGATCTGTAGTGTAATGTATAAGATGAGCTAGGATTAATGTAAACACAACCTAGTTAGTCAGCTGTTTGTACCTGATCTGTAGTGTAATGTATAAGATGAGCTAGGATTAATGTAAACACAACCTAGTTAGTCAACTGTTTGTACCTGATCTGTAGTGTAATGTATAAGATGAGCTAGGATTAAAGTAAAAATAACCTAGTTAGTCAGCTGTTTGTACCTGATCTGTAGTGTAATGTATAAGATGAGCTAGGATTAATGTAAACACAACCTAGTTAGTCAACTGTTTGTACCTGATCTGTAGTGTAATGTATAAGATGAGCTAGGATTAATGTAAAAATAACCTAGTTAGTCAGCTGTTTGTACCTGATCTGTAGTGTAATGTATAAGATGAGCTAGGATTAACGTAAAAATAACCTAGTTAGTCAGCTGTTTGTACCTGATCTGTAGTGTAATGTATAGGATCAGCTAGGATTAATGTAAACACAACCTAGTTAGTCAACTGTATGTACCTGATCTGTAGTGTAATTTATAAGATGAGCTAGGATTAATGTAAACACAACCTAGTTAGTCAACTGCTTATACCTGATCTGTAGTGTAATGTATAAGATGAGCTAGGATTAAAGTAAAAATAACGTAGTTAGTCAGCTGTTTGTACCTGATCTGTAGTGTAATGTATAAGATGAGCTAGGATTAACGTAAACACAACCTAGTTAGTCAACTGTTTGTACCTGATCTGTAGTGTAATGTATAAGATGAGCTAGGATTAATGTAAAAATAACCTAGTTAGTCAACTATTTGTACCTGATCTGTAGTGTAATGTATAAGATGAGCTAGGGTTAATGTAAACACAACCTAGTTAGTCAACTGTTTGTACCTGATCTGTAGTGTAATGTATAAGATGAGCTAGGATTAATGTAAACACAACCTGGTTAGTCAACTGTTTGTACCTGATCTGTAGTGTAATGTATAAGATGAGCTAGGATTAATGTAAACACAACCTAGTTAGTCAACTGTTTGTACCTGATCTGTAGTGTAATGTATAAGATGAGCTAGGATTAATGTAAACACAACCTAGTTAGTCAGCTGTTTGTACCTGATCTGTAGTGTAATGTATAAGATGAGCTAGGATTAAAGTAAAAATAACCTAGTTAGTCAGCTGTTTGTACCTGATCTGTAGTGTAATGTATAAGATGAGCTAGGATTAATGTAAACACAACCTAGTTAGTCAACTGTTTGTACCTGATCTGTAGTGTAATGTATAAGATGAGCTAGGATTAATGTAAAAACAACCTAGTTAGTCAGCTGTTTGTACCTGATCTGTAGTGTAACGTATAAGATGAGCTAGGATTAAAGTAAAAATAACCTAGTTAGTCAGCTGTTTGTACCTGATCTGTAGTGTAATGTATAAGATGAGCTAGGATTAATGTAAACACAACCTAGTTAGTCAACTGTTTGTACCTGATCTGTAGTGTAATGTATAAGTTGAGCTAGGATTAATGTAAACACAACCTAGTTAGTCAGCTGTTTGTACATGATCTGTAGTGTAATGTATAAGATGAGCAAGGATTAATGTAAACACAACCTAGTTAGTCAGCTGTTTGTACCTGATCTGTAGTGTAATGTATAAGATGAGCTAGGATTAAAGTAAAAATAACCTAGTTAGTCAGCTGTTTGTACCTGATCTGTAGTGTAATGTATAGGATGAGCTAGGATTAATGTAAAAACAACCTAGTTAGTCAGCTGTTTGTACCTGATCTGTAGTGTAATGTATAAGATGAGCTAGGATTAATGTAAACACAACCTAGTTAGTCAACTGTTTGTACCTGATCTGTAGTGTAATGTATAAGTTGAGCTAGGATTAATGTAAACACAACCTAGTTAGTCAACTGTTTGTACCTGATCTGTAGTGTAATGTATAAGATGAGCTAGGATTAATGTAAACACAACGTAGTTAGTCAACTGTTTGTACCTGATCTGTAGTGTAATGTATAAGATGAGCTAGGATTAATGTAAAAACAACCTAGTTAGTCAGCTGTTTGTACCTGATCTGTAGTGTAATGTATAAGATGAGCTAGGATTAAAGTAAAAATAACCTAGTTAGTCAGCTGTTTGTACCTGATCTGTAGTGTAATGTATAAGATGAGCTAGGATTAACGTAAACACAACCTAGTTAGTCAACTGTTTGTACCTGATCTGTAGTGTAATGTATAAGATGAGCTAGGATTAATGTAAAAATAAACTAGTTAGTCAGCTGTTTGTACCTGATCTGTAGTGTAATGTATAAGATGAGCTAGGATTAATGTAAACACAACCTAGTTAGTCAGCTGTTTGTACCTGATCTGTAGTGTAATGTATAAGGTGAGCTAGGATTAATGTAAACACAACCTAGTTAGTCAACTGTTTGTACCTGATCTGTAGTGTAATGTATAAGATAAGCTAGGATTAATGTAAAAATAACCTAGTTAGTCAGAAGTTTGTACCTGATCTGTAGTGTAATGTATAAGATGAGCTAGGATTAATGTAAATACAACCTAGTTAGTCAACTGTTTGTACCTGATCTGTAGTGTAATGTATAAGATGAGCTAGGATTAATGTAAAAATAACCTAGTTAGTCAGCTGTTTCTACCTGATCTGTAGTGTAATGTATAAGATGAGCTAGGATTAATGTAAACACAACCTAGTTAGTCAACTGTTTGTACCTGATCTGTAGTGTAATGTATAAGATGAGCTAGGATTAATGTAAAAATAACCTAGTTAGTCAGCTGTTTGTACCTGATCTGTAGTGTAATGTATAAGATGAGCTAGGATTAATGTAAACACAACCTAGTTAGTCAGCTGTTTGTACCTGATCTGTAGTGTAATGTATAAGATGAGCTAGGATTAATGTAAACACAACCTAGTTAGTCAACTGTTTGTACCTGATCTGTAGTGTAATGTATAAGATGAGCTAGGATTAATGTAAAAATAACCTAGTTAGTCAGCTGTTTGTACCTGATCTGTAGTGTAATGTATAAGATGAGCTAGGATTAATGTAAAAATAACCTAGTTAGTCAGCTGTTTGTACCTGATCTGTAGTGTAATGTATAAGATGAGCAGGATTAACGTAAACACAACCTAGTTAGTCAACTGTTTGTACCTGATCTGTAGTGTAATGTATAAGATGAGCTAGGATTAATGTAAAAATAACCTAGTTAGTCAGCTGTTTGTACCTGATCTGTAGTGTAATGTATAAGATGAGCTAGGATTAATGTAAACACAACCTAGTTAGTCAGCTGTTTGTACCTGATCTGTAGTGTAATGTATAAGGTGAGCTAGGATTAATGTAAACACAACCTAGTTAGTCAACTGTTTGTACCTGATCTGTAGTGTAATGTATAAGATGAGCTAGGATTAATGTAAAAATAACCTAGTTAGTCAGATGTTTGTACCTGATCTGTAGTGTAATGTATAAGATGAGCTAGGATTAATGTAAATACAACCTAGTTAGTCAACTGTTTGTACCTGATCTGTAGTGTAATGTATAAGATGAGCTAGGATTAATGTAAAAATAACCTAGTTAGTCAGCTGTTTCTACCTGATCTGTAGTGTAATGTATAAGATGAGCTAGGATTAATGTAAACACAACCTAGTTAGTCAACTGTTTGTACCTGATCTGTAGTGTAATGTATAAGATGAGCTAGGATTAATGTAAAAATAACCTAGTTAGTCAGCTGTTTGTACCTGATCTGTAGTGTAATGTATAAGATGAGCTAGGATTAATGTAAACACAACCTAGTTAGTCAGCTGTTTGTACCTGATCTGTAGTGTAATGTATAAGATGAGCTAGGATTAATGTAAACACAACCTAGTTAGTCAACTGTTTGTACCTGATCTGTAGTGTAATGTATACGATGAGCTAGGATTAATGTAAAAATAACCTAGTTAGTCAGCTGTTTGTACCTGATCTGTAGTGTAATGTATAAGATGAGCTAGGATTAATGTAAACACAACCTAGTTAGTCAACTGTTTGTATCTGATCTGTAGTGTAATGTATAAGATGAGCTAGGATTAATGTAAAAATAACCTAGTTAGTCAGCTGTTTGTACCTGATCTGTAGTGTAATGTATAAGATGAGCTAGGATTAATGTAAACACAACCTAGTTAGTCAACTGTTTGTACCTGATCTGTAGTGTAATGTTAAAGATGAGCTAGTATTAATGTAAACACAACCTAGTTAGTCTGCTGTTTGTACCTGATCTGTAGTGTAATGTATACGATGAGCTAGGATTAATGTAAAAACAACCTAGTTAGTCAACTGTTTGTACCTGATCTGTTATATAATGTATAAGATGAGCTAGGATTAATGTAAACACAACCTAGTTTGTCAACTGTTTGTACCTGATCTGTAGTGTAATGTATAAGATGAGCTAGGATTAATGTAAACACAACCTAGTTAGTCAACTGTTTGTACCTGATCTGTAGTGTAATGTATAAGATGAGCTAGGATTAATGTAAAAACAACCTAGTTAGTCAGCTGTTTGTACCTGATCTGTAGTGTAATGTATAAGATAAGCTAGGATTAAAGTAAAAATAACCTAGTTAGTCAGCTGTTTGTACCTGATCTCTAGTGTAATGTATAAGATGAGCTAGGATTAATGTAAAAACAACCTAGTTAGTCAGCTGTTTGTACCTGATCTGTAGTGTAATGTATAAAATGAGCTAGGATTAAAGTAAAAATAACCTAGTTAGTCAGCTGTTTGTACCTGATCTGTAGTGTAATGTATAAGATGAGCTAGGATTAATGTAAACACAACCTAGTTAGTCAACTGTTTGTACCTGATCTGTAGTGTAATGTATAAGATGAGCTAGGATTAATGTAAACACAACCTAGTTAGTCAGCTGTTAGTACCTGATCTGTAATGTAATGTATAAGATGAGCTAGGATTAATGTAAACACAACCTAGTTAGTCAACTGTTTGTACCTGATCTGTAGTGTAATGTATAAGATGAGCTAGGATTAATGTAAAAATAACCTAGTTAGTCAGCTGTTTGTACCTGATCTGTAGTGTAATGTATAAGATGAGCTAAGATTAATGTAAACACAACCTAGTTAGTCAACTGTTTGTACCTGATCTGTAGTGTAATGTATAAGATGAGCTAGGATTAATATAAAAATAACCTAGTTAGTCAGCTGTTTGTACCTCATCTGTAGTGTAATGTATAAGATCAGCTAGGATTAATGTAAACACAACCTAGTTAGTCAGCTGTTTGTACCTGATCTGTAGTGTAATGTATAAGATGAGCTAGGATTAATGTAAACACAACCTAGTTAGTCAACTGTTTGTACCTGATCTGTAGTGTAATGTATAAGATGAGCTAGGATTAATGTAAAAATAACCTAGTTAGTCAGCTGTTTGTACATGATCTGTAGTGTAATGTATAAGATGAGCTAGGATTAATGTAAACACAACCTAGTTAGTCAACTGTTTGTACCTGATCTGTAGTGTAATGTATAAGATGAGCTAGGATTAATGTAAACACAACCTAGTTAGTCAACTGTTTGTACCTGATCTGTAGTGTAATGTATAAGATGAGCTAGGATTAATGTAAAAATAACCTAGTTAGTCAGCTGTTTGTACCTGATCTGTAGTGTAATGTATAAGATGAGCTAGGATTAATGTAAACACAACCTAGTTAGTCAACTGTTTGTACCTGATCTGTAGTGTTATGTATAAGATGAGCTAGGATTAATGTAAACACAACCTAGTTAGTCAACTGTTTGTACCTGATCTGTAGTGTAATGTATAAGATGAGCTAGGATTAATGTAAACACAACCTAGTTAGTCAGCTGTTTGTACCTGATCTGTAATGTAATGTATAAGATGAGCTAGGATTAATGTAAACACAACCTAGTTAGTCAACTGTTTGTACCTGATCTGTAGTGTAATGTATAAGATGAGCTAGGATTAATGTAAAAATAACCTAGTTAGTCAGCTGTTTGTACCTGATCTGTAGTGTAATGTATAAGATGAGCTAAGATTAATGTAAACACAACCTAGTTAGTCAACTGTTTGTACCTGATCTGTAGTGTAATGTATAAGATGAGCTAGGATTAATATAAAAATAACCTAGTTAGTCAGCTGTTTGTACCTCATCTGTAGTGTAATGTATAAGATCAGCTAGGATTAATGTAAACACAACCTAGTTAGTCAGCTGTTTGTACCTGATCTGTAGTGTAATGTATAAGATGAGCTAGGATTAATGTACACACAACCTAGTTAGTCAACTGTTTGTACCTGATCTGTAGTGTAATGTATAAGATGAGCTAGGATTAATGTAAAAATAACCTAGTTAGTCAGCTGTTTGTACATGATCTGTAGTGTAATGTATAAGATGAGCTAGGATTAATGTAAACACAACCTAGTTAGTCAACTGTTTGTACCTGATCTGTAGTGTAATGTATAAGATGAGCTAGGATTAATGTAAACACAACCTAGTTAGTCAACTGTTTGTACCTGATCTGTAGTGTAATGTATAAGATGAGCTAGGATTAATGTAAAAATAACCTAGTTAGTCAGCTGTTTGTACCTGATCTGTAGTGTAATGTATAAGATGAGCTAGGATTAATGTAAACACAACCTAGTTAGTCAACTGTTTGTACCTGATCTGTAGTGTAATGTATAAGATGAGCTAGGATTAAAGTAAAAATAACCTAGTTAGTCAGCTGTTTGTACCTGATCTGTAGTGTAATGTATAAGATGAGCTAGGATTAATGTAAACACAACCTAGTTAGTCAACTGTTTGTACCTGATCTGTAGTGTAATGTATAAGATGAGCTAGGATTAATGTAAAAATAACCTAGTTAGTCAGCTGTTTGTACCTGATCTGTAGTGTAATGTATAAGATGAGCTAGGATTAACGTAAAAATAACCTAGTTAGTCAGCTGTTTGTACCTGATCTGTAGTGTAATGTATAAGATCAGCTAGGATTAATGTAAACACAACCTAGTTAGTCAACTGTATGTACCTGATCTGTAGTGTAATTTATAAGATGAGCTAGGATTAATGTAAACACAACCTAGTTAGTCAACTGCTTATACCTGATCTGTAGTGTAATGTATAAGATGAGCTAGGATTAAAGTAAAAATAACGTAGTTAGTCAGCTGTTTGTACCTGATCTGTAGTGTAATGTATAAGATGAGCTAGGATTAACGTAAACACAACCTAGTTAGTCAACTGTTTGTACCTGATCTGTAGTGTAATGTATAAGATGAGCTAGGATTAATGTAAAAATAACCTAGTTAGTCAGCTGTTTGTACCTGATCTGTAGTGTAATGTATAAGATGAGCTAGGGTTAATGTAAACACAACCTAGTTAGTCAACTGTTTGTACCTGATCTGTAGTGTAATGTATAAGATGAGCTAGGATTAATGTAAACACAACCTGGTTAGTCAACTGTTTGTACCTGATCTGTAGTGTAATGTATAAGATGAGCTAGGATTAATGTAAACACAACCTAGTTAGTCAACTGTTTGTACCTGATCTGTAGTGTAATGTATAAGATGAGCTAGGATTAATGTAAAAACAACCTAGTTAGTCAGCTGTTTGTACCTGATCTGTAGTGTAATGTATAAGATGAGCTAGGATTAAAGTAAAAATAACCTAGTTAGTCAGCTGTTTGTACCTGATCTGTAGTGTAATGTATAAGATGAGCTAGGATTAATGTAAACACAACCTAGTTAGTCAACTGTTTGTACCTGATCTGTAGTGTAATGTATAAGATGAGCTAGGATTAATGTAAAAACAACCTAGTTAGTCAGCTGTTTGTACCTGATCTGTAGTGTAACGTATAAGATGAGCTAGGATTAAAGTAAAAATAACCTAGTTAGTCAGCTGTTTGTACCTGATCTGTAGTGTAATGTATAAGATGAGCTAGGATTAATGTAAACACAACCTAGTTAGTCAACTGTTTGTACCTGATCTGTAGTGTAATGTATAAGTTGAGCTAGGATTAATGTAAACACAACCTAGTTAGTCAGCTGTTTGTACATGATCTGTAGTGTAATGTATAAGATGAGCAAGGATTAATGTAAACACAACCTAGTTAGTCAGCTGTTTGTACCTGATCTGTAGTGTAATGTATAAGATGAGCTAGGATTAAAGTAAAAATAACCTAGTTAGTCAGCTGTTTGTACCTGATCTGTAGTGTAATGTATAAGATGAGCTAGGATTAATGTAAAAACAACCTAGTTAGTCAGCTGTTTGTACCTGATCTGTAGTGTAATGTATAAGATGAGCTAGGATTAATGTAAACACAACCTAGTTAGTCAACTGTTTGTACCTGATCTGTAGTGTAATGTATAAGTTGAGCTAGGATTAATGTAAACACAACCTAGTTAGTCAACTGTTTGTACCTGATCTGTAGTGTAATGTATAAGATGAGCTAGGATTAATGTAAAAATAACCTAGTTAGTCAGATGTTTGTACCTGATCTGTAGTGTAATGTATAAGATGAGCTAGGATTAATGTAAACACAACCTAGTTAGTCAACTCTTTGTACCTGATCTGTAGTATAATGTATAAGATGAGCTAGGATTAATGTAAAAATAACCTAGTTAGTCAGCTGTTTGTACCCGATCTGTAGTGTAATGTATAAGATGAGCTAGGATTAATGTAAACACAACCTAGTTAGTCAACTGTTTGTACCTGATCTGTAGTGTAATGTATAAGATGAGCTAGGATTAATGTAAAAATAACCTAGTTAGTCAGCTGTTTGTACCTGATCTGTAGTGTAATGTATAAGATGAGCTAGGATTAATGTAAACACAACCTAGTTAGTCAACTGTTTGTACCTGATCTGTAGTGTAATTTATAATATGAGCTAGGATTAATGTAAACACAACCTAGTTAGTCAGCTGTTTGTACCTGATCTGTAGTGTAATGTATAAGATGAGCTAGGATTAATGTAAACACAACCTAGTTAGTCAACTGTTTGTAGCTGATCTGTAGTGTAATGTATAAGTTGAGCTAGGATTAATGTAAACACAACCTAGTTAGTCAACTGTTTGTACCTGATCTGTAGTGTAATGTATAAGATGAGCTAGGATTAATGTAAAAATAACCTAGTTAGTCAGATGTTTGTACCTGATCTGTAGTGTAATGTATAAGATGAGCTAGGATTAATGTAAACACAACCTAGTTAGTCAACTCTTTGTACCTGATCTGTAGTATAATGTATAAGATGAGCTAGGATTAATGTAAAAATAACCTAGTTAGTCAGCTGTTTGTACCCGATCTGTAGTGTAATGTATAAGATGAGCTAGGATTAATGTAAACACAACCTAGTTAGTCAACTGTTTGTACCTGATCTGTAGTGTAATGTATAAGATGAGCTAGGATTAATGTAAAAATAACCTAGTTAGTCAGCTGTTTGTACCTGATCTGTAGTGTAATGTATAAGATGAGCTAGGATTAATGTAAAAATAACCTAGTTAGTCAGCTGTTTGTACCTGATCTGTAGTGTAATGTATAAGATGAGCTAGGATTAATGTAAACACAACCTAGTTAGTCAACTGTTTGTACCTGATCTGTAGTGTAATTTATAATATGAGCTAGGATTAATGTAAACACAACCTAGTTAGTCAACTGTTTGTACCTGATCTGTAGTATAATGTATAAGATGAGCTAGGATTAAAGTAAAAATAACCTAGTTAGTCAGCTGTTTGTACCTGAGCTGTAGTGTAATGTATAAAATGAGCTAGGATTAACGTAAACACAACCTAGTTAGTCAACTGTTTGTACCTGATCTGTAGTGTAATGTATAAGATGAGCTAGGATTAATGTAAAAATAACCTAGTTAGTCAGCTGTTTGTACCTGATCTGTAGTGTAATGTATAAGATGAGCTAGGATTAATGTAAACACAACCTAGTTAGTCAGCTGTTTGTACCTGATCTGTAGTGTAATGTATAAGGTAAGCTAGGATTAATGTAAACACAACCTAGTTAGTCAACTGTTTGTACCTGATCTGTAGTGTAATGTATAAGATGAGCTAGGATTAATGTAAACACAACCTAGTTAGTCAACTGTTTGTACCTGATCTGTAGTGTAATGTATAAGATGAGCTAGGATTAATGTAAAAATAACCTAGTTAGTCAGCTGTTTGTACCTGATCTGTAGTGTAATGTATAAGATGAGCTAGGATTAATGTAAACACAACCTAGTTAGTCAGCTGTTTGTACCCGATCTGTAGTGTAATGTATAAGATGAGCTAGGATTAATGTAAACACAACCTAGTTAGTCAACTGTTTGTACCTGATCTGTAGTGTAATGTATAAGCTGAGCTAGGATTAATGTAAACACAACCTAGTTAGTCAACTGTTTGTACCTGATCTGTAGTGTAATGTATAAGATGAGCTAGGATTAATGTAAAAATAACCTAGTTAGTCAGCTGTTTGTACCTGATCTGTAGTGTAATGTATAAGATGAGCTAGGATTGATGTAAACACAACCTAGTTAGTCAACTGTTTGTACCTGATCTGTAGTGTAATGTATAAGATGAGCTAGGATTAAAGTAAAAATAACCTAGTTAGTCAGCTGTTTGTACCTGATCTGTAGTGTAATGTATAAGATGAGCTAGGATTAATGTAAACACAACCTAGTTAGTCAACTGTTTGTACCTGATCTGTAGTGTAATGTATAAGATGAGCTAGGATTAATGTAAAAATAACCTAGTTAGTCAGCTGTTTGTACCTGATCTGTAGTGTAATGTATAAGATCAGCTAGGATTAATGTAAACACAACCTAGTTAGTCAACTGTTTGTACCTGATCTGTAGTGTAATTTATAAGATGAGCTAGGATTAATGTAAACACAACCTAGTTAGTCAACTGTTTATACCTGATCTGTAGTGTAATGTATAAGATGAGCTAGGATTAAAGTAAAAATAACGTAGTTAGTCAGCTGTTTGTACCTGATCTGTAGTGTAATGTATAAGATGAGCTAGGATTAACGTAAACACAACCTAGTTAGTCAACTGTTTGTACCTGATCTGTAGTGTAATGTATAAGATGAGCTAGGATTAATGTAAAAATAACCTAGTTAGTCAGCTGTTTGTACATGATCTGTAGTGTAATGTATAAGATGAGCAAGGATTAATGTAAACACAACCTAGTTAGTCAGCTGTTTGTACCTGATCTGTAGTGTAATGTATAAGATGAGCTAGGATTAAAGTAAAAATAACCTAGTTAGTCAGCTGTTTTACCTGATCTGTAGTGTAATGTATAAGATGAGCTAGGATTAATGTAAAAACAACCTAGTAAGTCAGCTGTTTGTACCTGATCTGTAGTGTAATGTATAGGATGAGCTAGGATTAAAGTAAAAATAACCTAGTTAGTCAGCTGTTTGTACCTGAGCTGTAGTGTAATGTATAAGATGAGCTAGGATTAACGTAAACACAACCTAGTTAGTCAACTGTTTGTACCTGATCTGTAGTGTAATGTATAAGATGAGCTAGGATTAATTTACAAATAACCTAGTTAGTCAGCTGTTTGTACCTGATCTGTAGTGTAATGTATAAGATGAGCTAGGATTAATGTAAACACAACCTAGTTAGTCAGCTGTTTGTACCTGATCTGTAGTGTAATGTATAAGGTAAGCTAGGATTAATGTAAACACAACCTAGTTAGTCAACTGTTTGTACCTGATCTGTAGTGTAATGTATAAGATGAGCTAGGATTAATGTAAAAATAACCTAGTTAGTCAGATGTTTGTACCTGATCTGTAGTGTAATGTATAAGATGAGCTAGGATTAATGTAAACACAACCTAGTTAGTCATCTGTTTGTACCTGATCTGTAGTATAATGTATAAGATGAGCTAGGATTAATGTAAAAATAACCTAGTTAGTCAGCTGTTTGTACCTGATCTGTAGTGTAATGTATAAGATGAGCTAGGATTAATGTAAACACAACCTAGTTAGTCAACTGTTTGTACCTGATCTGTAGTGTAATGTATAAGATGAGCTAGGATTAATGTAAAAATAACCTAGTTAGTCAGCTGTTTGTACCTGATCTGTAGTGTAATGTATAAGATGAGCTAGGATTAATGTAAACACAACCTAGTTAGTCAGCTGTTTGTACCCGATCTGTAGTGTAATGTATAAGATGAGCTAGGATTAATGTAAACACAACCTAGTTAGTCAACTGTTTGTACCTGATCTGTAGTGTAATGTATAAGATGAGCTAGGATTAATGTAAACACAACCTAGTTAGTCAACTGTTTGTACCTGATCTGTAGTGTAATGTATAAGATGAGGTAGGATTAATGTAAAAATAACCTAGTTAGTCAGCTGCTTGTACCTGATCTGTAGTGTAATGTATAAGATGAGCTAGGATTAATGTAAACACAACCTAGTTAGTCAACTGTTTGTACCTGATCTGTAGTGTAATGTATAAGATGAGCTAGGATTAAAGTAAAAATAACCTAGTTAGTCAGCTGTTTGTACCTGATCTGTAGTGTAATGTATAAGATGAGCTAGGATTAATGTAAACACAACCTAGTTAGTCAACTGTTTGTACCTGATCTGTAGTGTAATGTATAAGATGAGCTAGGATTAATGTAAAAATAACCTAGTTAGTCAGCTGTTTGTACCTGATCTGTAGTGTAATGTATAAGATGAGCTAGGATTAACGTAAAAATAAACTAGTTAGTCAGCTGTTTGTACCTGATCTGTAGTGTAATGTATAAGATCAGCTAGGATTAATGTAAACACAACCTAGTTAGTCAACTGTTTGTACCTGATCTGTAGTGTAATTTATAAGATGAGCTAGGATTAATGTAAACACAACCTAGTTAGTCAACTGTTTATACCTGATCTGTAGTGTAATGTATAAGATGAGCTAGGATTAAAGTAAAAATAACGTAGTTAGTCAGCTGTTTGCACCTGATCTGTAGTGTAATGTATAAGATGAGCTAGGATTAACGTAAACACAACTTAGTTAGTCAACTGTTTGTACCTGATCTGTAGTGTAATGTATAAGATGAGCTAGGATTAATGTAAAAATAACCTAGTTAGTCAGCTGTTTGTACATGATCTGTAGTGTAATGTATAAGATGAGCAAGGATTAATGTAAACACAACCTAGTTAGTCAGCTGTTTGTACCTGATCTGTAGTGTAATGTATAAGATGAGCTAGGATTAAAGTAAAAATAACCTAGTTAGTCAGCTGTTTGTACCTGATCTGTAGTGTAATGTATAAGATGAGCTAGGATTAATGTAAAAACAACCTAGTAAGTCAGCTGTTTGTACCTGATCTGTAGTGTAATGTATAGGATGAGCTACGATTAAAGTAAAAATAACCTAGTTAGTCAGCTGTTTGTACCTGAGCTGTAGTGTAATGTATCAGATGAGCTAGGATTAACGTAAACACAACCTAGTTAGTCAACTGTTTGTACCTGATCTGTAGTGTAATGTATAAGATGAGCTAGGATTAATGTAAAAATAACCTAGTTAGTCAGCTGTTTGTACCTGATCTGTAGTGTAATGTATAAGATGAGCTAGGATTAATGTAAACACAACCTAGTTAGTCAGCTGTTTGTACCTGATCTGTAGTGTAATGTATAAGGTAAGCTAGGATTAATGTAAACACAACCTAGTTAGTCAACTGTTTGTACCTGATCTGTAGTGTAATGTATAAGATGAGCTAGGATTAATGTAAAAATAACCTAGTTAGTCAGATGTTTGTACCTGATCTGTAGTGTAATGTATAAGATGAGCTAGGATTAATGTAAACACAACCTAGTTAGTCAACTGTTTGTACCTGATCTGTAGTATAATGTATAAGATGAGCTAGGATTAATGTAAAAATAACCTAGTTAGTCAGCTGTTTGTACCCGATCTGTAGTGTAATGTATAAGATGAGCTAGGATTAATGTAAACACAACCTAGTTAGTCAACTGTTTGTACCTGATCTGTAGTGTAATGTATAAGATGAGCTAGGATTAATGTAAAAATAACCTAGTTAGTCAGCTGTTTGTACCTGATCTGTAGTGTAATGTATAAGATGAGCTAGGATTAATGTAAACACAACCTAGTTAGTCAACTGTTTGTACCTGATCTGTAGTGTAATTTATAAGATGAGCTAGGATTAATGTAAACACAACCTAGTTAGTCAACTGTTTGTACCTGATCTGTAGTGTAATGTATAAGATGAGCTAGGATTAAAGTAAAAATAACCTAGTTAGTCAGCTGTTTGTACCTGAGCTGTAGAGTAACGTATAAGATGAGCTAGGATTAACGTAAACACAACCTAGTTAGTCAACTGTTTGTACCTGATGTGTAGTGTAATGTATAAGATGAGCTAGGATTAATGTAAAAATAACCTAGTTATTCAGCTGTTTGTACCTGATCTGTAGTGTAATGTATAAGATGAGCTAGGATTAATGTAAACACAACCTAGTTAGTCAGCTGTTTGTACCTGATCTGTAGTGTAATGTATAAGGTAAGCTAGGATTAATGTAAACACAACATAGTTAGTCAACTGTTTGTACCTGATCTGTAGTGTAATGTATAAGATGAGCTAGGATTAATGTAAAAATAACCTAGTTAGTCAGATGTTTGTACCTGATCTGTAGTGTAATGTATAAGATGAGCTAGGATTAATGTAAACACAACCTAGTTAGTCAACTGTTTGTACCTGATCTGTAGTGTAATGTATAAGATGAGCTAGGATTAATGTAAACACAACCTAGTTAGTCAGCTGTTTGTACCCGATCTGTAGTGTAATGTATAAGATGAGCTAGGATTAATGTAAACACAACCTAGTTAGTCAACTGTTTGTACCTGTTCTGTAGTGTAATGTATAAGATGAGCTAGGATTAATGTAAAAATAAACTAGTTAGTCAGCTGTGTGTACCTGATTTGTAGTGTAATGTATAAGATGAGCTAGGATTAATGTAAACACAACCTAGTTAGTCAACTGTTTGTACCTGATCTGTAGTGTAATGTATAAGATGAGCTAGGATTAATGTAAAAATAACCTAGTTAGTCAGCTGTTTGTACCTGATCTGTAGTGTAATGTATAAGATGAGCTAGGGTTAATGTAAACACAACCTAGTTAGTCAACTGTTTGTACCTGATCTGTAGTGTAATGTATAAGATGAGCTAGGATTAATGTAAACACAACCTAGTTAGTCAACTGTTTGTACCGGATCTGTAGTGTAATGTATAAGATGAGCTAGGATTAATGTAAAAACAACCTAGTTAGTCAGCTGTTTGTACCTGATCTGTAGTGTAATGTATAAGATGAGCTAGGATTAAAGTAAAAATAACCTAGTTAGTCAGCTGTTTGTACCTGATCTGTAGTGTAATGTATAAGATGAGCTAGGATTAATGTAAACACAACCTAGTTAGTCAACTGTTTGTACCTGATCTGTAGTGTAATGTATAAGATGAGCTAGGATTAATGTAAAAACAACCTAGTTAGTCAGCTGTTTGTACATGATCTGTAGTGTAATGTATAAGATGAGCAAGGATTAATGTAAACACAACCTAGTTAGTCAGCTGTTTCTACCTGATCTGTAGTGTAATGTATAAGATGAGCTAGGATTAAAGTAAAAATAACCTAGTTAGTCAGCTGTTTGTACCTGATCTGTAGTGTAATGTATAAGATGAGCTAGGATTAACGTAAAAATAACCTAGTTAGTCAGCTGTTTGTACCTGATCTGTAGTGTAATGTATAAGATCAGCTAGGATTAATGTAAACACAACCTAGTTAGTCAACTGTATGTACCTGATCTGTAGTGTAATTTATAAGATGAGCTAGGATTAATGTAAACACAACCTAGTTAGTCAACTGCTTATACCTGATCTGTAGTGTAATGTATAAGATGAGCTAGGATTAAAGTAAAAATAACGTAGTTAGTCAGCTGTTTGTACCTGATCTGTAGTGTAATGTATAAGATGAGCTAGGATTAACGTAAACACAACCTAGTTAGTCAACTGTTTGTACCTGATCTGTAGTGTAATGTATAAGATGAGCTAGGATTAATGTAAAAATAACCTAGTTAGTCAGCTGTTTGTACCTGATCTGTAGTGTAATGTATAAGATGAGCTAGGGTTAATGTAAACACAACCTAGTTAGTCAACTGTTTGTACCTGATCTGTAGTGTAATGTATAAGATGAGCTAGGATTAATGTAAACACAACCTGGTTAGTCCACTGTTTGTACCTGATCTGTAGTGTAATGTATAAGATGAGCTAGGATTAATGTAAACACAACCTAGTTAGTCAGCTGTTTGTACCTGATCTGTAGTGTAATGTATAAGATGAGCTAGGATTAAAGTAAAAATAACCTAGTTAGTCAGCTGTTTGTACCTGATCTGTAGTGTAATGTATAAGATGAGCTAGGATTAATGTAAACACAACCTAGTTAGTCAACTGTTTGTACCTGATCTGTAGTGTAATGTATAAGATGAGCTAGGATTAATGTAAAAACAACCTAGTTAGTCAGCTGTTTGTACCTGATCTGTAGTGTAACGTATAAGATGAGCTAGGATTAAAGTAAAAATAACCTAGTTAGTCAGCTGTTTGTACCTGATCTGTAGTGTAATGTATAAGATGAGCTAGGATTAATGTAAACACAACCTAGTTAGTCAACTGTTTGTACCTGATCTGTAGTGTAATGTATAAGTTGAGCTAGGATTAATGTAAACACAACCTAGTTAGTCAGCTGTTTGTACATGATCTGTAGTGTAATGTATAAGATGAGCAAGGATTAATGTAAACACAACCTAGTTAGTCAGCTGTTTGTACCTGATCTGTAGTGTAATGTATAAGATGAGCTAGGATTAAAGTAAAAATAACCTAGTTAGTCAGCTGTTTGTACCTGATCTGTAGTGTAATGTATAAGATGAGCTAGGATTAATGTAAAAACAACCTAGTTAGTCAGCTGTTTGTACCTGATCTGTAGTGTAATGTATAAGATGAGCTAGGATTAATGTAAACACAACCTAGTTAGTCAACTGTTTGTACCTGATCTGTAGTGTAATGTATAAGTTGAGCTAGGATTAATGTAAACACAACCTAGTTAGTCAACTGTTTGTACCTGATCTGTAGTGTAATGTATAAGATGAGCTAGGATTAATGTAAAAATAACCTAGTTAGTCAGCTGTTTGTACCTGATCTGTAGTGTAATGTATAAGATGAGCTAGGATTAATGTAAACACAACCTAGTTAGTCAACTGTTTGTACCTGATCTGTAGTGTAATTTATAATATGAGCTAGGATTAATGTAAACACAACCTAGTTAGTCAGCTGTTTGTACCTGATCTGTAGTGTAATGTATAAGATGAGCTAGGATTAATGTAAACACAACCTAGTTAGTCAACTGTTTGTAGCTGATCTGTAGTGTAATGTATAAGTTGAGCTAGGATTAATGTAAACACAACCTAGTTAGTCAACTGTTTGTACCTGATCTGTAGTGTAATGTATAAGATGAGCTAGGATTAATGTAAAAATAACCTAGTTAGTCAGATGTTTGTACCTGATCTGTAGTGTAATGTATAAGATGAGCTAGGATTAATGTAAACACAACCTAGTTAGTCAACTCTTTGTACCTGATCTGTAGTATAATGTATAAGATGAGCTAGGATTAATGTAAAAATAACCTAGTTAGTCAGCTGTTTGTACCCGATCTGTAGTGTAATGTATAAGATGAGCTAGGATTAATTGTAAACACAACCTAGTTAGTCAACTGTTTGTACCTGATCTGTAGTGTAATGTATAAGATGAGCTAGGATTAATGTAAAAATAACCTAGTTAGTCAGCTGTTTGTACCTGATCTGTAGTGTAATGTATAAGATGAGCTAGGATTAATGTAAAAATAACCTAGTTAGTCAGCTGTTTGTACCTGATCTGTAGTGTAATGTATAAGATGAGCTAGGATTAATGTAAACACAACCTAGTTAGTCAACTGTTTGTACCTGATCTGTAGTGTAATTTATAATATGAGCTAGGATTAATGTAAACACAACCTAGTTAGTCAACTGTTTGTACCTGATCTGTAGTGTAATGTATAAGATGAGCTAGGATTAAAGTAAAAATAACCTAGTTAGTCAGCTGTTTGTACCTGAGCTGTAGTGTAATGTATAAAATGAGCTAGGATTAACGTAAACACAACCTAGTTAGTCAACTGTTTGTACCTGATCTGTAGTGTAATGTATAAGATGAGCTAGGATTAATGTAAAAATAACCTAGTTAGTCAGCTGTTTGTACCTGATCTGTAGTGTAATGTATAAGATGAGCTAGGATTAATGTAAACACAACCTAGTTAGTCAGCTGTTTGTACCTGATCTGTAGTGTAATGTATAAGGTAAGCTAGGATTAATGTAAACACAACCTAGTTAGTCAACTGTTTGTACCTGATCTGTAGTGTAATGTATAAGATGAGCTAGGATTAATGTAAACACAACCTAGTTAGTCAACTGTTTGTACCTGATCTGTAGTGTAATGTATAAGATGAGCTAGGATTAATGTAAAAATAACCTAGTTAGTCAGCTGTTTGTACCTGATCTGTAGTGTAATGTATAAGATGAGCTAGGATTAATGTAAACACAACCTAGTTAGTCAGCTGTTTGTACCCGATCTGTAGTGTAATGTATAAGATGAGCTAGGATTAATGTAAACACAACCTAGTTAGTCAACTGTTTGTACCTGATCTGTAGTGTAATGTATAAGCTGAGCTAGGATTAATGTAAACACAACCTAGTTAGTCAACTGTTTGTACCTGATCTGTAGTGTAATGTATAAGATGAGCTAGGATTAATGTAAAAATAACCTAGTTAGTCAGCTGTTTGTACCTGATCTGTAGTGTAATGTATAAGATGAGCTAGGATTGATGTAAACACAACCTAGTTAGTCAACTGTTTGTACCTGATCTGTAGTGTAATGTATAAGATGAGCTAGGATTAAAGTAAAAATAACCTAGTTAGTCAGCTGTTTGTACCTGATCTGTAGTGTAATGTATAAGATGAGCTAGGATTAATGTAAACACAACCTAGTTAGTCAACTGTTTGTACCTGATCTGTAGTGTAATGTATAAGATGAGCTAGGATTAATGTAAAAATAACCTAGTTAGTCAGCTGTTTGTACCTGATCTGTAGTGTAATGTATAAGATCAGCTAGGATTAATGTAAACACAACCTAGTTAGTCAACTGTTTGTACCTGATCTGTAGTGTAATTTATAAGATGAGCTAGGATTAATGTAAACACAACCTAGTTAGTCAACTGTTTATACCTGATCTGTAGTGTAATGTATAAGATGAGCTAGGATTAAAGTAAAAATAACGTAGTTAGTCAGCTGTTTGTACCTGATCTGTAGTGTAATGTATAAGATGAGCTAGGATTAACGTAAACACAACCTAGTTAGTCAACTGTTTGTACCTGATCTGTAGTGTAATGTATAAGATGAGCTAGGATTAATGTAAAAATAACCTAGTTAGTCAGCTGTTTGTACATGATCTGTAGTGTAATGTATAAGATGAGCAAGGATTAATGTAAACACAACCTAGTTAGTCAGCTGTTTGTACCTGATCTGTAGTGTAATGTATAAGATGAGCTAGGATTAAAGTAAAAATAACCTAGTTAGTCAGCTGTTTGTACCTGATCTGTAGTGTAATGTATAAGATGAGCTAGGATTAATGTAAAAACAACCTAGTAAGTCAGCTGTTTGTACCTGATCTGTAGTGTAATGTATAGGATGAGCTAGGATTAAAGTAAAAATAACCTAGTTAGTCAGCTGTTTGTACCTGAGCTGTAGTGTAATGTATAAGATGAGCTAGGATTAACGTAAACACAACCTAGTTAGTCAACTGTTTGTACCTGATCTGTAGTGTAATGTATAAGATGAGCTAGGATTAATTTAAAAATAACCTAGTTAGTCAGCTGTTTGTACCTGATCTGTAGTGTAATGTATAAGATGAGCTAGGATTAATGTAAACACAACCTAGTTAGTCATCTGTTTGTACCTGATCTGTAGTATAATGTATAAGATGAGCTAGGATTAATGTAAAAATAACCTAGTTAGTCAGCTGTTTGTACCTGATCTGTAGTGTAATGTATAAGATGAGCTAGGATTAATGTAAACACAACCTAGTTAGTCAACTGTTTGTACCTGATCTGTAGTGTAATGTATAAGATGAGCTAGGATTAATGTAAAAATAACCTAGTTAGTCAGCTGTTTGTACCTGATCTGTAGTGTAATGTATAAGATGAGCTAGGATTAATGTAAACACAACCTAGTTAGTCAGCTGTTTGTACCCGATCTGTAGTGTAATGTATAAGATGAGCTAGGATTAATGTAAACACAACCTAGTTAGTCAACTGTTTGTACCTGATCTGTAGTGTAATGTATAAGATGAGCTAGGATTAATGTAAACACAACCTAGTTAGTCAACTGTTTGTACCTGATCTGTAGTGTAATGTATAAGATGAGGTAGGATTAATGTAAAAATAACCTAGTTAGTCAGCTGCTTGTACCTGATCTGTAGTGTAATGTATAAGATGAGCTAGGATTAATGTAAACACAACCTAGTTAGTCAACTGTTTGTACCTGATCTGTAGTGTAATGTATAAGATGAGCTAGGATTAAAGTAAAAATAACCTAGTTAGTCAGCTGTTTGTACCTGATCTGTAGTGTAATGTATAAGATGAGCTAGGATTAATGTAAACACAACCTAGTTAGTCAACTGTTTGTACCTGATCTGTAGTGTAATGTATAAGATGAGCTAGGATTAATGTAAAAATAACCTAGTTAGTCAGCTGTTTGTACCTGATCTGTAGTGTAATGTATAAGATGAGCTAGGATTAACGTAAAAATAACCTAGTTAGTCAGCTGTTTGTACCTGATCTGTAGTGTAATGTATAAGATCAGCTAGGATTAATGTAAACACAACCTAGTTAGTCAACTGTTTGTACCTGATCTGTAGTGTAATTTATAAGATGAGCTAGGATTAATGTAAACACAACCTAGTTAGTCAACTGTTTATACCTGATCTGTAGTGTAATGTATAAGATGAGCTAGGATTAAAGTAAAAATAACGTAGTTAGTCAGCTGTTTGTACCTGATCTGTAGTGTAATGTATAAGATGAGCTAGGATTAACGTAAACACAACTTAGTTAGTCAACTGTTTGTACCTGATCTGTAGTGTAATGTATAAGATGAGCTAGGATTAATGTAAAAATAACCTAGTTAGTCAGCTGTTTGTACATGATCTGTAGTGTAATGTATAAGATGAGCAAGGATTAATGTAAACACAACCTAGTTAGTCAGCTGTTTGTACCTGATCTGTAGTGTAATGTATAAGATGAGCTAGGATTAAAGTAAAAATAACCTAGTTAGTCAGCTGTTTGTACCTGATCTGTAGTGTAATGTATAAGATGAGCTAGGATTAATGTAAAAACAACCTAGTAAGTCAGCTGTTTGTACCTGATCTGTAGTGTAATGTATAGGATGAGCTACGATTAAAGTAAAAATAACCTAGTTAGTCAGCTGTTTGTACCTGAGCTGTAGTGTAATGTATAAGATGAGCTAGGATTAACGTAAACACAACCTAGTTAGTCAACTGTTTGTACCTGATCTGTAGTGTAATGTATAAGATGAGCTAGGATTAATGTAAAAATAACCTAGTTAGTCAGCTGTTTGTACCTGATCTGTAGTGTAATGTATAAGATGAGCTAGGATTAATGTAAACACAACCTAGTTAGTCAGCTGTTTGTACCTGATCTGTAGTGTAATGTATAAGGTAAGCTAGGATTAATGTAAACACAACCTAGTTAGTCAACTGTTTGTACCTGATCTGTAGTGTAATGTATAAGATGAGCTAGGATTAATGTAAAAATAACCTAGTTAGTCAGATGTTTGTACCTGATCTGTAGTGTAATGTATAAGATGAGCTAGGATTAATGTAAACACAACCTAGTTAGTCAACTGTTTGTACCTGATCTGTAGTATAATGTATAAGATGAGCTAGGATTAATGTAAAAATAACCTAGTTAGTCAGCTGTTTGTACCCGATCTGTAGTGTAATGTATAAGATGAGCTAGGATTAATGTAAACACAACCTAGTTAGTCAACTGTTTGTACCTGATCTGTAGTGTAATGTATAAGATGAGCTAGGATTAATGTAAAAATAACCTAGTTAGTCAGCTGTTTGTACCTGATCTGTAGTGTAATGTATAAGATGAGCTAGGATTAATGTAAACACAACCTAGTTAGTCAACTGTTTGTACCTGATCTGTAGTGTAATTTATAAGATGAGCTAGGATTAATGTAAACACAACCTAGTTAGTCAACTGTTTGTACCTGATCTGTAGTGTAATGTATAAGATGAGCTAGGATTAAAGTAAAAATAACCTAGTTAGTCAGCTGTTTGTACCTGAGCTGTAGAGTAACGTATAAGATGAGCTAGGATTAACGTAAACACAACCTAGTTAGTCAACTGTTTGTACCTGATGTGTAGTGTAATGTATAAGATGAGCTAGGATTAATGTAAAAATAACCTAGTTATTCAGCTGTTTGTACCTGATCTGTAGTGTAATGTATAAGATGAGCTAGGATTAATGTAAACACAACCTAGTTAGTCAGCTGTTTGTACCTGATCTGTAGTGTAATGTATAAGGTAAGCTAGGATTAATGTAAACACAACATAGTTAGTCAACTGTTTGTACCTGATCTGTAGTGTAATGTATAAGATGAGCTAGGATTAATGTAAAAATAACCTAGTTAGTCAGATGTTTGTACCTGATCTGTAGTGTAATGTATAAGATGAGCTAGGATTAATGTAAACACAACCTAGTTAGTCAACTGTTTGTACCTGATCTGTAGTGTAATGTATAAGATGAGCTAGGATTAATGTAAACACAACCTAGTTAGTCAGCTGTTTGTACCCGATCTGTAGTGTAATGTATAAGATGAGCTAGGATTAATGTAAACACAACCTAGTTAGTCAACTGTTTGTACCTGTTCTGTAGTGTAATGTATAAGATGAGCTAGGATTAATGTAAAAATAACCTAGTTAGTCAGCTGTTTGTACCTGATTTGTAGTGTAATGTATAAGATGAGCTAGGATTAATGTAAACACAACCTAGTTAGTCAACTGTTTGTACCTGATCTGTAGTGTAATGTATAAGATGAGCTAGGATTAATGTAAAAATAACCTAGTTAGTCAGCTGTTTGTACCTGATCTGTAGTGTAATGTATAAGATGAGCTAGGGTTAATGTAAACACAACCTAGTTAGTCAACTGTTTGTACCTGATCTGTAGTGTAATGTATAAGATGAGCTAGGATTAATGTAAACACAACCTAGTTAGTCAACTGTTTGTACCGGATCTGTAGTGTAATGTATAAGATGAGCTAGGATTAATGTAAAAACAACCTAGTTAGTCAACTGTTTGTACCTGTTCTGTAGTGTAATGTATAAGATGAGCTAGGATTAATGTAAAAATAACCTAGTTAGTCAGCTGTTTGTACCTGATTTGTAGTGTAATGTATAAGATGAGCTAGGATTAATGTAAACGCAACCTAGTTAGTCAACTGTTTGTACCTGATCTGTAGTATAATGTATAAGATGAGCTAGGATTAATGTAAAAATAACCTAGTTAGTCAGCTGTTTGTACCTGATCTGTAGTGTAATTTATAAGATGAGCTAGGATTAATGTAAACACAACCTAGTTAGTCAACTGTTTGTACCTGATCTGTAGTGTAATGTATAAGATGAGCTAGGATTAATGTAAACACAACCTAGTTAGTCAACTGTTTGTACCGGATCTGTAGTGTAATGTATAAGATGAGCTAGGATTAATGTAAAAACAACCTAGTTAGTCAGCTGTTTGTACCTGATCTGTAGTGTAATGTATAAGATGAGCTATGATTAAAGTAAAAATAACCTAGTTAGTCAGCTGTTTGTACCTGATCTGTAGTGTAATGTATAAGATGAGCTAGGATTAACGTAAACACAACTTAGTTAGTCAACTGTTTGTACCTGATCTGTAGTGTAATGTATAAGATGAGCTAGGATTAATGTAAAAATAACCTAGTTAGTCAGCTGTTTGTACATGATCTGTAGTGTAATGTATAAGATGAGCAAGGATTAATGTAAACACAACCTAGTTAGTCAGCTGTTTGTACCTGATCTGTAGTGTAATGTATAAGATGAGCTAGGATTAAAGTAAAAATAACCTAGTTAGTCAGCTGTTTGTACCTGATCTGTAGTGTAATGTATAAGATGAGCTAGGATTAATGTAAAAACAACCTAGTAAGTCAGCTGTTTGTACCTGATCTGTAGTGTAATGTATAGGATGAGCTACGATTAAAGTAAAAATAACCTAGTTAGTCAGCTGTTTGTACCTGAGCTGTAGTGTAATGTATAAGATGAGCTAGGATTAACGTAAACACAACCTAGTTAGTCAACTGTTTGTACCTGATCTGTAGTGTAATGTATAAGATGAGCTAGGATTAATGTAAAAATAACCTAGTTAGTCAGCTGTTTGTACCTGATCTGTAGTGTAATGTATAGGATGAGCTAGGATTAATGTAAACACAACCTAGTTAGTCAGCTGTTTGTACCTGATCTGTAGTGTAATGTATAAGGTAAGCTAGGATTAATGTAAACACAACCTAGTTAGTCAACTGTTTGTACCTGATCTGTAGTGTAATGTATAAGATGAGCTAGGATTAATGTAAAAATAACCTAGTTAGTCAGATGTTTGTACCTGATCTGTAGTGTAATGTATAAGATGAGCTAGGATTAATGTAAACACAACCTAGTTAGTCAACTGTTTGTACCTGATCTGTAGTATAATGTATAAGATGAGCTAGGATTAATGTAAAAATAACCTAGTTAGTCAGCTGTTTGTACCCGATCTGTAGTGTAATGTATAAGATGAGCTAGGATTAATGTAAACACAACCTAGTTAGTCAACTGTTTGTACCTGATCTGTAGTGTAATGTATAAGATGAGCTAGGATTAATGTAAAAATAACCTAGTTAGTCAGCTGTTTGTACCTGATCTGTAGTGTAATGTATAAGATGAGCTAGGATTAATGTAAACACAACCTAGTTAGTCAACTGTTTGTACCTGATCTGTAGTGTAATTTATAAGATGAGCTAGGATTAATGTAAACACAACCTAGTTAGTCAACTGTTTGTACCTGATCTGTAGTGTAATGTATAAGATGAGCTAGGATTAAAGTAAAAATAACCTAGTTAGTCAGCTGTTTGTACCTGAGCTGTAGAGTAACGTATAAGATGAGCTAGGATTAACGTAAACACAACCTAGTTAGTCAACTGTTTGTACCTGATGTGTAGTGTAATGTATAAAATGAGCTAGGATTAATGTAAAAATAACCTAGTTATTCAGCTGTTTGTACCTGATCTGTAGTGTAATGTATAAGATGAGCTAGGATTAATGTAAACACAACCTAGTTAGTCAGCTGTTTGTACCTGATCTGTAGTGTAATGTATAAGGTAAGCTAGGATTAATGTAAACACAACATAGTTAGTCAACTGTTTGTACCTGATCTGTAGTGTAATGTATAAGATGAGCTAGGATTAATGTAAAAATAACCTAGTTAGTCAGATGTTTGTACCTGATCTGTAGTGTAATGTATAAGATGAGCTAGGATTAATGTAAACACAACCTAGTTAGTCAACTGTTTGTACCTGATCTGTAGTGTAATGTATAAGATGAGCTAGGATTAATGTAAACACAACCTAGTTAGTCAGCTGTTTGTACCCGATCTGTAGTGTAATGTATAAGATGAGCTAGGATTAATGTAAACACAACCTAGTTAGTCAACTGTTTGTACCTGTTCTGTAGTGTAATGTATAAGATGAGCTAGGATTAATGTAAAAATAACCTAGTTAGTCAGCTGTTTGTACCTGATTTGTAGTGTAATGTATAAGATGAGCTAGGATTAATGTAAACACAACCTAGTTAGTCAACTGTTTGTACCTGATCTGTAGTGTAATGTATAAGATGAGCTAGGATTAATGTAAAAATAACCTAGTTAGTCAGCTGTTTGTACCTGATCTGTAGTGTAATGTATAAGATGAGCTAGGGTTAATGTAAACACAACCTAGTTAGTCAACTGTTTGTACCTGATCTGTAGTGTAATGTATAAGATGAGCTAGGATTAATGTAAACACAACCTAGTTAGTCAACTGTTTGTACCGGATCTGTAGTGTAATGTATAAGATGAGCTAGGATTAATGTAAAAACAACCTAGTTAGTCAGCTGTTTGTACCTGATCTGTAGTGTAATGTATAAGATGAGCTATGATTAAAGTAAAAATAACCTAGTTAGTCAGCTGTTTGTACCTGATCTGTAGTGTAATGTATAAGATGAGCTAGGATTAATGTAAACACAACCTAGTTAGTCAACTGTTTGTACCTGATCTGTAGTGTAATGTATAAGATGAGCTAGGATTAATGTAAAAACAACCTAGTTAGTCAGCTGTTTGTACATGATCTGTAGTGTAATGTATAAGATGAGCAAGGATTAATGTAAACACAACCTAGTTAGTCAGCTGTTTCTACCTGATCTGTAGTGTAATGTATAAGATGAGCTAGGATTAAAGTAAAAATAACCTAGTTAGTCAGCTGTTTGTACCTGATCTGTAGTGTAATGTATAAGATGAGCTAGGATTAATGTAAAAACAACCTAGTAAGTCAGCTGTTTGTACCTGATCTGTAGTGTAATGTATAGGATGAGCTACGATTAAAGTAAAAATAACCTAGTTAGTCAGCTGTTTGTACCTGAGCTGTAGTGTAATGTATAAGATGAGCTAGGATTAACGTAAACACAACATAGTTAGTCAACTGTTTGTACCTGATCTGTAGTGTAATGTATAAGATGAGCTAGGATTAATGTAAAAATAACCTAGTTAGTCAGCTGTTTGTACCTGATCTGTAGTGTAATGTATAAGATGAGCTAGGATTAATGTAAACACAACCTAGTTAGTCAGATGTTTGTACCTGATCTGTAGTGTAATGTATAAGGTAAGCTAGGATTAATGTAAACACAACCTAGTTAGTCAACTGTTTGTACCTGATCTGTAGTGTAATGTATAAGATGAGCTAGGATTAATGTAAAAATAACCTAGTTAGTCAGATGTTTGTACCTGATCTGTAGTGTAATGTATAAGATGAGCTAGGATTAATGTAAACACAACCTAGTTAGTCAACTGTTTGTACCTGATCTGTAGTATAATGTATAAGATGAGCTAGGATTAATGTAAAAATAACCTAGTTAGTCAGCTGTTTGTACCCGATCTGTAGTGTAATGTATAAGATGAGCTAGGATTAATGTAAACACAACCTAGTTAGTCAACTGTTTGTACCTGATCTGTAGTGTAATGTATAAGATGAGCTAGGATTAATGTAAAAATAACCTAGTTAGTCAGCTGTTTGTACCTGATCTGTAGTGTAATGTATAAGATGAGCTAGGATTAATGTAAACGCAACCTAGTTAGTCAACTGTTTGTACCTGATCTGTAGTATAATGTATAAGATGAGCTAGGATTAATGTAAAAATAACCTAGTTAGTCAGCTGTTTGTACCTGATCTGTAGTGTAATTTATAAGATGAGCTAGGATTAATGTAAACACAACCTAGTTAGTCAACTGTTTGTACCTGATCTGTAGTGTAATGTATAAGATGAGCTAGGATTAAAGTAAAAATAACCTAGTTAGTCAGCTGTTTGTACCTGAGCTGTAGAGTAGCGTATAAGATGAGCTAGGATTAACGTAAACACAACCTAGTTAGTCAACTGTTTGTACCTGATGTGTAGTGTAATGTATAAGATGAGCTAGGATTAATGTAAAAATAACCTAGTTATTCAGCTGTTTGTACCTGATCTGTAGTGTAATGTATAAGATGAGCTAGGATTAATGTAAACACAACCTAGTTAGTCAGCTGTTTGTACCTGATCTGTAGTGTAATGTATAAGGTAAGCTAGGATTAATGTAAACACAACCTAGTTAGTCAACTGTTTGTACCTGATCTGTAGTGTAATGTATAAGATGAGCTAGGATTAATGTAAAAATAACCTAGTTAGTCAGATGTTTGTACCTGATCTGTAGTGTAATGTATAAGATGAGCTAGGATTAATGTAAACACAACCTAGTTAGTCAACTGTTTGTACCTGATCTGTAGTGTAATGTATAAGATGAGCTAGGATTAATGTAAACACAACCTAGTTAGTCAGCTGTTTGTACCCGATCTGTAGTGTAATGTATAAGATGAGCTAGGATTAATGTAAACACAACCTAGTTAGTCAACTGTTTGTACCTGTTCTGTAGTGTAATGTATAAGATGAGCTAGGATTAATGTAAAAATAACCTAGTTAGTCAGCTGTTTGTACCTGATCTGTAGTGTAATGTATAAAATGAGCTAGGATTAATGTAAACACAACCTAGTTAGTCAACTGTTTGTACCTGATCTGTAGTGTAATGTATAAGATGAGCTAGGATTAATGTAAAAATAACCTAGTTAGTCAGCTGTTTGTACCTGATCTGTAGTGTAATGTATAAGATGAGCTAGGGTTAATGTAAACACAACCTAGTTAGTCAACTGTTTGTACCTGATCTGTAGTGTAATGTATAAGATGAGCTAGGATTAATGTAAACACAACCTAGTTAGTCAACTGTTTGTACCTGATCTGTAGTGTAATGTATAAGATGAGCTAGGATTAATGTAAACACAACCTAGTTAGTCAACTGTTTGTACCGGATCTGTAGTGTAATGTATAAGATGAGCTAGGATTAATGTAAAAACAACCTAGTTAGTCAGCTGTTTGTACCTGATCTGTAGTGTAATGTATAAGATGAGCTAGGATTAAAGTAAAAATAACCTAGTTAGTCAGCTGTTTGTACCTGATCTGTAGTGTAATGTATAAGATGAGCTAGGATTAATGTAAACACAACCTAGTTAGTCAACTGTTTGTACCTGATCTGTAGTGTAATGTATAAGATGAGCTAGGATTAATGTAAAAACAACCTAGTTAGTCAGCTGTTTGTACCTGATCTGTAGTGTAATGTATAAGATGAGCTAGGATTAAAGTAAAAATAACCTAGTTAGTCAACTGTTTGTACCTGATCTGTAGTGTAATTTATAAGATGAGCTAGGATTAATGTAAACACAACCTAGTTAGTCAACTGTTTGTACCTGATCTGTAGTGTAATGTATAAGATGAGCTAGGATTAATGTAAAAACAACCTAGTTAGTCAGCTGTTTGTACCTGATCTGTAGTGTAATGTATAAGATGAGCTAGGATTAATGTAAACACAACCTAGTTAGTCAACTGTTTGTACCTGATCTGTAGTGTAATGTATAAGTTGAGCTAGGATTAATGTAAACACAACCTAGTTAGTCAGCTGTTTGTACATGATCTGTAGTGTAATGTATAAGATGAGCTAGGATTAATGTAAACACAACCTAGTTAGTCAACTGTTTGTACCTGATCTGTAGTGTAACGTATAAGATGAGCTAGGATTAATGTAAAAACAACCTAGTTAGTCAACTGTTTGTACCTGATCTGTAGTGTAATGTATAAGATGAGCTAGGATTAAAGTAAAAATAACCTAGTTAGTCAGCTGTTTGTACCTGATCTGTAGTGTAATGTATAAGATGAGCTAGGATTAATGTAAACACAACCTAGTTAGTCAACTGTTTGTACCTGATCTGTAGTGTTATGTATAAGATGAGCTAGGATTAAAGTAAAAATAACCTAGTTAGTCAGCTGTTTGTACCTGATCTGTAGTGTAATGTATAAGATGAGCTAGGATTAATGTAAACACAACATAGTTAGTCAACTGTTTGTACCTGATCTGTAGTGTAGTGTATAAGATGAGCTAGGATTAATGTAAAAACAACCTAGTTAGTCAACTGTTTGTACCTGATCTGTTATATAATGTATAAGATGAGCTAGGATTAATGTAAACACAACCTAGTTAGTCAGCTGTTTGTACATGATCTGTAGTGTAATGTATAAGATGAGCTAGGATTAATGTAAACACAACCTAGTTAGTCAGCTGTTTGTACCTGATCTGTTATATAATGTATAAGATGAGCTAGGATTAATGTAAACACAACCTAGTTAGTCAACTGTTTGTACCTGATCTGTAGTGTAATGTATAAGATGAGCTAGGATTAATGTAAACACAACCTAGTTAGTCAACTGTTTGTACCTGATCTGTAGTGTAATGTATAAGATGAGCTAGGATTAATGTAAAAATAATCTAGTTAGTCAGCTGTTTGTACCTGATCTGTAGTGTAATGTATAAGATGAGCTAGGATTAATGTAAACACAACCTAGTTAGTCAACTGTTTGTACCCGATCTGTAGTGTAATGTATAAGATGAGCTAGGATTAAAGTAAAAATAACCTAGTTAGTCAGCTGTTTGTACCTGATCTGTAGTGTAATGTATAATATGAGCTAGGATTAATGTAAACACAACCTAGTTAGTCAACTGTTTGTACCTGATCTGTAGTGTAATGTATAAGATGAGCTAGGATTAATGTAAAAATAACCTAGTTAGTCAGCTGTTTGTACCAGATCTGTAGTGTAATGTATAAGATGAGCTAGGATTAACGTAAAAATAACCTAGTTAGTCAGCTGTTTGTACCTGATCTGTAGTGTAATGTATAAGATGAGCTAGGATTAATGTAAACACAACCTAGTTAGTCAACTGTTTGTACCTGATCTGTTATATAATGTATAAGATGAGCTAGGATTAATGTAAACACAACCTAGTTAGTCAGCTGTTTGTACATGATCTGTAGTGTAATGTATAAGATGAGCTAGGATTAATGTAAACACAACCTAGTTAGTCAACTGTTTGTACCTGATCTGTAGTGTAATGTATAAGATGAGCTAGGATTAAAGTAAAAATAACCTAGTTAGTCAGCTGTTTTTACCTGATCTGTAGTGTAATGTATAAGATGAGCTAGGATTAATGTAAACACAACCTAGTTAGTCAACTGTTTGTACCTGATCTGTAGTGTAGTGTATAAGATGAGCTAGGATTAATGTAAAAACAACCTAGTTAGTCAACTGTTTGTACCTGATCTGTTATATAATGTATAAGATGAGCTAGGATTAATGTAAACACAACCTAGTTAGTCAGCTGTTTGTACATGATCTGTAGTGTAATGTATAAGATGAGCTAGGATTAATGTAAACACAACCTAGTTAGTCAGCTGTTTGTACCTGATCTGTTATATAATGTATAAGATGAGCTAGGATTAATGTAAACACAACCTAGTTAGTCAACTGTTTGTACCTGATCTGTAGTGTAATGTATAAGATGAGCTAGGATTAATGTAAACACAACTTAGTTAGTCAACTGTTTGTACCTGATCTGTAGTGTAATGTATAAGATGAGCTAGGATTAATGTAAAAACAACCTAGTTCGTCAGCTGTTTGTACCTGATCTGTAGTGTAATGTATAAGATGAGCTAGGATTAAAGTAAAAATAACCTAGTTAGTCAGCTGTTTGTACCTGATCTGTAGTGTAATATATAAGATGAGCTAGGATTAATGTAAAAACAACCTAGTTAGTCAACTGTTTGTACCTGGTCTGTAGTGTAATGTATAAGATGAGCTAGGATTAATGTAAAAATAACCTAGTTAGTCAGCTGTTTGTACCTGATCTGTAGTGTAATGTATAAGATGAGCTAGGATTAATGTAAACACAACCTAGTTAGTCAACTGTTTGTACCTGATCTGTAGTGTAATGTATAAGATGAGCTAGGATTAATGTAAAAATAATCTAGTTAGTCAGCTGTTTGTACCTGATCTGTAGTGTAATGTATAAGATGAGCTAGGATTAATGTAAACACAACCTAGTTAGTCAACTGTTTGTACCCGATCTGTAGTGTAATGTATAAGATGATCTAGGATTAAAGTAAAAATAACCTAGTTAGTCAGCTGTTTGTACCTGATCTGTAGTGTAATGTATAATATGAGCTAGGATTAATGTAAACACAACCTAGTTAGTCAACTGTTTGTACCTGATCTGTAGTGTAATGTATAAGATGAGCTAGGATTAATGTAAAAATAACCTAGTTAGTCAGCTGTTTGTACCAGATCTGTAGTGTAATGTATAAGATGAGTTAGGATTAACGTAAAAATAACCTAGTTAGTCAGCTGTTTGTACCTGATCTGTAGTGTAATGTATAAGATGAGCTAGGATTAATGTAAACACAACCTAGTTAGTCAACTGTTTGTACCTGATCTGTAGTGTAATTTATAAGATGAGCTAGGATTAATGTAAACACAACCTAGTTAGTCAACTGTTTGTACCTGATCTGTAGTGTAATGTATAAGATGAGCTAGGATTAAAGTAAAAATAACCTAGTTAGTCAGCTGTTTGTACCTGATCTGTAGTGTAATGTATAAGATGAGCTAGGATTAATGTAAACACAACCTAGTTAGTCAACTGTTTGTACCTGATCTGTAGTGTAATGTATAAGATGAGCTAGGATTAATGTAAAAATAACCTAGTTAGTCAGCTGTTTGTACCTGATCTGTAGTGTAATGTATAAGATGAGCTAGGGTTAATGTAAACACAACCTAGTTAGTCAACTGTTTGTACCTGATCTGTAGTGTAATGTATAAGATGAGCTATGATTAATGTAAACACAACCTAGTTAGTCAACTGTTTGTACCTGATCTGTAGTGTAATGTATAAGATGAGCTAGGATTAATGTAAACACAACCTAGTTAGTCAACTGTTTGTACCTGATCTGTAGTGTAATGTATAAGATGAGCTAGGATTAATGTAAAAACAACCTAGTTAGTCAGCTGTTTGTACCTGATCTGTAGTGTAATGTATAAGATGAGCTAGGATTAATGTAAAAATAACCTAGTTAGTCAGCTGTTTGTACCCGATCTGTAGTGTAATGTATAAGATGAGCTAGGATTAATGTAAACACAACCTAGTTAGTCAACTGTTTGTACCTGATCTGTAGTGTAATGTATAAGATGAGCTAGGATTAATGTAAAAATAACCTAGTTAGTCAGCTGTTTGTACCTGATCTGTACTGTAATGTATTAGATGAGCTAGGATTAATGTAAACACAACCTAGTTAGTCAACTGTTTGTACCTGATCTGTAGTGTAATGTATAAGATGAGCTAGGATTAATGTAAAAACAACCTAGTTAGTCAGCTGTTTGTACCTGATCTGTAGTGTAACGTATAAGATGAGCTAGGATTAAAGTAAAAATAACCTAGTTAGTCAGCTATTTGTACCTGATCTGTAGTGTAATGTATAAGATGAGCTAGGATTAATGTAAACACAACCTAGTTAGTCAACTGTTTGTACCTGATCTGTAGTGTAATGTATAAGATGAGCTAGGATTAATGTAAACACAACCTAGTTAGTCAGCTGTTTGTACATGATCTGTAGTGTAATGTATAAGATGAGCTAGGATTAATGTAAACACAACCTAGTTAGTCAGCTGTTTGTACCTGATCTGTAGTGTAATGTATAAGGTAAGCTAGGATTAATGTAACCACAACCTAGTTAGTCAACTGTTTGTACCTGATCTGTAGTGTAATGTATAAGATGAGCTAGGATTAATGTAAAAATAACCTAGTTAGTCAGATGTTTGTACCTGATCTGTAGTGTAATGTATAAGATGAGCTAGGATTAATGTAAACACAACCTAGTTAGTCAACTGTTTGTACCTGATCTGTAGTGTAATGTATAAGATGAGCTAGGATTAATGTAAAAATAACCTAGTTAGTCAGCTGTTTGTACCCGATCTGTAGTGTAATGTATAAGATGAGCTAGGATTAATGTAAACACAACCTAGTTAGTCAACTGTTTGTACCTGATCTGTAGTGTAATGTATAAGATGAGCTAGGATTAATGTAAAAATAACCTAGTTAGTCAGCTGTTTGTACCTGATCTGTAGTGTAATGTATAAGATGAGCTAGGATTAATGTAAACACAACCTAGTTAGTCAACTGTTTGTACCTGATCTGTAGTGTAATTTATAAGATGAGCTAGGATTAATATAAACACAACCTAGTTAGTCAACTGTTTGTACCTGATCTGTAGTGTAATGTATAAGATGAGCTAGGATTAAAGTAAAAATAACCTAGTTAGTCAGCTGTTTGTACCTGATCTGTAGTGTAATGTATAAGATGAGCTAGGATTAATGTAAACACAACCTAGTTAGTCAACTGTTTGTACCTGATCTGTAGTGTAATGTATAAGATGAGCTAGGATTAATGTAAAAATAACCTAGTTAGTCAGCTGTTTGTACCTGATCTGTAGTGTAATGTATAAGATGAGCTAGGGTTAATGTAAACACAACCTAGTTAGTCAACTGTTTGTACCTGATCTGTAGTGTAATGTATAAGATGAGCTAGGATTAATGTAAACACAACCTAGTTAGTCAACTGTTTGTACCTGATCTGTAGTGTAATGTATAAGATGAGCTAGGATTAATGTAAAAACAACCTAGTTAGTCAGCTGTTTGTACCTGATCTGTAGTGTAATGTATAAGATGAGCTAGGATTAATGTAAACACAACCTAGTTAGTCAACTGTTTGTACCTGATCTGTAGTGTAATGTATAAGATGAGCTAGGATTAATGTAAAAACAACCTAGTTAGTCAGCTGTTTGTACCTGATCTGTAGTGTAATGTATAAGATGAGCTAGGATTAAAGTAAAAATAACCTAGTTAGTCAGCTGTTTGTACCTGATCTGTAGTGTAATGTATAAGATGAGCTAGGATTAATGTAAACACAACCTAGTTAGTCAACTGTTTGTACCTGATCTGTAGTGTAATGTATAAGATGAGCTAAGATTAATGTAAAAATAACCTAGTTAGTCAGCTGTTTGTACCTGATCTGTAGTGTAATGTATAAGATGAGCTAGGGTTAATGTAAACACAACCTAGTTAGTCAACTGTTTGTACCTGATCTGTTGTGTAATGTATAAGATGAGCTAGGATTAATGTAAACACAACCTAGTTAGTCAACTGTTTGTACCTGATCTGTAGTGTAATGTATAAGATGAGCTAGGATTAAAGTAAAAATAACCTAGTTAGTCAGCTGTTTGTACCTGATCTGTAGTGTAATGTATAAGATGAGCTAGGATTAAAGTAAAAATAACCTAGTTAGTCAGCTGTTTGTACCTGATCTGTAGTGTAATATATAAGATGAGCTAGGATTAATGTAAAAACAACCTAGTTAGTCAGCTGTTTGTACCTGATCTGTAGTGTAATGTATAAGATGAGCTAGGATTAAAGTAAAAATAACCTAGTTAGTCAGCTGTTTGTACCTGATCTGTAGTGTAATGTATAAGATGAGCTAGGATTAATGTAAACACAACCTAGTTAGTCAACTGTTTGTACCTGGTCTGTAGTGTAATGTATAAGATGAGCTAGGATTAATGTAAAAATAACCTAGTTAGTCAGCTGTTTGTACCTGATCTGTAGTGTAATCTATAAGATGAGCTAGGATTAATGTAAACACAACCTAGTTAGTCAACTGTTTGTACCTGATCTGTAGGGTAATGTATAAGATGAGCTAGGATTAATGTAAAAATAATCTAGTTAGTCAGCTGTTTGTTCCTGATCTGTAGTGTAATGTATAAGATGAGCTAGGATTAATGTAAACACAACCTAGTTAGTCAACTGTTTGTACCCGATCTGTAGTGTAATGTATAAGATGAGCTAGGATTAAAGTAAAAATAACCTAGTTAGTCAGCTGTTTGTACCTGATCTGTAGTGTAATGTATAAGATGAGCTAGGATTAATGTAAACACAACCTAGTTAGTCAGCTGTTTGTACCTGATCTGTAGTGTAATGTATAAAATGAGCTAGGATTAAAGTAAAAATAACCTAGTTAGTCAGCTGTTTGTACCTGATCTGTAGTGTAATGTATAAGATGAGCTAGGATTAATGTAAAAACAACCTAGTTCGTCAGCTGTTTGTACCTGATCTGTAGTGTAATGTATAAGATGAGCTAGGATTAAAGTAAAAATAACCTAGTTAGTCAGCTGTTTGTACCTGATCTGTAGTGTAATATATAAGATGAGCTAGGATTAATGTAAAAACAACCTAGTTAGTCAACTGTTTGTACCTGGTCTGTAGTGTAATGTATAAGATGAGCTAGGATTAATGTAAAAATAACCTAGTTAGTCAGCTGTTTGTAGCTGATCTGTAGTGTAATTTATAAGATGAGCTAGGATTAATGTAAACACAACCTAGTTAGTCAACTGTTTGTACCTGATCTGTAGTGTAATGTATAAGATGAGCTAGGATTAATGTAAAAATAATCTAGTTAGTCAGCTGTTTGTACCTGATCTGTAGTGTAATGTATAAGATGAGCTAGGATTAATGTAAACACAACCTAGTTAGTCAACTGTTTGTACCTGATCTGTAGTGTAATGTATAAGATGAGCTAGGATTAATGTAAAAATAACCTAGTTAGTCAGCTGTTTGTACCAGATCTGTAGTGTAATGTATAAGATGAGCTAGGATTAACGTAAAAATAACCTAGTTAGTCAGCTGTTTGTACCTGATCTGTAGTGTAATGTATAAGATGAGCTAGGATTAATGTAAACACAACCTAGTTAGTCAACTGTTTGTACCTGATCTGTAGTGTAATGTATAAGATGAGCTAGGGTTAATGTAAACACAACCTAGTTAGTCAACTGTTTGTACCTGATCTGTAGTGTAATGTATAAGATGAGCTAGGATTAATGTAAACACAACCTAGTTAGTCAAATGTTTGTACCTGATCTGTAGTGTAATGTATAAGCTGAGCTAGGATTAATGTAAACACAACCTAGTTAGTCAACTGTTTGTACCTGATCTGTAGTGTAATGTATAAGATGAGCTAGGATTAATGTAAACACAACCTAGTTAGTCAACTGTTTGTACCTGATCTGTAGTGTAATGTATAAGATGAGCTAGGATTAATGTAAAAACAACCTAGTTAGTCAGCTGTTTGTACCTGATCTGTAGTGTAACGTATAAGATGAGCTAGGATTAAAGTAAAAATAACCTAGTTAGTCAGCTGTTTGTACCTGATCTGTAGTGTAATGTATAAGATGAGCTAGGATTAAGGTAAACACAACCTAGTTAGTCAACTGTTTGTACCTGATCTGTAGTGTAATGTATAAGATGAGCTAGGATTAATGTAAACACAACCTAGTTAGTCAGCTGTTTGTACATGATCTGTAGTGTAATGTATCAGATGAGCTAGGATTAATGTAAACACAACCTAGTTAGTCAGCTGTTTGTACCTGATCTGTAGTGTAATGTATAAGATGAGCTAGGATTAAAGTAAAAATAACCTAGTTAGTCAGCTGTTTGTACCTGATCTGTAGTATAATGTATAAGATGAGCTAGGATTAATGTAAAAACAACCTAGTTAGTCAGCTGTTTGTACCTGATCTGTAGTGTAATGTATAAGATGAGCTAGGATTAAAGTAAAAATAACCTAGTTAGTCAGCTGTTTGTACCTGAGCTGTAGTGTAATGTATAAGATGAGCTAGGATTAACGTAAAAATAACCTAGTTAGTCAGCTGTTTGTACCTGATCTGTAGTGTAATGTATAAGATGAGCTAGGATTAATGTAAACACAACCTAGTTAGTCAACTGTTTGTACCTGATCTGTAGTGTAATGTATAAGATGAGCTAGGATTAATGTAAAAATAACCTAGTTAGTCAGCTGTTTGTACCTGATCTGTACTGTAATGTATAAGATGAGCTAGGATTAATGTAAACACAACCTAGTTAGTCAACTGTTTGTACCTGATCTGTAGTGTAATGTATAAGATGAGCTAGGATTAATGTAAAAACAACCTAGTTAGTCAGCTGTTTGTACCTGATCTGTAGTGTAACGTATAAGATGAGCTAGGATTAAAGTAAAAATAACCTAGTTAGTCAGCTATTTGTACCTGATCTGTAGTGTAATGTATAAGATGAGCTAGGATTAATGTAAACACAACCTAGTTAGTCAACTGTTTGTACCTGATCTGTAGTGTAATGTATAAGATGAGCTAGGATTAATGTAAACACAACCTAGTTAGTCAGCTGTTTGTACATGATCTGTAGTGTAATGTATAAGATGAGCTAGGATTAATGTAAACACAACCTAGTTAGTCAGCTGTTTGTACCTGATCTGTAGTGTAATGTATAAGGTAAGCTAGGATTAATGTAACCACAACCTAGTTAGTCAACTGTTTGTACCTGATCTGTAGTGTAATGTATAAGATGAGCTAGGATTAATGTAAAAATAACCTAGTTAGTCAGATGTTTGTACCTGATCTGTAGTGTAATGTATAAGATGAGCTAGGATTAATGTAAACACAACCTAGTTAGTCAACTGTTTGTACCTGATCTGTAGTGTAATGTATAAGATGAGCTAGGATTAATGTAAAAATAACCTAGTTAGTCAGCTGTTTGTACCCGATCTGTAGTGTAATGTATAAGATGAGCTAGGATTAATGTAAACACAACCTAGTTAGTCAACTGTTTGTACCTGATCTGTAGTGTAATGTATAAGATGAGCTAGGATTAATGTAAAAATAACCTAGTTAGTCAGCTGTTTGTACCTGATCTGTAGTGTAATGTATAAGATGAGCTAGGATTAATGTAAACACAACCTAGTTAGTCAACTGTTTGTACCTGATCTGTAGTGTAATTTATAAGATGAGCTAGGATTAATATAAACACAACCTAGTTAGTCAACTGTTTGTACCTGATCTGTAGTGTAATGTATAAGATGAGCTAGGATTAAAGTAAAAATAACCTAGTTAGTCAGCTGTTTGTACCTGATCTGTAGTGTAATGTATAAGATGAGCTAGGATTAATGTAAACACAACCTAGTTAGTCAACTGTTTGTACCTGATCTGTAGTGTAATGTATAAGATGAGCTAGGATTAATGTAAAAATAACCTAGTTAGTCAGCTGTTTGTACCTGATCTGTAGTGTAATGTATAAGATGAGCTAGGGTTAATGTAAACACAACCTAGTTAGTCAACTGTTTGTACCTGATCTGTAGTGTAATGTATAAGATGAGCTAGGATTAATGTAAACACAACCTAGTTAGTCAACTGTTTGTACCTGATCTGTAGTGTAATGTATAAGATGAGCTAGGATTAATGTAAAAACAACCTAGTTAGTCAGCTGTTTGTACCTGATCTGTAGTGTAATGTATAAGATGAGCTAGGATTAAAGTAAAAATAACCTAGTTAGTCAGCTGTTTGTACCTGATCTGTAGTGTAATGTATAAGATGAGCTAGGATTAATGTAAACACAACCTAGTTAGTCAACTGTTTGTACCTGATCTGTAGTGTAATGTATAAGATGAGCTAGGATTAATGTAAAAACAACCTAGTTAGTCAGCTGTTTGTACCTGATCTGTAGTGTAATGTATAAGATGAGCTAGGATTAAAGTAAAAATAACCTAGTTAGTCAGCTGTTTGTACCTGATCTGTAGTGTAATGTATAAGATGAGCTAGGATTAAAGAAAAATAAACTAGTTAGTCAGCTGTTTGTACCTGATCTGTAGTGTAATATATAAGATGAGCTAGGATTAATGTAAAAACAACCTAGTTAGTCAGCTGTTTGTACCTGATCTGTAGTGTAATGTATAAGATGAGCTAGGATTAAAGTAAAAATAACCTAGTTAGTCAGCTGTTTGTACCTGATCTGTAGTGTAATGTATAAGATGAGCTAGGATTAATGTAAACACAACCTAGTTAGTCAACTGTTTGTACCTGATCTGTAGTGTAATGTATAAGATGAGCTAGGATTAATGTAAACACAACCTAGTTAGTCAGCTGTTTGTACCTGATCTGTAGTGTAATGTATAAGATGAGCTAGGATTAATGTAAACACAACCTAGTTAGTCAACTGTTTGTACCTGGTCTGTAGTGTAATGTATAAGATGAGCTAGGATTAATGTAAAAATAACCTAGTTAGTCAGCTGTTTGTACCTGATCTGTAGTGTAATCTATAAGATGAGCTAGGATTAATGTAAACACAACCTAGTTAGTCAACTGTTTGTACCTGATCTGTAGTGTAATGTATAAGATGAGCTAGGATTAATGTAAAAATAATCTAGTTAGTCAGCTGTTTGTTCCTGATCTGTAGTGTAATGTATAAGATGAGCTAGGATTAATGTAAACACAACCTAGTTAGTCAACTGTTTGTACCCGATCTGTAGTGTAATGTATAAGATGAGCTAGGATTAAAGTAAAAATAACCTAGTTAGTCAGCTGTTTGTACCTGATCTGTAGTGTAATGTATAAGATGAGCTAGGATTAATGTAAACACAACCTAGTTAGTCAGCTGTTTGTACCTGATCTGTAGTGTAATGTATAAGATGAGCTAGGATTAAAGTAAAAATAACCTAGTTAGTCAGCTGTTTGTACCTGATCTGTAGTGTAATGTATAAGATGAGCTAGGATTAATGTAAAAACAACCTAGTTAGTCAGCTGTTTGTACCTGATCTGTAGTTTAATGTATAAGATGAGCTAGGATTAATGTAAAAACAACCTAGTTCGTCAGCTGTTTGTACCTGATCTGTAGTGTAATGTATAAGATGAGCTAGGATTAAAGTAAAAATAACCTAGTTAGTCAGCTGTTTGTACCTGATCTGTAGTGTAATATATAAGATGAGCTAGGATTAATGTAAAAACAACCTAGTTAGTCAACTGTTTGTACCTGGTCTGTAGTGTAATGTATAAGATGAGCTAGGATTAATGTAAAAATAACCTAGTTAGTCAGCTGTTTGTACCTGATCTGTAGTGTAATGTATAAGATGAGCTAGGATTAATGTAAACACAACCTAGTTAGTCAACTGTTTGTACCTGATCTGTAGTGTAATGTATAAGATGAGCTAGGATTAATGTAAAAATAATCTAGTTAGTCAGCTGTTTGTACCTGATCTGTAGTGTAATGTATAAGATGAGCTAGGATTAATGTAAACACAACCTAGTTAGTCAACTGTTTGTACCTGATCTGTAGTGTAATGTATAAGATGAGCTAGGATTAATGTAAAAATAACCTAGTTAGTCAGCTGTTTGTACCAGATCTGTAGTGTAATGTATAAGATGAGCTAGGATTAACGTAAAAATAACCTAGTTAGTCAGCTGTTTGTACCTGATCTGTAGTGTAATGTATAAGATGAGCTAGGATTAATGTAAACACAACCTAGTTAGTCAACTGTTTGTACCTGATCTGTAGTGTAATGTATAAGATGAGCTAGGGTTAATGTAAACACAACCTAGTTAGTCAACTGTTTGTACCTGATCTGTAGTGTAATGTATAAGATGAGCTAGGATTAATGTAAACACAACCTAGTTAGTCAACTGTTTGTACCTGATCTGTAGTGTAATGTATAAGATGAGCTAGGATTAATGTAAACACAACCTAGTTAGTCAACTGTTTGTACCTGATCTGTAGTGTAATGTATAAGATGAGCTAGGATTAATGTAAAAATAACCTAGTTAGTCAGCTGTTTGTACCTGATCTGTAGTGTAATGTATAAGATGAGCTAGGATTAATGTAAACACAACCTAGTTAGTCAACTGTTTGTACCTGATCTGTAGTGTAATGTATAAGATGAGCTAGGATTAATGTAAAAACAACCTAGTTAGTCAGCTGTTTGTACCTGATCTGTAGTGTAACGTATAAGATGAGCTAGGATTAAAGTAAAAATAACCTAGTTAGTCAGCTCTTTGTACCTGATCTGTAGTGTTATGTATAAGATGAGCTAGGATTAATGTAAACACAACCTAGTTAGTCAACTGTTTGTACCTGATCTGTAGTGTAATGTATAAGATGAGCTAGGATTAATGTAAACACAACCTAGTTAGTCAGCTGTTTGTACATGATCTGTAGTGTAATGTATCAGATGAGCTAGGATTAATGTAAACACAACCTAGTTAGTCAGCTGTTTGTACCTGATCTGTAGTGTAATGTATAAGATGAGCTAGGATTAAAGTAAAAATAACCTAGTTAGTCAGCTGTTTGTACCTGATCTGTAGTATAATGTATAAGATGAGCTAGGATTAATGTAAAAACAACCTAGTTAGTCAGCTGTTTGTACCTGATCTGTAGTTTAATGTATAAGATGAGCTAGGATTAAAGTAAAAATAACCTAGTTAGTCAGCTGTTTGTACCTGAGCTGTAGTGTAATGTATAAGATGAGCTAGGATTAACGTAAACACAACCTAGTTAGTCAACTGTTTGTACCTGATCTGTAGTGTAATGTATAAGATGAGCTAGGATTAATGTAAAAATAACCTAGTTAGTCAGCAGTTTGTACCTGATCTGTAGTGTAATGTATAAGATGAGCTAGGATTAATGTAAACACAACCTAGTTAGTCAGCTGTTTGTACCTGATCTGTAGTGTAATGTATAAGGTAAGCTAGGATTAATGTAACCACAACCTAGTTAGTCAACTGTTTGTACCTGATCTGTAGTGTAATGTATAAGATGAGCTAGGATTAATGTAAAAATAACCTAGTTAGTCAGATGTTTGTACCTGATCTGTAGTGTAATGTATAAGATGAGCTAGGATTAATGTAAACACAACCTAGTTAGTCAACTGTTTGTACCTGATCTGTAGTGTAATGTATAAGATGAGCTAGGATTAATGTAAAAATAACCTAGTTAGTCAGCTGTTTGTACCCGATCTGTAGTGTAATGTATAAGATGAGCTAGGATTAATGTAAACACAACCTAGTTAGTCAACTGTTTGTACCTGATCTGTAGTGTAATGTATAAGATGAGCTAGGATTAATGTAAAAATAACCTAGTTAGTCAGCTGTTTGTACCTGATCTGTAGTGTAATGTATAAGATGAGCTAGGATTAATGTAAACACAACCTAGTTAGTCAACTGTTTGTACCTGATCTGTAGTGTAATTTATTAGATGAGCTAGGATTAATATAAACACAACCTAGTTAGTCAACTGTTTGTACCTGATCTGTAGTGTAATGTATAAGATGAGCTAGGATTAATGTAAACACAACCTAGTTAGTCAACTGTTTGTACCTGATCTGTAGTGTAATTTATTAGATGAGCTAGGATTAATATAAACACAACCTAGTTAGTCAACTGTTTGTACCTGATCTGTAGTGTAATGTATAAGATGAGCTAGGATTAATGTAAAAATAACCTAGTTAGTCAGCTGTTTGTACCTGATCTGTAGTGTAATGTATAAGATGAGCTAGGGTTAATGTAAACACAACCTAGTTAGTCAACTGTTTGTACCTGGTCTGTAGTGTAATGTATAAGATGAGCTAGGATTAAAGTAAAAATAACCTAGTTAGTCAGCTGTTTGTACCTGATCTGTAGTGTAATGTATAAGATGAGCTAGGTTTAATGTAAACACAACCTAGTTAGTCAACTGTTTGTACCTGATCTGTAGTGTAATGTATAAGATGAGCTAGGATTAAAGTAAAAATAACCTAGTTAGTCAGCTGTTTGTACCTGATCTGTAGTGTAATGTATAAGATGAGCTAGGATTAAAGTAAAAATAACCTAGTTAGTCAGCTGTTTGTACCTGATCTGTAGTGTAATGTATAAGATGAGCTAGGATTAATGTAAACACAACCTAGTTAGTCAACTGTTTGTACCTGATCTGTAGTGTAATGTATAAGATGAGCTAGGATTAATGTAAACACAACCTAGTTAGTCAACTGTTTGTACCTGATCTGTAGTGTAATGTATAAGATGAGCTAAGATTAATGTAAAAATAACCTAGTTAGTCAGCTGTTTGTACCTGATCTGTAGTGTAATGTATAAGATGAGCTAGGGTTAATGTAAACACAACCTAGTTAGTCAACTGTTTGTACCTGATCTGTTGTGTAATGTATAAGATGAGCTAGGATTAATGTAAACACAACCTAGTTAGTCAACTGTTTGTACCTGATCTGTAGTGTAATGTATAAGATGAGCTAGGATTAAAGTAAAAATAACCTAGTTCGTCAGCTGTTTGTACCTGATCTGTAGAGTAATGTATAAGATGAGCTAGGATTAAAGTAAAAATAACCTAGTTAGTCAGCTGTTTGTACCTGATCTGTAGTGTAATATATAAGATGAGCTAGGATTAATGTAAAAACAACCTAGTTAGTCAGCTGTTTCTACCTGATCTGTAGTGTAATGTATAAGATGAGCTAGGATTAAAGTAAAAATAACCTAGTTAGTCAGCTGTTTGTACCTGATCTGTAGTGTAATGTATAAGATGAGCTAGGATTAATGTAAACACAACCTAGTTAGTCAACTGTTTGTACCTGATCTGTAGTGTAATGTATAAGATGAGCTAGGATTAATGTAAACACAACCTAGTTAGTCAGCTGTTTGTACCTGATCTGTAGTGTAATGTATAAGATGAGCTAGGATTAATGTAAACACAACCTAGTTAGTCAACTGTTTGTACCTGGTCTGTAGTGTAATGTATAAGATGAGCTAGGATTAATGTAAAAATAACCTAGTTAGTCAGCTGTTTGTACCTGATCTGTAGTGTAATCTATAAGATGAGCTAGGATTAATGTAAACACAACCTAGTTAGTCAACTGTTTGTACCTGATCTGTAGTGTAATGTATAAGATGAGCTAGGATTAATGTAAAAATAATCTAGTTAGTCAGCTGTTTGTTCCTGATCTGTAGTGTAATGTATAAGATGAGCTAGGATTAATGTAAACACAACCTAGTTAGTCAACTGTTTGTACCCGATCTGTAGTGTAATGTATAAGATGAGCTAGGATTAAAGTAAAAATAACCTAGTTAGTCAGCTGTTTGTACCTGATCTGTAGTGTAATGTATAAGATGAGCTAGGATTAATGTAAACACAACCTAGTTAGTCAGCTGTTTGTACCTGATCTGTAGTGTAATGTATAAGATGAGCTAGGATTAAAGTAAAAATAACCTAGTTAGTCAGCTGTTTGTACCTGATCTGTAGTGTAATGTATACGATGAGCTAGGATTAATGTAAAAACAACCTAGTTAGTCAGCTGTTTGTACCTGATCTGTAGTTTAATGTATAAGATGAGCTAGGATTAATGTAATAACAACCTAGTTCGTCAGCTGTTTGTACCTGATCTGTAGTGTAATGTATAAGATGAGCTAGGATTAAAGTAAAAATAACCTAGTTAGTCAGCTGTTTGTACCTGATCTGTAGTGTAATATATAAGATGAGCTAGGATTAATGTAAAAACAACCTAGTTAGTCAACTGTTTGTACCTGGTCTGTAGTGTAATGTATAAGATGAGCTAGGATTAATGTAAAAATAACCTAGTTAGTCAGCTGTTTGTACCTGATCTGTAGTGTAATGTATAAGATGAGCTAGGATTAATGTAAACACAACCTAGTTAGTCAACTGTTTGTACCTGATCTGTAGTGTAATGTATAAGATGAGCTAGGATTAATGTAAACACAACCTAGTTAGTCAACTGTTTGTACCTGATCTGTAGTGTAATGTATAAGATGAGCTAGGATTAATGTAAACACAACCTAGTTAGTCAACTGTTTGTACCTGATCTGTAGTGTAATGTATAAGATGAGCTAGGATTAATGTAAAAATAACCTAGTTAGTCAGCTGTTTGTACCTGATCTGTAGTGTAATGTATAAGATGAGCTAGGATTAATGTAAACACAACCTAGTTAGTCAACTGTTAGTACCTGATCTGTAGTGTAATGTATAAGATGAGCTAGGATTAATGTAAAAACAACCTAGTTAGTCAGCTGTTTGTACCTGATCTGTAGTGTAACGTATAAGATGAGCTAGGATTAAAGTAAAAATAACCTAGTTAGTCAGCTGTTTGTACCTGATCTGTAGTGTAATGTATAAGATGAGCTAGGATTAATGTAAACACAACCTAGTTAGTCAGCTGTTTGTACATGATCTGTAGTGTAATGTATAAGATGAGCTAGGATTAATGTAAACACAACCTAGTTAGTCAGCTGTTTGTACCTGATCTGTAGTGTAATGTATAAGATGAGCTAGGATTAAAGTAAAAATAACCTAGTTAGTCAGCTGTTTGTACCTGATCTGTAGTATAATGTATAAGATGAGCTAGGATTAATGTAAAAACAACCTAGTTAGTCAGCTGTTTGTACCTGATCTGTAGTTTAATGTATAAGATGAGCTAGGATTAAAGTAAAAATAACCTAGTTAGTCAGCTGTTTGTACCTGAGCTGTAGTGTAATGTATAAGATGAGCTAGGATTAACGTAAACACAACCTAGTTAGTCAACTGTTTGTACCTGATCTGTAGTGTAATGTATAAGATGAGCTAGGATTAATGTAAAAATAACCTAGTTAGTCAGCAGTTTGTACCTGATCTGTAGTGTAATGTATAAGATGAGCTAGGATTAATGTAAACACAACCTAGTTAGTCAGCTGTTTGTACCTGATCTGTAGTGTAATGTATAAGGTAAGCTAGGATTAATGTAACCACAACCTAGTTAGTCAACTGTTTGTACCTGATCTGTAGTGTAATGTATAAGATGAGCTAGGATTAATGTAAAAATAACCTAGTTAGTCAGATGTTTGTACCTGATCTGTAGTGTAATGTATAAGATGAGCTAGGATTAATGTAAACACAACCTAGTTAGTCAACTGTTTGTACCTGATCTGTAGTGTAATGTATAAGATGAGCTAGGATTAATGTAAAAATAACCTAGTTAGTCAGCTGTTTGTACCCGATCTGTAGTGTAATGTATAAGATGAGCTAGGATTAATGTAAACACAACCTAGTTAGTCAACTGTTTGTACCTGATCTGTAGTGTAATGTATAAGATGAGCTAGGATTAATGTAAAAATAACCTAGTTAGTCAGCTGTTTGTACCTGATCTGTAGTGTAATGTATAAGATGAGCTAGGATTAATGTAAACACAACCTAGTTAGTCAACTGTTTGTACCTGATCTGTAGTGTAATTTATTAGATGAGCTAGGATTAATATAAACACAACCTAGTTAGTCAACTGTTTGTACCTGATCTGTAGTGTAATGTATAAGATGAGCTAGGATTAATGTAAAAATAACCTAGTTAGTCAGCTGTTTGTACCTGATCTGTAGTGTAATGTATAAGATGAGCTAGGATTAATGTAAACACAACCTAGTTAGTCAACTGTTTGTACCTGATCTGTAGTGTAATGTATAAGATGAGCTAGGATTAATGTAAAAATAACCTAGTTAGTCAGCTGTTTGTACCTGATCTGTAGTGTAATGTATAAGATAAGCTAGGGTTAATGTAAACACAACCTAGTTAGTCAACTGTTTGTACCTGATCTGTAGTGTAATGTATAAGATGAGCTAGGATTAAAGTAAAAATAACCTAGTTAGTCAGCTGTCTGTACCTGATCTGTAGTGTAATGTATAAGATGAGCTAGGATTAATGTAAACACAACCTAGTTAGTCAACTGTTTGTACCTGATCTGTAGTGTAATATATAAGATGAGCTAGGATTAATGTAAAAACAACCTAGTTAGTCAGCTGTTTGTACCTGATCTGTAGTGTAATGTATAAGATGAGCTAGGATTAAAGTAAAAATAACCTAGTTAGTCAGCTGTTTGTACCTGATCTGTAGTGTAATGTATAAGATGAGCTAGGATTAATGTAAACACAACCTAGTTAGTCAACTGTTTGTACCTGATCTGTAGTGTAATGTATAAGATGAGCTAGGATTAATGTAAAAACAACCTAGTTAGTCAGCTGTTTGTACCTGATCTGTAATGTAATGTATAAGATGAGCTAGGATTAAAGTAAAAATAACCTAGTTAGTCAGCTGTTTGTACCTGATCTATAGTGTAATGTATAAGATGAGCTAGGATTAATGTAAACACAACCTAGTTAGTCAACTGTTTGTACCTGATCTGTAGTGTAATGTATAAGATGAGCTAAGATTAATGTAAACACAACCTAGTTAGTCAACTGTTTGTACCTGATCTGTAGTGTAATGTATAAGATGAGCTAGGATTAATGTAAAAATAACCTAGTTAGTCAGCTGTTTGTACCCGATCTGTAGTGTAATGTATAAGATGAGCTAGGATTAATGTAAACACAACCTAGTTAGTCAACTGTTTGTACCTGATCTGTAGTGTAATGTATAAGATGAGCTAGGATTAATGTAAAAACAACCTAGTTAGTCAGCTGTTTGTACCTGATCTGTAGTTTAATGTTTAAGATGAGCTAGGATTAAAGTAAAAATAACCTAGTTAGTCAGCTGTTTGTACCTGAGCTGTAGTGTAATGTATAAGATGAGCTAGGATTAACGTAAACACAACCTAGTTAGTCAACTGTTTGTACCTGATCTGTAGTGTAATGTATAAGATGAGCTAGGATTAATGTAAAAATAACCTAGTTAGTCAGCAGTTTGTACCTGATCTGTAGTGTAATGTATAAGATGAGCTAGGATTAATGTAAAAATAACCTAGTTAGTCAGCTGTTTGTACCCGATCTGTAGTGTAATGTATAAGATGAGCTAGGATTAATGTAAACACAACCTAGTTAGTCAACTGTTTGTACCTGATCTGTAGTGTAATTTATAAGATGAGCTAGGATTAATATAAACACAACCTAGTTAGTCAACTGTTTGTACCTGATCTGTAGTGTAATGTATAAGATGAGCTAGGATTAAAGTAAAAATAACCTAGTTAGTCAGCTGTTTGTACCTGATCTGTAGTGTAATGTATAAGATGAGCTAGGATTAATGTAAACACAACCTAGTTAGTCAACTGTTTGTACCTGATCTGTAGTGTAATGTATAAGATGAGCTAGGATTAATGTAAAAATAACCTAGTTAGTCAGCTGTTTGTACCTGATCTGTAGTGTAATGTATAAGATGAGCTAGGGTTAATGTAAACACAACCAAGTTAGTCAACTGTTTGTACCTGATCTGTAGTGTAATGTATAAGATGAGCTAGGATTAAAGTAAAAATAACCTAGTTAGTCAGCTGTTTGTACCTGATCTGTAGTGTAATGTATAAGATGAGCTAGGATTAATGTAAACACAACCTAGTTAGTCAACTGTTTGTACCTGATCTGTAGTGTAATGTATAAGATGAGCTAGGATTAATGTAAAAACAACCTAGTTAGTCAGCTGTTTGTACCTGATCTGTAGTGTAATGTATAAGATGAGCTAGGATTAAAGTAAAAATAACCTAGTTAGTCAGCTGTTTGTACCTGATCTGTAGTGTAATGTATAAGATGAGCTAGGATTAATGTAAACACAACCTAGTTAGTCAACTGTTTGTACCTGATCTGTAGTGTAATGTATAAGATGAGCTAGGATTAATGTAAAAACAACCTAGTTAGTCAGCTGTTTGTACCTGATCTGTAGTGTAATGTATAAGATGAGCTAGGATTAAAGTAAAAATAACCTAGTTAGTCAGCTGTTTGTACCTGATCTGTAGTGTAATGTATAAGATGAGCTAGGATTAATGTAAACACAACCTAGTTAGTCAACTGTTTGTACCTGATCTGTAGTGTAATGTATAAGATGAGCTAAGATTAATGTAAACACAACCTAGTTAGTCAACTGTTTGTACCTGATCTGTAGTGTAATGTATAAGATGAGCTAGGATTAATGTAAAAATAACCTAGTTAGTCAGCTGTTTGTACCCGATCTGTAGTGTAATGTATAAGATGAGCTAGGATTAATGTAAACACAACCTAGTTAGTCAACTGTTTGTACCTGATCTGTAGTGTAATGTATAAGATGAGCTAGGATTAATGTAAAAATAACCTAGTTAGTCAGCTGTTTGTACCTGATCTGTAGTGTAATGTATAAGATGAGCTAGGATTAATGTAAACACAACCTAGTTAGTCAACTGTTTGTACCTGATCTGTAGTGTAATTTATATGATGAGCTAGGATTAATATAAACACAACCTAGTTAGTCAACTGTTTGTACCTGATCTGTAGTGTAATGTATAAGATGAGCTAGGATTAAAGTAAAAATAACCTAGTTAGTCAGCTGTTTGTACCTGATCTGTAGTGTAATGTATAAGATGAGCTAGGATTAATGTAAACACAACCTAGTTAGTCAACTGTTTGTACCTGATCTGTAGTGTAATGTATAAGATGAGCTAGGATTAATGTAAAAATAACCTAGTTAGTCAGCTGTTTGTACCTGATCTGTAGTGTAATGTATAAGATGAGCTAGGGTTAATGTAAACACAACCTAGTTAGTCAACTGTTTGTACCTGATCTGTAGTGTAATGTATAAGATGAGCTAGGATTAAAGTAAAAATAACCTAGTTAGTCAGCTGTTTGTACCTGATCTGTAGTGTAATGTATAAGATGAGCTAGGATTAATGTAAACACAACCTAGTTAGTCAACTGTTTGTACCTGATCTGTAGTGTAATGTATAAGATGAGCTAGGATTAATGTAAAAACAACCTAGTTAGTCAGCTGTTTGTACCTGATCTGTAGTGTAATGTATAAGATGAGCTAGGATTAAAGTAAAAATAACCTAGTTAGTCAGCTGTTTGTACCTGATCTGTAGTGTAATGTATAAGATGAGCTAGGATTAATGTAAACACAACCTAGTTAGTCAACTGTTTGTACCTGATCTGTAGTGTAATGTATAAGATGAGCTAGGATTAATGTAAAAACAATCTAGTTAGTCAGCTGTTTGTACCTGATCTGTAGTGTAATGTATAAGATGAGCTAGGATTAAAGTAAAAATAACCTAGTTAGTCAGCTGTTTGTACCTGATCTGTAGTGTAATGTATAAGATGAGCTAGGATTAATGTAAACACAACCTAGTTAGTCAACTGTTTGTACCTGATCTGTAGTGTAATGTATAAGATGAGCTAAGATTAATGTAAACACAACCTAGTTAGTCAACTGTTTGTACCTGATCTGTAGTGTAATGTATAAGATGAGCTAGGATTAATGTAAACACAACCTAGTTAGTCAACTGTTTGTACCTGATCTGTAGTGTAATGTATAAGATGAGCTAGGATTAATGTAAACACAACCTAGTTAGTCAACTGTTTGTACCTGATCTGTAGTGTAATGTATAAGATGAGCTAGGATTAATGTAAACACAACCTAGTTAGTCAACTGTTTGTACCTGATCTGTAGTGTAATGTATAAGATGAGCTAGGATTAATGTAAAAATAACCTAGTTAGTCAGCTGTTTGTACCTGATCTGTAGTGTAATGTATAAGATGAGCTAGGATTAATGTAAACACAACCTAGTTAGTCAACTGTTTGTACCTGATCTGTAGTGTAATTTATAAGATGAGCTAGGATTAATGTAAAAACAACCTAGTTAGTCAGCTGTTTGTACCTGATCTGTAGTGTAACGTATAAGATGAGCTAGGATTAAAGTAAAAATAACCTAGTTAGTCAGCTGTTTGTACCTGATCTGTAGTGTAATGTATAAGATGAGCTAGGATTAATGTAAACACAACCTAGTTAGTCAACTGTTTGTACCTGATCTGTAGTGTAATGTATAAGATGAGCTAGGATTAATGTAAACACAACCTAGTTAGTCAGCTGTTTGTACATGATCTGTAGTGTAATGTATAAGATGAGCTAGGATTAATGTAAACACAACCTAGTTAGTCAGCTGTTTGTACCTGATCTGTAGTGTAATGTATAAGATGAGCTAGGATTAAAGTAAAAATAACCTAGTTAGTCAGCTGTTTGTACCTGATCTGTAGTGTAATGTATAAGATGAGCTAGGATTAATGTAAAAACAACCTAGTTAGTCAGCTGTTTGTACCTGATCTGTAGTTTAATGTATAAGATGAGCTAGGATTAAAGTAAAAATAACCTAGTTAGTCAGCTGTTTGTACCTGAGCTGTAGTGTAATGTATAAGATGAGCTAGGATTAACGTAAACACAACCTAGTTAGTCAACTGTTTGTACCTGATCTGTAGTGTAATGTATAAGATGAGCTAGGATTAATGTAAAAATAACCTAGTTAGTCAGCAGTTTGTACCTGATCTGTAGTGTAATGTATAAGATGAGCTAGGATTAATGTAAACACAACCTAGTTAGTCAGCTGTTTGTACCTGATCTGTAGTGTAATGTATAAGATGAGCTAGGATTAATGTAAAAACAACCTAGTTAGTCAGCTGTTTGTACCTGATCTGTAGTGTAATGTATAAGATGAGCTAGGATTAATGTAAAAATAACCTAGTTAGTCAGCTGTTTGTACCCGATCTGTAGTGTAATGTATAAGATGAGCTAGGATTAATGTAAACACAACCTAGTTAGTCAACTGTTTGTACCTGATCTGTAGTGTAATGTATAAGATGAGCTAGGATTAATGTAAACACAACCTAGTTAGTCAACTGTTTGTACCTGATCTGTAGTGTAATGTATAAGATGAGCTAGGATTAATGTAAAAACAACCTAGTTAGTCAGCTGTTTGTACCTGATCTGTAGTGTAATGTATAAGATGAGCTAGGATTAAAGTAAAAATAACCTAGATAGTCAGCTGTTTGTACCTGATCTGTAGTGTAATGTATAAGATGAGCTAGGATTAATGTAAACACAACCTAGTTAGTCAACTGTTTGTACCTGATCTGTAGTGTAATGTATAAGATGAGCTAGGATTAATGTAAAAACAACCTAGTTAGTCAGCTGTTTGTACCTGATCTGTAGTGTAATGTATAAGATGAGCTAGGATTAAAGTAAAAATAACCTAGTTAGTCAGCTGTTTGTACCTGATCTGTAGTGTAATGTATAAGATGAGCTAGGATTAATGTAAACACAACCTAGTTAGTCAACTGTTTGTACCTGATCTGTAGTGTAATGTATAAGATGAGCTAAGATTAATGTAAAAATAACCTAGTTAGTCAGCTGTTTGTACCTGATCTGTAGTGTAATGTATAAGATGAGCTAGGGTTAATGTAAACACAACCTAGTTAGTCAACTGTTTGTACCTGATCTGTTGTGTAATGTATAAGATGAGCTAGGATTAATGTAAACACAACCTAGTTAGTCAACTGTTTGTACCTGATCTGTAGTGTAATGTATAAGATGAGCTAGGATTAATGTAAAAATAACCTAGTTAGTCAGCTGTTTGTACCCGATCTGTAGTGTAATGTATAAGATGAGCTAGGATTAATGTAAACACAACCTAGTTAGTCAACTGTTTGTACCTGATCTGTAGTGTAATGTATAAGATGAGCTAGGATTAATGTAAAAATAACCTAGTTAGTCAGCTGTTTGTACCTGATCTGTAGTGTAATGTATAAGATGAGCTAGGATTAATGTAAACACAACCTAGTTAGTCAACTGTTTGTACCTGATCTGTAGTGTAATTTATTAGATGAGCTAGGATTAATATAAACACAACCTAGTTAGTCAACTGTTTGTACCTGATCTGTAGTGTAATGTATAAGATGAGCTAGGATTAATGTAAAAATAACCTAGTTAGTCAGCTGTTTGTACCTGATCTGTAGTGTAATGTATAAGATGAGCTAGGATTAATGTAAACACAACCTAGTTAGTCAACTGTTTGTACCTGATCTGTAGTGTAATGTATAAGATGAGCTAGGATTAATGTAAAAACAACCTAGTTAGTCAGCTGTTTGTACCTGATCTGTAATGTAATGTATAAGATGAGCTAGGATTAAAGTAAAAATAACCTAGTTAGTCAGCTGTTTGTACCTGATCTATAGTGTAATGTATAAGATGAGCTAGGATTAATGTAAACACAACCTAGTTAGTCAACTGTTTGTACCTGATCTGTAGTGTAATGTATAAGATGAGCTAAGATTAATGTAAACACAACCTAGTTAGTCAACTGTTTGTACCTGATCTGTAGTGTAATGTATAAGATGAGCTAGGATTAATGTAAAAATAACCTAGTTAGTCAGCTGTTTGTACCCGATCTGTAGTGTAATGTATAAGATGAGCTAGGATTAATGTAAACACAACCTAGTTAGTCAACTGTTTGTACCTGATCTGTAGTGTAATGTATAAGATGAGCTAGGATTAATGTAAAAACAACCTAGTTAGTCAGCTGTTTGTACCTGATCTGTAGTTTAATGTTTAAGATGAGCTAGGATTAAAGTAAAAATAACCTAGTTAGTCAGCTGTTTGTACCTGAGCTGTAGTGTAATGTATAAGATGAGCTAGGATTAACGTAAACACAACCTAGTTAGTCAACTGTTTGTACCTGATCTGTAGTGTAATGTATAAGATGAGCTAGGATTAATGTAAAAATAACCTAGTTAGTCAGCAGTTTGTACCTGATCTGTAGTGTAATGTATAAGATGAGCTAGGATTAATGTAAAAATAACCTAGTTAGTCAGCTGTTTGTACCCGATCTGTAGTGTAATGTATAAGATGAGCTAGGATTAATGTAAACACAACCTAGTTAGTCAACTGTTTGTACCTGATCTGTAGTGTAATGTATAAGATGAGCTAGGATTAATGTAAAAATAACCTAGTTAGTCAGCTGTTTGTACCTGATCTGTAGTGTAATGTATAAGATGAGCTAGGATTAATGTAAACACAACCTAGTTAGTCAACTGTTTGTACCTGATCTGTAGTGTAATTTATAAGATGAGCTAGGATTAATATAAACACAACCTAGTTAGTCAACTGTTTGTACCTGATCTGTAGTGTAATGTATAAGATGAGCTAGGATTAAAGTAAAAATAACCTAGTTAGTCAGCTGTTTGTACCTGATCTGTAGTGTAATGTATAAGATGAGCTAGGATTAATGTAAACACAACCTAGTTAGTCAACTGTTTGTACCTGATCTGTAGTGTAATGTATAAGATGAGCTAGGATTAATGTAAAAATAACCTAGTTAGTCAGCTGTTTGTACCTGATCTGTAGTGTAATGTATAAGATGAGCTAGGGTTAATGTAAACACAACCAAGTTAGTCAACTGTTTGTACCTGATCTGTAGTGTAATGTATAAGATGAGCTAGGATTAAAGTAAAAATAACCTAGTTAGTCAGCTGTTTGTACCTGATCTGTAGTGTAATGTATAAGATGAGCTAGGATTAATGTAAACACAACCTAGTTAGTCAACTGTTTGTACCTGATCTGTAGTGTAATGTATAAGATGAGCTAGGATTAATGTAAAAACAACCTAGTTAGTCAGCTGTTTGTACCTGATCTGTAGTGTAATGTATAAGATGAGCTAGGATTAAAGTAAAAATAACCTAGTTAGTCAGCTGTTTGTACCTGATCTGTAGTGTAATGTATAAGATGAGCTAGGATTAATGTAAACACAACCTAGTTAGTCAACTGTTTGTACCTGATCTGTAGTGTAATGTATAAGATGAGCTAGGATTAATGTAAAAACAACCTAGTTAGTCAGCTGTTTGTACCTGATCTGTAGTGTAATGTATAAGATGAGCTAGGATTAAAGTAAAAATAACCTAGTTAGTCAGCTGTTTGTACCTGATCTGTAGTGTAATGTATAAGATGAGCTAGGATTAATGTAAACACAACCTAGTTAGTCAACTGTTTGTACCTGATCTGTAGTGTAATGTATAAGATGAGCTAAGATTAATGTAAACACAACCTAGTTAGTCAACTGTTTGTACCTGATCTGTAGTGTAATGTATAAGATGAGCTAGGATTAATGTAAAAATAACCTAGTTAGTCAGCTGTTTGTACCCGATCTGTAGTGTAATGTATAAGATGAGCTAGGATTAATGTAAACACAACCTAGTTAGTCAACTGTTTGTACCTGATCTGTAGTGTAATGTATAAGATGAGCTAGGATTAATGTAAAAATAACCTAGTTAGTCAGCTGTTTGTACCTGATCTGTAGTGTAATGTATAAGATGAGCTAGGATTAATGTAAACACAACCTAGTTAGTCAACTGTTTGTACCTGATCTGTAGTGTAATTTATATGATGAGCTAGGATTAATATAAACACAACCTAGTTAGTCAACTGTTTGTACCTGATCTGTAGTGTAATGTATAAGATGAGCTAGGATTAAAGTAAAAATAACCTAGTTAGTCAGCTGTTTGTACCTGATCTGTAGTGTAATGTATAAGATGAGCTAGGATTAATGTAAACACAACCTAGTTAGTCAACTGTTTGTACCTGATCTGTAGTGTAATGTATAAGATGAGCTAGGATTAATGTAAAAATAACCTAGTTAGTCAGCTGTTTGTACCTGATCTGTAGTGTAATGTATAAGATGAGCTAGGGTTAATGTAAACACAACCTAGTTAGTCAACTGTTTGTACCTGATCTGTAGTGTAATGTATAAGATGAGCTAGGATTAAAGTAAAAATAACCTAGTTAGTCAGCTGTTTGTACCTGATCTGTAGTGTAATGTATAAGATGAGCTAGGATTAATGTAAACACAACCTAGTTAGTCAACTGTTTGTACCTGATCTGTAGTGTAATGTATAAGATGAGCTAGGATTAATGTAAAAACAACCTAGTTAGTCAGCTGTTTGTACCTGATCTGTAGTGTAATGTATAAGATGAGCTAGGATTAAAGTAAAAATAACCTAGTTAGTCAGCTGTTTGTACCTGATCTGTAGTGTAATGTATAAGATGAGCTAGGATTAATGTAAACACAACCTAGTTAGTCAACTGTTTGTACCTGATCTGTAGTGTAATGTATAAGATGAGCTAGGATTAATGTAAAAACAATCTAGTTAGTCAGCTGTTTGTACCTGATCTGTAGTGTAATGTATAAGATGAGCTAGGATTAAAGTAAAAATAACCTAGTTAGTCAGCTGTTTGTACCTGATCTGTAGTGTAATGTATAAGATGAGCTAGGATTAATGTAAACACAACCTAGTTAGTCAACTGTTTGTACCTGATCTGTAGTGTAATGTATAAGATGAGCTAAGATTAATGTAAACACAACCTAGTTAGTCAACTGTTTGTACCTGATCTGTAGTGTAATGTATAAGATGAGCTAGGATTAATGTAAACACAACCTAGTTAGTCAACTGTTTGTACCTGATCTGTAGTGTAATGTATAAGATGAGCTAGGATTAATGTAAACACAACCTAGTTAGTCAACTGTTTGTACCTGATCTGTAGTGTAATGTATAAGATGAGCTAGGATTAATGTAAACACAACCTAGTTAGTCAACTGTTTGTACCTGATCTGTAGTGTAATGTATAAGATGAGCTAGGATTAATGTAAAAATAACCTAGTTAGTCAGCTGTTTGTACCTGATCTGTAGTGTAATGTATAAGATGAGCTAGGATTAATGTAAACACAACCTAGTTAGTCAACTGTTTGTACCTGATCTGTAGTGTAATTTATAAGATGAGCTAGGATTAATGTAAAAACAACCTAGTTAGTCAGCTGTTTGTACCTGATCTGTAGTGTAACGTATAAGATGAGCTAGGATTAAAGTAAAAATAACCTAGTTAGTCAGCTGTTTGTACCTGATCTGTAGTGTAATGTATAAGATGAGCTAGGATTAATGTAAACACAACCTAGTTAGTCAACTGTTTGTACCTGATCTGTAGTGTAATGTATAAGATGAGCTAGGATTAATGTAAACACAACCTAGTTAGTCAGCTGTTTGTACATGATCTGTAGTGTAATGTATAAGATGAGCTAGGATTAATGTAAACACAACCTAGTTAGTCAGCTGTTTGTACCTGATCTGTAGTGTAATGTATAAGATGAGCTAGGATTAAAGTAAAAATAACCTAGTTAGTCAGCTGTTTGTACCTGATCTGTAGTGTAATGTATAAGATGAGCTAGGATTAATGTAAAAACAACCTAGTTAGTCAGCTGTTTGTACCTGATCTGTAGTTTAATGTATAAGATGAGCTAGGATTAAAGTAAAAATAACCTAGTTAGTCAGCTGTTTGTACCTGAGCTGTAGTGTAATGTATAAGATGAGCTAGGATTAACGTAAACACAACCTAGTTAGTCAACTGTTTGTACCTGATCTGTAGTGTAATGTATAAGATGAGCTAGGATTAATGTAAAAATAACCTAGTTAGTAAGCAGTTTGTACCTGATCTGTAGTGTAATGTATAAGATGAGCTAGGATTAATGTAAACACAACCTAGTTAGTCAGCTGTTTGTACCTGATCTGTAGTGTAATGTATAAGATGAGCTAGGATTAATGTAAAAACAACCTAGTTAGTCAGCTGTTTGTACCTGATCTGTAGTGTAATGTATAAGATGAGCTAGGATTAATGTAAAAATAACCTAGTTAGTCAGCTGTTTGTACCCGATCTGTAGTGTAATGTATAAGATGAGCTAGGATTAATGTAAACACAACCTAGTTAGTCAACTGTTTGTACCTGATCTGTAGTGTAATGTATAAGATGAGCTAGGATTAATGTAAACACAACCTAGTTAGTCAACTGTTTGTACCTGATCTGTAGTGTAATGTATAAGATGAGCTAGGATTAATGTAAAAACAACCTAGTTAGTCAGCTGTTTGTACCTGATCTGTAGTGTAATGTATAAGATGAGCTAGGATTAAAGTAAAAATAACCTAGATAGTCAGCTGTTTGTACCTGATCTGTAGTGTAATGTATAAGATGAGCTAGGATTAATGTAAACACAACCTAGTTAGTCAACTGTTTGTACCTGATCTGTAGTGTAATGTATAAGATGAGCTAGGATTAATGTAAAAACAACCTAGTTAGTCAGCTGTTTGTACCTGATCTGTAGTGTAATGTATAAGATGAGCTAGGATTAAAGTAAAAATAACCTAGTTAGTCAGCTGTTTGTACCTGATCTGTAGTGTAATGTATAAGATGAGCTAGGATTAATGTAAACACAACCTAGTTAGTCAACTGTTTGTACCTGATCTGTAGTGTAATGTATAAGATGAGCTAAGATTAATGTAAAAATAACCTAGTTAGTCAGCTGTTTGTACCTGATCTGTAGTGTAATGTATAAGATGAGCTAGGGTTAATGTAAACACAACCTAGTTAGTCAACTGTTTGTACCTGATCTGTTGTGTAATGTATAAGATGAGCTAGGATTAATGTAAACACAACCTAGTTAGTCAACTGTTTGTACCTGATCTGTAGTGTAATGTATAAGATGAGCTAGGATTAAAGTAAAAATAACCTAGTTCGTCAGCTGTTTGTACCTGATCTGTAGTGTAATGTATAAGATGAGCTAGGATTAAAGTAAAAATAACCTAGTTAGTCAGCTGTTTGTACCTGATCTGTAGTGTAATATATAAGATGAGCTAGGATTAATGTAAAAACAACATAGTTAGTCAGCTGTTTGTACCTGATCTGTAGTGTAATGTATAAGATGAGCTAGGATTAAAGTAAAAATAACCTAGTTAGTCAGCTGTTTGTACCTGATCTGTAGTGTAATGTATAAGATGAGCTAGGATTAATGTAAACACAACCTAGTTAGTCAACTGTTTGTACCTGATCTGTAGTGTAATGTATAAGATGAGCTAGGATTAAAGTAAAAATAACCTAGTTAGTCAACTGTTTGTACCTGATCTGTAGTGTAATGTATAAGATGAGCTAGGATTAATGTAAACACAACCTAGTTAGTCAACTGTTTGTACCCGATCTGTAGTGTAATGTATAAGATGAGCTAGGATTAAAGTAAAAATAACCTAGTTAGTCAGCTGTTTGTACCTGATCTGTAGTGTAATGTATAAGATGAGCTAGGATTAATGTAAACACAACTTAGTTAGTCAGCTTTTTGTACCTGATCTGTAGTGTAATGTATAAGATGAGCTAGGATTAAAGTAAAAATAACCTAGTTAGTCAGCTGTTTGTACCTGATCTGTAGTGTAATGTATAAGATGAGCTAGGATTAATGTAAAAACAACCTAGTTAGTCAGCTGTTTGTACCTGATCTGTACTTTAATGTATAAGATGAGCTAGGATTAAAGTAAAAATAACCTAGTTAGTCAGCTGTTTGTACCTGAGCTGTAGTGTAATGTATAAGATGAGCTAGGATTAACGTAAAAATAACCTAGTTAGTCAACTGTTTGTACCTGATCTGTAGTGTAATGTATAAGATGAGCTAGGATTAATGTAAAAATAACCTAGTTAGTCAGCAGTTTGTACCTGATCTGTAGTGTAATGTATAAGATGAGCTAGGATTAATGTAAACACAACCTAGTTAGTCAGCTGTTTGTACCTGATCTGTAGTGTAATGTATAAGGTAAGCTAGGATTAATGTAACCACAACCTAGTTAGTCAACTGTTTGTACCTGATCTGTAGTGTAATTTATAAGATGAGCTAGGATTAATGTAAAAACAACCTAGTTAGTCAGCTGTTTGTACCTGATCTGTAGTGTAACGTATAAGATGAGCTAGGATTAAAGTAAAAATAACCTAGTTAGTCAGCTGTTTGTACCTGATCTGTAGTGTAATGTATAAGATGAGCTAGGATTAATGTAAACACAACCTAGTTAGTCAACTGTTTGTACCTGATCTGTAGTGTAATGTATAAGATGAGCTAGGATTAATGTAAACACAACCTAGTTAGTCAGCTGTTTGTACATGATCTGTAGTGTAATGTATAAGATGAGCTAGGATTAATGTAAACACAACCTAGTTAGTCAGCTGTTTGTACCTGATCTGTAGTGTAATGTATAAGATGAGCTAGGATTAAAGTAAAAATAACCTAGTTAGTCAGCTGTTTGTACCTGATCTGTAGTGTAATGTATAAGATGAGCTAGGATTAATGTAAAAACAACCTAGTTAGTCAGCTGTTTGTACCTGATCTGTAGTTTAATGTATAAGATGAGCTAGGATTAAAGTAAAAATAACCTAGTTAGTCAGCTGTTTGTACCTGAGCTGTAGTGTAATGTATAAGATGAGCTAGGATTAACGTAAACACAACCTAGTTAGTCAACTGTTTGTACCTGATCTGTAGTGTAATGTATAAGATGAGCTAGGATTAATGTAAAAATAACCTAGTTAGTCAGCAGTTTGTACCTGATCTGTAGTGTAATGTATAAGATGAGCTAGGATTAATGTAAACACAACCTAGTTAGTCAGCTGTTTGTACCTGATCTGTAGTGTAATGTATAAGATGAGCTAGGATTAATGTAAAAACAACCTAGTTAGTCAGCTGTTTGTACCCGATCTGTAGTGTAATGTATAAGATGAGCTAGGATTAATGTAAACACAACCTAGTTAGTCAACTGTTTGTACCTGATCTGTAGTGTAATGTATAAGATGAGCTAGGATTAATGTAAACACAACCTAGTTAGTCAACTGTTTGTACCTGATCTGTAGTGTAATGTATAAGATGAGCTAGGATTAATGTAAAAACAACCTAGTTAGTCAGCTGTTTGTACCTGATCTGTAGTGTAATGTATAAGATGAGCTAGGATTAAAGTAAAAATAACCTAGATAGTCAGCTGTTTGTACCTGATCTGTAGTGTAATGTATAAGATGAGCTAGGATTAATGTAAACACAACCTAGTTAGTCAACTGTTTGTACCTGATCTGTAGTGTAATGTATAAGATGAGCTAGGATTAATGTAAAAACAACCTAGTTAGTCAGCTGTTTGTACCTGATCTGTAGTGTAATGTATAAGATGAGCTAGGATTAAAGTAAAAATAACCTAGTTAGTCAGCTGTTTGTACCTGATCTGTAGTGTAATGTATAAGATGAGCTAGGATTAATGTAAACACAACCTAGTTAGTCAACTGTTTGTACCTGATCTGTAGTGTAATGTATAAGATGAGCTAAGATTAATGTAAAAATAACCTAGTTAGTCAGCTGTTTGTACCTGATCTGTAGTGTAATGTATAAGATGAGCTAGGGTTAATGTAAACACAACCTAGTTAGTCAACTGTTTGTACCTGATCTGTTGTGTAATGTATAAGATGAGCTAGGATTAATGTAAACACAACCTAGTTAGTCAACTGTTTGTACCTGATCTGTAGTGTAATGTATAAGATGAGCTAGGATTAAAGTAAAAATAACCTAGTTCGTCAGCTGTTTGTACCTGATCTGTAGTGTAATGTATAAGATGAGCTAGGATTAAAGTAAAAATAACCTAGTTAGTCAGCTGTTTGTACCTGATCTGTAGTGTAATATATAAGATGAGCTAGGATTAATGTAAAAACAACATAGTTAGTCAGCTGTTTGTACCTGATCTGTAGTGTAATGTATAAGATGAGCTAGGATTAAAGTAAAAATAACCTAGTTAGTCAGCTGTTTGTACCTGATCTGTAGTGTAATGTATAAGATGAGCTAGGATTAATGTAAACACAACCTAGTTAGTCAACTGTTTGTACCTGATCTGTAGTGTAATGTATAAGATGAGCTAGGATTAAAGTAAAAATAACCTAGTTAGTCAACTGTTTGTACCTGATCTGTAGTGTAATGTATAAGATGAGCTAGGATTAATGTAAACACAACCTAGTTAGTCAACTGTTTGTACCCGATCTGTAGTGTAATGTATAAGATGAGCTAGGATTAAAGTAAAAATAACCTAGTTAGTCAGCTGTTTGTACCTGATCTGTAGTGTAATGTATAAGATGAGCTAGGATTAATGTAAACACAACTTAGTTAGTCAGCTTTTTGTACCTGATCTGTAGTGTAATGTATAAGATGAGCTAGGATTAAAGTAAAAATAACCTAGTTAGTCAGCTGTTTGTACCTGATCTGTAGTGTAATGTATAAGATGAGCTAGGATTAATGTAAAAACAACCTAGTTAGTCAGCTGTTTGTACCTGATCTGTACTTTAATGTATAAGATGAGCTAGGATTAAAGTAAAAATAACCTAGTTAGTCAGCTGTTTGTACCTGAGCTGTAGTGTAATGTATAAGATGAGCTAGGATTAACGTAAACACAACCTAGTTAGTCAACTGTTTGTACCTGATCTGTAGTGTAATGTATAAGATGAGCTAGGATTAATGTAAAAATAACCTAGTTAGTCAGCAGTTTGTACCTGATCTGTAGTGTAATGTATAAGATGAGCTAGGATTAATGTAAACACAACCTAGTTAGTCAGCTGTTTGTACCTGATCTGTAGTGTAATGTATAAGGTAAGCTAGGATTAATGTAACCACAACCTAGTTAGTCAACTGTTTGTACCTGATCTGTAGTGTAATGTATAAGATGAGCTAGGATTAATGTAAAAATAACCTAGTTAGTCAGATGTTTGTACCTGATCTGTAGTGTAATGTATGAGATGAGCTAGGATTAATGTAAACACAACCTAGTTAGTCAACTGTTTGTACCTGATCTGTAGTGTATTGTATATGATGAGCTAGGATTAATGTAAAAATAACCTAGTTAGTCAGCTGTTTGTACCCGATCTGTAGTGTAATGTATAAGATGAGCTAGGATTAATGTAAACACAACCTAGTTAGTCATCTGTTTGTACCTGATCTGTAGTGTAATGTATAAGATGAGCTAGGATTAATGTAAAAATAACCTAGTTAGTCAGCTGTTTGTACCTGATCTGTAGTGTAATGTATAAGATGAGCTAGGATTAATGTAAACACAACCTAGTTAGTCAACTGTTTGTACCTGATCTGTAGTGTAATTTATAAGATGAGCTAGGATTAATATAAACACAACCTAGTTAGTCAACTGTTTGTACCTGATCTGTAGTGTAATGTATAAGATGAGCTAGGATTAAAGTAAAAATAACCTAGTTAGTCAGCTGTTTGTACCTGATCTGTAGTGTAATGTATAAGATGAGCTAGGATTAATGTAAACACAACCTAGTTAGTCAACTGTTTGTACCTGATCTGTAGTGTAATGTATAAGATGAGCTAGGATTAATGTAAAAATAACCTAGTTAGTCAGCTGTTTGTACCTGATCTGTAGTGTAATGTATAAGATGAGCTAGGGTTAATGTAAACACAACCTAGTTAGTCAACTGTTTGTACCTGATCTGTAGTGTAATGTATAAGATGAGCTAGGATTAATGTAAACACAACCTAGTTAGTCAACTGTTTGTACCTGATCTGTAGTGTAATGTATAAGATGAGCTAGGATTAATGTAAAAACAACCTAGTTAGTCAGCTGTTTGTACCTGATCTGTAGTGTAATGTATAAGATGAGCTAGGATTAAAGTAAAAATAACCTAGTTAGTCAGCTGTTTGTACCTGATCTGTAGTGTAATGTATAAGATGAGCTAGGATTAATGTAAACACAACCTAGTTAGTCAACTGTTTGTACCTGATCTGTAGTGTAATGTATAAGATGAGCTAGGATTAATGTAAAAACAACCTAGTTAGTCAGCTGTTTGTACCTGATCTGTAGTGTAATGTATAAGATGAGCTAGGATTAAAGTAAAAATAACCTAGTTAGTCAGCTGTTTGTACCTGATCTGTAGTGTAATGTATAAGATGAGCTAGGATTAATGTAAACACAACCTAGTTAGTCAACTGTTTGTACCTGATCTGTAGTGTAATGTATAAGATGAGCTAAGATTAATGTAAAAATAACCTAGTTAGTCAGCTGTTTGTACCTGATCTGTAGTGTAATGTATAAGATGAGCTAGGGTTAATGTAAACACAACCTAGTTAGTCAACTGTTTGTACTTGATCTGTTGTGTAATGTATAAGATGAGCTAGGATTAATGTAAACACAACCTAGTTAGTCAACTGTTTGTACCTGATCTGTAGTGTAATGTATAAGATGAGCTAGGATTAAAGTAAAAATAACCTAGTTCGTCAGCTGTTTGTACCTGATCTGTAGTGTAATGTATAAGATGAGCTAGGATTAAAGTAAAAATAACCTAGTTAGTCAGCTGTTTGTACCTGATCTGTAGTGTAATATATAAGATGAGCTAGGATTAATGTAAAAACAACCTAGTTAGTCAGCTGTTTGTACCTGATCTGTAGTGTAATGTATAAGATGATCTAGGATTAAAGTAAAAATAACCTAGTTAGTCAGCTGTTTGTACCTGATCTGTAGTGGAATGTATAAGATGAGCTAGGATTAATGTAAACACAACCTAGTTAGTCAACTGTTTGTACCTGATCTGTAGTGTAATGTATAAGATGAGCTAGGATTAATGTAAACACAACCTAGTTAGTCAGCTGTTTGTACCTGATCTGTAGTGTAATGTATAAGATGAGCTAGGATTAATGTAAACACAACCTAGTTAGTCAACTGTTTGTACCCGATCTGTAGTGTAATGTATAAGATGAGCTAGGATTAAAGTAAAAATAACCTAGTTAGTCAGCTGTTTGTACCTGATCTGTAGTGTAATCTATAATATGAGCTAGGATTAATGTAAACACAACCTAGTTAGTCAACTGTTTGTACCTGATCTGTAGTGTAATTTATAAGATGAGCTAGGTTTAATGTAAACACAACCTAGTTAGTCAACTGTTTGTACCTGATCTGTAGTGTAATGTATAAGATGAGCTAGGATTAAAGTAAAAATAACCTAGTTAGTCAGCTGTTTGTACCTGATCTGTAGTGTAATGTATAAGATGAGCTAGGATTAATGTAAACACAACCTAGTTAGTCAACTGTTTGTACCTGATCTGTAGTGTAATGTATAAGATGAGCTAGGATTAACGTAAACACAACCTAGTTTGTCAACTGTTTGTACCTGATCTGTAGTGTAATGTATAAGATGAGCTAGGATTAATGTAAACACAACCTAGTTAGTCAACTGTTTGTACATGATCTGTAGTGTAATGTATAAGATGAGCTAGGTTTAATGTATAAATAACCTAGTTAGTCAGCTGTTTGTACCTGATCTGTAGTGTAATGTTTAAGATGAGCTAGAATTAATGTAAACACAACCTAGTTAGTCAACTGTTTGTACCTGATCTGTAGTGTAATGTTTAAGATGAGCTAGAATTAATGTAAACACAACCTAGTTAGTCATCTGTTTTTGACTTCACTTGAGATGTTAATTTTCTGTGAGTTTATTATTATAATTTTGTGTTAATCCAGTTTAGAAAGTACTAACCTGGCTGAGATAGTATTAAATAATAATTAAACTGTTAGAATGGCACACATAAAGAAAATTCTAAACAGCTATAATCTCAATTTGTTGTATTTGAAAAGAAAAAGATTGTTTAAAAAATAAATTTTCAAATTGTCTATTTCTTTTAAATAAATCATACACAATTGCAATGTGAGATTCCACAAACATACATCTTTCACTGATTAAGTATTTCCCCTTAGAGCAGTATTGTCTAATCTGATGTATAGACTTAAATTAGTATTGTTAAGAATAAATTAAAGGTACAAATTAGGTAAGAAGCTTATGTGTCAGGACTGGATTAGCAGTACACATTCTTAAATATAATTGAGATGTAATATCAGTAATGTGGCTGATGTAATGCAGTCTTGCTTCATTTCAGTATCAAAAGAGATCAAATTTATTATTATTAGGGCAGTGGGTTAACAGTGTCAGTTGAGTGTCAGACAACATACTTTGCAGCATATAGTTATGGCCCTTTATATTCTGAGTTCAAATCCTGCCAAGGTTAGCTTTGCCTTTCATCCTTACAGGGTTGATGAAATAAAGTACCAGCAATGCACCGGGGTTGAGTTAATCAACATTCCCCTCTCCCAAAATTGTTGACTTTGTGCCTAAATCAAAAACCATCATTATTAGTTGAAAAATGGTGATGGATTTGCAGTATTGGTAGCGCATTGGACAACATGCTTTATGACATATAGTACACCCTTTACATTCTGAGTTCAAATCCTACTGAGGTTAGCTTTGCCTTTCTTCCTTATGGGGTTGATAAAATAAAGTATCAGCAATGCACTGGGGTTGATTTAATTGACTTTTCCCTTCCCATCAAATTGCTGGCCTTGTGCCAAAATTAGAAACAATTATTAGTTGAAAACAGTAATTGGTAGAGCGTTGGACTAATTGTTTTGCAGCACTTAGTTCTAGCTCTTTACATTCTGAATTTAAATCATGCCAAAGTCAACTTTGCCTTTCAATCTTATGAGGTTGATTAAATAAAGTACCTGTCATATATTAGGTTGATAAAATCGACTTTCTTCTCCCCTCAACTTATTGGGCTTGTTTCTAAATTAGAAATCATTATTTACAATTGAAAATATAAGATGTTTAAAGCTATGTACAAAATAAGTTGCACAAATGGTTATAGACAAAACTTGAAAATAGTCCAGACAGGTGAAGGTGCATGGCTTAGTGGTAAGGGTGTTGGACTTATAAACATTATGTTATAGGTTCGATTCCTGGACTGGGTCATGTATTGTGTTCTTGAGCAAAACACTTCATTTCACATTGCTCCAGTATATTCAGCTGAAAAAGAGAACCAGTAATAGTTGGGGGTTTAACCCTGTGATGGGCTGGCATCCTGTCCAGAGGGTATCTTGTACTCTCAGTTGCTTAACTTCATGGAAACTAGGATAAGTACTGGCCTGATGAGCTTCCAGGCTTGAGACAAACTTTAGACTCTATAGAAAAAACTTGAAAATAGCCCCGACAGGTAATACAGGCATTGTTACAGATAAATACTTGAAATATTTAGGAATTAACTGTAATAATATAATTATGAAACTCATTATAACTATCTACATATATATCTACAGATATGTTTAATATTGTCAAAGTTAACTAACAAACTTATGAATTTGATATTTTGATATTTTAGTACAAAGAGTAGTACCTGTATTTATATTAGAGAATATTCTAGGCTTATTTATTTTAAATGGATGAGATGAAGTTTAGTGTTATAAATGGATATGGAGGGCGTTGTTGAAGGAGTGAAATCTGGAAATGAAGGAATGAGTAAGAAGAGAAGAAATAAAATTGAATAGAGTTAAACCTTTAGAGAAGTATAATCCCTTAAAGTACAAGAGAAGATATATAAAAAGACACAGCTTGACTGTATATCAATGGTTGTGAAAAATTTAAGAGGCAGGGAATTTTCTTTTGAAGGAAATATCTTCCTTATTTTATACTATATATATATGTACAATCCTGTAACCCCTGAGTGAATTATAGGGCACCCCATTGTCATATGGCATTTTTAGGACATTTTAAACCTGGTGGAGCCCATCTTCTCTCCATTTTATACATGTGGTTAATTGTTGGGTCGTTAAACTCTGGTTTCCTAGTGGAACTTATCCCTTTGGCATTTTTTAAAGTGGTTTTGCTTTGTTCATTGATGCTAAATAAGGAATCCAAGGAAATTCACAAATATTTGTTATGTGCTTAAATGTGTTGAGCATAAGTTGATATTTGGAGGAGTTGTATATTGATTGATGAAGTATGTAGATATGTTTATGTAATGGGGGTTTAGTTGTGATTCTATTGTGTCACCTACTTTATGTTATCTGTGTGCACATGTTGATGTAGACAGTTTAAGATTAGATTGATAATTTTATCTCTTCATTTAATTGTAACTGCCATACTGTATTATTAGACTGATAACCTTATTACTTCATCTAACTGTAACTGTCTTATTTGGAGACAAGACCAATATTTATGTGGTATAGTTGATCCCAATATCCTAGATTGACCTCTGAAGGAAGAAAGATAAAACTAAGCACTATAATGTATTTCATTCATCATTCTACCCATGTTAGCAAGGAAAGTCAATGTTTAATGATGATGATTCTACTGTTTTAGTCATCACTGTCTTACATTTCTTGTTCTTTCCTTTCTCTCTAACCTTTCTACTCTCCTGTGTATGCCTAATAATCATCGTTTAACATCTATTTTCCATACTAATAACAGATTTCTTTATTTCTAATTTCTAGGACCAGAGTGATGTACAAGCTGGAGTATCCCCTACTGTTACCATTGGCGGAGCAACACAGTCAGGGGGTAGTTACTTAGCAGATGCTATTTCCATCACCAGCAATGAGAGTACCAATGAGTCTATGACAGCAGAAGAAAACAAGCTGAGGGGTTACTGGAATCGAAGACTAGATTTTATGCTCTCATGTCTAGGCTATGTGATTGGTCTTGGAAATATATGGAGATTTCCTTATTTGGTACACAGGAATGGTGGAGGTTAGCAATCTAGTTGAATTTGTTATTTTTATTTTTTGTTGAGTTTTAATGAATGAATAATTAATCTTGAATTACAATCAATCAATCAAATAGATCATCAATTATGTAGGCATCATTTCCTGAATTATTGATTTCCTAATGGCTCAAGCAATTTGGGTTTGATTGAACCTTATTGTTTTCAGTTATGATCAGATGAAGCCTAGTGGTTAGGGTGTTCGACTCACAATCATAAGGTTATGGGTTCTAATATTGGACTGGGCAGTGCAATATGTTCTTGAGAAAAACACTTCAGTTACCTGTACAATTGAAGTACCTCAGGGACAAGACACAAACCTGATACTTTACACTAACATCTTCATCGTCTTACAGTTCAGTTTCTATCTTGTTTAAATCAATCTTTAATTTCAAGTTCTTGAAAGAAACTTGACAGGATTGCTCATTCTGTTAAAAATAGAAGTCAGATTTCTTTCAAATCACATGATAACATCTTAAAAAGTAAAGGACACAGATAATATAGTCCTAGATACCATTAAAAGTAAAGTACACATTAGATAATATAGTCCTAGATACCATTAAAAGTAAAGGATACATTAGATAATATAGCCCTAGATACCATTAAAAGTAAAGGATACATTAGATAATATAGTCCTAGATACCATTAAAAGTAAAGGATACATTAGATAATATAGTCCTAGATACCATTAAAAGTAAAGGATACATTAGATAATGCAGTATTATATATCTTTAAAAGTAAAAGACACATTAGATAATGTAGGTTTAGATCCCCCAAAAAGATCAGATGATCATGGTTAGAATCAGATTGACTCAGGGCTAAAAACTAACTCTTTCTTATTAAATTGTATAAAACAGGTCAGGAAGTGAAATTTACGAATTGTGAAAGAATTAAAATGCTTATTTACTATATACATATTTACTATCTACTTATTTACTATATACATATTTACTATCTGCTTATTTACTATATACATCATCATCATCGTTTAACGTCTATCTTCCACACTAGCATGGGTTAGACGGGAGTTGTCCCAATTTGAGGCAAGGTTGGTCGGGTGACTGTGTCTCGCTCATATAGGACTATCGGGCAGGTTTTCTACGGCTGGATGCCCTTCCTAACACCAACCACATTTACAGTGTGGACTGGAAACTTTTTACCGTGTTACCTATACGGCCACATTACAGCGTGGACTGTGTGTTTTTTTGTCGTGACACCTACACGATCTCGATCTCATTTTCTAATTTATTTAGACTGGATGTTGTGGTATCAACTTTACAGAGAGAGGGTGGTGTTGGTGGAAGTGGGAGGATCGTGTGGGGGTAGTGGATTGGGGTGTATATTTGGTTAAGAGGGGCCTACTGACTGTAGATTTCACTTTGTACATAGGCAAGGCGGGTCTTCTGTATTACTGCGTGGTGCCAAAGATCTCGGTCCAGTGACATTGTCTTAGAGAGGTGTAAGTGTGTAAGGTCGGAATTTATCAGATCGTCCCAGGTTTTTCTGGCTCTACCTACTCCATAACTTCCATCATTATATAGTTAAACATCATTTACTATAGACTATATACTATATATTATATATATTTTTTAATATTTCATCCACTGACTAAAATACATGATAAAAGAGAATTAAGTAGGACTTATATTGAGCCTAATAAAAGGGTACAAAATATTTGATTGTTGTGGTTGTTGGACTGCCATCATTTCTGATGACAAGTGTTCAAACCACAACACACCCTGCTTGAGAAATGAACATGCAAGTGGCTGAGCATTCCACAGACACATACCCCCTTAACGTAATTTTCATGATGATTCAGCATGACAAAATATTTGAAAAGCTGGCCTTTAAATTACAGATACAGTCAATCTGGCAGCCTTACAAACAGTTTCTGTCTACCCAGTTTCACTCACAAGGCTCAGGTAACTCAAGGCTATGGTAAATAATACTTACTCTCGAGGCCACATAGTGGGATTGAACCTGGGTCCTAATGACTGTGTGAAGTAACCTTTTTAACCATTCAGCCAAGCGGTATCCATATAATTGTTTCTACTTTTGGCACAAGGCCAGCAATTACCCAGTGTATTACTGGTACTTTATTTTATCGACCCCGTAAGGATGAAAGGCAAAGTTAACCTCGGAGGGATTTGAACTCAGAATGGCAAGGGCCGTAACTCTATGCTGGAAAGCATGGCGTCCGACCCTCTACCGATACTGCCAATCCGTATAATGATTGTAAAAATAGCACGAAGAAGTGAAGCTCTTCTGACTATTTATCATACATATAAACAGAACTGGAAACTATAACAATATAGTTATTACTTGTCCACCATCACCATCATCATCATTATCCTCATTTAACATCTCTTTTCCATTCTAGCATGGGTTAGGCAAATCGTCTGTCCATATCCTTCCGACATATGTCTAACTCAGAACTGTTAGTAGTGCAGTAGATCAGCTAACAACCAACCATTTGAAACATATAGAAACATTATTTCTCTACACATTAACTACAGATATATTTACTTATTTCAAACATGTAGAAACTTCATTTCTCAACACATTAACTACAGATACATGTGACCATTTCAAACATGTAGAAACTTCATTTCTCAACACATTAACTATAGATACATGTGACAATTTCAAACATGTAGAAACTTCATTTCTCAATACATTAACTAAAGATACATGTGACCATTTCAAACATGTAGAAACTTCATTTCTCAACACATTAACTACAGATACATGTGACCATTTCAAACATGTAGAAACTTCATTTCTTTAGACATCAACTATAGATACATGTGACCATTTCAAACATGTAGAAACTTCATTTCTCAACACATTAACTACAGATACATGTGACCATTTCAAACATGTAGAAACTTCATTTCTTTAGACATCAACTATAGATACATGTGACCATTTCAAACATGTAGAAACTTCATTTCTCAACACATTAACTATAGATACATGTGGCCATTTCAAACATGTAGAAACTTCATTTCTCAACACATTAACTATAGATACATGTGACAATTTCAAACATGTAGAAACTTCATTTCTCAACACATTAACTACAGATACATGTGACCATTTCAAACATGTAGAAACTTCATTTCTCAACACATTAACTATAGATACATGTGACCATTTCAAACATGTAGAAACTTCATTTCTCAACACATTAACTATAGATACATGTGACCATTTCAAACATGTAGAAACTTCATTTCTCAACACATTAACTATAGATACATGTGACCATTTCAAACATGTAGAAACTTCATTTCTCAACACATTAACTATAGATACATGTGACCATTTCAAACATGTAGAAACTTCATTTCTCAACACATTAACTATAGATACATGTGACAATTTCAAACATGTAGAAACTTCATTTCTCAACACATTAACTACAGATACATGTGACAATTTCAAACATGTAGAAACTTCATTTTTCAATACATTAACTACAGATACATGTGACCATTTCAAACATGTAGAAACTTCATTTCTCAACACATTAACTACAGATACATGTGACCATTTCAAACATGTAGAAACTTCATTTCTCAACACATTAACTACAGATACATGTGACCATTTCAAACATGTAGAAACTTCATTTCTCAACACATTAACTATAGATACATGTGACCATTTCAAACATGTAGAAACTTCATTTCTCAACACATTAACTATAGATACATGTGACCATTTCAAACATGTAGAAACTTCATTTCTCAACACATTAACTATAGATACATGTGACCATTTCAAACATGTAGAAACTTCATTTCTCAACACATTAACTATAGATACATGTGACCATTTCAAACATGTAGAAACTTCATTTCTCAACACATTAACTATAGATACATGTGACCATTTCAAACATGTAGAAACTTCATTTCTCAACACATTAACTATAGATACATGTGACAATTTCAAACATGTAGAAACTTCATTTCTCAACACATTAACTACAGATACATGTGACAATTTCAAACATGTAGAAACTTCATTTTTCAATACATTAACTACAGATACATGTGACCATTTCAAACATGTAGAAACTTCATTTCTCAACACATTAACTACAGATACATGTGACCATTTCAAACATGTAGAAACTTCATTTCTCAACACATTAACTACAGATACATGTGACCATTTCAAACATGTAGAAACTTCATTTCTCAACACATTAACTATAGATACATGTGACCATTTCAAACATGTAGAAACTTCATTTCTCAATACATTAACTATAGATACATGTGACCATTTCAAACATGTAGAAACTTCATTTCTTTAGACATCAACTATAGATACATGTGACCATTTCAAACATGTAGAAACTTCATTTCTCAACATATTAACTACAGATACATGTGACTATTTCAAACATGTAGAAACTTCATTTCTCAACACATTAACTATAGATACATGTGACCATTTCAAACATGTAGAAACTTCATTTCTCAACACATTAACTATAGATACATGTGACCATTTCAAACATGTAGAAACTTCATTTCTCAACACATTAACTATAGATACATGTGACCATTTCAAACATGTAGAAACTTCATATCTCAACACATTAACTATAGATACATGTGACCATTTCAAACATGTAGAAACTTCATATCTCAACACATTAACTACAGATACATGTGACCATTTCAAACATGTAGAAACTTCATTTCTCAACACATTAATTATAGATACATGTGACCATTTCAAACATGTAGAAACTTCATTTCTCAACACATTAACTATAGATACATGTGACCATTTCAAACATGTAGAAACTTCATTTCTCAATACATTAACTACAGATACATGTGACCATTTCAAACATGTAGAAACTTCATTTCTCAATACATTAACTATAGATACATGTGACCATTTCAAACATGTAGAAACTTCATTTCTTTAGACATCAACTATAGATACATGTGACCATTTCAAACATGTAGAAACTTCATTTCTCAACACATTAACTACAGATACATGTGGCCATTTCAAACATGTAGAAACTTCATTTCTCAACACATTAACTATAGATACATGTGGCCATTTCAAACATGTAGAAACTTCATTTCTCAATACATTAACTATAGATACATGTGACCATTTCAAACATGTAGAAACTTCATTTCTTTAGACATCAACTATAGATACATGTGACCATTTCAAACATGTAGAAACTTCATTTCTCAACACATTAACTATAGATACATGTGACCATTTCAAACATGTAGAAACTTCATTTCTCAACACATTAACTATAGATACATGTGACCATTTCAAACATGTAGAAACTTCATTTCTCAACACATTAACTATAGATACATGTGACCATTTCAAACATGTAGAAACTTCATTTCTCAACACATTAACTACAGATACATGTGACCATTTCAAACATGTAGAAACTTCATTTCTCAACACATTAACTATAGATACATGTGACCATTTCAAACATGTAGAAACTTCATTTCTCAACACATTAACTATAGATACATGTGACCATTTCAAACATGTAGAAACTTCATTTCTCAATACATTAACTACAGATACATGTGACCATTTCAAACATGTAGAAACTTCATTTCTCAATACATTAACTATAGATACATGTGACCATTTCAAACATGTAGAAACTTCATTTCTTTAGACATCAACTATAGATACATGTGACCATTTCAAACATGTAGAAACTTCATTTCTCAACACATTAACTACAGATACATGTGGCCATTTCAAACATGTAGAAACTTCATTTCTCAACACATTAACTATAGATACATGTGGCCATTTCAAACATGTAGAAACTTCATTTCTCAACACATTAACTATAGATACATGTGACCATTTCAAACATGTAGAAACTTCATTTCTCAACACATTAACTATAGATACATGTGACCATTTCAAACATGTAGAAACTTCATTTCTCAACACATTAACTATAGATACATGTGACCATTTCAAACATGTAGAAACTTCATTTCTCAACACATTAACTATAGATACATGTGACCATTTCAAACATGTAGAAACTTCATTTCTCAATACATTAACTATAGATACATGTGACCATTTCAAACATGTAGAAACTTCATTTCTCAACACATTAACTACAGATACATGTGACCATTTCAAACATGTAGAAACTTCATTTCTCAACACATTAACTATAGATACATGTGGCCATTTCAAACATGTAGAAACTTCATTTCTCAACACATTAACTATAGATACATGTGACAATTTCAAACATGTAGAAACTTCATTTCTCAACACATTAACTACAGATACATGTGACCATTTCAAACATGTAGAAACTTCATTTCTCAACACATTAACTATAGATACATGTGACCATTTCAAACATGTAGAAACTTCATTTCTCAACACATTAACTATAGATACATGTGACCATTTCAAACATGTAGAAACTTCATTTCTCAACACATTAACTATAGATACATGTGACCATTTCAAACATGTAGAAACTTCATTTCTCAACACATTAACTATAGATACATGTGACCATTTCAAACATGTAGAAACTTCATTTCTCAACACATTAACTATAGATACATGTGACAATTTCAAACATGTAGAAACTTCATTTCTCAACACATTAACTACAGATACATGTGACAATTTCAAACATGTAGAAACTTCATTTCTCAATACATTAACTACAGATACATGTGACCATTTCAAACATGTAGAAACTTCATTTCTCAACACATTAACTACAGATACATGTGACCATTTCAAACATGTAGAAACTTCATTTCTCAACACATTAACTACAGATACATGTGACCATTTCAAACATGTAGAAACTTCATTTCTCAACACATTAACTATAGATACATGTGACCATTTCAAACATGTAGAAACTTCATTTCTCAATACATTAACTATAGATACATGTGACCATTTCAAACATGTAGAAACTTCATTTCTTTAGACATCAACTATAGATACATGTGACCATTTCAAACATGTAGAAACTTCATTTCTCAACACATTAACTACAGATACATGTGACTATTTCAAACATGTAGAAACTTCATTTCTCAACACATTAACTATAGATACATGTGACCATTTCAAACATGTAGAAACTTCATTTCTCAACACATTAACTATAGATACATGTGACCATTTCAAACATGTAGAAACTTCATTTCTCAACACATTAACTATAGATACATGTGACCATTTCAAACATGTAGAAACTTCATATCTCAACACATTAACTATAGATACATGTGACCATTTCAAACATGTAGAAACTTCATATCTCAACACATTAACTACAGATACATGTGACCATTTCAAACATGTAGAAACTTCATTTCTCAACACATTAACTATAGATACATGTGACCATTTCAAACATGTAGAAACTTCATTTCTTTAGACATCAACTATAGATACGTGTGACCATTTCAAACATGTAGAAACTTCATTTCTCAACACATTAACTACAGATACATGTGACCATTTCAAACATGTAGAAACTTCATTTCTCAACACATTAACTATAGATACATGTGACCATTTCAAACATGTAGAAACTTCATTTCTCAATACATTAACTAAAGATACATGTGACCATTTCAAACATGTAGAAACTTCATTTCTCAACACATTAACTACAGATACATGTGACCATTTCAAACATGTAGAAACTTCATTTCTTTAGACATCAACTATAGATACATGTGACCATTTCAAACATGTAGAAACTTCATTTCTCAACACATTAACTACAGATACATATGACCATTTCAAACATGTAGAAACTTAATTTCTTTAGACATCAACTATAGATACATGTGACCATTTCAAACATGTAGAAACTTCATTTCTCAACACATTAACTATAGATACATGTGGCCATTTCAAACATGTAGAAACTTCATTTCTCAACACATTAACTATAGATACATGTGACAATTTCAAACATGTAGAAACTTCATTTCTCAACACATTAACTACAGATACATGTGACCATTTCAAACATGTAGAAACTTCATTTCTCAACACATTAACTATAGATACATGTGACCATTTCAAACATGTAGAAACTTCATTTCTCAACACATTAACTATAGATACATGTGACTATTTCAAACATGTAGAAACTTCATTTCTCAACACATTAACTATAGATACATGTGACCATTTCAAACATGTAGAAACTTCATTTCTCAACACATTAACTATAGATACATGTGACTATTTCAAACATGTAGAAACTTCATTTCTCAACACATTAACTATAGATACATGTGACAATTTCAAACATGTAGAAACTTCATTTCTCAACACATTAACTACAGATACATGTGACAATTTCAAACATGTAGAAACTTCATTTCTCAATACATTAACTACAGATACATGTGACCATTTCAAACATGTAGAAACTTCATTTCTCAACACATTAACTACAGATACATGTGACCATTTCAAACATGTAGAAACTTCATTTCTCAACACATTAACTACAGATACATGTGACCATTTCAAACATGTAGAAACTTCATTTCTCAACACATTAACTATAGATACATGTGACCATTTCAAACATGTAGAAACTTCATTTCTCAATACATTAACTATAGATACATGTGACCATTTCAAACATGTAGAAACTTCATTTCTTTAGACATCAACTATAGATACATGTGACCATTTCAAACATGTAGAAACTTCATTTCTCAACACATTAACTACAGATACATGTGACTATTTCAAACATGTAGAAACTTCATTTCTCAACACATTAACTATAGATACATGTGACCATTTCAAACATGTAGAAACTTCATTTCTCAACACATTAACTATAGATACATGTGACCATTTCAAACATGTAGAAACTTCATTTCTCAACACATTAACTATAGATACATGTGACAATTTCAAACATGTAGAAACTTCATTTCTCAACACATTAACTACAGATACATGTGACAATTTCAAACATGTAGAAACTTCATTTCTCAATACATTAACTACAGATACATGTGACCATTTCAAACATGTAGAAACTTCATTTCTCAACACATTAACTACAGATACATGTGACCATTTCAAACATGTAGAAACTTCATTTCTCAACACATTAACTACAGATACATGTGGCCATTTCAAACATGTAGAAACTTCATTTCTCAACACATTAACTATAGATACATGTGACCATTTCAAACATGTAGAAACTTCATTTCTCAATACATTAACTATAGATACATGTGACCATTTCAAACATGTAGAAACTTCATTTCTTTAGACATCAACTATAGATACATGTGACCATTTCAAACATGTAGAAACTTCATTTCTCAACACATTAACTACAGATACATGTGACTATTTCAAACATGTAGAAACTTCATTTCTCAACACATTAACTATAGATACATGTGACCATTTCAAACATGTAGAAACTTCATTTCTCAACACATTAACTATAGATACATGTGACCATTTCAAACATGTAGAAACTTCATTTCTCAACACATTAACTATAGATACATGTGACCATTTCAAACATGTAGAAACTTCATATCTCAACACATTAACTATAGATACATGTGACCATTTCAAACATGTAGAAACTTCATATCTCAACACATTAACTACAGATACATGTGACCATTTCAAACATGTAGAAACTTCATTTCTCAACACATTAACTATAGATACATGTGACCATTTCAAACATGTAGAAACTTCATTTCTTTAGACATCAACTATAGATACGTGTGACCATTTCAAACATGTAGAAACTTCATTTCTCAACACATTAACTACAGATACATGTGACCATTTCAAACATGTAGAAACTTCATTTCTCAACACATTAACTATAGATACATGTGACCATTTCAAACATGTAGAAACTTCATTTCTCAATACATTAACTAAAGATACATGTGACCATTTCAAACATGTAGAAACTTCATTTCTCAACACATTAACTACAGATACATGTGACCATTTCAAACATGTAGAAACTTCATTTCTTTAGACATCAACTATAGATACATGTGACCATTTCAAACATGTAGAAACTTCATTTCTCAACACATTAACTACAGATACATATGACCATTTCAAACATGTAGAAACTTAATTTCTTTAGACATCAACTATAGATACATGTGACCATTTCAAACATGTAGAAACTTCATTTCTCAACACATTAACTATAGATACATGTGGCCATTTCAAACATGTAGAAACTTCATTTCTCAACACATTAACTATAGATACATGTGACAATTTCAAACATGTAGAAACTTCATTTCTCAACACATTAACTACAGATACATGTGACCATTTCAAACATGTAGAAACTTCATTTCTCAACACATTAACTATAGATACATGTGACCATTTCAAACATGTAGAAACTTCATTTCTCAACACATTAACTATAGATACATGTGACCATTTCAAACATGTAGAAACTTCATTTCTCAACACATTAACTATAGATACATGTGACCATTTCAAACATGTAGAAACTTCATTTCTCAACACATTAACTATAGATACATGTGACTATTTCAAACATGTAGAAACTTCATTTCTCAACACATTAACTATAGATACATGTGACAATTTCAAACATGTAGAAACTTCATTTCTCAACACATTAACTACAGATACATGTGACAATTTCAAACATGTAGAAACTTCATTTCTCAATACATTAACTACAGATACATGTGACCATTTCAAACATGTAGAAACTTCATTTCTCAACACATTAACTACAGATACATGTGACCATTTCAAACATGTAGAAACTTCATTTCTCAACACATTAACTACAGATACATGTGACCATTTCAAACATGTAGAAACTTCACTTCTCAACACATTAACTATAGATACATGTGACCATTTCAAACATGTAGAAACTTCATTTCTCAATACATTAACTATAGATACATGTGACCATTTCAAACATGTAGAAACTTCATTTCTTTAGACATCAACTATAGATACATGTGACCATTTCAAACATGTAGAAACTTCATTTCTCAACACATTAACTACAGATACATGTGACTATTTCAAACATGTAGAAACTTCATTTCTCAACACATTAACTATAGATACATGTGACCATTTCAAACATGTAGAAACTTCATTTCTCAACACATTAACTATAGATACATGTGGCCATTTCAAACATGTAGAAACTTCATTTCTCAACACATTAACTATAGATACATGTGACAATTTCAAACATGTAGAAACTTCATATCTCAACACATTAACTATAGATACATGTGACCATTTCAAACATGTAGAAACTTCATATCTCAACACATTAACTACAGATACATGTGACCATTTCAAACATGTAGAAACTTCATTTCTCAACACATTAACTATAGATACATGTGACCATTTCAAACATGTAGAAACTTCATTTCTCAACACATTAACTATAGATACATGTGACCATTTCAAACATGTAGAAACTTCATTTCTCAATACATTAACTACAGATACATGTGACCATTTCAAACATGTAGAAACTTCATTTCTCAATACATTAACTATAGATACATGTGACCATTTCAAACATGTAGAAACTTCATTTCTTTAGACATCAACTATAGATACATGTGACCATTTCAAACATGTAGAAACTTCATTTCTCAACACATTAACTACAGATACATGTGGCCATTTCAAACATGTAGAAACTTCATTTCTCAACACATTAACTATAGATACATGGGGCCATTTCAAACATGTAGAAACTTCATTTCTCAATACATTAACTATAGATACATGTGACCATTTCAAACATGTAGAAACTTCATTTCTTTAGACATCAACTATAGATACATGTGACCATTTCAAACATGTAGAAACTTCATTTCTCAACACATTAACTATAGATACATGTGACCATTTCAAACATGTAGAAACTTCATTTCTCAACACATTAACTATAGATACATGTGACCATTTCAAACATGTAGAAACTTCATTTCTCAACACATTAACTATAGATACATGTGACCATTTCAAACATGTAGAAACTTCATTTCTCAACACATTAACTACAGATACATGTGACCATTTCAAACATGTAGAAACTTCATTTCTCAACACATTAACTATAGATACATGTGACCATTTCAAACATGTAGAAACTTCATTTCTCAACACATTAACTACAGATACATGTGACCATTTCAAACATGTAGAAACTTCATTTCTCAACACATTAACTATAGATACATGTGACCATTTCAAACATGTAGAAACTTCATTTCTCAATACATTAACTATAGATACATGTGACCATTTCAAACATGTAGAAACTTCATTTCTTTAGACATCAACTATAGATACATGTGACCATTTCAAACATGTAGAAACTTCATTTCTCAACACATTAACTACAGATACATGTGACTATTTCAAACATGTAGAAACTTCATTTCTCAACACATTAACTATAGATACATGTGACCATTTCAAACATGTAGAAACTTCATTTCTCAACACATTAACTATAGATACATGTGACCATTTCAAACATGTAGAAACTTCATTTCTCAACACATTAACTATAGATACATGTGACCATTTCAAACATGTAGAAACTTCATATCTCAACACATTAACTATAGATACATGTGACCATTTCAAACATGTAGAAACTTCATATCTCAACACATTAACTACAGATACATGTGACCATTTCAAACATGTAGAAACTTCATTTCTCAACACATTAACTATAGATACATGTGACCATTTCAAACATGTAGAAACTTCATTTCTTTAGACATCACCTATAGATACGTGTGACCATTTCAAACATGTAGAAACTTCATTTCTCAACACATTAACTACAGATACATGTGACCATTTCAAACATGTAGAAACTTCATTTCTCAACACATTAACTATAGATACATGTGACCATTTCAAACATGTAGAAACTTCATTTCTCAATACATTAACTAAAGATACATGTGACCATTTCAAACATGTAGAAACTTCATTTCTCAACACATTAACTACAGATACATGTGACCATTTCAAACATGTAGAAACTTCATTTCTTTAGACATCAACTATAGATACATGTGACCATTTCAAACATGTAGAAACTTCATTTCTCAACACATTAACTACAGATACATATGACCATTTCAAACATGTAGAAACTTAATTTCTTTAGACATCAACTATAGATACATGTGACCATTTCAAACATGTAGAAACTTCATTTCTCAACACATTAACTATAGATACATGTGGCCATTTCAAACATGTAGAAACTTCATTTCTCAACACATTAACTATAGATACATGTGACAATTTCAAACATGTAGAAACTTCATTTCTCAACACATTAACTACAGATACATGTGACCATTTCAAACATGTAGAAACTTCATTTCTCAACACATTAACTATAGATACATGTGACCATTTCAAACATGTAGAAACTTCATTTCTCAACACATTAACTATAGATACATGTGACCATTTCAAACATGTAGAAACTTCATTTCTCAACACATTAACTATAGATACATGTGACCATTTCAAACATGTAGAAACTTCATTTCTCAACACATTAACTATAGATACATGTGACTATTTCAAACATGTAGAAACTTCATTTCTCAACACATTAACTATAGATACATGTGACAATTTCAAACATGTAGAAACTTCATTTCTCAACACATTAACTACAGATACATGTGACAATTTCAAACATGTAGAAACTTCATTTCTCAATACATTAACTACAGATACATGTGACCATTTCAAACATGTAGAAACTTCATTTCTCAACACATTAACTACAGATACATGTGACCATTTCAAACATGTAGAAACTTCATTTCTCAACACATTAACTACAGATACATGTGACCATTTCAAACATGTAGAAACTTCATTTCTCAACACATTAACTATAGATACATGTGACCATTTCAAACATGTAGAAACTTCATTTCTCAATACATTAACTATAGATACATGTGACCATTTCAAACATGTAGAAACTTCATTTCTTTAGACATCAACTATAGATACATGTGACCATTTCAAACATGTAGAAACTTCATTTCTCAACACATTAACTACAGATACATGTGACTATTTCAAACATGTAGAAACTTCATTTCTCAACACATTAACTATAGATACATGTGACCATTTCAAACATGTAGAAACTTCATTTCTCAACACATTAACTATAGATACATGTGACCATTTCAAACATGTAGAAACTTCATTTCTCAACACATTAACTATAGATACATGTGACCATTTCAAACATGTAGAAACTTCATTTCTCAACACATTAACTATAGATACATGTGACCATTTCAAACATGTAGAAACTTCATTTCTCAACACATTAACTATAGATACATGTGACCATTTCAAACATGTAGAAACTTCATTTCTCAACACATTAACTATAGATACATGTGACCATTTCAAACATGTAGAAACTTCATTTCTCAACACATTAACTATAGATACATGTGACCATTTCAAACATGTAGAAACTTCATTTCTCAACACATTAACTATAGATACATGTGACCATTTCAAACATGTAGAAACTTCATTTCTCAACACATTAACTATAGATACATGTGACTATTTCAAACATGTAGAAACTTCATTTCTCAACACATTAACTATAGATACATGTGACAATTTCAAACATGTAGAAACTTCATTTCTCAACACATTAACTACAGATACATGTGACAATTTCAAACATGTAGAAACTTCATTTCTCAATACATTAACTACAGATACATGTGACCATTTCAAACATGTAGAAACTTCATTTCTCAACACATTAACTACAGATACATGTGACCATTTCAAACATGTAGAAACTTCATTTCTCAACACATTAACTACAGATACATGTGACCATTTCAAACATGTAGAAACTTCATTTCTCAACACATTAACTATAGATACATGTGACCATTTCAAACATGTAGAAACTTCATTTCTCAATACATTAACTATAGATACATGTGACCATTTCAAACATGTAGAAACTTCATTTCTTTAGACATCAACTATAGATACATGTGACCATTTCAAACATGTAGAAACTTCATTTCTCAACACATTAACTACAGATACATGTGACTATTTCAAACATGTAGAAACTTCATTTCTCAACACATTAACTATAGATACATGTGACCATTTCAAACATGTAGAAACTTCATTTCTCAACACATTAACTATAGATACATGTGACCATTTCAAACATGTAGAAACTTCATTTCTCAACACATTAACTATAGATACATGTGACCATTTCAAACATGTAGAAACTTCATTTCTCAACACATTAACTATAGATACATGTGACCATTTCAAACATGTAGAAACTTCATTTCTCAACACATTAACTATAGATACATGTGACCATTTCAAACATGTAGAAACTTCATTTCTCAACACATTAACTATAGATACATGTGACAATTTCAAACATGTAGAAACTTCATTTCTCAACACATTAACTACAGATACATGTGACAATTTCAAACATGTAGAAACTTCATTTCTCAATACATTAACTACAGATACATGTGACCATTTCAAACATGTAGAAACTTCATTTCTCAACACATTAACTACAGATACATGTGACCATTTCAAACATGTAGAAACTTCATTTCTCAACACATTAACTACAGATACATGTGACCATTTCAAACATGTAGAAACTTCATTTCTCAACACATTAACTATAGATACATGTGACCATTTCAAACATGTAGAAACTTCATTTCTCAATACATTAACTATAGATACATGTGACCATTTCAAACATGTAGAAACTTCATTTCTTTAGACATCAACTATAGATACATGTGACCATTTCAAACATGTAGAAACTTCATTTCTCAACACATTAACTACAGATACATGTGACTATTTCAAACATGTAGAAACTTCATTTCTCAACACATTAACTATAGATACATGTGACCATTTCAAACATGTAGAAACTTCATTTCTCAACACATTAACTATAGATACATGTGACCATTTCAAACATGTAGAAACTTCATTTCTCAACACATTAACTATAGATACATGTGACCATTTCAAACATGTAGAAACTTCATATCTCAACACATTAACTATAGATACATGTGACCATTTCAAACATGTAGAAACTTCATATCTCAACACATTAACTACAGATACATGTGACCATTTCAAACATGTAGAAACTTCATTTCTCAACACATTAACTATAGATACATGTGACCATTTCAAACATGTAGAAACTTCATTTCTTTAGACATCAACTATAGATACGTGTGACCATTTCAAACATGTAGAAACTTCATTTCTCAACACATTAACTACAGATACATGTGACCATTTCAAACATGTAGAAACTTCATTTCTCAACACATTAACTATAGATACATGTGACCATTTCAAACATGTAGAAACTTCATTTCTCAATACATTAACTAAAGATACATGTGACCATTTCAAACATGTAGAAACTTCATTTCTCAACACATTAACTACAGATACATGTGACCATTTCAAACATGTAGAAACTTCATTTCTTTAGACATCAACTATAGATACATGTGACCATTTCAAACATGTAGAAACTTCATTTCTCAACACATTAACTACAGATACATATGACCATTTCAAACATGTAGAAACTTAATTTCTTTAGACATCAACTATAGATACATGTGACCATTTCAAACATGTAGAAACTTCATTTCTCAACACATTAACTATAGATACATGTGGCCATTTCAAACATGTAGAAACTTCATTTCTCAACACATTAACTATAGATACATGTGACAATTTCAAACATGTAGAAACTTCATTTCTCAACACATTAACTACAGATACATGTGACCATTTCAAACATGTAGAAACTTCATTTCTCAACACATTAACTATAGATACATGTGACCATTTCAAACATGTAGAAACTTCATTTCTCAACACATTAACTATAGATACATGTGACCATTTCAAACATGTAGAAACTTCATTTCTCAACACATTAACTATAGATACATGTGACCATTTCAAACATGTAGAAACTTCATTTCTCAACACATTAACTATAGATACATGTGACTATTTCAAACATGTAGAAACTTCATTTCTCAACACATTAACTATAGATACATGTGACAATTTCAAACATGTAGAAACTTCATTTCTCAACACATTAACTACAGATACATGTGACAATTTCAAACATGTAGAAACTTCATTTCTCAATACATTAACTACAGATACATGTGACCATTTCAAACATGTAGAAACTTCATTTCTCAACACATTAACTACAGATACATGTGACCATTTCAAACATGTAGAAACTTCATTTCTCAACACATTAACTACAGATACATGTGACCATTTCAAACATGTAGAAACTTCACTTCTCAACACATTAACTATAGATACATGTGACCATTTCAAACATGTAGAAACTTCATTTCTCAATACATTAACTATAGATACATGTGACCATTTCAAACATGTAGAAACTTCATTTCTTTAGACATCAACTATAGATACATGTGACCATTTCAAACATGTAGAAACTTCATTTCTCAACACATTAACTACAGATACATGTGACTATTTCAAACATGTAGAAACTTCATTTCTCAACATATTAACTATAGATACATGTGACCATTTCAAACATGTAGAAACTTCATTTCTCAACACATTAACTATAGATACATGTGGCCATTTCAAACATGTAGAAACTTCATTTCTCAACACATTAACTATAGATACATGTGACAATTTCAAACATGTAGAAACTTCATATCTCAACACATTAACTATAGATACATGTGACCATTTCAAACATGTAGAAACTTCATATCTCAACACATTAACTACAGATACATGTGACCATTTCAAACATGTAGAAACTTCATTTCTCAACACATTAACTATAGATACATGTGACCATTTCAAACATGTAGAAACTTCATTTCTCAACACATTAACTATAGATACATGTGACCATTTCAAACATGTAGAAACTTCATTTCTCAATACATTAACTACAGATACATGTGACCATTTCAAACATGTAGAAACTTCATTTCTCAATACATTAACTATAGATACATGTGACCATTTCAAACATGTAGAAACTTCATTTCTTTAGACATCAACTATAGATACATGTGACCATTTCAAACATGTAGAAACTTCATTTCTCAACACATTAACTACAGATACATGTGGCCATTTCAAACATGTAGAAACTTCATTTCTCAACACATTAACTATAGATACATGGGGCCATTTCAAACATGTAGAAACTTCATTTCTCAATACATTAACTATAGATACATGTGACCATTTCAAACATGTAGAAACTTCATTTCTTTAGACATCAACTATAGATACATGTGACCATTTCAAACATGTAGAAACTTCATTTCTCAACACATTAACTATAGATACATGTGACCATTTCAAACATGTAGAAACTTCATTTCTCAACACATTAACTATAGATACATGTGACCATTTCAAACATGTAGAAACTTCATTTCTCAACACATTAACTATAGATACATGTGACCATTTCAAACATGTAGAAACTTCATTTCTCAACACATTAACTACAGATACATGTGACCATTTCAAACATGTAGAAACTTCATTTCTCAACACATTAACTATAGATACATGTGACCATTTCAAACATGTAGAAACTTCATTTCTCAACACATTAACTATAGATACATGTGACCATTTCAAACATGTAGAAACTTCATTTCTCAATACATTAACTACAGATACATGTGACCATTTCAAACATGTAGAAACTTCATTTCTCAATACATTAACTATAGATACATGTGACCATTTCAAACATGTAGAAACTTCATTTCTTTAGACATCAACTATAGATACATGTGACCATTTCAAACATGTAGAAACTTCATTTCTCAACACATTAACTACAGATACATGTGGCCATTTCAAACATGTAGAAACTTCATTTCTCAACACATTAACTATAGATACATGTGACCATTTCAAACATGTAGAAACTTCATTTCTCAACACATTAACTACAGATACATGTGACCATTTCAAACATGTAGAAACTTCATTTCTCAACACATTAACTATAGATACATGTGACCATTTCAAACATGTAGAAACTTCATTTCTCAACACATTAACTATAGATACATGTGACCATTTCAAACATGTAGAAACTTCATTTCTCAATACATTAACTACAGATACATGTGACCATTTCAAACATGTAGAAACTTCATTTCTCAATACATTAACTATAGATACATGTGACCATTTCAAACATGTAGAAACTTCATTTCTTTAGACATCAACTATAGATACATGTGACCATTTCAAACATGTAGAAACTTCATTTCTCAACACATTAACTACAGATACATGTGGCCATTTCAAACATGTAGAAACTTCATTTCTCAACACATTAACTATAGATACATGTGGCCATTTCAAACATGTAGAAACTTCATTTCTCAACACATTAACTATAGATACATGTGACCATTTCAAACATGTAAAAACTTCATTTCTCAACACATTAACTATAGATACATGTGACCATTTCAAACATGTAGAAACTTCATTTCTCAACACATTAACTATAGATACATGTGACCATTTCAAACATGTAGAAACTTCATTTCTCAACACATTAACTATAGATACATGTGACCATTTCAAACATGTAGAAACTTCATTTCTCAACACATTAACTACAGATACATGTGACCATTTCAAACATGTAGAAACTTCATTTCTCAACACATTAACTATAGATACATGTGACCATTTCAAACATGTAGAAACTTCATTTCTCAACACATTAACTATAAGTACGTGGAACCAGGAGGAAAATATAAAAACTTATAATATTTTTAAATCTTTGTATTTTTCCTGAAATATAAAGATTAAATTAAAAGATAGAATAAAATTCTAAAATACCAGGAATTATTGGCAAACTATTTTTTCCAACCTGTGGCATTTGATTTGTTTAGGGCATTGGCAATGGGGTTCTTGTCATTGTTTTGGCATCTGAGGTATCTGGTAATGCCTGTGAGGGTGCTTGGTTGTTCCTGTGTCTTAGCCTTGCTATCACCTCACCTTACCATGATATCTAGTGATGCTCCTAGTGAGGGTGCTTGGTTGCTCCTGTGTCTTAGCCTTGCTATCACCTCACCTTACCATGATATCTGGTGATGCTCCTAGTGAGGGTGCTTGGTTGCTCCTGTGTCTTAGCCTTGCTATCACCTCACCTTACCATGATATCTGGTGATGCTCCTAGTGAGGGTGCTTGGTTGTTCCTGTGTCTTAGCCTTGCTATCACCTCACCTTACCATGATATCTGGTGATGCTCCTAGTGAGGGTGCTTGGTTGCTCCTGTGTCTTAGCCTTGCTATCACCTCACCTTACCATGATATCTGGTGATGCTCCTAGTGAGGGTGCTTGGTTGTTCCTGTGTCTTAGCCTTGCTATCACCTCACCATACCATGATATCCGGTAATGCTCCTAGTGAGGGTGCTTGGTTGTTCCTGTGTCTTAGCCTTGCTATCACCTCACCTTACCATGATATCCGGTAATGCTCTTAGTGAGGATGCTTGGTTGTTCCTGTGTCTTAGCCTTGCCATCATCTCACCTTACCATGATATCCGGTAATGCTCTTGATCAGGGTGCTTGGTTGCTCCTGTGTCTTAGCCTTGCTATCACCTCACCTTACCATGATATCTGGTGATGCTCCTAGTGAGGGTGCTTGGTTGTTCCTGTGTCTTAGCCTTGCTATCACCTCACCTTACCATGATATCTGGTGATGCTCCTAGTGAGGGTGCTTGGTTGTTCCTGTGTCTTAGCCTTGCTATCACCTCACCTTACCATGATATCCGGTAATGCTCCTAATGAGGGTGCTTGGTTGTTCCTGTGTCTTAGCCTTGCTATCACCTCACCTTACCATGATATCTGGTGATGCTCCTAGTGAGGGTGCTTGGTTGTTCCTGTGTCTTAGCCTTGCCATCATCTCACCTTACCATGATATCCGGTGATGCTCTTGATCAGGGTGCTTGGTTGCTCCTGTGTCTTAGCCTTGCTATCACCTCACCTTACCATGATATCTGGTGATGCTCCTTGTGAGGGTGCTTGGTTGCTCCTGTGTCTTAGCCTTGCTATCACCTCACCTTACCATGATATCCGGTAATGCTCTTAGTGAGGATGCTTGGTTGTTCCTGTGTCTTAGCCTTGCCATCATCTCACCTTACCATGATATCTGGTGATGCTCCTAGTGAGGGTGCTTGGTTGCTCCTGTGTCTTAGCCTTGCTATCACCTCACCTTACCATGATATCTGGTAATGCTCTTGATCAGGGTGCTTGGTTGCTCCTGTGTCTTAGCCTTGCTATCACCTCACCTTACCATGATATCTGGTGATGCTCCTAGTGAGGGTGCTTGGTTGTTCCTGTGTCTTAGCCTTGCTATCACCTCACCTTACCATGATATCCGGTAATGCTCCTAATGAGGGTGCTTGGTTGTTCCTGTGTCTTAGCCTTGCTATCACCTCACCTTACCATGATATCTGGTGATGCTCCTAGTGAGGGTGCTTGGTTGTTCCTGTGTCTTAGCCTTGCCATCATCTCACCTTACCATGATATCCGGTGATGCTCTTGATCAGGGTGCTTGGTTGCTCCTGTGTCTTAGCCTTGCTATCACCTCACCTTACCATGATATCTGGTGATGCTCCTTGTGAGGGTGCTTGGTTGCTCCTGTGTCTTAGCCTTGCTATCACCTCACCTTACCATGATATCCGGTAATGCTCTTAGTGAGGATGCTTGGTTGTTCCTGTGTCTTAGCCTTGCCATCATCTCACCTTACCATGATATCCGGTGATGCTCTTGATGAGGGTGCTTGGTTGCTGGTTGTTCGAGTGTCTTAGCCTCATTATCACCTCCCCTTACTGAGTTGTCAGGTGATGTTCCTGGTGAGGGTGCTTGGTTGTTTAGCTTTACTATGTGTTAGCTTGCCTAAAACAATATTAGAGAGGTTCCAGTGCCCTTAGTTGTGTATGAACAATTGACACACATTACTTAGTGTTGAATTAATATTTTATTCATAGAAATAGTGGACACTTTCTGTTACCTGGGTGACAAAATCAATAGTGGTGGTGGGTGATCTGAAAGTACAGTAGCCAGAGTTAGAACGGGATGGAAAAAGTTCAGAGAGCTTATACCATTGTTGAAAGGTAAATTGTATGATGATTGTATACGAACAGCAATGTTACATGGCAGTGAGACATGGGTATTGTGTGCAGAGGATCTGCGCAGACTGGAAAGGAACGAAGCATGCATGCTCTGTTGGATGTGTAATAGTAATACATGAATGGCAAAACATAAATGAACTAAGTGAGAAATTAGGAATAAGAGGGATCAGATGCTGTTTACTCGAGAGAAGACTACATTGGTATGGTCACGCGATGCGCATGAAAGACGACAGCTGTATAAAAAAGTACACGGTGATCAAAATTGATGGAAGTTACGGAGTAGGTAGACCCAGAAAAACCTGGGACGACATGATAAAGTCTGACCTTGCACACTTGCACCTCCCTAACACAATGTCACTGGATTGAGATCTTTGGCACCACGCAGTATTACAGAAGACCTGCCTTCCCTACATGCAAAGTTAACCTACAGTCAGTAGGCCCCTCCAATCCAAACATACACCCCAGCCCACTACCCCTACTCCATCCTTCCATTCCCACCAACACCACCCTTTCTCTATAAAGTTATGTTGGTACCACAACATCCAGTCCAAACTAATGAGGTCATGTAGCTGTCAAAACAAAAAAACACACAGTCCACGCTGTAATGTTGTTGTGTAAGTAACACGGTAAAAAGTTCCCAGTCCACACTGTAAATGTGGTTGGTGTTAGGAAGGGCATCCATCCATAGAAAACCTACCAGATAGTCCTATACGAGCGAGACACAGTCACCCGACCAACCTTGCCTCAAGTGGGACAACTCCTGTCTAACCCATGTGGCGTGGAAGATGAACGTTAAACGATGATGATGATGATGATTTTTATATGAAATATTTATGTGATTAAGTATTATATACATTATTTGTGAGAAGAAAATAAATCATAGAATAGATATAACTTGATAATGACTTTGTTATATTTGATTTTCTTCTATGATAATTCAATCTACCCCAAAATTTAGTTTTTTAGTCTTTATATGTGCCTTTAACAAACGTGTTCTCTTTATTCAGGGGCATTTTTCATCCCATATGTCATCATGCTTATATTTTGTGGAATCCCATTGGCCTACATGGAACTTGCTTATGGTCAGTATGGAAGTCTTGGTCCAATAACAGTTTGGAAAGCAGTGCCATTGTTTAAAGGTTTGTATATATTTAATAAAGTTAAATTAGATATCAGTTTCAGCAGTTGGTCATCAGAAGAAGGGAGGTAGGTGTAAAAGGCAAACTTGCTATCTTCAATTTGGTATTTGTACCAAACCTTACCCATGGTTATGAGCCTTAGGTAATGTCTGAAAGAATACGATTGCAAATACATGTGGCTGAAATGGGGTTCATCTGAAGGGTCTTTGGAGTAATGTTACTTGATAGAGTGCGTAGCTCGGAGATCAGAGAATCACTCCAGGTAGAGTCAGTACTTTTCCCAATTGAGAGATCACAGCTCTGATATTACAGACATTTAGAATGTCTAAAGAAAGAAGTGTTGGACAGATTTTACGTGCAAAACTAGCCAGCAGGAGATTCAGGGGTAGACCCTGAGTAAGATAGTTGGAAAGCATCCATGAATTTGGTTGGTTTTGATCGGAATCCAGCCGGATCAGTTGGAGATGGTTGCTTCCAACAGGACCTGCTAGAAGACTGACTTGAGGAATCTGTCCCCATGACACTTCCAGGATTAAGTGGGTGAAGAAGAAGAAGAAATTAGATATCAGTCATATCTTTCACTCACTTTTAATGTAATCAACTCAATATTAATGTATAATTTTGCAATCATTTTTATCAAAATAATAATCTTTTTAAATAAATTCCATTTCAGTTTAGCAAAGTTACCATATTGGAAGCTGTCTTCACTTTTCTTGGACAGTAAATTTTGTTTGACATTAGATTGAAATCAAAAGCTTCAAAACAGATCATCATCATCAAAATCATCATCACCTTCACCCTCCTCCTCATCATTATCATCCTTCTCTCCCTCCTCCTCCTCATCATCATCATCATCATTTTACATCCCTTTTCCCTGCTTGCAAGGGTGGGACGGGTCCTATTCAGCACAGCACCTCTCCACTTGCCACGGTCCTTCGTCATCTCCACCGTGAGCTTCAGCGATCTGAGGTCTGCTCACACCACCTCCACTCATGTTTTCCGTGGTCTACCTCTACCACGTCTTCCTTCAAATGGCATTTCCTGGCACTTCTTTACCCAGCGGTCATCCTCCATGCGAACACATGTCCATACCATCTCAGTCTTCTCTCCCGCACACTACAATTTATCCCTCTTAAATACAGTTTCTCTCTCAACACATCCATGCTCGGTCGTTCACGCACATTGACATTGCACATCCAACGGAGCATGCTTGCCTCATTTCTCTCCAGCCATCGCATATCCTCTGCAGTTGCTGCCCATGTCTCACTACCATGCAGCATCGCGCTCCTCACACAGGCATCATATAACCTCTTCATCATCAAAATCATCATTTTAACATCTGTTTCTCCATGTATGTAGGTCCTCTCCAGCACAGTGTCCCTCTACTTGTTTCATACCTTTACCATCTCCTTTACGAGGATCAACATCCAGGAATCCACTTTTACTATTTTTACTTAAACTTTTCTTATCCTACTTCTACCACATCTTCCTGGAACTTCTTTACTCAACAATCATTATCCATCTCTATTCAATCTTCTCTCTTGCACATCACATTTGATTCCTTTTATACACAGTTTTTCTCTCACCTCATTTATGTCCTGTTATTCATGCACACTAACTTTACATAGCCAATAGAACATGCTCATTTCATTTATTTTTATTCTTCACACATCCTATGCATTCAGTTCTCATGCCTTGCTACTATAATGCAACATACAATCTACCCTTCTCTCAGAGCGAGAATCCCTTCATTGTCAACAGAGGTAGTAGCTCCTTAAAATGTGTCTACACTGTTCTGATTGTAGCTACTATGCTTTCAAAGTAGTCTCCTCTGTTGCAAACAAGGTCACCTAGATAACCTAAGTTATCAACTACTTCTATGAAGCATTCCTTGGATTGGCAAGATGTTATTTTACTGGTGATCTTACTGCTAACTATCCCTGTGCATCAGCTGCACACAAATTCTCTTTCCTCTGTTAGCTTGCCCCTCATCCCACATTTCTTGTGCACCCATAGTTTACAATGCACACACTCTGTGCAGTTCTATCCAACTTTTTTTCACTATATAGAACATGGTCATTTCCCTGAAGGCAGCAAAATCCTGTTTTTTTTACTAAAATCCTGTTTTTTTTACTAAGAACTAAGACTAGTTTTTACTAAGCTATATCCTTGAAGGCAGCAAGATCCCATCGTTTTTTCAATTTACTAAGACTTTAGTTTTTACTAAGTTTACTCTGAGCCCTTTCAATTCTGTGTTTTGTTTCCATGTTAAGAATTTCTTCTCTAAATCTTCCACAGACTTATCAACATAAAGGACTTCTCATAAAATAAAATATTCAGTAACCTAGGAAGGTTTTTTTTTTTTTCAGCACAGTAGTAAATTTTCCAAACTCAAATCTGTCCTGCATGGCATTAACCCTTTAGCATTTAAACCGGACGTAGCCGGCCAGAATTCTCTCTCCTCTTTCTGTTCAAACTGACTGTAACCGGCTGCTCATAATGATATTAAGGTACTGTTCTCAAAATAAATAATATCAGAATCTCACAGATCCGATATTATGTGAGATAATTATGTAGGATAAAGCCTTTACCGCAAAAATATAATAATATGTAGAGAGTAATGTAAATGCTGGTTAAACAACATGGTAGAAAGTTAGGTTGATAGCCTAACTTAATTACAACCATTATTCCACTGAATTCTTCAGACATTGATGTGATTTACTTGTACCTCACTTAGCTACCACCATTATAAATATCCTTTTTTATGTAACATTTTATGAACATTGTATTTTAACAAATTACATTACTATTTAACATTAATATTTTAACATATAAATATTCTAACATATTAGTATTCTAACATATTACTATTTAACTTTAGAATTTTAGTATTCTCAGGAAAATGAGAAAACTCGGCGTATGGAAGCTGTTAGAACAGCAAAATACTGTCGAAGTGACATTAGGTAAAATATTACCTCAAAGGACAGAGATCAGCGGCTCAATGTGAGTTGATTCGAAGGAAGAAATAGAATGGATGAAAGCGAACTGGTCACAAACATTAAAATATGCTCTTTAGATCACAACCTCCTGCAGTTTCAACAAATTATTGAGATTACTGCGGAGAATAGGAGGCTCATAATGGAGAAATAGATATCTTCATTCATATATGATTTCAGCATATTAATATTTTAACAATATTTAAGATATTAATATATATTTACCACAGGTAATGTACTTATGTAAGAGGCAACTAACTTTACTACCACCATTTTATAAATGTCTATTTTTATATAAACATAATTATTACTGTATTGGTATATATTTTCTACAGGTATTGGTTATGGAATGGTGTTGGTCTCTGCAATGATAGCTATCTATTACACAATGGTAACTGCCTGGGCTTTCCATTTTCTCTTCTCTTCAATGACAACAATACTGCCATGGAGGAGCTGTTCCAACACTTGGAATACAAAATGTAAGAATTCTTCAACATATTCTTCTTTACATTAACACAAAAGATTGTTATTGTTGTTGTTGTTGCTACTGCTGTTGTTAGAGTGTTGAACAAAATGCTTTGCAGTATTTATTAGGGATGGGTCAATTTAACTGTTTTTCTCCTCCTCTTCCTCCCAATTTGCCTAAATTAGAGACTATTATAATTGTTGTTTATTTATTTTAAGGACAGTGTGTTGGTAGAAGCTGTAGAGCATCAGAAAAAATTATTTGCAGTATTTAGTTACAGCCCTCTACATTCTGAGTTCAAATCCCTCCTAAGTCAATGTTGCCTTTAATCTTTCTGGGGTCAATAAAATAAAGTAGCAATCAAGAACTGGGATCAATTAAATCAACTTTTCCTTTCTCTCATAATTACTGACTTTGTGTCTAAATTAGAAACTATTATCAATTATGAAGAATTGAACTGCATATATATCAGATACTGGCTCATTGCTCTGACTGTTCAGTTAAACGACCCCTGACAACAATCACCATCTAAATTAAAAGCTAAATAAAATAATTGTTTCTACGTTTGGCACAAGGCCAGCAATTACCCAGAGCATTACTGGTACTTTATTTTATCGACTCAGTAAGGATGAAAGGCAAAGTTAACCTCGGCGAGATTTGAACTCAGAATGGCAAGGGCCGTAACTCTATACGTCAAAGCATAGCGTCCGACCCTCTACCGATACTGCCAATGTATTTTTATTGGCCAAATTGGCAACAAAACAATCCCCAAATATAACAATATCTGTTTCAACACAAGTCTTCAGATAAAAAACTTTCAAAACAAATTCATAAACATAAATCAAATAGCTTTGAAATGTAAACAACAATGGGAGGTGGTCACTATGAAGAATCAAACTCCATATTTTTCAGTGCTTCAAAAGTGCTTCAAAAGTTCAAACTTTACATACAATATTATTATTAATTATTTCTATGACCTTATATAGTTTATATTCACAATGATTCAGTCTGTTTTTATAATATTTCTGGGCAGCAGATTGGCAGAATTGGTAGAGCGCTGGACAAAATACTTTGGAGCATTTAGTTATGGCCCTTTATGTTCTGAGTTCAAATTCCACCAATGTTAGCTTTGCTTTTCATCCTTATGAGATTGATATAACAAAGTACCAGTAACATACTGGGGTTGATTTAATCGACTTTTCTCTTTCCCACCCCCACCGAAAAAAAGAATTGTGCCTAAACAATGATCTTTCTGCTTGTAAAACTAATGTGGTTTATATTCAAAATGATTCAGTCTGTTTTTATTATATTTTAGATTGTAAAACTGAAAAATATCACTTGCCAAATTGTTCCGACATCATGAACAGCACAAAAGAACAGGATTTGAACTTGACAAGTATTTCTGTATCAACTAATTGTATGTGGAATGCATCTTTCTCATTGTTTGCTGAGAGTAGCTCTTCAGGAAGTTTAGAAGCCAATGTAACTTTCAAAACTCCTAGTGAGGAGTACTTTTAGTAAGTTAGAGCTTTATTGCCCATCATATATTATTGATAATTGAACCAAATTAGAAAATTACAGTGGTACTATGTTTATTTTCATAGATTCCTCCATACTGAAATATATGATCACATTACTACTTCCTTCGCTATCACAAAGTGACTGTTACATATTATCATACTATTAACATTTTAGCATTTAAACCAGCCGTATCCGGCCAGAATTCTATCACACCTCTCTCTGTACAAACCGGCCATAACTGGCTACTCATACTGATGTTAAGTTATTGTTCTCAAAATAAATAATATCAACATCTCATAGATCCAATATTATGAGATATTAGTATGTAAGATAAAGCCTTTACCACAAAAATACAAAAATATATATAGAGTAAATGGTAAAGGGTTAGATATCATTGTATTTCATTGTCTATATATCCATCTTTCACTTATATTTCTCTCACTCTATCACATTTCATTCTAATATAAATATACATACATATGTGTAATAGTAATATACGTGAACAGCAAAGCATAAATGAACTAAGTGAGAAATTAGGAATAAGAGGGATCAGATGCTGTTTACTCGAGAGAAGACTACGTTGGTATGACCACGTGATGCGCATGAAAGACGACAGCTATATAAAAAAAGTGCAGGGCGATCAGAATTGATGGTAGTTATGGAGTAGGTAGACCCAGAAAAACCTGGGACGATCTGATAAATTCCGACCTTACACACTTGCACCTCTCTAAGACAAAGTCACTGGACCGAGATCTTTGGCGCTACACAGTAATACAGAAGACCCGCCTTGACAAAGCAAAACCTACAGTCAGTAGGCACCTCTTAACCAAATATACACCCCAACCCACTACCCCTACCCTATCCTCCCACTCCCACCAACACCACCCTCTCTCTGTAAAGTTGGTACTACAACATCCAGTCCAAATAAATGAGATAATGAGATCGAGATCATGTAGGTGTCACAATAAAAAAACACGCAGTCCACGCTGTAATGTGGCCATATAGGTAACATGGTAAAAAGTTCCCAGTCCACACTGTAAATGTGGTTGGTGTTAGGAAGGGCATCCAGCTGTAGAAAACCTGCCAGATAGTCCTATATGAGCGAGACACGGTCACCCAACCAACCTTACCTCAAGTGGGACAACTCCTGTCTAACTCATGCTAGCGTGGAAGATGGACGTTAAACGATGATGATGATGATGATGAGGTGCAAAGAACAATTTTAGGGGGAAGTTTTTATTTGTAATATAAATATATATTTTTAAACAAATCATTTAAAATACAAACAGAAAATTGCTTGTTATTTTTATGAAGTCTATGAAAGTAATAATAATGGTGCAAATACTAATTAGAGTTACATGTGAAGGCACATGGCTTAGTTGTTAGAGCATTGGGCTTGCAATCGAAAGGTTGTGAGTTCAATTCTTGGACCGGGTAATGTGTTGTTTCCTTGAGCAAGACACTTTATTTCACGTTGTTCCAGTTTACTCAGCTGTAGAAATGAGATGATAGGACTGAGGTCCCTATAATTAAATCACCCAAGGCACCTCCAATCTTGGAGGAGGCCAGCTAAACCTACATAGGTGTGAGCTGTAACAACAAACAAAACAAATACAGAGTTACATGAAACTTTATTTTTGATTTTACTCAGGATACTTTAACTTCACAAAAAATTCTATTTGCTGTTTTGTATATTACATTGAATTTTCTCTTCTAAAATATTTGTAATTCCAGTATATGGGTTTTAAATACTAGTAAAAGTATCGGCCAGCTTGGTACCATACGCTGGCAGCTGGCATTGTGTCTCCTTCTTTGCTGGGTAATTGTCTTTTTATGTGTCTTCAAAGGAATTAAGTCTTCTGGAAAGGTACGTATATATAAAACTGATTTGTCTATCATTTTAGCTTTTATTTTATTTTCTTTCAATTATTATTCACATCGTGTAGGTGTCATGACAAAAAGCACCCAGCACACACTGTAAATGTGGTTGGCGTTAGAAAGAGCATCTAGCCATAGAAAACCAGTCCCAAAACACCCAGCCCGCACTGTAAAGTGGACATGTAAAAGACACGGTAAAACGCACCCAGCACACACTGTCAATGTGGTTGGCATTAGGAAGGGCATCCAGCCGTAGAAAACAAGCCAAAAACTCTCCTATATGAGCGAGACATGGTCACCCAATCCAACTTACCTCTAATTGGTACAAACCTGTCTAACCCATGCTAGTGTGGAAGATAGATGTTAATCAACGATGATGATCGATGATGCTAATAGATGCTGCGACAAAAATCACCCAGCCCACACTGTAAAGTGGTTGTGTAGGTGTCACAACAAAAATCACCTAGCTCACACTGTAAAGTGGTTGTGTAGGTGTCACAACAAAAATCACCTAGCCCACATTGTAAAGTGGTTGTGTAGGTGTCACAACAAAAATCACCTAGCTCACACTGTAAAGTGGTTGTGTAGGTGTCACAACAAAAATCACCTAGCTCACACTGTAAAGTGGTTGTGTAGGTGTCACAACAAAAATCACCTAGCTCACATTGTAAAGTGGTTGTGTAGGTGTCACAACAAAAATCACCTAGCTCACATTGTAAAGTGGTTGTGTAGGTGTCACAACAAAAATCACCTAGCCCACACTGTAAAGTGGTTGTGTAGGTGTCACAACAAAAATTACCTAGCCCACACTGTAAAGTGGTTGGCATTAGGAAAGGCATCCAGCTGTAGAAATCTAGCCAGAAACAGTTCTATATGAGCAGGACACGGTTACCTGAGCCAACTTGCCTCTAATAGGAAAACCTGTCTAACCCATGCTAGCGTGGAAAGTGGATGTTAAACAATGATGATAATAGTCATTATAAACCAGCTCATGAACCTGATTGCCATATTTTCACCCAATTATTATTCTTACTTCATTAGGAGTGTGGCACAACAACAGCCATATTTTGTTAATAAACATATAAAAGAAAGATTGTTATGATCATCTATTACCCATTTAACCCTTTAGCATTTAAACCGGCCATATCCAGCCAGAATTCTGTCCCCTCTTTCTGTAACCGACCACTCATACTGATGTTAAGGCATTGTTCTTAAAATACTATCAAAATCTCATAGATTCAATATAATTGTTTCTACTTCTGGCACAAGGTCAGCAATTATCCCAGTGTATTACTGGTACTTTATTTTATCGACCCCGTAAGGATGAAAAGCAAAGTTAACCTCGGCGGGATTTGAACTCAGACCATAAAGATCCGTAACTCTTTGCTGCAAAGCATGGCGTCCGACCCTCTGCCGATACTGTCAATCCACCGTCCTCATAGATTCAATATAATGTGCGATAATTATGTGAGGTAAAGCCTTTGCCGTGAAAATACAGTAGTATATATAGAGTAATGTAAATGCTAAAGGGTTTATGCCTTTTAGAATTACCTTAAATTACTAAATGACCATTGAAATACTCTATTGATGAAAGCTACAAATATATGCCTCACCTATAAGAAAAATATTATTGTGTTTGCTTGTTTTTTAGGTTGTGTACCTAATTGTGATATTTCCCTACATCATTATGTTTGTACTGTTGATACGAGGAATAACAGTCGATGGACATCTTGAAGGAATCAAATTTTACCTGACACCAAAATGGGAGAAGTTGAAAAAAGTTCATGTTTGGGGTGATGCAGCAGCACAGGTGTTTTTCTCTCTTTCATTATGCTGGGGAGGATTATCAACGCTTTCCAGTTACAATAAATTCCACAATAATATATACAGGTGAGATCATTTGCTTTTGTGGAATAAACTTAATTTAAATTGTAGAATTTATGTCTACAGCAAAACCGCCCAGTCCACACTGTAAAGTGGTCATGTAGGTGTCACGACAAAAGGAACCCAGTACTCACTGTAAATGAGGTTGGCATTAGGAAGGGCATGCGACTGTAGATACCAAGCCAAAATCAGTTCTGTATGTGCAAGACATGGCTACCTGAGCTAGGCATTGCCTACAACAGGACAACTCATCTAACCCATGCTAGCATGGAAAATTGGGACATAAAACGGTGATGATGATGATGATGAAACTTAATTTAAATTGCAGAATTCGTGTTTATAAACTTTATCAAAATTGTGAACATAATATAGGGGAAAGGAAGATGAAGTAGTGTGTTTATTATAACATTTTATTCCTGGGAAAGGTCTTTTAATAAGAAATGAAAATAAATGTTAAAACTCATAATTTAATTGACTAGAAGTACAGTGAAGACTTGGTAGACATTCCAAAGATTCTCCATAAAGAGGAATCACATACACACCTATATATATATATATATATATATATATATATATATATATATATACAGACACACACACATCTGCATGCATTCATACAGGCATACAGACCAGACAAGACGTAGTGATATGGGACAGAGAAAAGAAAGCATGCACAGTAGTAAAAATCAGCTGCCCAGCTGATGTCAGTGCAATATATATATTATAAAATGGTGACAAGGAAGGTCGCTTGACCACGTCTTGACCAAACAAAATATAATATTTTCACAAAAAACTGCCCTTTAAACACATGTCAGATGGATTACAATATTCATTATTACAATTACTTTGACTGTTCCCTGACAACTAGTACCAGCTTCAACATAGAATTATTTTAATGAAGTATATTTAATTTGACTTGATTTTCGCCAACAAACCACGTGTGGACATGGACGGGGAAAAAGGAAAAAAAACAAATCACTACATCCCTTAGGGATCGCAGTAAGTACTCCACAAAACATATAAACAACAATATACACACAGATTTATATACAGATATATACCATATGCATATACACACACGTGAAAAGAAACTACACTATTTCGTGTGAGACACTATACCGGCCAATCTTACGTACATTGGTAAAATATCTCTGAACATTGACTTCGCTTCTAACCCACATACACCTTTTAATTATATATATATACTAGCAGCTGAAAGTTAATAATTTGAAAAATATTATTGAAAGTTTATTATAAAGAAGCAGTATCAAGAAAAAAAAACGTTATTTCGCTGTTAATAAACAACTGCCTTCTACAGTACGTTTCATTTAACTTACGCAGCATATTTATTTGTTTACATGCACAGACTCTTCTGTACACACACACACAACATTTAGGAAAACGGAAACAAAATACACAAAAAAAAAAAAAAAAAACAGACATTTTATTTCTATCGTAATCAAGTGCGCTAAACCTATATTGTTTACATTCTGTGTTTTTCTACGGATGGGTAGAAATAACAAAATTGCCATGGTGATATCCATCGATGAAGTATGCGACAAAACTGGTCGATGTTCCAAAATAGAACATTGCCCAGAAAACCACATCTGCCATATTTGTACGGAACCCGAAAACTCGTTCCGTAATCGCTGGGTCGAATGTGGAACCTGTCACATCTCTGTCTGCTTTCAATGCGCCACAGGCTTCCGGAGGATCCCAGGACAAAAAAAAGAGACATCATAATGCTATGATGGATGGAATATGGGAGATGGTCCAGCTAAAATCCTGGTCCTTTCAGTGCCTGGCCTGTGTGCCTGCCTCCACTAATGTTATTGAAAAACAACAACAACAACAACAACCGATGACTGTATCTTCCTCTACCATTGTTACTTAACAACAGCAAAAACCTATGACACTGGCTTCTGCTGCTATTCCTGTGGGAGAACATCAGAAACAACAACAACCCATGTCTTCCACTCCCAGTACATCTCGACACCAACAACCTGCGACTGTGTCTTCCCCTACCATTCCCGTGGAGGAACATCATCACCAACAACAACAACAACAGCAGCAGCAACAACAACAACAACCGACCAGGGAAGTAACAGGAATAAAGGCAAGCATTCGGGTAGGACCCCACAATGAGGGGTCTTATCGGAATGCCTTGCTAAAGAATCTCCCTGTACTTCTTGCCGTATCTGGGCACACTGAGAAGACTGTGGAATCTGCTACCCATGAAGTAATTGCCATTGGGGTACCAGAGGACAAGGCTGATCTTCAGGCATTTGCTGCCAGCTCAGCCAAAGACCTAGGCTGTGTTCCCCCAAAAGGTGCTCTCCGCCTTGGTCGACCTGGTCCAAAACCCAGACTCATCAGGCTGTCTTTTTCGGACCCCGCTGAGGCAATCTCATACCATCTGGCCTCTGTTAAAGCTGGGCGTGAAAATCGGATTACCTTCCGAACATGCCCAGGCCTACCACCCATGTACGTCCAAAGCTCCGTGCTGCAGCTTCCTTGAATTGGAACTCAGCACAACATGAAACTTTTAGTCTGCGTGATGATGGGAAGATCTGGAGGTTTGTTAAGGCTGGTGAAACGTGGAAGAGAGATACCAGCTGGTCTGAGTGTGCTCTACCCACAATAACTGTCAATGAAAAAACTGCAACAACTCTGGGAAACTAAACCAGAACAACCTGCCACCCTCTACACACCATCATAAACTGCAAGCAGGGTACAAATTGTTGTCCTTAAATGCTCGCAGTTTATGCAACAATATACATCTGTTTGACTCCTACGTCAGAAGCATCGACCCTGACTTCATCACAGTCACGGAAACATGGGCACATTCCTTACTCTGTGATGGGGCTTTCAGCATTACTGGGTACAACCTTTTCCGCAAGGACCGCATTAATCGCCATGGTGGTGGTGTGATGGTCTACGTTCGTTCAAACTTTTCGGTAATTCCTTGCGTTGATTTGAACGAATCACAGGAAGAAGTTTTTTCTGTGACATACGTATGACCATGTCAACACTTCTGCTTGGTGTTGTTTATCGCCCCCCAAACTACCATCAGGACACACAGCTTTGCGATATCCTCAGAGTTGTTGCCAAGAAAACAGCCACTTATGTGTTTATTGCAGGTGACTTCAATCATCCTGAGATCGATTGGGAAACCTTTCGTTGGCCACAAGGTACAAACGATTTCCTTGAACTAGTGCTGGACTCAAACTGGTCACAAGTATTCACCTCTCCAATAAGAGGTGACAACACTTTGGACCTGATCTTCACCACTACTCCTGAAGTGGTTATCAGTTGTACTACTGAGGAACCTCTAGGCGACTCTGATCATGCTATGATCATTGCCAATCTGGCACTTGCGGGCAACAACAAAAACCAGAGCCATCTTCAATCTGCTTGCTTTGATTGAAAGAAAGCAGATTGGAACTTGTACTGCACTGAGCTACAGCGCCCAAAGTGGCATGAGATGTATAACTCTGGAGATGTGAACACTATACTCCAGAGCATCCTGGACTCAATATGGATAGCGTGTGCAGCATCGGTGCCACGTAAGCAGAAAAAAAACACCCCAAAGTGCAATTTGGGAAACTTCAGCGGTCCGACTTGCCAGGAAAGAACGTCGGAACGCTGAACGGGAATATAAACTTCATAAATCAGATGCCAACAGAAAAAAGTGGAATAAATCTTCTAACCATCTCAAGCAAGTGACAAAGAAGGCAGTGCTTGAATTTGAACAGTGCATAGCAACCAATCCTGACAGTAAGGTGTTCTGGAAATATGTTCATTCAAAGCAGAGACCTCACTCTCCAGTTGGTCCTCTTCGCAATCCCCACACAAGCCAGATCACTGACGATCCCAAAGAATGCGCAGAACTCATTGCTGAGTGCTATGCAAGTATTTTTACTGTTGAAAACCAGAATGTACCATCTCCACCATCTCTAATATCAAATTCCATAACAACTATGGAATTTACACCTGCAATGTTGCGACATCACCTTAAAAATAAGCGCAACTATGCCTCCCCTGGTCTTGATGGTGTTACATACCTGCTTCTCAAACGTGGCGGGTATTTCCTTTTGCTCCAGCTTTCTTTCTTCTTTCAATACTGTCTCAACAATGGTGCTACTCCGAGCAGTGGAATACTGCCAGTGTCATTCCCCTGTTCAAAAAGGGCAACCGCATGTCACCTGTCAACTATCGTCCAGTCTGTCTTACTAGCTGTATGGCCAAACTGATGGAATCCTGTGTCAGAGAAACACTTTGGAACTTCTGGAGCTCTCACAGCCTCATCCGGCCCTCACAGTTTGGATTTATCCCTAACTCCAGCTGCTGTGATCAGCTTATCGAGTTCCTTGAAGACATCACCCGGATCACTGACAGCGGCTCATGGGTGGATGTTGTTTACCTTGACTTTGCTAAGGCTTTTAATTCTGTGCCACACAAAAGACTTATAGCAAAACTCTCTGCAATGGGTGTGAGGGATGATCTTTTCGACTGGTTGAAATCCTTCATTCTCAGCTGAAAAAAGTAATCACGGTTCTAGGACAGCATTCTTCACCATATGAGATGTCATCTGGTGTACCACAGGGATCTGTTCTTGGTCCCCTTTTGTTTGTGGCATATATTAATGACATAGATGCCAACTTACAGAATGCCACGGTACTGAAATATGCAGATGACATCAAGCTGTACATTGAAATCAAAAGGACTGATCCTGAAATCTACAACTCTTTCCTACAATCAGACTGGCAACTGAAGCTGGCTGTGGACAAGTGTACCACCATGCATTTTGGGAGGAAAAATCCAGCGTCCACATACTCCCTCCACAACACTGATATCAAGAAGTCCTCTTGTGAACGTGACCTGGGCATTACTGTCAGCAGCGATTTGCATTGGACAAAGCATGTCTCTAAGATTGTCAAGAAGGCCGAGGGTGTCTTGGCATCACTCAGCAAGACCTTTGTTAGCCGCTCTCCAGCCATCTATTTAAAACTGTATACAGCTATGGTACGACCACACTTGGAATTCGCATCATCAGTCTGGAACCCCTATCTTGCTCAGAACATTGACCTGGAAACTGTTCAGAGACGTGCAACCAAGCGCATACCCTCCATCAGACACCTACCATACTCTGAACGCCTTGCTTCCCTGGACATGGATTCATTGAAGCCCCGACGTCTGGCAATGGACTTGGTAAATACCCACAAAGTTATTAACCATCTCGCCAATTGCAACCCTGAGCACCTTTTTGATCTCCATGTGTCTAACACACGTGGACATGCCTACAAAATCAGAAAACAGCACAGCTCCCATGACTTTCGTAAACATTTTTTCACGCTCAGAGTTGCTGAAGCATGGAACAAACTGCCTGCATCAGTTGTTAGCTGCCGAGACACTGCATCCTTTAAGACACTCATGCTTCCTGAAATACGCCAAAACTACACCTGATGTACCCCTTCCATACACATGCACACATGTGTGTATCATGACTCATGCACTGTTCATTTTCCTGATGTTTGTACATTACCCTATGTACTATACATACACTTTTTGATGAGTTGTAGTGCACCTGAGCACTGTACACAATATTTCATTATTATTATTATTATTATTATTAGCAAAAAGAACTTTTATGCTGAACTAATGATGAATCTGCAGATACTTCCATCTTGACTATACCTGTGATAATGTACCTGTGGTAATGGGGACTCTGGGATATGTTAGTAAATGCTTCAGTACAAATCTTGAGAAGTTGGGCTTCACAGGACCAAAAAGGGGATGGTTAGATAGAAAGTTGCAAGTACAATCCATTAATGGAACTCTAAAATATGTAAAACATTTCAGAAATTCAGCCTGTAACAATACACATATACAGATGTATTGATTCAGAAACATAGGCACGTGTACACATATTACTCAAAACATCCACATCCACACATTCAATAACACCCATACCTGGACACATTCACAAACACATACAGACATACATGTGTATCTACCTAGTTAATGTTGTCTAAATTCCAATGAAAGAATCTTGTTTCTATGTTAGAAACCAATTCACTCTCTTTTGGTGAAAATTTATAAAATAAGAAAACCAGAACATACATATATACATACAAGCATACATACACACATCATATATGCATACACACACATACATACACACACACATATACATACACACATATATATATATATATATATATATATATATATATATATACAATATATTAACATCATCATCATCATCATCATCATCATCAACGTTTAACGTCCGTGTTCCACGCTTGCATGGGTTTGGACGGGGGTAGTCCCACTTGAGGCAAGAGTGATTGTCTTGCTCGCATAGGACTGTCTGGCAGGTTTTCTACAGTTGGATGCCCTTCCTAACACCAACCACATTTACAGTGTGGGTCTGGGAGGTTTTTACCGTGTTGCCTACACGGCCACATTACAGCGTGGACTGTGTGTTTTTTTGTCGTGACACCTACACGATCTCATTTGTTTCGGCCTGGATGGCGCGGCACCAACATAACTTTACATAGAACGGGGTGGTGTGGATGGGGTGGGGGTGGTGGCGGGACGGGGTGTATTTTGTTAGAGATGCCTACTGGCAAGGCGGGTCTTCTCTGTTACTGAGTACCGCCAAAGGTCTCGGTCCAGTGACATTGTCTTGGAGAGGTGTAAGTGTGTGAGGTCGGAGTTTATCAGCTCATCCCATGTTTTTCTAGGTCTGCCTATTCCGTGGCTACCGTCTATCTTTATTGCCCTGCACTTTGTTATACAGCTATCGACTTTCATGCGCATCACGTGTCCATACCAACGCAGCCTTCTCTCGAGTAAACAACATCTAATCCCTCTTATCTCTAATTTTTTCCTTAGTTCGTTTATGCTTTGCCGTTCACGTATATTACTGTTACACATCCAGCGGAGCATGCAAGCTTCGTTCCTCTCTAGTCTGCGTATATCCTCTGCACACAATGCCCAGGTCTCACTACCATGCAACATTGCTGTTCGTATGCAGGCATCGTACAACCTGCCTTTCATTTTTAGGGAGAACCCTTTAGCAGCTAATAGTGGTATAAGCTCTCTGAACTTTTTCCAACCAGTTCTGACTCTAGCTACAGTACTTTCAGAGCACCCTCCCCCACTGCTGATTTTATCGCCCAGGTAACGGAAGCTGTCCACTATTTCTATAGAACCCTCTGCGCAATTGAAAGAGCTAGTATTTTGTGGGCACTTGCTGCTACTTATTGCACCAGAACACCGGCCACATGTAAAATCTATGTTCTTAGTTAGCTTACCTGTGATCCCACTACATCTTTTATGCACCCATACTTTGCATTTAGGACATAAAATGGAGTTTCTACCTACGCCTTTCCTACACACCGAGCACGACCATTTCCCAGAAGGGACCGCCGCCTTGTTTTCTTTCCTACAAACTAGAACTTTGGTCTTAGCCAGGTTAATTTTAAGTCCTTTTGACTCTAGGCCGTGCTTCCATGTTTGGAATTTCTTCTCTAGCTCGGCCATTGATTCCGCTATGAGTGTCAGGTCGTCTGCGTATAGGAGTTCCCATGGGCAGCCTGTCTTGAACTCCTCTGTTATAGCCTGAAGGGCAATAATAAATAGTAGGGGGCTGAGAACAGAGCCCTGATGGACGCCAACTTTTACGCTGGAAACTATATTTATAAAACCATATTTATTTCATTATACATATTTCAAGGACACCAAGTTAAATTATGGTGTGCTTTCATCAGATAAAATATAATATAGAGCAGTTTTATAAATAAATATTGACATACCCTTAAAGAATGCGACCATTTCTGTTGGAAGCTCCCGCTACGATACAATAAGGTTTATAGTATGTTGAAGGTTTTTGATATTTTGGTGTTTCCCCGCATCCGAGACTGTATATCATACAGATGTATGAGAATAAATGACTTAATAATTCAGCCTACATAATAAGATCGACTGCCTGCTTCAGCTGCCTGACCCTGCAAATATCATTCTGACGCACTCTAATCATGTATAAATAAGACACGCGTGCATGCTGCACGGGAGATTGTTTCATACACTGACTACTCTAAGCTTTCCTCTTGCTTTATCTTCATAGACTGCCAACGCTTCATGTTTATCTTTATTTTCACTCTTATTTTCACTCTTATTTTCACTCTTGTTTTTATTTTATTTTTATCCTGTAACCTTTATATGTAAATTGCCATGCTATATCATTTGATGAATGTCACCCCACTGTTGATCAATATGCGCATATGTTTTATGTGTCTCTTGGGTTGAAAAGGAGGTCAAGTATGTTATAAATAGTTGCTCCGAAGAATCCAAACCTCGGTTTGGAGGAAACAATTGTAAGCAAATAAATGACTTAAACTGAACTTTGATTACTGTAATCTCTATATATATATATACATGCATACATACAAAAAGAAGACGATTTAGAGTCGTATGACATAGATGATAACTAGAATTTCTTACGTGACAACTTACTGCAGGCTACTGAAGAAACTTGTGGCTGGAGCAGAGCTCCAACCAGACAGAGAGTGACCTGGTGGTAGAACAGCACGGTAGATAGAGCCATTAGAGACAAAAGACTAGCATGGAATGCTTGGTAAAATGGTGGGAGTAGAGAAGGATATACAGCCCTAAGAGAGAAGCTAGACGTCAGGTGTATTTAGCATGTAGGGAGGCTGAGAGTAGGAGGTTTTCAAATGTTCTGCAACAGGAAGATCAGAGACGTGCGGTGTTCCACATTGCAAGGCAGTGTGTCAGTGCAAATCAGGATGTTGTTGGAGATAAGTGTGTCCGGAATGATGCCGGTGTACTTAGTGTCACGAATGATCAGAAAAAGGAGGCATGGAAATGTCATTATGAGAGACTGATGAATGTGGAGAACGAATGGGAGAGTGAGAAACTACCTCCAGTAGACCCGACAGAGAGACCAGCTATTGAGATTGACGAATATAGGGTACAAGAGGCAATTAAGGAAATGAAGAATGGTAAGGCTGCTGGACCGTCGGGGATAGTTGCTGAGATGCTGAAGGCATCAGGGGACGTAGGCACTAAACTGGTTGCACGCATCATCAATCAGGTTATATATGGCAGTGTCTTACCCAAAGACTGGTGCAGCAGTATTCTCATAAATTGCTACAAAGGTAAAGGGGATGCTCTGGAGAGGAGCAATTATAGGGGCATAAAACTGGTGGATCAGGTCATGAAAGTGGTAGAAAAGATATTAGCGCAACTAATTAGAGAAAGGGTCAAACTAGATGAGATGCAATTTGGTTTTGTGCCTGGGAAAAGTACAATGGATGCCCTCTTAGTGAGACAGTTACAAGAGAGGTTCTTAGAGAAGAATAAGCCACTATACTTAGCTTTTGTTGACCTAGAGAAGGCCTTTGATAGGGTACTCGGATCTGTCGGTCCCTAAGAAAACTAGGTGTTGAGGAATGACTTGTGAGGACAGTGCAAAATTTGTACAGAGATACTGTCAGTAAAGTCAGGGTAGGAATGGAGTTTAGTGAGGAATTCCAGATATAAGTAGGAGTACATGAAGGTTTGGCCCTCAGCCCGCTCTTGTTCATTATAGTCCTCCAAGCCATAACAGAGGAGTTTAAGACTGGCTGTCCATGGGAACTTCTCTATGCTGATGATCTGATTCTTATAGCAGAATCAGTAGAGGAGCTGGAGAATAGATTCTGGCTATGGAAACAGCAGTTGGAATCAAGAGGACTGAGAGTGAACCTAGCTAAGACAAAAGTGTTGATGAGTAGAAAAGAGGACAAAACTCTGATTCCGTCAGGGATATGGCCATGTTTGATATGCAGAAAAGGAATGGGCATAAATTCTATAAAATGCACACAATGCAGATCCTGGGTACACAAGAGATGTAGTGGGATAGCAGGCAAACTAACAGGTAGGGAGAAATACGTATGCAGTAGATGTACAGGGAAATTTGACAGTAGAAGTCGCATTGATAGACACATTTTCCAAATGCTGGTGGGTGCTATAGAAGTGGTTGATAGCTTCCGGTACCTAGAAGATCAGATTAGCATGGAAGGGGGTGTTCCCAGGCCATAGTATCTAGAATAAGGACGGGTTGGAAGAAGTTTAGGGAGCTGCTTCCTCTGCTGATGAAGAAGGGTTTCTCCCTGTGAACGAAAGGCCGGTTATATGATGCCTGTGTGAGGAGCGCGATGCTGCATGATAGTGAGACATGGGCAGCAGCTGCAGAGGATATGCGAAGACTGGAGAGAAATGAGGCAAGCATGCTCCGTTGGATGTACAATGTCAATGTGCATGAACGGCCGAGCATGGATGTGTTGAGGGAGAAACTGTGTCTGAGAGGGATAAATTGTTGTGTGCGGGAGAGGAGACTGCGATGGTATGGACGTGATGCACATGGAGGATGGCCAATGAGTGAACAAGTGCCAAGAAATGCCAGTTGAAGGAAGACGTAGTAGAGGAAAACCACGGAAAACATGGGCGGAGGTTGTGCAAGCAGACCTCAGATCACTGAAGCTCACGGTGGAGATGACAAAGGACCGTGACAAGTGGAGAGATGCTGTGCTGAATAGGACCCGTCCAACCCTTGCAAGCAGGGAAAAGCGGACGTAAAATGATGATGATGATGGTACACACATACATACACACAATGTAGATGATGTTATATATATACAATATAGATGTTATTATATATATACATATATATACAGTGAAGGCATGTGGCTGAGTGGTTAGAGAATTGGATTCACAATCTTGAGGTTGTGAGTTCGATTCCTGGACCGGGCGATGCGTTATGTCCTTGAGCAAGACACTTTATTTCACGTTGCTCCTTCTACCTGGAGTTGCGACCGGTAGATAGTACTAGCAACTGGAAAGACCAACGGAAACATTGTTTCCTCGGTCCGATTTGACGAAAGTCGATCGTTCCAAAAATATATATACAATGTAGATGATATTTGATATATATATATATATACACACACACACACACACACAATATAGATGATGTTATATATATACTTATAGAAAATATGAATGACATTATATATACAATATTTATTTTTCTATTGTAGAGATGCCATTTTTGTATGTTTAGGAGATTCATTAATGAGTCTTCTGGCTGGTTTCTCTGTTTTTGCTGTGATGGGAGTTCTTGGTAAAGAACTTAACACCACAGTTGAAAATGTTGTGGAATCTGGTAAGTTTCCTCCGTCCCTTCTCCTCCTCATCATCTTCATCCCCTCGTCCCATCTTCCTCCTTCTCCTCCTCGACCTCCACCTCTATTCCATCCACTCCTCCCCATCCTCATCTACCAATCCACCTCTCTTTCACTTCCTCTTCTCATTTAAATGTTTACAGTTACCAACTTCAATATATTGACTTTCATATAATCTACTTTCCAAAATATAACCAATAAATGCTTCCAATGTTAAGCTATTCACTTAACTTTTAGCATGCTGAATATTTTTATGAGTTGCTTCCCTTGACACTGCATTATGCATTAAGAGAAGCTTACTCTATTGGCGATCTAAGGTGCCTAGAAGGCACTGAAGGCTAAATTAGTTTTAACTCAACATTACATTCTTTGTCAGGTGAGAAATATTAAACTACCTCTCTCAGCTAGAAACTAGTTAAGATACATTATTGTTGCTCAACTTGCTCATAATAAAAGTCAAATTTTTTTCAAGGTAGTAGGTGATAGGATAGGCATCTAGCTATGGAAACCATACAAAAAACAGGTCAAGAGACTTCTTCAGTTGTGTCAAGGGCAGAACAACCTTTCTAGTGTTGATGACCTACATGGTAAAAGCACACAGTACACTTTATAAAGTGTAGAAAACCTGCCAAACAAAGTGTCAGAAGGACTCTTCAGCTGGCCAAAGACATGACTGACTACTTCCTTCAAGCTAGTGCACTCTGTAGAATACAGGAACATATGTAAACAAGTTATATCTGCCAGTTCATCTGAGAGGTCAGTAACTCTGACTTGGTCTATGATCTGTCTAGCAGGGAAATGATGAAATAATTGTAAAATTTGGAAATTTTTTGTTTGTTTCAGATGTTGGTCTTGCCTTCACAGCTTATCCTGCCGCCCTTACATATCTTCCAGCAGCACCACTGTGGGCGATACTTTTCTTTCTGATGTTAGTTATGATGGGTTTAAGCACAGAAATTACTGTGGTCGAAACTGTGGTTACTGCTATTATTGATGAAAAAATTGAAGTTTTACGTAAAAAGAGAGTCACTGTGTTATTTATTGTCTGTACATTACTGTACTTCTTGGGTTTACCTATGACTACAGAGGTAAGACACACACACACATATATATATATATATATGCCGAGCTCTTGCCGTTTCAATTGCTAGTTAAAGACTGAATTGCCAATGTGTTGGCGGTGAAGTTGCTGTTTCATCAGGAGATATCAATTAATGCTCTTATTTGGACTAATTGATTCCTCCTGATGAAACAGCAACTTAACCTCTAATGCATTGGCAATTCAGTCTGGAACTAGTTGTTGAAACAGCAAGAGCTCAACTGTTGGGGGTCCTGACTCATTCTTATAACCATACTCTACAACCTCATTCGTATTTCCTATGGTTTTTCATATATTTTGAATGAATATGGCCTTTAAAATGGTCAGAAATTGGTTAAAAATCATTACATAATGACACTTAAAACATTTTAAATATCAAACTAGTAAACCTTCATGAGAATTTTAAAACTGCACCATCTAAACATAATGTATTTATTACCTACCTTGGCTTATATATCTCAGACAGAAAATAGGGGCTCAACTCATATTTGAGATTGGCATATATTCAAGTATATATGGTATATAAAATCAGTATTTAATTATCTAATCTTTTATTTGAGCTATTCATTCATACCAACCTGTCTGAAACTCCTGACACCACCCCAGGTTTTATGATATAAACTTGTTCCTTTTAAAATGTTCATACTTATATTAAAACCTTTCATCTTAATCTCATGAAAAAACCTTCATTAAGTAGTGCTCCAAATATAGCACAATAACAAAAAAGTTAGTTATTTTACAAAATTCTTCCAAATTCTAGATTATTTTCGAAATTAATTAAAACATAAAGATAGTGTAAATACACTACCTTTATGTTTCAATATGAATGGGTTAAATTATATTAATAATAACACATTTGCTTTTCAGGGAGGACTTTATATTTTACAAGTGATGGATGAATGTACAGGTTTCCCAGTAATGATCATTGGTATCTGTATGTGTGTAGCAATAGCATGGGTTTATCGAGTGAAACGCTTCTGTGCTAACATCACACATATGATTCAACACAAAGTCAGCTGGTTTTGGAAAATATTATGGATGGGTATTTCTCCAATTACACTTCTGGTTAGTAGAGAAATTACTTTCTAATTATATTTCAGCATACCACAGTATTTCTATTTTAAAGAAGAATCATTTTACAGATATCTCTATTTGTCTGTCTCTCCCTATCTATCTAACCTCTTTCTTTTTCTCTCTCTCTCTTAATATATATATATATATATATATATATATATATATATATATATATATATATAGTAATAATAATAAATTTGAAGACTAAAATCCAAAGAGGGCTCGATCTGTTATTTTAATAAATATATTTTAATATATATATATATATATATATATATATATATATATATATATATATAAATTACACAATAATCAAAACTATGTTCAAATCATTTTATTGCTGACCATCGTTTCTTCCAAATGAAAGTTTGGAATCATCGGAGCACTAGCAAAGTTTAGACATATAATTAACTTCCTATTCAACTGAATAATCATATAGATACATGGATATTAATGTTGTCATCAACAGTTTTGTATTTACAGAGTGGAATGCATGCGACAGAGATTACAAGGGAATAGTATAATAATTAAAGAGGCATTAAGGTAGAAAGTTACTCGTAAAACGAGGACACTAGCAGTACATATGCAAGCATATAGAGAGTGCAAATGCGTAACTGCGAGTGTAAATACGAAACTGTTGATCACAACATTAATATCCATGTATCAGTTGAATAGGAAGTTAATTATATGTCCAAACTTTGCTAGTGCTCCAATGATTCCAAACAAAAGTTTGGAAGAAACGATTGTCAGCAATAAAATGATTTGAACATAGTTTTGATTATTGTGTAATTTATAATTTATATTCCTGCTCTGTAAAACATTTGATGTATTTACATTGAGCTATTTTTCTTACTGGTAATAAGGTAGTAATGAGTTACTGACCTTTCCTGTTTATAGTTGTATATAGTGTATATATAACTTTAAATTATATTATTATTATTATATATATATATATTTATAGTAAGGTTGCTTGGATGCGTCCATAGGCGGTATGCCAGTTGAGCACTCTATGCTCCTTTGGAGCAGAGTATGAAAGAGGATTTGCTTTGAAATCACTAGACGTATCTGAGGAACTTGCAAATCCAGAGTCAGGTTCGATCCACAAATAGATCGCACTTCAAGCTGTTCACTGGAGAAACAATTGTAATACGTAATAAATTGTGTTCCGATGCATCACTGATTCTTCATTTTCCATATTATATATATATTTGTTCTGCAAGATTCTTGATGTTAAATCGTTCTAGCAGTGGTATCGTGGAACAGTTAACATGTTTGACAAAGGGCAATAACCCAGAAACATGTTGATTGTTCCTTGATGCCACTGCTAGAATCAACGGATGATGGTGGTCATCAAAAAACATAGCATAATGAGACTGATTGCTTGCAAACGAATCAAATATTATTATTATTATTCAATATAAAACTCATAAATGCATTTATGTAACCCACTACGTGAGTGAGGAATCAAATTCTAATTTTGTTTTTAATTTTCGGCAAAGCCAGCCATATAATCGCTCGGTATGCAAATGAGGCTAATCACTGATGTATAATTTAGAAAATACTATATATTTTCAATAGTTCAGACAAGTAGCAGAGAGGTACACAGTCTTGACAAAGGGCAATAACCCAGAAATATGTTGACTGTTCCATGATTCCACTTCTAGAATGAATGGATGACAGTGGCCATAAAAAAACATAGCGTAATGAGGCTGTTTGTTTGCAAACGAATCTCATATGAACCTGCTATCAAATTCTAATTTTTGTTTATATATATATATATCATCATCATCATCATCATCATCAACGTTTAACGTCCGTGTTCCACGCTTGCATGGGTTTGGACGGGGGTAGTCCCACTTGAGGCAAGAGTGATTGTCTTGCTCGCATAGGACTGATATATATATATATATATGATAAAAACATGTAATTTCTTTTTAATTTTTTGCTTTCTTCTCAACAGTTTGTGCTAATCTTCTCTGTAGTAGACTACAAACCATTGGCTGAAAAGTTCCTCTCCTCAGCTTATCCATATTGGTCAGATTTAGCATCATTTGTTATCATGGCAATTCCAATTATTTCAATCCCATTCTGTATGATTACCAAACTAATTTCTGCTGAAGGAACATTCAAGGAGGTATGTTAAATATTTTTCCTTTTCCTTTTATATACATTTACTTCAGTTGTGTTATAGTCACAGCAATCTCTCTAGTGTTTGGTGCCACAATAAAAAGCATTCAATAGACTCTGTAAAATGGTTGATGTTAGGAAGGGCATCCAGCTATAGAAAATTTGCCAAATAAAGAATAGAGAGGACTCTTCAGTAGTGTGAAAGTCATGATGACCTCTCTAGTGCTGGTGCCTTGATAAAACGCACCCAATGCACTCTGTTGTGTGTGAGTACACATGCAAAAGATCAGTAACTCCAATTAAGTACTGATTTGGTCTGTAACAACTTAACCAACCCCTGCTAGCAGGAGAAGGGGATGTTAAATGATGGTAGTTATAGAAATTGTATTAATTGTAGTAATTCTATTAAAAATAATTGCAGTGGATTGCCAAAATTGGCAGAACACCAGACAAGTGACTTTCTGGTACTTATCTCTTTTAATACCAACCGGACTAAACTGCCTCTGGTTCTAGGCAACAGAACTACTCATTTTAAGGGTTCCTATTTAAATTTAAATATTCCAGCATTAATTGAAATTAGAACTTTTTATTAACCCTTTAGCATTTACATTATATATACTATTGTATTTTCTATATTATATATACTATTGTATTTCACATCATATCAAATCTACATCATCATCATCATCATCATTTTACGTCCGCTTTTCCCTGCTTGCAAGGGTGGGATGGGTCTTATTCAGCACAGCATCTCTCCACTCGTCACGGTCCTTCGTCATCTCCACCGTGAGCTTCAATGATCTGAGGTCTGTTCTCACCACCTCCGCTCATGTTTTTCGTGGTCTACCTCTACCACGTCTTCCTTCAACGGCATTTCCTGGCACTTCTTCACCCATCGGTCATCCTCCATGCGCATCACATGTCCATACCACCTCAGTCTCCTCTCCCGTACACTACATTCTATCCCTCTCAGAGACAGTTTCTCTCTCAACACATTTATGCTGGGTCATTCACATACATTTACACTGCACATCCAACGGAGCATGCTTGCCTCATTTCTCTCCAGCCGTCGCATATCCTCTGCAGTTGCTGCCCATGTTTCAATACTATGCAGCATCGCGCTCTTCACACAGGCATCATACAACCGGCCTTTCGTACGCAGGGAGAAACCCTTCTTCGTCAACAGAGGAAGCAGCTCCCTAAACTTCTTCCAACCCGTCCTTATTCTAGATTTTGATATTATTTATTTTGAAAACAATACCATAACATAAATATGAGCAGCTGGTTATGGTTAGTTTGAACAGAAAGAGGTGAGAGAATTCTGGCTGGAGACAGCCGGTTTAAATGCTGAAGGGTTAAATTACATTATCAATACTATTGTAACAATGAAATAATTAATAATTTTAGTAAACTTCTTGAAATTCTTCATTAATTAATTAATTAAATACAAGGTATTTCATGTGCGACACTTTTGGTTATGGGTTTAAATCCTTCTAAGCTCACCTTTGCATTTTATCTTTCCATAATTGATAAGATTAGTACTAGTCATCAAGTATTGGGGTGAATTTAATCAACTGGGCTCTCTCCCAAAATATATAGCCTTGTGCCTAAGTTAGAAATTATTAATTGTATCAAAAGTAATTTCACTTGTGAAACTTTCTTAGTTGTATTTTACAAAATTAATAGCTTTCATTTATATAAAATATATCCCTTATCATTTAAAAATATGTATGCCTTACAGTCAAGCTTACACCGTTTTAATGGAAAAGTAGGAATTCCCACTCAATCATCAAAAGTTAAGCTTGACTCTAAGGCTTGCATGTTTTTAAATACTGTCTACACTTTACTTTCTTTAAAATATGGAATATTAAGTTCAATCATGATTTTTACTAGTCTGAACTAGTAACATCTTATCTATAAAATGGATCTCTATAATTCAGGGATAAAAATAAAATATTTCAAGTTTATTTTTACCAAACAGCTGTCAATATTTTTATTTACAAATAATTTAACCTTATTTTATAAATGGAAAAAAACAACATATGATGATGATATCTTTACAATAACATTCACTTAAAAACTCCCTTACCACAGAGACTACAGTTCCTTTGTCAACCTGAAGCTGATTGGGGCCCAGCTCTTGAGAAACATTGGGAACATATAGAGTATGTACCAACAGTGTTCACTTGCTCAGGATCTTTTAGTGGATTTGGGGTAGAGAAATTACCAATCTCTTCTGTGTCAGGTAAGATTTCAAAACATCTACAACTAGGTGTTTATTTTTTCCTCTTGCCATTATGCATGCATATTAGTTTCTATAAGCTTTTATTTTAAATACACTTGTGCACATATAATTTCTCTTCCAAGAATGTATTAGTAAAGTTTTTGTAGATTTCAGTAATTGAATGTTTAACTTTTATTATTAAGTTGAAACAGAGCGGTGGATTGGCAGTATCGGTACAGCGTTGGACAACATGCTTTGCAGCATAGTTACGGCCCTTTACGTTCTGAGTTTAAATCCTACCAAGGTTAGCTTTGCCTTTCATCCTTACGGGGTCGATAAAATAAAGTACCAGTAATGCACTGAGGTCAATTTAATAGACTTCCCCCTCCCTCAAAATTGCTGACCTTGTGCCTATAGTAGAAATCATTAAGTTAAAACTAATCAACTTTCCATTCCCTTCAAGTTGCTGGCCTTTGGCCAAATATAGAAACAATTATTAAGTTGACACTATAGGTAGGGGATTGACAGTATTGGTAAAGCATTGGACAGCTTTATGGCATATAGTTTTGGCTCTTCACATTCTAAGTTCAAATCCTGTTGAGGTAAGCTTTTGCCTTTCATCCTTACGGGGCCGATAAAATAAAATAATTTTCTTTCATCAACTAATCAAGATCTTCAGAAACATCTTTGATAACTGTAACAACTATAATCACTGTCTCTCTCTCTCTCTCTCTCTCTCTCTCAGTTTGATTGTGTGTATATGCCTTATGCCTTAGTGTGTCTCTCTTACTCTCT